>RXID01014294.1:0-677238 GCA_005019695.1 Trichopus zeylanicus subsp. travancoricus | reverse complement strand
GTTTTTGCAGCTCCTAAAAACGTGGTAAGTAGTTAAGGAACTAGTCAAACTCTAACTACATGTCCCAAATAATAGGGATTATTAGTTAAATAAGATCTTGACAAATTCTAACCCAACAATTCCTCCCCTAAACTGATTGCAATAATGCATTCAGTTTACTCCTGGTACAGCACATACTCCTAACAGCTCACGCAACTTTAAAAACACATCCAGCTTGAGTGGTTTTGTCATAATATCAGCAACTTGTTCATGCGTGCCACAATGCTTTAATGCAACTACTCCATCTCTGGTTAAATCACGCAGGAAATGAAACCTTACATCAATGTGTTTGCTGCGTCCATGCAGGACTGGGTTCTTGGACAATTTAATAGTGGAACTGTTGTCACATAACACAGTGGTGCATTTGCTTTGAGAGTGACCAAGTTTCTCCAGGACTCTCCTCATCCACACCCCTTGACACACACAAGAAGCAGCAGCCACAAATTCTGCTTCGGTAGTAGACAATGTAACCACAGGCTGCTTTTTAGAGGACCATGACATAGCTCCTTCACTGAGTAGAAATACATAACCAGAAGTGCTTTTCCTGTCATCCACATCTCCTGCATAATCACTATCTGTATATACCATCAACTCTCCATTACCCTTCTTTCGATAAAACACTCCCAAATCCAGAGTACCTTTCAAGTATCTTAACACCCTTTTTGAAGCTTGTAAATGCAACTCAGTTGGACTTGACATGAATCTGCTAATGAGACACACTACGTACATTAGATCAGGCCTTGTTGCAGTCAGATACATAAGACTTCCAACTAGTTGTTTGTACATTGTAGCATCCACTTTGACTCCTCCTTCATCTTTCATTAATTTAACATCTGGAACAATGGGATTCTTCACACTATTACTCTTCTCCATCTTAAACCTCTCCAAGATTTCTTTTGTGTACTTCTTTTGACTAATATAAATGCCTTCAGAATTTTGTAAAACCTCCACACCCAGAAAATACTTCATCTTTCCCAGATCAGTCATATCAAATTCAAGTTTCATAGAATTTTTGAATTTGACAAACATGCTTTCATCATTACCAGTAAAAATTAGATCATCAACATATAAGCTAACAATCAAGATTTTACCTTCATCTTCTCTTTTGACGAACAAGGTGTGTTCACAGCTGCACTTCTCAAATCCTTCCTTAATAAAGTACATTTCAATTCGGCTGTACCATGCACGAGGGGCTTGTTTAAGGCCGTATAATGCTTTCTTCAATTTGTACACCTTATGCTCTTCCCCTTTCTTTGCATAGCCTTGTGGTTGCTCGACAAACACAGCTTCATTCAATTCTCCATGCAAGAAAGCGCTTTTAACGTCAAGCTGATACATATTCCAACCATTATGAGCTGCTAAAGCAATTATCATTCGGATTGTATCCCATCTAGCCACAGGTGCAAACACTTCAGTATAGTCTATGCCATGTTGCTGGGCATAGCCTTTCGCCACCAATCGAGCCTTACACTTATCAACCTTGCCATTTTCGTTGAGTTTAGTTTTAAAAACCCATTTTACTCCAATCTTCTTCACTCCTTTAGGCAGGTCTGTTAGCTCCCAAGTCTTATTCCTCTTGATTGCTTCTATCTCTAAGTCCATTGCAGCTCTCCACTTGGAACTTTGTACAGCTTCTTCAAAGGTTGTTGAATCTCCATTTGAAGTAAACAAAACTAGATTCTGCTCAACTTCTTCATCTGACAGTTCTCCCCCACTTATATAATTTTCCATCCAAACTGGTGCTCTTCTATTCCTCCTTCCTAGTGAACTTGGTGAGCTTTCAGATGTTTGAGAATTCTCACCAAGTAACTCATTTGAAGGTGTGTCATCTTTCTCCTCCTCCTTCTTCTACTGCTTCCTCAGATTCTTCTTCACTTTGATCGATTTCACTTCCATTGCTATCTCCCCATTCAAGCACATCAAGTCTTGCTTCTTTATTGCTCCTCCCCCAATTCCAACACTCATTTTCTTCAAAAATAACATCTCTGCTTACAACTATCTTTTCAGACACGGGATCGTAGAGTCTATATGCTTTGGATTCTTCACTTATCCCCAGCAACATACACTTAAAGCTCTTGTCATCCAGCTTCGTTCTATTTATTTCTGGCACATGAACATGGCCAATGCACCCAAAAATTCGAAAATAATCAACATTGGGTTTAATACCACTCCAAGCCTCTTCAGGGGTCATGTTTTTCACTGCCGATGTAGGACTTCTGTTAAGTACATGTGCTGTCCAGTTTACTGCTTCTGGCCAGAAATTCTTTGGAACTTGCTTCTCTGATAACATGCTTCTAACCATGTTCATGATTGTCCTGTTCTTGCGTTCAGCCACTCCATTTTGTTGGGGAGTGTAGGCTGCAGTGAGCTGCCTGCTAATGCCATTATCTTTACAGAAAGCATTGAACTCAAGAGATGTAAATTCTCCACCCCTATCTGTGCGTAAACAGCGAATACAAACACCTGTTTCCTTTTCAACAAGGTTTTTATAATTCTTAAAGATAGTGAAAGCTTCAGATTTCTCAGTAAGAAAATATATCCACACCTTACGACTGTAGTCATCAATAAAGCTTATGAAATACCTCTTTTTGCTGTTGGAGGTTGGGTTGATGGGTCCACATATGTCAGAATGTACCAACTGCAATTTTTGTGATGCTCTCCACAGGCTCTTCTTTGGAATTGTATCTCTGTGTTGCTTTCCCACCATGCAATCAGTGCATACTTTGGATGAAGCATTCAGCTGAGGTATCCCTTTCACCATATTCTTATATTGCAAAGTTCTCAGACCTTTGAGACTTAGATGCCCATATCTACGATGCCAAAGATGAGTGCTATCTTCAAGAGTTATTTGAAAACAGGTGGAAGCCTTCGGCAAGGCTTTTGCAAACAACATGAACATCCTGTTTGCAGACATTGTTGTTTGTATGATAAGTCCTTTCTCGGGATGATAGACTTTACATACTCCATGTTGTATCAAAATAGCCACATCTCTCTCTTGCAATTGTCCGATACTTAATAAATTATTTTTTAACTCAGGTATATAAAAAACATCAGTAATCACCTGAGTATTTCCAGCAATTTGCAGTCTGATGTTGCCTTTTCCCATCACAATCATTTTGGAGTTATTCCTGAGCTTCACAGATTGTCGAAATTCCTCATCAAGCTCAGAAAACCATTGCTTGTTTGCACACATGTGATTGCTGCATCCAGAATCAAGAAACCATACATCTTCACTCCTTGATTGATTAAGCTCCTCATACGACATCAATAGCATCTCTTCTTTCTCCTCAAGCTCAGCATAATTTGCTCTCTTCTCCCACTTAGGACATTCATATTGAAAGTGCCCTATTTGATGACAGTTCCAACACTCAGTTGTAGCTCTTCTGAATGTTTGTCGACCTCTTCCTCTTCCTCTTCCTCTAAAAAATCCATGTCCCCTTCCTCTATCACCAGTTTTTTCTTCATAAGAAACTTTCAATGCTTGTTCATCTCCACCAATTTTTTGAAATTTCTGTTCATGGACAAGTAGAGAGCTCTGCAACTCATCCACCGAAAGACGATCAATATCTTTCGACTCCTCTATTGAGCACACAATGTAGTTAAATTTTTCTGTGAGGGTACGAAGAATCTTCTCAACAATCTTAACATCCGGCATAGCTTCACCGCAATTTCTCATATCATTTGCAACCACCATCACTCTTGCAAAGTAGTCTGTGACTGACTCCCCAAGCTTCATCTCCAGGACCTCAAACTTTCTACGAAGAGTTTGAAGTTGAGCACGTTGAACTCTCGCGTTTCCTTGATACTTTATCTTCATTGAGTCCCACAGCTGCTTGGATGTTTCCTTTTGAGTGATGGTCCTCAAAATAGCCCTATCAATTGACTGAAAAAGGTAATTCTTTACCTTCAAATCTTTCAGCTTCAACTCCTCTAGAGTTTTCTTCTGTGCATCGGTCAATACCTCTTCAGCAGTAGGCTCTCTGTACCCTGTCTCGATCAGACTCCAATACTCCTTTGATCTCAAGAGATTCTCCATAAGCATGCTCCAATGATCATAATCTCCGTCAAACATAGGGATACAAGGCTGAGCAAAATTGCTTGTCTCTCCTGACATCTCACACTTTCTACTTCTCACAGACACTCTTTCTCTCGTGATAATTCACTCACTCTCTTTCTCTTCTTATCTCACTGTGTTTCACTCCTCTCACATTAACCAATCCTTTTTCGAGGCTCTGATACCAGATTGATAAGTCTTAATTCACACAGAAGAGCATAGATCACTCTTATTGATTCAAAGCAAGCTCATAGCTTATATAAGCCTTACAAGAAGATCAAAAGGAAAACAAACTGCCCACGTTTTTACAGCTCCTAAAAACGTGGTAAGTAGTTAAGGAACTAGTCAAACTCTAACTACATGTCCCAAATAATAGGGATTATTAGTTAAATAAGATCTTGACAAATTCTAACCCAACAGAGCCTACAACGAGAGAGGGCGAGACGTCTACACAGACCCTACGCAGACACGAGATGGCGGAATTGCGTCCAGCACGAGAGGGAGCCATATGAGCAGTTATATCTAAGGATCTCCTGAAATTCATTGTCCTTTTTGGTGGTCAACTAGATACCAACAACAATGACTGGGAGGAAATAAAGGAGGAAGATAAAGTTAGAGCATCGCGATGATTTTATTGATCACTCCTATTACTCATAAACATTTAGAAATAAAAAAAATAAATATCTATGTGAAAAAAAATAAATACATATACATAAAAAATAAATATATGTGTGTACAAAAATAAAGGCTTAAGATAAAAATTTCAGCTGCTGGGATCTATAGCGAATTTTGGCTCTGCAGTTTCAGAAGTGTTAAATAAGTAAAAATCCACTTTTAAAGCGCAGCAAACTTCTTTAATGAATTTTTATGCCTTATACCATGGTTTAAAAGATCAGTCGCTACATTTCGGTTTCGACCGTCCTTTCGGGTTGAACTGATTTCTGGTCTTAAATTTTAGGGTTTTGCAGCACTGCGACGATGCAGTTTTGCACGATGATGGAGTTTTGGTGCGACGGCAATGGTGCAGCCATGGACAAGCGGAGCAGCGGAGGTGCAAGGAGGCGGCGGCGACGGCTTATCCTCAAAATTGCTCACCAGCTTCTCCATTGACAGAGATCATTGGAGAAGGATTATTTTTTGAATTCTTCTTTTGATTAGATAGTGATGCCTCTACTCTTGGGACGGTGAGGAGAGGGAGGAAGAGGATGGCGATGACAACAGCGGCTGCGGCGTTGTATTCAGCGTGGGAGACGGTGATCTTCTTCTCGACAAGTATCACTGCCATAAGAAAGCCGGCCAGTGACAGGGAGATGAAAAGGAACTCGTGCAAGAACTTGAGCTCATCTTTCTGATGAACTGGTTTCATGATCCTTATTGTGACGATGAAGACGACGGAGACGGCTGCCGGAAGCCTGGCGATGAGGAGAACAAGTGACTTGGAGTCGAGGCCGTAGAATGCTAAGCAGAGTTGTGTGATGATGGCGCCGCTGAGGTCGACGAATCCATTGAGCAGGCCGAGCACGGCGCCGCGGCTTTCCGGGAAGTTTTGCACGACGATGGAGCTTCGGTGCGACGGCGATGGTGCAGCCATGACGGGGACGAGCGGGGCAACGGGGGTGCAAGGAGGAGGCAGAGCTCTCACAGAGGAGGAAGAAAGGCAGAAAGATGAAGGAAAACAGTAAGAAAGAAAACAAAGAAAAGGGTAAAGAAATTATTTTAGGGCTTATATTTTATAAGCTCAAGCAGGCGCAGGATGCCAGAGCGAAGCTAGTGAAGAGAGTGATCTCGAGGGAGGAGGATGAGGAGGATTTGAGCTGGGAGGTTGATGAGGAGGAGGACGAGAGAAGGTCTGCTTGCGGCTGCCTGCGCTCTCGTCGAAGACGGAGCGGTCGATGCGGGGGACGACGACGTCGTCGCAGCGGCGGAGATCGAAGGTGGAGGAGGAGGAGCAGGCCAGTGCCGTCAGCTCCGCCTGGGAGATCACCCTGAGGTCCACCACCGGGATCGCGTTCATCGTCGACATTTTTGGTGGAAGTATGGAGAGTGAAGGGCTGGAGTGAGAAGGAGACGACAAGGATGAGGAGAGGAGGAAGAAGTGCCCGATCCTTTCGTTTTGCGGGTTCGGATTTTACCGCCTTGTTAGCTGCCGTGGCATTTTGCATTTATTTTTGCCATTTGGAGGAAAAAAGCCAAGGGAACGTGCGGCGGTTTAGTTGGTTCGAATAATTCGGTTTAAAAGAAAAATTAAAACATTAAAAAGATAATGTGATCAAAATTTCAGTGTTTGATTACTGATTCGAATAATTCAAATTTTTTTTGGACCATTTTACTTTTAGCTCCGGTTGCAATTTAGGGTTTTCGTGTGCAGTGCGTAGGGCGAGTGTAACGCACAGCAAGCTTGTGCCGGGAGCTTATGGGGTGAGCTTGAGCGGGGAACTCGCCGGACGAGCTCACACAGGGAGCTGGCCGGGGGAGCTCACCGCGCCGGCTTCTAGCACCTGAGGACATTTTAGTCATTTTTCATTTAAAATTTAATTAAATTATATAATATTAGTTTGATCAAAATTTTAGTGTTTGAATAATAGACCGGAATGATTCTGACCTTTGTTTGAAAACAAACGAACCGAGGAGATCATGGTAGCTAGCTCTTTCTCCGCTCCATTTGGTATGCGCTACTTCAGCAAAATTGAGAGAAGTAGAGGAAGAAGAAGAAGAGTTTTGATTTAAATGAAGGAAGAGGCTTCAATCAACGCGGACCTGTTTGGAAAGAAAGCTTACGGGGAGGACAAAGGCGGCAGCTAAAAAGGAGAAAGGGACTCGGTTGATTCCTTAACAAACCCTAGTTAGTTCTTTCTAACCCTCCTCATCATCATTATAATCTTTGATTACTTATGTATATGCTCTTTCTCAACTTATTTACAGGTAGAACTAAAATATTGATTTATCTCAGAAATAATTTATCGATCTCAACTATTAAAATTAATTAAAATATTATTTAATATTATGATAAAATTAGTTAGAAATAATTTTAAATTTTTAAATTTTTTTCTAACTTTTTTAAAAAAATTATAATATTTTTTATTTAAAATTAAAATATAGTCAAACTATAATTAAAATATAATAAAAAAATATTTTAGCTGAAATTGAAATGATAATATTTTTGCTAAAATGACTAAAATAACCAAGACTTATTGGTTTTTCTGAGTGTCAAAATTGATTCAAAAACTGAAACTTAAAACTTCATCTTAAACTTTTGGGAAGAAAGTCTACTTTAGGCTCCGATGGTTCCACATTAAATCTTTATTTTTCTAGATATAAGTATTGGTTTTGTTTCACATAAGTGTTTATTTTTTTTACTAACTGATCATCATCCTGAGTGTCCTCCTCATCTCTCTTCCTGGCTTTGTCGGTGCTATTTGAAATTGCTCGTCTCCTAACCATCTATCTTCTTTACATGGTCTCCTTCGTCACTCTCCTTGTCCTCTTCGTTTTCACCTTTGTTATTGATCGCCCCAATAGATCCCACTCCATCCTTGACCATACTACAACACGAGAGGACGAGGCATCTGTGAAACCTGGTGCAAATACGAGATGGCAAAGGTTGTGTGTAGCGAAGAGGGAGCAACGCAAAGATGAGAAGGATGAGCAGGAGGGCAACAAGAGCGCCCATATAAAAAAGATAAGTGGTGAGGAGGTAGGGACAATCCCAAATGACATCGACAAAATCGGCGAGAGAGGCGACGAGTAGGAGAACACCGAAGAGAAGGACGAAGAGAAGGACAGAGATGAATAAATAGAAATTGAAAGTTGGCTCTAGGGTTTAATAGTTGATTTTTTTTTTTTTTTGGGTTGAAATTACAATACCGCATTAGCTATTTTTGATGAGTTTGGAATGCTCATGTGACTTCGAGAGATTTTAAGAAAGAGAGAATATCAATTGGATCTAAGAGAAAGAAATAAATATGTGAGAGAAGTAAAGGAAATTTTCTTTTTAACTGATTGTTTGAACCTAAAATGAACGATAAGCACTAATAGTCAAAATTCAAAGAGTTATATATAATTTTTAAAAAAGATATATTATTTGACGTTATTTAAGTAGAAGTCAAAAAATAAAAATTCCTATTACATGGTTAAAAAGAGGGTTTGGTGATTCACCTACTATTAGAAAAAACTCTCTATTGTTCAGTCGAAAATTTTATTTTAAAATAAATTTTAACTTGAAATATAAAATAATAATTTTACTCATGACCTAGTTTAGACTCATTTTAGTTGATCTTATATTAAAATTTAATCAAAATATAAAATTACAATTTTTCCCTTGAATTTTTTTAAACACGTTCGAACCAATTCGACATAGAACTAGGGCTCAATCTAAATAAAATTTGGATTTAATTTTTTTTCATATTTTTCATTACACTATTTTTAATTAAGTCATGAGTATTTTTATTATTTTATTTTAGTCTAAATAATGTTAAATAATATATATTCTTTGAATATTTTTAATTCTAATGATAAATCTACTCATGAAAATTTTTTTATAATATATTTAATAAGCTAAAAAAATATGTAATTTTTAAATTTGAAGACATATATATAATCTAGGAAGTATTTATGGAGTTATATGTAATTTTCTAAATTTTGAAAAAAATATATAATTTGATAAGATTTTTAAAAAAATTATATATAACTTTTTAAAATTTGAACGGAAAATATATAATTTGATAAAGCAGTTACATACAGGTGACCTTTAAATTTATTGTTATATAGAAATTCATTAGAGAATCATAGGACTGAGTAAATTTCTATACATGGGTTTTTTAACTGATCGGATTTGTCTGATGAAAATCCGATCCGACCCAATCCGGTTGAACAGTGTTACAGTTGGCGGTGGCAGGGGTATGCTATAAATTGCTAAAGTTCAGGGGTTTAATTATTATTACTCAAGTACAAGAGCGTGCACATGAAATATGAAACATATAAGGGGTTATAGGAACAGTTCTTAGAGAACCGGGTTTGAACCGGAAATTCAGTTCGTTGCCGAAACCGGTACGGCTCCGGTTCCATAACTATGAAGAACCGAAAATCCGGTTCGGCTCTTGAAGATGGGGAACCATGGCCCCCCTCGTTTAATCCTCGACGACACTCGCCTTCTCAATAGTTCTTGGCAGGCTATCTCGATCGGAGACGACGACGACGACGACGAAGTTCAAGCTGGAGGACGTGATGGTGTACTTCCCCTACGAGCACATGTACCCGGAGCAGTACCACTACATGCTCGACCTCAAGCGCTCCCTCGATGCCCGCGGCCACTGCCTCCTGGAGATGCCCACCGGCACCGGCAAGACCGCCGCCCTCCTCTCCCTCATCACCAGCTACTCCCTCGCCCACACCTCCTCCCCGCTCAAACTCCTCTGCTGCACCCACACCGTCCACGAGATGGAGAAGACCCTCGCCGAGCTCCGCCGGCTCCTTCCCCACCTCCCTTCCGACGCCCGCATCCTCGCTCTCGGACTCTCTTCCCGCAAGAATCTCTGCGTCAACCCTAGGGCGCTCCAGTCCCCCACCCGCGACTCCGTCAACTCCGCCTGCCGCCGCCTCACCGCCTCCTGGGTCCGGGCCCTCGCCGCCGAGAGGCCTCCTGGGGCGGTCGAGACCTGCTCCTTCTTCGAGGATTTTGATCGAGCGGCTGCCGGGGGTCATGATGCCGTGATGCTAGCCGTCCGGGGTTTATACCTTGCAAGATTTGAGGGCGATCGGGAGAGAGAGGGGCTGGTGCCCTTACTTTTAGGCCAGGCAACTGATTAGGTATGCGAATGTCGTGGTCTATAGCTACCAGTATCTGCTTGATCCAAAGGTGGCCGGAGTGATATCCAAGGAGATGCAGGAGTGCGTGGTGGTGTTTGATGAGGCGCATAACATTGATAATGTGTGCATTGAGGCGCTCAGTGTGAGTATCAGGAGGCAGACTCTTGACGGGGCCACCAGGAATTTGAGTCGGATGTCTCAGGAGATCGATAGGTTTGTCTCATTGTTGAATGGCATTCTCTTGAGCTCAATGCTTGTGCTTTCAGATTGTTCTACGCCAAAAAGAAAGACAACTTCAGATGTTATTTCCTTTAGGAGCCAATCTGGGATCAACTTTACATGTTAAAATTAATTTATCCCTTAATTGATTGTTTCCTCGTTCCAACTTCCAATTCCAGTGAATGTTTGTTCGTCAGATGCTTGATTTGGTAGGAAGGTTCAAGGCCACTGACGCTGGCAGATTGCATGCTGAATATAATCGTCTAGTGGAAGGTTTGGCACAAAGAGGAAACTTGCCCAGTATGTATACTGTCCTGCTCCTTCCACATTTTGGTTTTGCTCTAAATTTCTTAATGTTTTACGCATTTTATGGGAAATGTTCTTTAGTTGCCGATGCATGGCTTGGCAATCCGGCCTTGCCTGATGACATTTTGAAGGAAGCGGTGCAGGGAAATATCTGTAAAGCAGAGCACTTCTTGTCTGTGTTGTGTAGATTGGTGCAGTATCTGAAGGGACGACTGCAGATCGAAAATGTGGAGTCAGAAGGGCCTGTTTCCTTTGTTGCTTCAGTAAATTCCCAGGCTGGAATTGATCAAAAAATGCTCCGGTTCTGCTATGACCGCTTACATTCTCTCATGCTTACTCTTGAAATAACAGACAGATGAGTTTTTGCACATCCAAACTGTCTGTGACTTTGTGACTTTGGTTGGTACATACACACGTGGGTTTTCTATAATAATTGAACCCTTTGATGAAAGGATGCCCCATATACCGGACCCTGTGCTTCAGGTTTGGACTCCGATACGCTTATTAGTATTTTGAAGTTTCTTGTGGTTCAGAATTTAATTTGTCACTTACAAAGAATCCTTGTGTTTCTGATATCCTTGTCTTGCTTTTGTCATTTTCAGCTCAGTTGTCATGATGCTTCACTTGCTATAAAGCCTGTATTTGATTGTTTCAAGTCTGTCACAATACCTTCCGTGACCCTAAGCCTGATTGATCTCTATCCTCACCTTCTGAATTTCAATCCAGTCATAAGTAGGAGTTTTACTATGTCCTTGACAAGAGATTGCATTTGTCCCATGGTTCTCACTCGTGGAAGGTAAGAGCTGCAGTGAACATTGATTTTTCTTTCAGCAGTATGTTCTCTTCCAGCCCTGCCTATGTCTCAACTTTATCTTATCACCACAGTTGTCATGTCTACGCACTTGTTTTTGCTTAATTGTTCAGTCCTTCATAGAGCATTATTTGATCAGATCAGTCTGCTTATTTAATTCACGATGCTTTGTTCGGTCCTTCATAGAGCATTATTTGATCAGATCAGTCTGCTTATTTAATTCACGATACTTTGTTACTTTCAGTGACTAGCTATCTGTAAGTACAAAGTTTGATATGCGTAAGGATCCTGGTGTTGTGAGGAATTATGGACGACTCTTGCTGGAAATGGTTTCTGCTGTTCCAGATGGCATGGTTTGTTTCTTTGTCAGCTACTCCTATATGGATGGTATTGTCAATAGTTGGAATGAAATGGGCATATTACAGGTGATTTTGTTTGCTCCTCTCACATTTTGTGATATTCCTAAGTCAGCATCATTTCTCATTATTGTCGTTTCATTAGTTAAGCCAAATCATCATGTGGTTATTCTGTTTTTTTACTGTTAAGTGTCCCTAGCATGTATTTAACTGCTGCAAATGGTCCAGTGCTTCTTTTTGTTTATGCCACTATGCTCACTCCATCTGTATCTATATTGTTCTGGCTCACAACCACCTTAGCATCTCCTACAGAAACATTGCCTTTATAAGGATCTTCCAAAATTTTCATGTTTTTTCATCTTCTGGTTTCCATTATCTGATTCTAGCTAATCCCACAGTAAAGACTTCCTCTTAGTAATCATGTGGAATAACATTCCACTACATCACCTAATTGAAATTTGATCTCTTCTCAGGATATAATGCAGCATAAGTTGGTTTTCATTGAAACTCAGGATGTAGCAGAAACTACATTGGCTCTTGATAACTATCAGAAAGCCTGTGATTGTGGGAGAGGTGCTGTCTTTTTTTTCTGTAGCAAGGTACCAGTACTTATATTTTCGGATTATATTCTTCATTGCATGATAAAAATAGCATGAAATGAAATAAATATAGATGTGCATTATTGTGCATTCAAAATGCTGGGAAACAGCATATAGTTCAGCACATCAGGCTGTTACTCTTGATATACTAATGGTTTTGCAGATTTTATACCATATGTGTTTTAACAAGGGATTCATCCACGAATCATGCAGGGGAAAGGTAGCGGAAGGTATAGATTTTGATCGCCATTATGGTGGACTTGTTATCGTGTTTGGAGTTCTTTTCCAATATACGCTTAGCAGGTGAAAATTTCATATCTTTTTTGCTGTGTATGCTTTCAGTCTAGCTCCTTCATAATTTAAAATGCTCAATGCAGTGTGTCAGTCTTGTTTCTGTCTTATTGCTCACCAGTTATGGTTTTCTTTTACAGGATATTGCTAGCTAGGTTAGATTACTTGCACGACACATTTCAAATTAAGGAGGGTGATTTTCTGACTTTTGATGCATTGGTATGGTTTCTCTTTACAGATACTTGCTAGATCGCATGCTTGGTTTTGTAAAATTTTGTATCATTATTCACATCTATTGGGTGGCAGAGACAAGCTGCACAATGTGTTGGCCGGGTTATTTGATCAAAGGCAGATTATGGAATGATGATATTTGCTGATAAAAGGTACACGAGTATCATCATTTTCCATTTTTCTACTATTAATCTACGACTCTGTATTTGTTCTCGTGCTAAATTTTTCAGACATTTGATCATATAGTAAATTATTCATGGTGCTTGAATTAGTCATTTATTCTTTTTGTTGCAAGACATGGTTTGATGTGATATTGTTAATATGCATTTTGGTGATTTTATCATGTTTAATTTATTTTAGATTCATTATGAACACCTTTTGCTGGTTGTCCTGTCATTGCATCTAACACTGTGATGAACTTTGCATGCAGATATACTCGTCATGACAAGCGTTCTAAATTGCCTGGGTGGATTTAGTCACATTTATGCAATGCCCACCTCAATCTCAGCACAGACATGGTATTGCATATTGCCCGCATGGTTTGTATTTGTTGATTAGCATTAGCATAAATTTCTAAGAAGAAATCGATAGCATACACAATCTCAGTTCTTTCCCTGATTCTATCTCCAATGTTTTGTTTCTGCTTGAACTGTGTTCAATTTGATACTGTGGGTGAAGTTCCTGAGGAGGATGGCACCACCCTATGATAAAGACTGGCGCTATTGGCAAGAAGACTTTTGTCACAGGAGGACTTGGAGAAGACGGGGGGAGGCGCTCTCGAGATGTTTTACCATTTATCTGTTCATCCTAATCAGTACCCTTTTGGTCTCCTGATGCTTCAAATTTGGTTCCTGCAAAATATATTTGGCTTCTTGTTATGCTTCTTGTTGTACAGCATGCAGGTGGCAGAAAATTTTGATAATAATATCGAAAGTTAATTTAGGGCATGTTTGTTTTGTAGGAAAATCAACAAATTGAGATCCTCAAAAATTAATAATTTTGTTTTATAGGAAACTTAAGTTTTTGAAAAGTAAAATTTTTTATTTCGAAGGTTTTGATTTTTTATCAAAGTTGGCCGGCGTTCAATATCCAAAATTTTTTTTCAAATCTTTTAATAATGAAATATATTTTTTAAAAAAATTAGAAATTTTAAATATTCACAGTATTTTTAATATTTAATACTTGATATTTAATAATTAAAGTAGTCTAGATTTTAAGATATTTTTAAAGAATAAAAGTAACATTAATTTTCAAAATTTTGAATATCTAATTGGTAATTTACTTGAATATTTGATAATTTCAAAAACTAAAATTACACAAATCAAAGAAATAATTTAAAAATTCAATATTTTCGAATCCATTAAATTAAACACGTGAAAAAATTTAAATTTTCAAGATTCTCAAAGCCTGAAAAATTTAATTTTGCATGACATTAATTTCTAGCAAACACATTATGTCCTAATAAAAAAAACTCTTAATATTATCATTTTTCTTAGTCTCTTGTGTTTTTTATTTAGCACAAGAGTTAACATTGGGAAGTTGGGAACAAGAAAATGAGCTTCTGTTATATTATGTTTCTTTGCTTCCTTTCTAGAATATAAATTTGGAGCATGGATAATATCTTGGCAAATTTAGAAAAAGATTTGCAGCTAACTCACCATTTGTAGCCATCATCAAATCCAGCCATTAATTACAAACAAAACCCTCAACTAACAAAACCAACGCCTGAATCAAAACCAATAACTTTGACAACAGAATACCAATATACTTGATCAAATTGCCAAAACCTGGTACACAGTTCTATATACAGGGTAAATTCTGTTCTACTGCCAAATACATGGAGCTATGACCAGATAATACACAGAAATAAGCAGAGTAGGCATACAACAGTGATGAGAAACCATCTTTCTCATTGTTCAGAAACCTTTGATAGCAACTACACTGCATTGCAGCAGCTGGATCACTCCCGAGAACAATCTCTCAAATCCACAATATCAACCTTCCCAATTAATTCCTACCTGAGTGGAAATAATTTGAATTGAAAAGAAAAGGCCATTAGTGAAATTCAGACAACAATTCTACAGATGTAATTCAGAGGGTATGCGAAAGCTCAAAAGAAAATTTCAATGAGTAATAAGAACCATACAGCTGACAAAACACAGCAGGTGCATTTAGTAATAGGAGAAATAATTGGGTCAAGTGTCTAGGTCCAAGTCTACATATGGTGTTAACTCAGGCTTATCTAATAATCCATGTCAAAACCTATTTCCTTATCCATTACAAGATGCGCCCAGCAATATTAATGAGGTTACACTAGTAGCAACTATAACATCAGGCAGCCTTGATGATATTCATGATATCATGTACAATCCCATTGTCCATACATGAGTATGAATGCTGCAGAACACACAAACACACACACATGACAGAAGTTCAGAGAACAGGTAATCCATTTGCACTGGACATATTCAGCAAATTGAAGGGGAGATTTGTTTGCAGGGACGGGGCTGACAGTGGTGCAGGCAACCCCAAACAAAGTTGATCATACATTTAGAAACAAACAGAGCAAAAAAATTATTTGCTGTCCACCATGTCCAAAAACCTATTGAGGCAATGATGTAATTCTAATGGAAATGCTGAATTAGAAGAAAGAAAAAAAAAACAAAAATGGACAACAAAAGTCAATTGCCTAATGAAAGAGAACCTGTGATTTTTGAGGGTCCTGCCTGACCATTTGTGTCTCGCTGTGAAACTTTCATGGACCTCAGTTTTGAGGCAGAGGACCTAAATGCATGTATTAATGGTTGCTTCTCATCTTCATCATCTTCCTCATCATCTTGGTCATTTTCTTCTGATGCACTACTAGAATTTTCTTCTTCACTTGAACCTTGCTCTTCAAACAACTTCTTCCCTTCTATGTTTCTCACCTTCCTCGGGCGTCCTCTAGGCCTCTTTACAGTAATTCCTTCTTTCTCATCTGCATTATTTTAAACTCTGAGAATAACCTTTATCATGAAGACATCTTCATTAAAAGCTGTTTGATTCCCTTTACCTTGTAAGCCTTCATTCTTTGCATATTTCTCCTTAAGGTTCTCAACAAAGGTATAATAGGGGCGCCAGCCACTGGGATCTTCATTGGTATTTACATTCTCTGACCTTTTCACAACATCTTTCAAGCTGCACAGAAACAACTTGAAATTAAATAATACCTTCACGACTAAAGAGCACAGGATATTTGACTTACACTTCCAGGATATCTGATGCAGGAAGCTTTGGAACAAATGGAAGTACTGCTACCTCCAGAAAAGAAAGCTGCTTTGGGGTATTAATGAACGCAAATGAAATGCCATCCTTCACAATTTTTAGAATATCTGTTCTATACTTGTTGCGAGCTGCACCTATGAATGTTCCTGAAAGCCGTGCAGCCAGATCCTTGCAATCAGAAAAGGACTTGCCGGATAAAGATTCATCATCACTGTTGGAAAGATCCAACAAATACCGCTGATAACCCTGATTCAAAAAGAGAAAATGACAAAAAAACAATTATTTCTCTGTGGTATTGGAGGAAATATAAACATCAACCCAGAGTTCAGTACACAGCAAAATACAATGCAAGCCCAAACCATGTTATATGAACATTGCTCTAACGTGTTTACATCTGAAGGTACAGCCTTCTTCTGGAAAACCTAGCTAGTCTTAGCTTGATATTGGGGAATCTCATTGCTATTACTCAAACAAGCATGAAACATATGCATGCATATTCATCCATCAGTCAAATTGGATAGTTAATCATGGGAATAATCGTTGGAGACTCAAATGACAGATATGCAAACATGATAGCTTATATGCTGTTCTCTTGTCTCCACAAATTTAGGACCTTTTGCTTGCATTGTATAATTTAGTCATGTACTGGAACTGATAACATTCAAGATTATGAAATGCATCACAAATTAAGAAGGCGTGGCCGGTAATGCTAAGCCTCCAAAACAATGGGAAATGTGTTAAAAGATAGAAATTTGCACCCTTTTTAATGCATCAAGAAACAGAAAGGGAATGTTCTCATTCTCGTTTTTCTTCAGGAAGGTAATCAGATGCTTGATTATCTCTGCAACACTCGCTCCGTGCATCACAAAATGTGAGATGATCTCTGGACCAAGGTAATCCTGAAATACTTAAAATGTTAGGTAATGTACATTCACTAAGAGTCCAAAGTTAAATAAAACCTTATATTACAGAAAAAAGTCAGAACAAGTACTGCTGAAAAGCAAGGCTCGCAAATTATGAATGAGCTTCAATGCAGTCTGCAATCTGAAGAAGTTTACAGAATGCATTTACTGCATTGCACATGTAATAGCATGAGATGGATTAAAGACTTCCCCAAATTGTTTATTATCTAGACTAAACAATGACAAAAAAATATTGGCAAAAACACGTGCAATATCAACAAAAAGTATGCTAAAGAGAAGAAGTCCAATTGTGATAGATATAGAAAGCATCTATCAGAGAAAATGGGTGTGATAACTATAAAATAATATCAGAAAACTAACTGTCAAATCCAGCCAAAGAAATTGTAGTTTCTATCTTGTGATCATCCCACTGGAATCCTGATGAAATATATTTCTCGGAACAATCAACCATGAAAACATAAAAAAAGCTTACATGAGATACTGTATTGCTTGCCACCAGCTTTGCAGCTGCAATCATGATTGCATCTCGGTTAGTCTCTTCGATATACTCTTCATTACCATCTTCATCTTCAGTTTCATCTGTTGCAAATCTAAATGAACTTAATCTCTGCCACATAAAGCTCAAAATAAAGTATAAACTGAGTAACAACAATAACCTGAAACATCTAGTTGCTTTTCACAAAGCTTCCAAAACAACTTAAGACTGGATGAATCAGGACAATAACCCAAACTTTCAAGCCTTGTGTTAGTATATTTTGGCTTTTTAAACAAGCACCACATTTCTGCGAGTATAATGCAGACCTAGAACAGCAAAACGAAGTTACCAGACAAACTTCCACAAATTCTGTATGGTAAGGAATAAGTATTGCTCAATTTCCATGGTGAGGCAAAAGTATCACTCCATTCAGAAAACATTCCTTTGCCTCATGAAGGCATCATATCCAATACAAAAACAAATGTCCCAGGAATTATGATAGCTTACTCTAGAGGAAAGCAAATTCCAACTCCTTCCTTCCTTCTGAACTTCACCAAGGATGTTGGCACAATAGTGTAGATGTTCAAGCAAGGCAGAACGTTTTGATAGCAAAGAAGTAAGAGATGATCCAGAAGGATTTTCACCATCAATTGACTGCAGACACCAGACCACGTGCAAATACATGTTGAGGAGCAAAAAACTCTTTACCTGGTAGAGTATGGAGGGCACTGACATTAGCATTTCTGAGGGAAAAGGCAGATATAGAAGGATAATAATAATCAAGTACCTCATCATCCAAATCTTTTATCTCTCTCAAAATTCTTGACATATCTTCATATAAATCATCATTGGGAACACTCTTTGTAAGTTGAAGCTCATAAAGTCGCTTTAAATTAACCAAAAGGGAATATTCATCATCACCTGCCTGCAACTACTTGTGTTATGTTTTACCTGGCACAGTTCCGAAATTGCAATATAAAACACATACCGCTACTTCCTTCATTGCAGACTTTAGCTTTGTGATCAACTCGTTCTCAAGATCCTTCAATTTATTCTGTGCATAATCTTGTAGGTCAGCTCGGCTTTCAGCAGAACAATAAGTAACAGCCTTGATGCAAGATCTCAACGTGTCCTTCTCACCATGCTTGAAGAACGCATCAGTGACAAGTTCCAAAATGGCCTTAAAATACTGAAAGAAGCATTAAGCGGAAAGTTACCCTCTGAAGCAATTATTCACAGGCCAAACATAATACAAACCCAACCAACCTTTTCCTGCCTCTTCAGTGAATATAGCTCAAGTTTCAAAAGTACGATGATATCAACCAAGGATGAAACTTTGGCTTTGTCAGCTATATATTTTTGTAAAAGCTGCGGATAAGTCTTCATCATAGCAACAGTTAATTCCCTCCTGTTGTTTTCCAGTGCTTCCTGGGAAGACGAATATTGTGATTTACCACATACTCCACACAAGAGATCAAATCAACAAGGTGAGCAGCCAGATTTTCTAATCCTTCAACCAACAAAGGCATGTAGATGGTTACTCCAATTCAGCATGAAGAAAAAGGCACATAACATACCTCAACAAAATCTAGGATGTTACAAGCATTGCCCATGATGAGAACTTGGAGTGACAAGTTTGAAGGGAAGTTGAAGATTAAGAAAAAAAATAGGAGATATAACAAGAAGCTTTTAAATAGCAGCCTAGGTGTGGTATAAGTTGTCTCAACTTTCAATACATCAATACATCTCATTATCAGAATTAGCAGATAGGCAAAGCTGATTCAAATACCTTCTGCGCTTTGGTGTAATAATGCTTTCGATTATCTGTAGCAGGAACAATTTTCTCACCAACAGCTTTCCTTGCAGAGGCATGTAGCAGTCGAACTAGATTGGTTGCATCCACATCAGTAAGCTCAATCTCTGGATTCTCATCAAGAAGCAAAGTAGTGATACATTTCCAATCCTGCAAAACAAGCATCAGCAATGGAACAGTTTAGACAAAGAAACTGCAATTACTGAAAGAAAATTATATTCAGATAATCAATTAAATACTATACTTTCATGGCCTTCATGTCATCCCAAATATCATCAATCACATATGCACTCATAATAGGATCATCAGGAAATTCTCGTAAAATTTGCAACATTCTTCCCAAATGAACCTGAGCAGATTCATTGTCACCACCTGGCCACAGTTCATCGAATGCCAAAGTCAAATAAGCAATAAATGAATGGAAAACAAAAACACTAACAGCCAATAACCAGATGGACCTGGTTGCGATCCTTTGACATTTTGTGCAATCAGGTGATCATACACTAATTCACCAATTGCACGTCTAATCATGGGTGGTTCATCAATGAGCAAATCATACAATGGACCTAATTCATCATCCGTTAAGAGTTGTTGTCTGCAAAAAGGGGAAGTTAATAGGCCCTACGATTCAATGAATGGGCTGCGAGCAGATTAAGATAGTGTAAAAACACCTACCTGAGTAGTTGTTTCAGAAGACCTATGGCAGATACAGCAACTGAAACATCAATGTCATCAGCAAGCTCAATCATTCTCTTACAAAATCTTTCAGTGAAAAGTCCAAGAGAGGGCACATTATCATCCACCTCATAAAGAGCTTGCAATGCAAGGACTGAAGTTTTTCTCACCCCAGCACTCTTCATGAGCAAATGCAAGCAAACCAGTAAGCTAAATCCGAAGCCTAGCTATTTAAGGTTCTGATACCACACTGGCAATAATCTGACATACAAGTAAATCTTACTTTGTCATTTAATGTCCATCCAAGATACTTCAAGTATAAATCCTGCAGGAAAAGTGATGGATATGACACAATCCATGTACCAAGAGATTTGATGCATGTTGTTCGAATGTCAGGGTCAACATCTCGATACCTGTGCATAAATAATCTGGAAACACAACCACTCAAGTTAATTCTGAGATATCCAACTTCCATTAGTGCATAAACAGATGAAATTGCCATTGAACAATAAAGCTATCTCACCCTGTAAATATTTTTCTCATCATCTCTTCTGTAACAGTTATCATTTCATGTGTCAGAGATAACCTTTTGTTGAGTGACTCTATGCGAGGACCATCATTGCGTTTTTTCTTTTCAGCATTCAACTGTCTTTGTGTAGTTTCACGTTGTCCAGCAAGTGTTTTGGCAACATTTATGAACGATGTGACAAGCTGCAGGCCCACCAGTGAGGCCACTTGGCGATAAACCCTTGGAGGGGTACTGTTCCATAGAAGCATGATCAAGGTCCCCAGAAAGAAATCAGAGAAAACTTCTGAGTAGAAGAATATAAAAAAGAGGAAGACATATCTAAATGTCTTATTATGTTTCATTTATTCAGAATAAAAGATATGAAAAGCAAACAATTCCCCAGTATAAGTTACATACCATGACAGTGCAATGACATAATCCATGCATTTTTCAAACAACATCTTATCAAACAGTGGCCCATTCTGACATTCAAGCACTAAAGCATCCCAGAACAATGTAAGATTTTCCCTGAAGCTCTTCATGTCCCTGCTTTTCGAGTTGTAATAGTCTTCATTTTCACCCTGGGATATGTTAAGTCTAAAATTCGAAAAAATGGAAATTAAAGCCTTACAGTATGCACTGAACATTGTCTAGAAAGTCAAACTACAAAGTAGTCTAATTGAAACAAAACAGAACTGTAACATACTACAAGAAACTAAAGCTTCTGTTGCATTCATAGAGTGACAAAACCATTAAGCCTTGAAAAATGATATCAAACTAAGGATACATTTCTTGCAAGCTCAACAAGAGCAACAACTACATCGTCCACATCAGTCTCATCGAGTGAATCAACGTCCAGCTGATACTTAGCCCCACAAGTCTGCATGTCGAACCCAGAAACCAGAATCATAACAAGCTAAAACAAATGCAGAAAAACAAAGCCAACAAGCGTCAACCATCAAAGACTACCTCAAAGAGCATCATCAAAAGTTCAGCCTTAGCAGATTTAGGATCTGCTTCATATCGCTCAACCCACTGCTTGACCACATACTGAATTAGCTTCCCATTGTGCTTAACAACGTCTGCAAGTGCAACCACACAAAATTGACATGATTCACAAAATTTTGATCTACTCAAGCACATTGTATCACAAGTTACTAGTTTTACAACTAAAAAAAAAAAACAATGGATAAGAGAGTGCAAACCAATCAAGCTCCGGCCTTCCTTGAGCCACGGGGCGCCGGGTGGGGGTCCACGCTTCCGCTTCGGCTTCGGGAGGAGCTCCTCGAGCTCATCAAACGATCCATCGCCGGAACCCTGGTCCTGGTCGGTGCTTTTCTCCTCAATCGACCCGCTTGACTTGCTCGGCGCCCCATCCGAGTTCTCCAAAACCCTACCTCGTTTCTGCACACAAAGAAACCCCAAAAATCACAACAGAAACTAAAATTCAGCAAAACAGAAGGAAATCGAGGTTTAGAGAGAATTACAGGACGGCGCACGGAGGTCTCCGAGGCGACGTTCTCCATGATGGCGTCAAAAAGAGGAGAAGAAACGGAGCAGAATCAGGGTTTGATTCGGATGGAGATCAGGGCGGGAATCGGAGGATCGGGATCGAGCTGGGAAACCCTAGAAGGAAATTTGGGAGGGAGGCTTTGAAAGGCAAGCTCTTCACCCGCCCAAGCAGAACAGGAGACAGCAGACAGCTGGAGGATAAACGGGGCCGATCGCCCCGACCATGTGCACCCGAAGATCCACACGGATCCGCCCGCCGCGAGATGCCACGCCAATACAAGTGCACGTGCTCTGCACGTGATCCTGATGGACGGTTGAGATGATGCCATCCTTCGATTTTTCACTACATGTGGATGGATTATATCCAAAAAGGAATGTATTTGGGCTGATGAACATTTCCCCGATCTCAATATCACTGATTCAAATTTAATTGGTTTGTCCAAAAACAAATCTGCTTTTGATCCAACTCATAACTTCATTCGCTTGATAAAATTTATATAAATTCTGGGAATATGGAAATAAATACATATGTTAACAAGTTCCCCCGAAAATTTAGAACTGGATGGAGGGTACCAATACAATTATTTCTGAATGTTTACAGAAGAGCAGTTTACAGAATGAACTGCAGTTGATTAACAAGCCAAGTTCTCCGGGCCAAACCATGAATTCAGTCGAAGAGCACGCGTGTGAATCACCAAATCCAAGAACTCTGATCTTTTGCTGAGAATCCTTCCAGCCATGTCTGGTGGACATGCACCAGCTGGAACCCCTCGGGGGCATCTACCTGCTAATTTACATGAATTAGCCATTTTAAGGCAAATATTAATCTTGGGATAAAAATATTCCAGAAGAAAGTTTGCATGAACACTTAAATACCTTTGTATTAAGCAGAACTGTAGTAAGGGCACATTGCCGCACACCATCTGTAACAAAAAAAGGCAATATTAAGCAAGCACATCAAAAAACAAAAATAATAGAAATATGAGTATATACTTATTCTACTCAGAATCACTGTATTATGCAGTATGCAGCAGCTAAAAATATGGGCATTAATAGTTGAACCTTGTGGACACTGATCATTGACTTACAATGTCATCTGCATTAGTTCTTAAGAAATAGCTAAACACACTTTCAAACATTTTATGTTCCCTGAATATTGAATAGAACCAATATGCCCAGCACCCTATATAAACCACTTCATTCTAGATAACAAGATCTTGAACCAAGGAGGCCACTCAATCAATCTAGTTCAAGATGAGCCTTGTTCTTTCTACGAGAACAAAATCATCTCAAAGCTCCAGCAAGATGTTTCACTTCACTCTGTACAAAAAGATAAGCACATTACAGCGCTGCATTTATTGGTATTCTTCTCATTTTATAGAAAGCCCTCCACACTAATAAGTCTGGAAAAACTCGAGTATCTATGTTCTTACACACAGAGGTACAGATTTTCAGAGAAAATATCCATTGAACCATGTAAGAATGACTGTCAAAACAGCCAAAATAAAAGTACTCCTATTAAGATCTAACATAACAACTAACATGAATAGGAAAGGGGAAAACAGAGAAAAGTAGCTTAAAGTAGGGTTGAAGTAACCAAATGCATTTAGACCTGAAAATAACAGGATAACGAGTCACCAACGAGAATAAATTTGGGATTTGATTTGTGAGAACTCCACAAGAGAAAGGGAAAATTTTTCTAATAGAATATCTCAATCCTTGTCCAAGTAGTTCTAGCACATTAATTTGCAAAATATGAGTGACAATATTGAATGATCTTTGGCATGTGGAAATAATGTCTCAACACCACCTCTAAAATTTAGATACATAGATGATGTGTACTCACAACTGGACCATGATACTTATATGAAGTACTTCCAGAAGTTTTTGTACAAATATGTGCTATCAAGATAAAAAATTGACATTTGGAAGACATGTGGATTCAATTTTGACTCACATAGATGGCATGAACTTCAAAAAACTCAGCAATTACTTGCCGAAAGTTAGCTACATTATTTCATAGGTTGAATTATTATGAAATGAAGTTATTAGAACTATTGGACAAATGCCTTTTTGATTTCACAACTCATAAACACATCTAAATAACTTAGTGACATCAAAGTAGATGAAAAGCTTATCCGAAAACAGCATATGCAAAGTCAGCTAGCGGTGCTAGCATACTCACCTGTGATCTCCCACTTGTCGAACTTCACTAGCCAAGCGCCTGAACCAATTTGTGAAGAGGAAACCCTATCCACCCACACACGGAACTCTCTTCCTTTTTTATCGCTATAACGTGGCCCAAATGCTTCTGCACATTGATGAAGGGAATGCTCAACTCCCGATGGGAGTATTATGACACCCCCAGGATGCTGCCAAGAAAAGAGATTTCAATGATTAAAATGATTGCAAGCCCAGATAGCAAGCAAAGAAAAGTATCTTGCTAAGGCATTAAATAAATTTTTATCTTCTCATTTGCTCCTAGATGTGTATTTTAATCAAGCAAATGAAGTTGAGGGTAAAATGAATACCCAAAAAACTAAACTGTATCAACAAGAAAGCAACTTGGAAGTTGTTAAAACAATAGGCAAGGAAAGACAACTCAAGACTCGAGAGTTCTAGAAGATTTTCCTCATTGGTGCACCCCAGGCTAGTCATTACGAATTGTGACAGTGTTGACATACACAAATACATGGGAAGAGGGAGAACAAGATTAGGCCATACACTGATACTCTTCATATTCTGGATAATCTCCTCAGACTTCTCAATTTCACCTCGACGCCACCTCTCATATATCAAATAAAAGTAGACCACTTCATGGCCAGGGTTGAAATTGTCAAGCTTGCTACTTGAGAAGACCACAATGTCTCTAGGAGATAAATTAGGACCAAGTTTGAAATGGCCAATGGCCTGGATAATGCCAGCTGCACACCTTTCAGTTGCATGAATTATATTAGGGTTATTTTTGGCATTCTCGGCATACCACTGCAACAGCTCCTCTTGGGCGTTGCTTACCTGAAAAATAAATAGAAGACCACAGACATCAAATTTGTATTGTAAAATCAGGTAAGATCCTCTCCTCCTGAAATCATAGACAAAAAATCAGTGACTCTACCTACCATGACACCATGAACTCCTGGAATGCTGAAGAGCTCCGCATCATTGCCTGAGTCACCACAAACAAGGGTGTTCAAGGGCGGTTTGTCTTCTGTTCTGAACTTGTTAAGCAGATAAGCTAGAGCCTGTCCTTTGCCAGCACCTTGAGGTAATATGTCGAGGTCCATGCCACCACTATAAATTATTTTCACATCCAACTGATGACAATGAAGTATAAGCATAATCAAATAATCAAATGGCGTCTTGCCATATATATTCACTATATCAACAGTATGAAATAAAGAATATAAATGTCACCAAACAACGTTTTGATCTCACCCCACGTTTCCCAAGCTGCTCGTAAAGAGAATTCATGATTTCTTGAGCACGTCCTTTCTCGACATAGAAGCTAACCTTGTGTGGCCGTTGCTCGGTTTCTGGCTGCGTGAACATCAAACACAAACAAGATTCTCAATTACTTCTATCCGTGCTCATTTGAATCAATTCATTGTGAATTCTTTTTACCTGAAATTTGAGCTGGGGGAACTTGGAAGTCTCCTCAAGAACGACCTTTCTATCCCATGTCTGATTCAGAAACTTCTCCCAACCATCATCAGGCACCATCTCTTCACCATAAGTGATCTCCGTGCCCACGGACATGATGGTGATATCAGGCGTAAGCATGGGCTTCTCTTTCCTCAACTGCTTGTAAAGTGTCGGAGATCTCCCCGTGGAGAATACCAACAGCGAGTCATGGCGATAGGTCGATTCCCACAACGCATTAAACCTAAGCAACGAGAGATTCTCCGGATCGTGATGATCAACCTGCAACCACGAACAAAAAAAAAAAAAAAATCAGAAACCCAAATGCTTTGTAGGATTGAGATCGAGATAGAGATCAAAACTGATACCATCGTGTGATCAAGATCCGAAACGATCACGAGGCGAGCGGGGCCATCGAGCCGGTCCATTTCTGCAAAAGTGGATTCAGAATATCGACGAAGATTAACAAGAACTGGATAAAATTTCCATTTTTGCGATTCAGAGAGAAAACCAAACCGACCAAATTGATTTATGAAAAAATCGAGGTCGAGCAATCTGGAAAGGGATTACGGCAATACAGATAGACCTAGAGCTACTTGTCGGCCTTGCAACGAGAAGGGTTTTGGATTTGGGGCATGGAATGGAGAAAGATAGGGATTGTGTGATCTTGTGGGGAAGAAGAAGAGATGAGAAATCGAGTGGCAGAGAGGATGAAGTCGGAGGCTATTGGATCCAAATTCGTTGGCGCGTCTTTTGCAATGGTTGATGGAGCTGAGAGGACAAAGGAATGAGCATATATGCTCTCGAAAAATCCTCTTATTTTATTTTAGGGCTTTTTTTAATTAAACTTCAAACTTTTAAAAAAATCAATATTATGGAACTTGAAAATTCTGAATTTAAAATTATAATAATATATTTATTTGGTAGTATATATAAATTCAATTTTTAAAAATTAATATTTTTTGGATTTATAAATTTAAAAATCGTAAATTTTTTGTTTTGTTTAAGAGTCTCATATGTTAAATTTTAAATAAATCAATTTTAAAGAACTAATAAATTTTAGTAAATAAATTTTAAAATTTTAATATTATGCATAACAAATATCTGTTTTTGTAGTTATCTAAATTTAAAAGTTCAATAATTTTGAAATTTTACAAGCAACAACTCATAATCAACATTCTTTTTTATCATCTCATAATATATAAAATAATATATAAAATATTATTATACATCTATTATTAAGTTAAGTATAAAAATATTTTTCTTAATCTTTTGTTTAGCGCAAAAGAATTCTGAAATTGGAGAGAAGACAGTGTTTAACTACTCAAAATTCTCTTGTCCAAAAAATTAAAAATAATTAAAAAAAATGAGTTTTTTACACTAAATGTTTAAACAATTAAGGATATAATGATATTTTCATATTAAATTGGGAAATTTTAATCATAATATAAGTGTTTTTATAATACTTATAAGGGTTGGTTTCTCATAAATTCTCTGATTATTTGTTAATTTTTTTAAAGTGAACCATTTAGATACTTTTGCAGAAAGCACCCAGTATTTCATTAAAATTGTAAAAGATACAAAACACCCCATTATTTTCAAATTTTTGAGCTTCTTTGCAAAGACACCCTAGATCATTTCGGTCCTCCGGAAAATATATCAAGTATCTATTCAGATCCAAAGGAGGTGAAACGTAGACTACAAAATATTTTCTTTTTTTAAGGAAATAATTTTAGACATATTAAGGTCAGAGTTGCCAAATGTGAGGAATATTTGTTTCACATGGACAAACATATTGCTTCTATATCCCCATGACAAATTTGAAAAAATAAAATCCTTGTTTGTATATATATATATACACATATAAACACCACTGAGAGTGAGACCACAGCGATTGGAGTGCTCAGGAATAGGTATACATAAATAACAAGCCACAAAGAAAAAACGAAGATAACAGCATTCATTCTTCCCATTCCTAGTTTATATACTTGGTTTATCAACAAAGTACTAACAGCAAAATATCTGTTACATATTCTCACCACCACTTTTGTACCACAAAAGGAGAACTCGTCGCAATCATGCTTAGGCTTTGGTCATAAAATTAGTTCCTTCTTTTTACCAGGTCACAATACAATTAGAGCAAAGCAGTACAAATTCCAACAATAATTTCATTTCCGAGATCACTAGTGCCTATGACGCTCCTCGCGAGACGAGTGTGAGCTGTAGTACTCACTGCGATCTGCAGTGTCAAAAATGAGTATTAGAATGCAGCTCTTTGCTTTCGAATCTCATAAATCTGAAACAACAAAAGACTACATATACCTCGACTCGAATGATGTCTTGATTTTTCAGAATGCCCTGCATAGAAGGCAGATCTATGAGTTGAAAGTAGAACCAGACTAATGGGAGACCCAAGATAATAGAGTCAAACAGGAAAATATATATATATATATATATATTTGACTAAGCAGATTAGACAACGGCAGTCGCCAAAAAAAACAAAAAGAAAAAGAAAAAAACGAATTCTGAAAGCATGGTGTGCCACCAGGTCCCACTTTCTTCCTCAAAAGTTTCCAGAGAACAACATAATGTGTCAGAATCCAAAAGTTTAACTCTTGAATCTAACATGATGTGTTAGAATTCATTACACTACTCAATGGACTGTAACACCACTTATCGAAACTCCAACTCGTTGTGCTGGTTACTATCAATTGTGATGTTTTTCTAGATTTTTACATATAACTCAACTGTAAACTGAGATAGTCGCAACCTGGCATGTACTATCCTACCAGAATCATAACTACCTCAGAAAAAAAAATTCAATTAAGGTTTAATTCATGGTTCAAGGCAATCATAGCCAGGTTAACTAGACCAACAGGCGTAAAATAATGTGATTACCATTTGTTCCATTGTATGCCACATTCTTTCTATGCAAATGTTGTTCCAGGGTGCAACCAACACTAAACCCATTCCTAGCTGTCACCCTCCCCATGGTATGCTCCCCTAAAACTTACAGGGAGTAATTTGTTTCATTTAAAATGTATATAGGGTCTTGCAGTGGAATGCAATAGTGTTGCTTTAAAATCAAAAGCTTCCTATCACAGGGTGTTCTTTCTGCACAATTTATATCAACGACAAGTTTGTGTGTAATTATTGAAATGCCAACGGAACATATGCAATTATCCCAATTTACAGGAGGTTAAATCTAAAAATCCCTATTATTACATAGACATCCACTCTGTTCGTTTATTGGCACCAGAATGCAAGATAGATGCATTTCAAGCAGTGGAAGGTATATTTTGTAGCATACCTGAGACCTTGTCCTTTGATCGGTGGCTTCGATCTTTAGCTTTCTCTCTGTCCCTCTGCAGATCCCTCTCTCGCTCTTTCTCCCTCTCAGAGTCTCTACCACCACTATCACGGCCTGAGTCTCTACATCTGCTGTCACGATCTCTGGTCCTCGATCTCTCCTTTTCCCTGTCTCGATTCCTTTCAGGGTTAGCATCAGACTTACTGTCAGCTTTTGCTACCAAGTCTTCTTTATTGTCTGCTTCAGCAGGCACAGGTTTGTTATCATCATCACTTTTCTTTGAATCTTTAAGTCTATCTAGGGCTGCTTTTCCCAATGCATCCTTAGATATGCTGCCATCTTGATTAGCTGCTGCTGACATTGGAGTGCTACTGTCACTTGCCACACCATTGGCCAAATTTTCCTACATAAAACAGCCCAACACAATATGTAAACCTAGATGACAATTAAATGTAGCTGCAATAGTCAGACATGTTTATAAAGAAATGAAAAAGATGTACTCCACCTTTGGAGTTCGATTTTGAGGATCTGAAGTCTTATTGGTTGATGTGAAGGAATCATTATCTTTGTATACTGCGATATAATGTGCCTTAGGAAGACTGTAGAGATGGGCAAGAACTCTGCAAACCTCTTGAATACCAGCTAAGTCTGCATCAAAAACTAACCACCATGGCGGGTTTTCAGGTAGGGGCACTTGGAAACGGCGAGCTGCTGCATATACAACCCCGCATGCCACAACTTCACTCTTGAACCGAACACACAGTGTTGTCCGCAAACTGCAATGCATTAAACCCCTTACAGTCAAGAACAAGACAAACAATAAAACTTCAAGGAAGAAAACCACTGATACAAAACCAATTAGTTAAAGAACACATGGATATCTGTGCATACAATCCTCAAATTATACCATAAATATTTCATTTCAAAGGTGGTCTACAGAATCTTTAAATAATAGAGCTTGTGTTTCCCGCTTCTAAAATCAGTCAAAGAACATGCCATCTTCAAATGGCCTCATAATGGATATCCCGTGGATATCATAGAAGGCATCCAGACAGCTCACAATGCCTATAGGATAATTAAATGCAGATAAATGATCCAAAGAAGTAAAATACCAACAAACCAACAAGATTACAATAAGAAGAAAATTAAGCGAGAGATTGATTGCCTTCAAATGAAAATGTCAAATACAGCGGGAAATAAAGATAAACTGCTGCCAAGGCAATGAAACAACTTTGGGAGGCAGGACCAGCCTGCAACATGGATTTGCAGTGCTTAGGAATGTTCAACAGTTTATTGGAAGGTACTAGCCTGATGAATACATGACAATTCAAAGATGATGCCCTTTTGCTTCTACCAACACTTGCTAAAATTTATCCAGGCTCTAAGGCTTTATGTCAATAAATACAACCAACAAAACTTAAAATACTGAGATCTATTTACAACTGAATAATGACAAATAAAAACATATTATCAGAGTAATCGAAACACATTTACAACTGAATAATGACAAATAAAAACATATTATCAGAGTAATCGAAACACAGCTTCAGAAAAATCAAACAGAAAATATTCCATTAACTACTGGTATTTTGGGACTGTATCCGACTGTATTAGGTACAAAATTACCAAAACTTACCTATCATTAGCTAGATTCCAAGCTTCTTGCCTCAGCTCCAGAGGAGTTCCAAGTGTTGCAAGGTAGTTGGATATGAATTTATGAGGATGTTCAACATGGCAGATGAAACCCATTTCCTTCAACATATGACGTTCTGTTCTAATCAGATCATTCTTCAATTCTGAATATTTCTGTTGTCAAGAGGAATAAAGCAACAGATTTTTTCAAACAAATGAATGGTGAAGCACAACAGACTTTCTGAAACCTCAAACTCAAAATCTACTGGTAGTGAAAGAGGTGTTTCTTCAATATCATAGAATATTTTCATTTATGGAGGGCCAAATTGCTACCAAAATAATCACTGAAGGCATAAAGGAACACAAGCAATAAAGAACTCAAAAGAGGAAACATGTTTGGACCTTTTAGAAGAAGGCCAAATGTTCTATGGTAAATTTTCAAACCTTGGAGAAGACGTCCAAATGCTCAATAGGCAAATTCTCCCTCCGGCATTCCATCCTATGGAACACAATGATCACATGCTTTGCTTTTCTTGGACTCTCCTCCAACTTGGAAGCAAGCCACACACAGCTTGCTGCAACCCTCTAAAGAAAAGCTAACCAAAGAGTCATTCACATGACAAACTATTCTTCCATACATAATACTGCAAATAAGTAGAAAAAGGAGAAATTATATAGAATCTTTACCTTCACACTGAAGCGAACGAAGGACTTCTTGCAGTAAAACCGGTGGAAGAGGACCTGCCCTGTGGCCATCACGGCCTGAGGTCTTGTCGTTGTCAAGAAAACAAAACATAGCACGGAGAATCACATATAACTATCAGTTAATCGACTTAGGAAATCCGCAGACAACAAAAATAAGAAATTTAGCCTAAAAATCCAGGAAAATTAGCAATTGCTTTAACCAAGTGAAATTCTCGCAAAATCGCAAGCAAAATCGGCATTCTTTAAAATCCTATACACATGTTTGAGGGCAAAATCTGTACCGCTGTCTACCGCCCATATAACCTTCGAAACAACAAAACCCAAACCCAAAACCCAAAAAACGAAAAGAAAGCAGGCCAAATTAGGCAGAAAAGGGAACAAAAATCGATCTTTTAGCTGAAAAGGATACAATCTGAGAAGAATGCCGCTCTCCTGGATGAGATCGCAGCCATATATCCTCAGCGTGATCTCCGTAGCCTCATCTATACCGTCTTTCCTCGACGGCGAGTTCTTTAGCTGCTCGTCGGTGAGATAGAAGGTATCGATCGCGGTATATATCATGACGATCAGCGATTACTCAAACAGATTGATGATTTCCTCAAAAATCCAAAATTTTGATGCCTTCGCAGCAAAACGCCAGGACAAGAAGGAATCAATTCGGGATGCAAACCAAAGAACCCTAGAAATTGCCAATTCTAGGGCATCTCTCGGGAGGAAGACGCTCGATTTGGGCTGCTGTTAGAACTTACAGACACCGCGTTCTCGGGCTGGATCGGGCTCCTAAATAGGCCTAAGAGTGTCCCAATTTCATTTATTTCTAATTTTAAACTGTATATAATTCTTGACAACTTACTAAATTATATTTTTTTTTCTTAAAAATTAAAAAATTACATAAAATTTCTTAAAATTTTATTAAATTATATATTTTTCTTAAAATTTGAAAAATTATATATTACTCTTTGAAATTTTTTTAAAATTATATATTTATCCTTAAAACTTAAAATATTATATATTTTTTTCTTGAATTACTCGATAAATTAAAAAAAAATTAGATGTAAATTTATCGTTAGAATCAATAATATTAAAAAAATATATATCGTTTGATATCATTTAAATTGAAATAAAAAAATAAAATTATTTTAGATTATATGTAAATTAATATAATGGAGAACACGAATAAAAACTAACTCTAGGTATGGTTTATATTAGCTTCAAATATAGTCTAAATTGAGATCTAATTCTAGTTAAGTTGGGCTGAAATGAGTTTAAATTAAGTTATAGCAAAAGTATTATTTTACATCTGGAGTTTAAATTTAATTCAAGATCAAACTCAAACAAGTTTAAACCAACCAAAGGCAAATAGTAAATTTAGATATTTGGTTAGAATTTAATGTAAGATATATACTTCAACTAAATAAAATAGAGTTTTTTGTATTAGTGACATAAATATGAAAGTTTTCTTTATCAAAGTCAAGAGTATTTTTGCCTTTTTACTCCAATCCAAATAATGCTTAAATGATATATATTTTTTAAAATATTCACGATTCTAATGATAAATATATACAAGATAAATTTTTTTTAATATATCTAAAAATACAAAAAAAGATTTAATTTTTAAGTTTAGAGAAGAAATGTTACTTTGAATAAATTTCGAATAGTTATATATAATTTTTCAAATTTTAAAGAGAAATATATAATTTAGCACTATTTTAAGAAGTTATATGTAATTATTTAAATTTAGAAAGGATATATAGTAAGATTTTTAAAAATTATATACAATTGACCTTCTAATTTTGGGATATTTACATAGAACCCCTCTGATTTACCAAGATAACAAACAAACTCTCTAACAATTTTTTCCTTTTCTCTTCAAACGTTGGATGTTGACTAGTGGCTGTAAATTTTTTGTTTCATTTTTTAAAATTTTTATTTTGCACACGTCTGGCTTCTTTTCAGCTGCAAAGTTAGGTCATGACTGACCCGGTTTTGAAGCATAGTTATCTTAAATTGGATAACCTTAGAGGTTTCATTCATAAATTTCAGTGATGAAGCTTTTGAGAATTTTCTCTAGTTAACATGGAAAATTTCTTCAGTTAAAAAAGGAAAAAAATTAGGAGCAGTATGAGCGGAGGATCTATTGAGAGATTTGGTGCATCTACTTATGCTTCCATATATTACTGACTCTTGTCCTTGAATCCATCATAATTGTGCTGCTTCAATGGTCATTAAGAAGGGAACTTGAAACCAAACTTTCAACTGGACGAGGATCTGCAACTGAGGTACTTGAATACCTTCTTAATTTTCTTCTGCACAATATAGCAGCTATTAGATGATCCTTTGCACATCTCTGGCGAATGGTTATAGAGATATTACTCGCCTACGTGAATAATATTGTATACGAATGTGGAAGTGATGGTTTATGTTCTAATATTTATTATTGTTGCAGAGTTGATCTTTATTAGTGCCATCTATCTAATATTTTTGAATTTTCTTGGCAGTGCTAGTATGTTTGGAGTCTTCCGAATCAATGCAATGCTACTGTTATTCAAAGGGCAACAGCGTGCCTACAATTCTCCTGCCATTGCAGGAAAGACTATACTTGCAAGGAGGCCTGAAGGTTGTAATAGCTTCTTCTTTGTAGCTACATTACATAGGTGTAGCACTGTACTCTACAGGTGAACTAAATTCACTGTTGCCTGTTAACAGTCAGAAGGAATTTTCAGAATAAACGCAGAGAACAGCCAGGAAGAACAAGTAAGAGACCAGCTGAACAAGGGTATTGTCCCAGATGATATTGATGTTTATTGTGTGGCTGACTTGATAAGGGTATGTTCATGATTCATGACGAGGCTAAGCAATATATGTTTTTAGGATTAGGGAGTCAGAAACAATTTCTATGTTATTTATGACATATTAACTATGTTCACGGAAACCATGATGATTTATGATGCATGACACATGACAGGCATGGTTTAGAGAACTTCCAGAGGGGCTACTTGACGGCCTTCCCCCAGACAAGTTCTTCAGTGCAACACAGAGGAGGAATGGATTGAGCTTGTGAAGCAGCTTCTCCCAACTCAAGCTGCCCTTCTGAATTGGGCCATTGATCTCATGTCTGATGTTGTCCGAGAAGAGGAAGCCAACAAGGTGAATGCTAGGAACATTGCCATGGTGTTTGCTCCAAACATGACCCGGGTACTTCCAACGTACTGTTTATTTCCTACTACTATTTTTGCTCTGACTTCAATACTATGTCTTGTTTCTCGTCTTCGGCAAGCAAACAGGTGAGCTAAAGCACAAGTTGCACAACAGAATCTGAAACAAGTGTAAACAGAGATGCGGTGTCTATCTCAAATAATCTTATAGAGCAAACTGAAGAAGGCAAAGCAGGTGGAAGTTGTTGATTGTCAACTGATTATTGACTTATTGACTTAGATGTTTTGCTGTAAATGCGTTCGATCAACAGGGGATTGAGTTTGCTACGTTGCTGAAGTGTAGTTCAGATTCTATCTGAGCTTGGATTGTTGTGTTTGGTTGATAAACTATGTTTGATTGTACCTGTTGTATTAGAATCTGAATCTAGTCATTCTGAATTGTATCATCAGCATGAGGATGAAGGTGTTTTATTTGCTATATCAGTTGTCAAGTTAGTTGTGGTTTAACTTTATTTGGACTGCTTTTACTAGTGCTTAAAGATATGCAAAAAAAAAAATTTCAAACGTGTAATCAGATAGATTATAAGCCAAGCAAAGTTTCACAATATATATATATATGCACAAAAGCAAGCTATGCTGCCCTCGAATGATGAATATGATTCTAACAATGACATGTCAAAATATGGAATGCCCACCTAGTCGCATTGATTTCTCACACACACAAGAAAAAGAAAAAAAGACAACTTAACCAGAAATGGGTGCACAAGCTGGCTTTCCTTTCCAAGAAATTGGTGACATTTGGCTTCTAGAAGTGGTGGTCAGCATGAGAATAAGGACTAGACACAACCTAACAAGTGATCATCTGAGTCATGGTTGCACTCCATCCATGCTTTCAATGTTCTCCCCCACCTGTGCACTGCACCAGAGAGCGAGAGAGGGAGAGAGTCAACTTCTCGTCCTCCACCCAAACCATTGTTGTGGAGGTCGACAATGTGTATTATGCCAGCATAGATGGGAAAAAAATTAGCAAAAATGGACAAACTTTTTCTCGATAATAAAAATATATTCAAAACATAGGAATCTTATCTTGTGCACTCAAAAGCATGGCCAGAGAATGGAAATTATTCCTGCGTATTATCGTCACTCATTTGATTCTTTATGTATTAAAAAAAAACTCAAAGAAAAGAAAGAAAAAGAAAGAAATCATGGATATCCATCAGCCAAGCAAGCTTCCCAGAAGAGCCTATTGCTATCCTCCTCCTCCCCCTCCATTCTTTCCGCATGTACTTCCTTCTGCTCTCTGCTATCATCATTATCGTAGTTTGACGCAATCTCCATCAACCATGCAGTCCAGCTTGTCAAGCTCTTATCTCTCCACCCCTCCTCGCCGCTGCAGGACTCTGCGTCGTCCTCATCAACAGCGGAAGTCGAAAAGGCATTGAGTCCGGCCGCCGAGACTGCCTCGGAGTCAGCAATCATCTCTGAGATGGCCGGAGTTGTGTCCTCGTCATTCATGGTGGAGCTTTTCTTTGGTTTACGTCTCCCTGATATTGTCAATACATATAAATAACGGTCGCCAAAACACCATGTGACTCACGTGCGGAGCACGAGGAGGAAAAGGATGTGGGTACGGCTTTGACAGCGAGGATAGCGTTCAACTTGGAGTTCCACGTGTGGTACCATTATTGGTAGACGGCGTGCCGCGGTGGACGCCGGTGGTAGAACAGCGCCGGCCTTTTTCGTCTTCAATGACGCGCGACGAGTTCAAACCGCGAGACACGGAATCGTCTCTCGAATGAGTTCAAACGCCAGAGTTTTCTATATAGATCTAAAACTTATCTGATATGATATGAGTTTTCTATCCAATAACCAATTTGTATTATACTCCATCCATTTAGTTGTGGAAGCTCATAACAGCCTCCACCAGAGTTGTAAAAAGCTTGTGGCAAATTTCTACCATCGTCCAAGAACTTTCGATAATTCCTCTTTTAACTTTTTTTATCTCGCAGTTTGCAATAAATTTAGTCTGATAAATTTAAATCTCAAAAGATTGGTTCGATCTGACTGGTCATGAAACAACAGGTTTGATTAGTTGCAAAGAACAAAGATTAATCTTACCAAGTAATAGAGTCATCTAATAATAAAATAAATCATTCAAGAAAGAAAAACTGAGGCAATGTCTTACTACCAGATCCACTCTCGTTGGAGAAATGAATGCAAAGGGCCCAAAAGCCGCGTTCCTTCACGAGAGTTGACTTTTTTTTATTTGAAAAAAAATTATTTTCACCCCTCGACATTTTCTTTTTTTTTTATAACCTGGATAGATTGACTCTGTTTTTTTTTTTTTTTTTTTTTCAGCCCCAGTGCATACAGGCGGGGAAGGGAAGACTTTTGAGGTTCCCCGGTAAACAGAGGGCGAGCGAGCGGACATGCGAGAGAAGCTAGCGGCTGGGTGGGAGGGCAGGAATGCACAGTTAAAAAAAGAGCCTGAAAAAGACAAAACGAGGGGTTGAAAATAAATTATAAAAATTGGTTGGACTCAAAAAAAAAAAAAAAAAAACTCAAGGAGCTGATAAAGAATTAACCTTCCTGGCATTAATGGTGGTGGCATGATCCAGCTTGTAAGCTCCCGCAAGCTTTTCAATTGAAAGAGCAGAAGCAAAGTTTGTGCTATTACATACGCAAGTGTCACATTGGGCAATTCTTTTGAGTAAATATGGTGATGTTAGACTCTAATGTATTTCAAAAAATTAGACACTTGGAAGTTCTTGGCAATTACACCTGCAAGACAAGAATAATTGCCAAGATCCAAAAATAAAAAGAAGCTGCGCACAGAAAATTTGAGGTTGAATGGAAGGTGCATAATTAACTCTTATAAATGAAAGTGAAAGTTGTGCAATTGCAGTCTAAAAGAGAACAACAGACCTAAGATTTGACTGTTTCTCTTTACAATCGAACTGGCTGAAAGAGATGTGATAAACACCAATCCTTTAGGAACACAGGCAAGACAACACATACAATCCTGAAAGACAATAAACAAATAAGAGAATCAGGAGAAGACAGAAGCCTAAAGTTTCCTTGACTATAGGTGAAGTTGAAGTTTCCTTCTCATAACATCATAAATAGGCTGATTAGGATGTAACCCACAAATTAAGAAACTGAGCAGATCACAAGAAATTGATTTTTATGTAATCAGACAACCTTTTCATATCAAAATCATAACGCAAAAACAATAGATCAATGACTGCTCATAGGGCCCTTGGCCTAACATCTCCAGGATGAAATAAATTACATGAGCTGTTCATTCCCACCCGCTTCATTCTTCTGAAACTAATCCTATAGGCTGGCTCTGCAGATCAGAAATTAGATTTACCTCACTATCAAAATGAAGATTTTATGCACTCTAGTTATTATTTTGACTAGGACACACCCATCCATATAATTGCTTTAGAAGCCAGGAAGCAAACTTGATTAGTACTATTGTTCATTTCTTCTCCCAAATTGAAGATGAAGATTATTATAAGTGCGTCCAACCAACACAAGTCATGGATCATCAGATGGTATCTCCCGTTGCTTAAAGAATTAAACAATGAAAGAACATTAATATGCACCTCTAGAAGCATTTGCCAAAAAATACTGCTAGCATGCAAAAGATATTTATAACACTGGTGACCGAACACCAACTATAGAATATGATATTCCAGAATAATGTCTGGAATAGAAAACAATGAAGAAATAACTCGGCTGGCAGAGATTATGGGATGTAAAGAAAAGAAAACCTCCAAGATATTGTGGCCGTCTGAATTATATATATATATATATAAGAATAACCAAACATGGATCGGTCCTGTTGGCAGATTAATTAGAAGGCTAGCTTCATCAAAGGGGAGATCTTATCATAGGCAGATCAAATAAGTTAATTTTGTGTTCACAGCCTAGACTACACATTGCATAGCTCTTACACTATTGGGTGGCAAATTGGGATCATATATATTTTTTATTGCTTTTTGGAAAAAGCAGTGCACAAAAGTAACCTTTTTGTAAATTGAAAAGAGGTCAACCAACCAAAAGAAGGAATTGATGTAGGTGTAACAAGTTTTTGGCAACACAATTAGGCCAAGTGGTGGAGATTCCTAATGAAGGAATAGAGCTGCTAGTGAATGGGATTGACATGCCAACAAATCAATTATGAACATGAAAATGACCCGATCTGATTTGAACAATGTTAGATTGGATCAAGCATGGATCATGGTACTCCACTTAAAATCCTAATAGATTATTTTTGGTTGATTAGTATAATGTAACATGACTAATCCAATCCATAAAATTTCCAACCTCGTGGAGGTGAATGTAACAAAGATAGCCTAGTTTAATTAGTCGAACCAACTTTGGACAGAACCATTTCAAAAACATAGTTTGGAATCATCCAATGCAATCTGTTCTGTCATACTGGGTTATAAGGAAAATCAATCTGGTTTGATCAAGCAAGGAGACAACAGGTCTGCAATAGATCTATTTGCTTAAACAAATTCATTTTTATATTAATCAGATCCCTTTTTTGCAAAGAAATGCAGCTACTACTTGGGCCTGCCTATTAAATAGCCCTCTGAACTTCCAACTTGGGTCTCCTTCAATATTAATTTTCTGCCATTATTCTTGACCTTCATCTTCCGAGTCTATAATTTCGGATTTCAACAAAAGAAGGTATATATAAATATTATTCCCACACTGCTCCCAATAGGGAACAGTAAAAAACTATCGCCCCTATTTCTGCTCCCACACCTACTCCTTGCTTCCAAGACACCAACCATTGGAGCTCTTCAATAGAAATATTACAAGGTAATTTAACAGCAAGAAGTCCAAAGATGAAAAAGTAGAAATAATGAATCATGGTTACCTTAGTAGGCCTCCACTGCAGCAAGAGATGGGTTGACTTTTCAACTTTGCAAGAGATCCCATACATAATTTGCAGTAGTACATCCACCAGTCTGCACAAATCATAATTGTAGCATTAGATGTGCTGCAACAAAGTAGTGAGAGGCATAGAAGGTTCCTCGATAAAAAAAAACAAATGAAAAATGCAGACAAATATAGTATGGATTACAGTCAAAATTAAATAGCCAAAGCCCATGCAATTAACCAAAATTAAATATATGCTGTTTGATGCTAGATAACATAACAATCTGCCAATCTTCAGCACCCACTGATGGAGGAAAACAAGATGATAAAGAAAACAAAACAAAATTTAACAACCAGCTTCATACCAGCTACAGGACACGTTTCATCTGCTCACCTTTGCCCTTGAAACTGCAAGAAGGAGATGACTTCTGATTCTTGAATTCAAGAAAAATCCTCTAGCATTCATTTTCTCCTGGGAAAATAGTAAAATCCCATTCACAATTAGAAACAAAGAAAAAATGTTACTTAAGAAGGTCAACAGAAGCATGGAGAAGCCTCATACCAGCATATCCTGGGCAAGTTGCATCCCTTTAGGAGTGTGTCCAACCATTGCTCCCTCAACCAATGTCTACAAAATTACAAGTTGAAGAAACGAATACAATTATACTTGAATTATGAAAAATAGAAGTTACATATAGGGCCTTTAGTTGATGTAGTATAGACTCGCTGTATACAACTCCACAGTAGGTGGTTTTGTGCTTGTGTACTCATCAAGACACCATTTGGTTCGAGATAAGATCAAGTTCAAACTCAAGATCAAAAGTAAAGTACAAAAAAATAGTCTGATCAGATTTTTGGTGTTTCGATATTAATTTGCCTATTAATTTGCCTAGTGAATAGTTTAAATTTTTTTTGCACCTTTATGTTCTTGGGTATATTATTTATTGAGATTTGAATGAATAAATATAAAGATAATATGGTAATTTATTTTTTAAAGTAACGTAAAGATAGTCTAATTATGTTTTAGTATTTGAATGATAGGCTGGTCAGGACATAATGATCTCGATTCTGATATCGAACCAAACGCACCCCAAAGATCTTAATGTCGGAATCAATATCCCCAAATTGAAGATAACACTTATGTAGAGCACATAGTTCAGCAATAACAACAAAAGCCAGAGAATCAAGGAAAATTCATGTGTTGGAAGGAAAACATAGCACAATAAGTATAACATTTTTTTTGTGAAAATAGTGTTGGAGAAGCAATATAAAAGAATATGGTGAAATAAAAATCAAGACAAACCCCTAAAACTAACTGCACATGGATTGCATTACATATAATTTGTATCTGCGTCTGCAAAATAAAACAATAACAGGCTTCCAAGGACTAAGGACAACAATCCAAAACCTCGCATATGTGCATTCACATGATTATGAACCAGTTGTATTTGCTTTCAGATTAACATGTCATCTGAACCTTTTCTGAACAATTAACTTCTCACATCTAAATCACATCAATGATTGTTTTTTTTGAGGTGCATGAACTTACAAGTGTTAGAACCATCACCTTATTGCCTGCATTGCAATGAAGGCATCATAAGAGAAGCCATCCTTCCTAAGCATATCAAGTACAGTCTCCATTGTCTACAAATAGAACAGAAACAAAAAATATTTAAAACTGATAAATAAAATACACTCAAGAGCTACTAAAATATGGTATACTGATTTCTGAAATTTGAATTATTAAAAATTTGAGACCAAGTTGTGTAGATTACAGAGACAAGATATTCCAGCATTTACCAATGACATGTCAACAACTTTTATGTTCTACAATTGTCTTATAATATCAACCTAGTTTCTAGTGCCTTTTCAAGATCATTCATGAAAAGCCATCAACTGGATGGTTATAATCAGTAATCACAAATTCTACAATTGCAGACATCTCTATTGCTGCCCCAAAATCAGCTACTTCTAGCTTGTTCATGAAACCCATCAACTGGATGGTTATAATATATAAAAAAAAAATCACAAATTCTAGCAAGTAACTCATATCAATGGCACTTTTGACATCAAAGATTTAGCCTCCATGCTCGAGCAACTGAACAACTCAAATCAAAGCATGTTGCAATAAGCTTATGATAAAATGTATAAAGGTTCTGATAATTAAGTGCATACATAATGACCATACCTCTGTGCTCTTCAATTCTGCACAAGCATGTAGTGCAACATGATATACCTTGAGCTGTCTGTTTATGAATCCACGTCAGTGCACAAATTCTGCAGTCGGGATTTTGTACAATTCTTCCTCTGAAACATTCATCATGATGTTTTCCCCACCATCTGTTGATGCCGGCCACCCTTTAGATCTCTGGACATACTCAATAATCTGCAGAATAACTGAGATATTTAGAACATGTAAACTATTTAATAGACTGTAGAAAAATCTAGACGATTAAGAATACACTCTTTTGAAAATGTCTCATTGGTTGCAGGTAACTTGTTCTTGAATGTACTTATAAGCCCAGCATAAAAGCACTTATTCAAGCCAAGACCTGCAGCAGTCATGTCACAAACTATTGCTAACCTGGACATGTAAGATAAGTTTTAGGCAATGATAAACATAAAGTCAGAAAGAGTGACCAAATTCACAAGATCGCTTTGCATTCTATCTTCGAGATCAATATAGATTGATTGTTTAACCAAACAATTGCTCCAGAGCTGTAAAGTCCGGACAGCAATATTTTATTGACATCGTATAGATTTAAGAAATGGCCAAAAATTTAAGCATATAAAAGAAACTACTATCCAATATTAATATTCATGCTAGATACTAAACCAAAACGGTTCAAAACAATCTTGCAGGTTAGATAAAATGCCTACTAAATATCAAAGAGAACAAGAATCCAAGGAGGTTAAACACTAGAAGTTCCCAACGCTTCCACGTGTTAAATTTAAACATCCTCATAAGTGCTACCCAAAAAAGAAAAAAGAGAAAGAAATATGAAGAATTTACATGAGTGGATAATATCTAAACAAAAAGAAAACATACACTTGATCTGTTCGGCAAGTTGCCGCACACGCATTCAGAAGGCAAATGTAGGTCTCTCCTTTGAGCTTCACACTATGTTTCTTCATCTCTTCCAATAGCTGCATTTAAAACCGACAACAATCAAAAGCAGCCCTAAAGAAACACCATAATATCTCAAATGCTAAGGAAGAAAAACAATACCCAACTTCAATAGCAGCATCAGAGCTCCTGCACTTCCCACAAGCTGAAATCAAGAAATTGTACACGCAAAATAATTCATTTAGATCCAAATGAACCAGGAACCCTGAAAACAATCCAAGAGCTTCAAAATATCAGATATTTTACATCCGGTGGAAGCCCCATGGCCATTATCTCGTCGCGGAAAAAAAGGCGTCCTGGAGGTGGCTGCCCTTCATGCACCCGACGATGAACGAGTGAAACGTGTCCCGAAGCGGCAGCACCCCATCGAGCATCTTGCCGTCGGAGACATTCCGGAACAAGAAGTTCCCGAAATGGCACCAGTTTAAGCGAAAGAAAATCGAATGAAAAAGAAAGTAATGGCTTACCTGCGCCGGGAGACGAGGGAGGAGATGACGGTGTTGTACTCGGCGACGTTGTTGGCGTAGTTGCGGCGGGCATGCTCCGACGCCTCCAGGGAGAAAGGGCGGGGCCACGCCGGCACCAGGGAGGCGAGACGGTGGCGGGGGATGAGGGAGAGGAGGGCGCGAGGGATCATGGCAGTGGCGGCCGGCGGGAGGAAGCGAGACCGAGGGTTTTCTGGGTTTCGACAGACTGGGCTGAAGTTGGAGCGACAGACTTTTGGAAATACACCCCTTTTGTTGCAGAACTTAGGAAAATTTGTTACTTAAAAGTGTTAAGGGTGAATTACATGTTTAAAATTTTATGCAATTATATATTTTTTCTCTAAAAATTAAAAAATAATATATAATTATTTGAAATATTGATAAATTATATTTTTTTGAAATTTAAAAAATTGAATATAATTTCTCAAAATTTTTTCAAATTACATACTGCTTCTCGAAACTTAAAAAGTTATAATTTTTTCTTGATTACTTGATATATTGAAAAAAAAAATTAAATGTAAATTTATTATTAGAATCAATAATATTTAGAAAATATATATCATTTTGGCATTGTTTAGGTTAAAGTAAAAACATAAATACTTGCAATCAAGTGTAAATTAACATAATAAAGATCATGAATAAACAATAGCTCCATGTATGGTCTATATTGGGCTCAAATATTGTCTAAATTAAACTCTAATTTTAGTTAAGATCATTCTAAAATAAGTTTAAATTTGGTTATGACAAAATTATTATTTTATATCTCTTATTTTAATTTAATTTGAGATCGAACTGAAATAATTTTAAATAAACTAAGGAAAAAATAGTTATTTTATATTTTGACTTAAAATTTAATACAAAATAAACCTTTCAACCAAACAATAAATAGTTTTTTTTATTACAATAACCTGACTATCAAAGTCTTCTTTAACTAAGTCAATAGTTTTTTTTTTTAACTTTAATTTTAATAACATTAAATGATACATATTTTTAAAATATTCATCATTCAAATGATAAATATATATGTAATAAAAGTTTAAAATATATTCAGTAAAATTAAAATATTTAATTTTTATATTTAGAGAAGAAATATGTATTTTGATAATATTTTAAGAAGTTATATGTAATTATTTTAAGTTTGGAGGAGAAATATATAATATTATAAGATTTCAAGGAGCTGTATGCAACTCACCTAATTCTTAAATGGTCAATTGCATATAACTTCATAAAATCTTACTAAATTACATATTTTTCCTTCAAATTTAATATATATATATACTTAATTGAAATATTGCCAAATTATATTTTTCTCTCTAAAATTTTAAAAAATACATATAACTCTTTAAAAAATCTTAAATTACATATTTATTCTCAAAACTCAAACAATTATAATTTTTTCTTTGGTTACTTATATATTAAAAAACTTTTCGGATGTAAATTAATTATTAGAATTAGTAATGTTTAGAAAATATATGTCATTTGATATCATTTAGGTTTAATAAAAAAATAAAGATATTCCCGATCGGGTGTAGGTTAATATAATAGAAAATATCAGTAAGAATTAACTTCATATTTGGTTTATATTGGACCTTATATGTGACTTAAATTAAAATTTTACTTTTAGTAAAAATTAGCTTCAAACAAGTTCAAACTAAGTAATGGCAAATTTATTATTTTACATCTCATATTTTTATTTAATTTGAGATCACATTGAAATAGGTTTAAACCAAATCAAAGGCAAAAAAAAGTATTTTATATTTTGGGTTAAAATTTAATATAAGATAAATTTTTCAACTCGATAAAATAGATTTTTTTTATGATAATGAGTTAACTATTAAAGTCTTCTTTAACTAAATTATAAGTATCTTTCTTTTTTTATTACAGTTTAAATGATATTAAACGATAAATATTCTCCAAATATTTATGATTCTAACGGTAAATGTATACATGATAAAATGTTTATAATAATATTTAGTAATATAAAAAATATTTAATTTTTAAGTTCGGTGAAAAAATATATAATTTGAAAAAATTCGAGGAGTAGTTATATATAATTTTTTAAATTTCAAAGAGAAATATGCAATTTGGAAAGATTCTAAAGAGTTATATATAAATTTTAAAATTTAGAGAAAAATATGCAATTTAATAGAATTTTAAGGAGTTATATGTAATTGACCTATTATTTTTCTTGAGTAATTAGAATTTAACATTATAACTCGAAGTCAGTTTTTATCTATTATAAAAAATTAAAATAAAATGAAACTCAATTGACTCATTCTTAAAAGATATTTGTATTTTTAATCGAAATTATCGTCTAATGTCAATTCTTTTAAAAAAATATATTTGGTTGTCATGCGGCAATATTAAAAATCACAATAATTGCGGGTATTTAGGAAAATAAATTTTTTTAAAAATATATTTTTTGAAAATATAGACCGCGTACTCCCGCGCAGGTGGTTCACAAAACTTTGTAATGGCACTGTGGGAGGGGCGATTCGCAAATTAAAGGGTGTATTTGCAAAACAAACGCCCTTTTTATAAACTGAACCCGAATCCGCATGCTCAACAACAACACAAAAATATCCGGGATCCACACCCGCAAGCCCGGATCCGCATCGAACTCACCCGCAAAGCTATCATCTCGTCTCTCTCGACCGGCCACTGAGCAAGCCCCAGCCAACGAGCCAAGCGCGCGCCGCCGCCATCGCCGCCGCTGGCGATGCTTATCCACCGGAGCTGCTTCCGCACCCTCGGCGCGCGCCCACCTATCCTCTTCCCCAAACCCTTTCCTCATTCTCTCCCCTTCTCCTCCGCCCCCCTCCCCAAATCCTCCAAGAAGCCCCATCTCCCACTCGCCAATGCCCTCCTCGAGATCGGCGGCGTCAAGATGGCCAAAGAAGGTGCTTGCCTCCCGATTCCTCCGAAAGGTTTCATCTTTTTGTGTATTTGGTTTCATTCTGAGGCCTTGTGATGTGTGTTGGTTTTAGATGTGGTGAGGGACGGGGATCCCAGCAATAATGTTCCGGACACGATTTTTTCCAAGATTGGGTTGCAGCTTCACCGGAGAGACCGGCATCCGATTGGAATTTTGAAGAATGCGATTTATGAGTATTTTGATGATAAGTATGAGGGCAAGTTTGCCAAGTTTGAGGATCTTTGCCCCATTGTCTCGGTCAAGGAGGTAAATTTTGGTCTTTTTGTTGGCGCTGTTTCTTGATTAATGTGCCTGATTTCCCTGCCATTCAAGAGTTATGATGTACTTTGTGCTATGGCAATAGCTTGAAAAACCTTTGATTTCATGAAACTTTCTTTCATTGATTACTGATGTTCAATGATATTGTGGTTTTATTTTGCTTCAAGTTTATTGTAGTGACTTCAAAATGCTAATCCTTGCAGAATTTTGATGATGTATTGGTTCCTGCTGACCATGTAAGCAGGAGTTATAACGATACATACTATGTTGATGCTCAAACTGTGTTAAGGTGCCATACAAGTGCACATCAAGCAGAGCTTTTCAGGAAAGGACACTGTCATTTTCTAGTCACTGGAGATGTCTATCGCAGGGATTCTATTGACTCAACTCACTATCCTGTATTTCATCAGGTTTTTAGAACATGTCTTTTGCAACTAGCATCTTCTTTGAAACAGTGTTGTCAATTTTTCCGTATTTCATGAGTGGCTGCCAATACAGATGGAAGGTGTTTGTGTTTTTTCCCAAAATGATTGGGTAGACTCTGGAATGGATGCAACATCCTTTGCAGCCACTGATCTGAAGAAATCTCTTGAAGGTCTAGCACAGCATCTATTTGGTAAATATTCAACTCTGGTCCTGTCATATAATTGCCCCAACAATAGCTGCTACTGTATGGAATGTGCAACATATGTTTCATGAAATAGACTTTCTTATCCTAATAAATTCATGACATGGTCAGGTGCTGTGGAAATGCGCTGGGTTGATACATACTTTCCATTCACCAATCCGTCTTTTGAATTGGAGATATGTTTTCAGGTAGGCATAAGGTTTTGGATGTATTTTATGTCTTTTCCATTTTCTGTTTGTGAGGTCTAGGTTGCATTGCATGTGATGCTACCAATTAGTCACAGAAATCAGATGGTCCCCATCCAACATTCACCTGAGTAGTTTTGAAACTCACTATTGACTAGCTTGTTGGCATGCATCTAGGAAGTGGTTATCATTTTTTGTTATTCAATTTCTAAGCTGATTGGATGATTTTAACTTGCAGATTTAACATAATCTTACCCTTATGTTGATTGCTTCATTAAAGAGTACTTATTTCTACATTATTCTTTTTATAAAAAAATAAGACTTTTAAATTTCTAATAAATTTGATGTAATTCTAGTACTAGAATGGGCTTCTTGTTTGAATCTCTATTGCCTTTTGTCTTCAGTTAGAAGACTGACAAACACTGAATCTCTTTCCTGCAATTTTCCTGTGTCTGACATTCAACACTTATACAAGGTGATGCTTCATGTTGCTGCTTATTTTGTTGTGTACCACTTCAGGAGAAATGGATGGAAGTGTTGGGATGTGGAGTTACCGAACAAGAAATACTAAAAAGAAGTGGCAGAATGGATTGTGTTGCATGGGCTTTTGGACTGGGACTAGAGCGACTTGCTATGGTTCTCTTTGATATACCCGATATCCGGCTATTCTGGTCAACTGATCAACGATTTACCTCCCAAGTACGATAGCTGTCCTTGTTATGTGTTAGAAACACATTTCAAAATCATGCATGCTTTTATGCAAAATATTGTATGGTTTATGTACCATGTTTCTTATTTTATTTCATAATATAGTTACTGAATTTGCATTAAGTATGAGAATTATCATTCATATGCTGAGTGTTCAGCTTGCCTGGGTTTTTTGTTCTAATATCTGGCTCTGAGTTGACCTGCATATATTTTTATGCGGGCTTGAACTTGGCCATTTAATTTATCTTCTGAAGGAATCTGACAGTGCTTCTGCTTTACAGTTCTCTGAAGGTCAGCTTGGTGTCAAGTTCAAACCTTTCTCAAAGGTATATCTATAGAATTCAGACATTTTTCATAAAATATTTCATGGAGTTAGATTGCCCTGCAGAAGAGAAGAATATAAAGACCTTTCATATAGACACAGATCAAAATTTACAGTTTTTTTCAAAAAATAGTCGCATTTTGTATGATAGGCTAATCTATAATCTATCTGTTAATCTAGGAGAAAGTTGAAAAAATTTTCTATATGGTAGCTTGGTCTCTGGGATCAAAAAGCCGAGTAAGAATATGAGCTTGTATCTATGTTTTTACCTATTGCTCTACTTCTAAAACATTTCATTTTTCTTTCTATCCTGAGGATCTCAGGAACTTTTTTGTGATCATTCTCACTGATAAAATAATCATTCTCTTGCAGTTTCCTCCGTGCTACAAGGATATGAGCTTTTGGATTTCTGAGTCATTCACAGAGAATAATTTATGTGAAGTTGTCAGAGGGATTGCTGGGGATCTCGTGGAGGAGGTATGCATTTGGATGCTTATTTTCCTTGCTTTTATTTTTGCATTTTTAATCATGTCTGAAAGAGAATGTTTTTACCTGCCTCACCAACCAATGCTCAGTTTCTCTTTGTATTTAATTTGGTCTTGCATGATTCTATTTATTCGGGAGCAACCCCATTCAGCTGATAATTGACCCCTGTCCTTTCTTGGTTTGGTATTTGATTATTTCAGTTTGTGTTGAGCTCATAATGTGGTGGGCTTCATTTCTTGAAATAGTTAGTCCGTTGTCTCTTGATGTATCCTACTTTGAGTTCTTTTTTCAGTGGATAGTTTTGGAGGTTTGGATGTGTTGAAGTTGTTTAAAATGTATTGACATGTTTCCAATCGAATTGAATGGCTTGATTTTCTTCCTTCATCTGTAATTCAGGTAAAGCTGATTGATAATTTCACTAACAAGAAGGAAATGACTAGCCATTGCTATAGAATTGCCTACAGATCAATGGAACGATCTCTGACAGATGAGGAGATAAACCAGTTGCAGGTACAAGATAAGTTATGTAGCATTTGCCTTTGGACAAATATATATTCTAGAGTAAAATCATAACCATTATTGTTTTTATTGCAGTGGAATGTTAGAGAAGAAGTGCAGAAAAAATTGAATGTTGTTCTCCGATGATATTCAACTTGAAAAATAAGTTAACCATCCATAAGGTGATGTATATTGATTACTTATTTGTAATTTAATTGAATACAACGTCTTCCATTTGCATTGTGTTTTGATTGCAGTACCTAACATAAAAGAAATTTTGGTGAGAAGGGTGTCATAAGCTGGCCTCTGACAAATCTATTTTCATGGTACCTACATTTCATACTTGTGACTTCCAGGTCACAACTGACATTCTTTGATTTTACAGTGACTTGGAAATTTGAAGTTGCGTATTTACAATTTACCCAACAAAACCACTTAAATTCAACTTTCACAGGCTTACATAAGTAATGTCCCAATTTTCCAGATTCAACAATCAATTTTCCAGATTCAACAATCAATTCACAGGCTTACATCAGTAATGTCCCAATTCAACAATCAATTTAGTTGCCAAATTCTCCAAAACCTTGGCTTCTTTTACCAGAGCAGTCACCGCTAATTTCTCTTTTCTAAAATAGTAATTGCTGTAGTTATAAATGGGTGTTCTTCAGCTGCTTGTGTAGAGTACAGCCCCCCATCAAAACCAGGCCAGCCACCACCTGCTTATCCCACCTTGGCATTTAATACATTGACAGCAGCATCCGCCGACACCAGCTCAGACTCTATTATCATCAACAGTCTCCAATGGAAATCTTACCTCATTCTATAAAAAATTTCTCTCTTGCTCACTCTCTTCATGTGACAATCCAAAAAAAATGGCTTCCAGTTCCATCAGGCTTTGCTACCAGAAGCTGAAGAAGACCCCAGCAACAAGAGAAGCTGGAGGAGGAAAGCCAAATTTGTGGGAGCTGCAGTGAGGAGGAAGGTGGTGAAGAGGCATTGGGGAGCTCTTCGTGGGGAACTACATGTTCATGTGGGTCAGCCCTTCACCGACTACTCTTGGCAGCCTGGACAAGTCATCCGCTGCGGCCGACGACCACAGCCATCACCGTAGCTTCGTTCCACCCAACAAGCATGGTGTCAATAAGGACGATTGTGTTGGATTTTTTTGGTGATTCTGGGATCAGCTACTTCTATCAATGACTCAAATTTTTGCACGGCTTACGTGAGCGTCTGGTTCAGGGACACCCAAAGCGTATATCTCAGATAGGGCCTTGGCTCCAAAACTAGTGAGCTCGAGAGCTTCGCTCGACTCAAATATAATATTTTAAAAAATTAATTATTTTTTAATTAATTTATATTAAAATAAATTATTAAAAAATATAAAAATATCAATCACAATATCACAAATTAAATTTATAATCAAAAATAAATATAAAAAATGTATATACTTTTTTTAAAAATTTATTTTTAAAATTATTTTACATTAAATATAATTTTAAAAAATTATAAAAAATCAACCGTAATAATACAAATTACAATTCTTAAATATGTATGGTGAAGAAATTATGCTAATAAAATAACATCTAAATATAAAAAATTATATCAACTACAATATCATAATTAAATAATTAAACATATATTATATATTTATATGTTATAAAATATATTTTTTATATATTAAAAAATGAATGAGCTTGAAATCAAATAAGCTGAGTTTAGCTCAAGCCGAGCCAAATTCAAGTCGAGCTCTAATCGAGTTCGAGCTATTTGCGAATTACAAATTAAATTGACACTCCTAATCTTAGAAAAATAAATGTGTAATATTTAGAAAAATAAAGCCATTTTTTAAAAAATAAAGGAAAATAAAGCCATGTAAATGTGCAATATTTACATCCAAAATTTTTAGACAAGAAAAAAAAATAAAATTAATTAATTCTTCTCCAACGGCCTGAAGCATGAGCTTAAGGACTTAATTTAGCAAGACCCTTACTGATGGAATCATCTTCTATATATAGACCAAAAGAGACTCGGCAGCTGAGCATGTCATATTTTCACGAGCATTCGCTTACAGGAACAGACTATGCACCGACTTCATGTCTTGGCCAAATTGTAGCTCGTGTTCTTTTAACATGATGCAAGAAAAGGCAATGTCTGCAGACACAAAAGGAACAATTGTAGAGACTGCTAAAGCAGCTGATTCTATAATTAATTTCAGAATGTATTATTAGTATACACCAACCTTTCATATTCCTGTTTCTGATGACAAATACACAACAATGGTTACAAACTTTCCTCGAGGAAAATACAAACTAAGAAGAAATGCCACTTCTCAAGAACCAACCAAGAAATACAGTCTACAAGAGCTCTAGGATGCAAGATTAAAACATTGGATTAAATAGTACCTTGCCTTCAGTTGCTTTAACCAGGCTAATAATAACTCCCTGGCCAGGTTTTACATTTGGTGTGATGAACACTCTTTGTTCCCTACAATAACAGAGATTATCTGCCAGTCAATTAGAAACCAGTTGATCACAATGTGAAATCATTTTGCAACTAGTCGAAGAAAGCCAACCAGGTCAATTATAACTGCCTGCAGAGTGGCCATTGGGATGCATGCGCCAATGAGAGAGGCATGCTGGAGCCAATTTCCTTCTCCTTTTTGAAGTCCCTGTATATGTACTTCTTCTCATCAATGAAACAGCAAGCCTGTCCACAGCTTTCAAGCCACAGATGTGTAAACACAGGTTTACCCAGAGCTATTGCTTCTAGCATGTTCCTTGTTCGCACAAACCTATCTGTTACAAAGTGCAGTGCGTCACATCCATCGTGGAGGATGCAACGGGTAACCCTAAGTGTGCCAATGTCTAATAAAGCAAAAAACCAACATTGGAACTAGAGGTCATGAATCTTCTAGTTATTCATAAAATCTTAGATTAAACAAGAATGAAGATACAAAAAATGATGAAAATGATAAAAATAATAACATGCAGGTCACCTTTTTTTGCTGCTTAATTATACCCTCGTCCAGATGTTGACTAAATAGAACACACACACTTGCCATATATTTTCTTCTCCATGAATCTTTTGCCATCTGCATTGGGGCTGCTATAGTGGCTTCTATTGTGGTAAGCTCTCCAGCAATTGCTGACTTTGATAAGCCTCTCGTACTTGGTGTTCTTGGATGGTCTTCAGCCACACAAACAGAAAATACTGCATCTACATTTTTAGATGGTGTGCACTTGCCAGACCAGATGGTTGAACATTTTCCTTAGGTGACTGCTCCAAATTTTCAACTGTACATTTACTGCTAGATGAAGAAACTTCACTTTGGCCAGGTAACAATACTTCTGTACGATGCTCCCCATCCTTGCTGCCAGCAGTAGTATCTGCGTTAACAGCATCAGCTAAGACAGCTTCAGCCAAAGTTGGCTTTAGTGGACTCGGACATTTTCTTTTCTGGCTGACGTTTCAGTGAAGAAGAATGCACTGGTGACCTTTTTCTCATTCCAGATACAACAGGCCAACTTTTACAATTTGGAAGTAGCATATCGATGTATGATTCCATGTGCACAGAAGTTGATTCTTTTTCTGAATTGCTTTATCTAGGATTTTCGCGAACACTTTTGATAAAAGCCTTTTCCCTTTGTTGTATGGGCAGTTTTGCAATTGTTGTCTGCATATCATTTACTGATGCTAGTGTGTTCTTTGAATCACGGTTATTGTCAGAGGCTCTTGAAGCTGAAGTCCTTGGAGATGTTCTCCTTCTCTTGGGGTGGGTAAAGACATCTTCTGTTCGAGATCTGATCTTTGATACCCCTTCACGCAGCATTTCAGCATCCAATGCCTGAATATGACTTATGGAAGGCCTTCCAAGCTTCTAAATTTGCACTGCATCAGAACTTCTTTTTAAGCAACAATGGCCCAGATCTGTCATCCATTTCTTTCACAGCTTTTGAATTGTCTCAATTCAACAGAAGGCTCGTGTCCTTCTCAACACAAGGCGAAGTTCTATCCAGCCTATTTTGCTGAGACTGCCTAGTCCACTGTGCGATGGATGCCAAATTTCGAATATCATGTAAGTTTTCATTGAATGAAGACTGGTCATTTGATGGCAATGGATCATCACAACTGTCAGCATCATCAATGAAGGTTCCAATCATTGTTCCAATTTCTTTCTTCCTCTTGGAATATATAGAGGATCCATTTCCATGGGCTACAGTTCCAGCATTGAACTGCTCATGATGCCTAAGCTTTACTCTATTAGTTTTGGCCATTCCTGCTGCATCCTTTATATTCATTTTTAGTGTTGAGCTACTTAGGAAGTTTCCTCAGACAAGTAAGGCATCCCTTGCTTACTTTCTGGATAGGAGTCCTGTTACATTTAGATCATGTTCTTACACCATCTGTATCAGAAACAGAAGCTACCTGTTGGGATAAAACTTTCTTTTGTAAAGCTTTGCTTACTCTGTCATGGCTAGAATCTTCAGCAACTCCAGGATACCCATAATCCCTTGTGCCACAGAATGTATAGGTCTGGCATAAAGGCCCCATTGCTTCAGCTGCCATTTGGGAGTCAGGCCCAACAGCATACATGCCTTCCACAGATTGATCACCATCAGTTCTTTCCAGTTGCTGCCCAGATGCTCTGACACTGATTGTTCATCCAAATCCTTTAAAACATTTTTCTTTGTTCTTGTTTCAGAAATGTATGCTTCGCCACTTGTTACAGAACTATGCATAATCCTTGAATCTGAACCACCTAAGCTAGTTAGATTCATATTGTTATTTTGGTTCACATGTTCCTTCTTTGCATCATTATCATTTGCAACTCCAGTTGGTCCAAAAGGAACAGATCAGAGCTTTGCTGGCAGGCTCTGTGATATCTGTGATTTCACTTTGTCCTTGAGGAAGGAGTCTTACTTGTTGGTGCAGAACTCACCTCCTCGCTCATCCTCAAGGCTGTCAATCCACTCAAAAATTCCTGCCTTTCCACTGGAGAACTCAGATTAACCCACTGAGCCAAAGACCGAGCTCCTTTTGAATTTGATATTGAAGGTGATTTGACCCTATGAGCATTACCAGGGTCAGCAATCTGAGATGATCCAACATCATTAATCAGTAAAAAATTGTCCGCCACATCCAATGCATTGGCCTGGGACTGCAAACCAGGTTCTTGCGACCCAACATAACTTGATTGTGCATAATCATTGCATGTCATTTCTTCCTCGTCAAGAGTCATCTCATCGAACAGTTTCTTTACCCTATCATTGTTGCTGATGCACTTTTCATCTCTGTAGTTCTCAGTACATCTATGAGAATTCTTATTGTTGTCCTCTAGATCTTTATCATCGATGCCGGCACCAGTTGCAATAAGATTCATTGTACTAGTTGGCTGCATATCAAACTCAAGGACCCATTGACAGGAATGTCCACTTGCATCAATTTCTGTCCTACTGGATCTATCATTACTATAAGGAGACTCTGACTTGGCACTGGTAGTCTTGGGAGTGAAATTGCGACCAGCAAGCCCAGATGATCGCAGTGATGCTGCACATACTGCAGTGAAACTCTTCTTTACAGAACCTACAAAGTAATTAAAAAAAAATATCATGCAAAAGTTGCATCACATTGTTGTGCACTGTTTGCACTAGTATACTCCAATTTAAGGTAAAATTGCAGAAGGTTATAGAGAGAAGTTTGCAAACCAGGATTTGTCCTGAAATAGCCACCATCTTTTGATGTAGCAAGGAAGAAGCACACACCTCTGAAACATAAAGCTAAACACTGAAAAAGCTTAGAAGAAATATGATTGCCCCCAAAATAATATGAAATAACAAAAGAATCAGCAAAGGTTAGAATATCATTTCCTTCCCATCCATATTTTTTTATTTTTCATGCAGTAATCATTACCAGATATTAATGTTAGATACAATAAGAATCAGGAAAAATACTTATTTGATGTGTGATTTTAAAAAAAAACAGCAATGTTTTGTTTGTGCAGAAAGTGTTCCAAGGAATCAACATAGACAAAACACAAGAAAGATCAAGATAATGGGTACAAGAACTGATTATATGGCAGAAAACAATTTTACATCTATCTAACACTCTTCAGACAATTTTACAAAAAAAAAAAAATTCAAATAAGCCCTAAGGAAGAATTGATTAAATAAGCCATAATGAGAGCATATTTTTGGTACAACCATGCTTGTATAATACTAAACTGACGCAGCGAGAAAGGACACGAAAGATAAGGAGAAGATTACCATATTCTTACCACGATAGATCCTTAAATCCACAAGGAAGATAAAAAAAGGAATAAACTCAAAACAAAATAATATTATTGATAGAAAGGTTCTTTCCTCTATTACAATCTTTTGCTGTATGTATAACCATCTAATAAACTTAGAGTCTTACTTGGTATAAATTAAAAATAAAATTTAGATTCTATTAAAAATTTTACTTAGTATATCTTAAATAAAAAAGATTTAAATCTTATTTCTTATTGGGTTAGAGCTATAATTAACTCGAACTTATAAATAAACCCTAATTTTGATCAGCACAGATACCAAATTATTCAAAATAAGAAAATTATAAGAATCGATTTCAGCTTTTCAACGGATAGTTATTTGTTGAATTTGAATGAATATCCTAAAAGATATGGTCTTCGGACTGTACCTGTACCAATTCTAACATATTCTAATTGAAGTTGAAATTCAACTTGGACTCAATTTCTGATTGTATTGTAAAAAAGATGTAATTATCCCATATTAGACTCCTCCACTTATAAAAGACTTGTCTTTAAGTTAAATATTGAAATCTCCATTGTTATAATATACTCTTTTTAAACTCTTTCAATACAAAATTTGATGATGAAGACCAACTATACTTTGCTGAAACATGTCAATTGTTTTATTTTTATTCTTCCGATATTTTAACTTATTTACTTCTACTATTAATCGGTTACTTACACTTTCGCTCAACCTTTAAAGTAATCTTTATAATCCGTAGGCTTTTATATTTAATTCTATACATCGAAAAATCATAATAAACTTCTAAGTATAATAAATAGCAACTAAAATCAGACATTATTTCATTATTTTTAAGGGATGAAAAATTTTGTAATAGTTTCACATCTTCACCGATAAATTTTGAATAAGATAATTAATTATCTCCAAAGGTAATATTGTAATTTATATTACTACTAATTTTACAACCTTAATTGAAATTCTTAATATATATAAATGACTTCTCTTGTAGATTGAAATTTTTTTAAAAATTATTAGTAGACATGTATAAATTCTTATTTGAACTTACTTCATATACAGGGAAAGTATTCAAGATTACATTTTACTATCATTTTTTTTGTCATTCATCATTATAAAGGAACAAATTTTAATATAGGAAAAAATTATAGTAGAATTCATAATAATATTAACATCTGAATGATTTATTTTGAAATTTGCATTTTTTTTAAAATTTACCCTTTCTTGAATCTTATACTTCAATTTGAAGTGTACCTTCTCATAATGAATAAAATAGTCATCTTGTATAAATTTTTTTTCTAAAAGGTATTACATTTTTAATGACATTTGAGGTTTTTAACGACCTTTCTTTACACATTATTGTTAAAATTGTTTCCACTATGATGAAACTTGTCAATCTTAATTTTCATTATCTCAAGAACCTTTAAGTTATTCTATCAAATTGAAAAAGTTTTCATATGTATGAAAATAAGAAAACTGATTTAAAGAAATTGTCTTATGTGATAATTTCCAAAACATCGGACTATTAGTATTTTCAATGATCAATTAACGAACTTGATTTTTAATTTTAATTTATTTCAAAATTTCGTACTTCCTAATAATAAAAGTAAAAAAACTTTGTTTAATTAAATTTTGAATTTGATAATATTCTAAATTACCATTTATAAAGTTATCGTCACCAACTACAATCTATGGAGTTGAGTTAGGAAATAATATCGCTCCAATACTATTTAATGCAACAGAAGAATATATGAAAGATAGGGAGAGATTACTGTCTTCTCATTACAATAGATCCTTAAATCCATAATGAAAATGGAAAGGAAACAAATCTAAAACAAATTAATATTATTGATAGAAAAATTCTTCCCTCTGTTACAACCTTGAACTGTATATATAGTACTCTAATAAATTTAGGGTCATAATTGGTGTAAACTAATAATAAAACTTAGATTTAATTAAGAATTTTATTTAACATATTTATATAAAAAAATTTAAATTTTATTTCTTATTGGATTAAGATTGTTATTGACTCGGACTCATAAATAAGCTCTAATTTTGATCGATATAGATACCAAATTATTTAAAATAGTAAATAAGAAAATTAAAAAAATCGATTTCAACTTTTCAACAAATAATTATTTATTAGATTTGAATAAATATCTTAATAGATATGACTTTCGGACCGCACTTATATCAATTCTGATGAATTCTAATTGAAATTGTAACTTAGCTTGAACTCAATTTCTAATTTTATTGTAAAAAATATGTAGTTTTTTACGTCAGACATCCTTTCAAAGCAACATAATCAGTAATTTAAGAAATAACACAAAAGCAAAAAAAACCAACCTTTACTGCCTTCAACATAAGGCGAAGCATCTGAATTCAAATTGGATTCCTTCTTCACCTCATTCTGCACCCCCTTCTTCAACAAACCCTCATCTTTGCCGCAACATTGCCTCTCAACGGTCACTCCGCAATGACCCATACTGTCATCCGACAAACCCTCCTCGTCACTCAGCAACTCCGTCCTCTCCAACCCACCGTCATCCTCATTGTCTAGGGTCTGGGTCCTGCCCCAAGCAACGGTTACCAACTCACCATCCAATTCGTCACAATCCGGATCTTCCATCACTTGGGTCTCCACGATCTCTATCATCTACATCAATAAGATCACTTCCTAGATTCAGCGATTTAAATAGGAGAGAGTTGGCAATAAATCAAGAAAAGTCCGATCTTTTATACAAGATTTTTTGATACAGCCCATACAGTAACAATTCAAGCAAAATCGGAAACGTAACAACTAAAACGGAACTGCTTCATACCAGATCGCGGTGAATCGGAGTTGAGGGCCTCGATCTCCTCGAAATCTGTGGCAGAGGGCATTGCTCTTGGGTTTGGGGATTGATTGAATCGAGAAAGGCAAGAAAGAAATTGAATCGAGGGATTTGAGGAAGGAATTGCAGAGGCGGCGCGGTGTTGGGAGTGAGAGTGAGGAATTGGAAGCGAGTCGGTGGCGCGATCGGGGGGCGCGTTTTTGGAGGGAAAGGTCGGGAGGCGTTCTTGGAGCGTTTGATTGGTAAGGAATGAGAAGAAATAATTAAAAAAAAAAAATATTTTTCTCATAAAAATTTGATTATTCAGAAATAATTTTTTTTTAAATTACTTTTTCTTTGGGCACTTTTCACCCAGAAATAAAAAATAAATTAAATTTTCTTTTTGTATGTTTTGATCCGAAATAACTTATAAAAGTGAATCTAATAATATTGATAATTTCACATACAATAATAATATAAATTACAACAAAAATATATTTATGAAAATAATAAAAAATAATATTTATGTAAATAATTACTTTAAAATGTATTATGAAAACAGTTAAAGAAACAATATATTTTATATAAAATAATATAAATAATATTTTTTACATAAAAATTAAATAAAAAATTATTTAAGAATTAAATAAATAATATTTTATATAAAAATTTACATAAATAAATACACTTTCGAAATATACTTTCATCTAACTAGTGAATTATTTTCAACCATTACTAGAGTGAGTTGAAAGTAAAGAGAAGTGACTTATTCATATTTTTTACCAACTAAACGGCTCCAGCGAGTGACCATTTGAAACTAATTACTTTTATTATTATTAGTAAAAAATAATCAATTTATATAAATTACATAAAAAATCTTTATTTAATTGATTAAATTAATATGAAAAATATATCTATCAAATAATTAGTTTGATGAAACCAAAATTTTGAATTTCTAATTTTATAATATGGAACAATTGATCTTTCATAGAAATTATGATAAAATGAGTAATTTTTGTATATTAATTTAATAATTATTCTAAAATAAAGTTTAACTTAAATTTTATATTAATTTAATTTATAAAATTGAATTTAAATATTTAATCAAAATATTTTTTTATTAATTTATAATATAAATCAAGTGATTTTTCACTAATAATTAAAAAACAAATAATTTTTAGTAAATATTGATTAAGTGAATAAACTACAAATCAGGCATTTGGTCTAGGGGAATGATTCTTGGTAGGGTGTGCTAAAGGCCCCTAGTTCAACTCTACCAGGAACGTTTTTTTTTTTTTTTTTTTTTTTTTTTTTTTTTTTTTTAGTTTTCATCAAGCTTTTATCGTTGGTACAGCACCAATTTGTCAAAATCATACAAAATCATAAACACCCCCTCACCTAAATTTGTAAACCCCCCTTTATACATGCAAGTGCAACGGATAGCTATTGATATTTACTATCATTATTTGTGAATCAGGATGACAATTGAACAGACAGGATCCCTGATAAAAAGCACAAAGAGCAGTTCATTAGTGACCAGGGAGCAATATCACAATAAAACAGAGTTAATCTCAATAAACAGATCCATAATTGTCATAATCCAGAGTGTCAGTGTGGTATGAATGCCTGCAAAACCAACAGACATTATTCAAATGATGGAAACATGCATGCAACTTCAACAATGACCTAATCACAAGTTCAAATCAGGCGCTTGATGTTGTGAAAATGACATCACAAACATCAAGCATTATCAAAGAACTAGTAGATGAATATTAATATGCCTCTACAGCTTAAACCACAACCCGCAAAATATCAGAACATAAGATTCAACTCCCTTCCCCAGCTCCCACCCATCAAAATTAGGCTATCACCTCTGATTTACACTAGATTTGAGCAGAATTCTACAAGTTCCACAGAGCAACAAGTTGGAGTTAGTGGAATACAAAAGGGCCTCATGAGCACTCAAAAGGGCCATGAACAACAAATTCCACACCAAAACCCCAACCAACATTTTAAAACTCGGACATTAAAGCACACCCGCAGTAAATTTCTGCCTCGGTAGATGTTAATCTGTGACATTTCAGCATCTCTGTCAATCTCTGCACAACAAAACATCTGGCACAGATGCAGCATCAAGTTCCCAAAAGCCACGCAACTTGCCACCTCGTTCTTCCGTGAGCTTAAATGCAGGTATTTGATGAGAGAATCGCAAATATTCATCCACCAGTATCTTGGTCAAGACGCCGTTTTTCCTTTCAGGCTTGAAAACTGCTTGGTAACCATCAACCTTCACCAACAGTTGGACCTCAGTACCAGAACTAGTACACCTGAGGATCTCCACAGCATCATACTCACAGTTCTCCAGGTCTGAGCACTTCCATCCAACATGCCAATTCTTGTAAATGGCCCAAACCTCACCAGTCCTTGGATAGATGTCATACTGATCTTTTCTCCCAGTTAGTTTTGCCTGAACTAAATGGGAAAAAGCATCTGTAGAATCAATTTGAACAAAATCATGAGCAACTTTAAATCTTCCACAACAGATAGGTAGCTCTCGCTCAATCCACCTCTTCTCCACTATTCGAGAAGGGGAACACTCCAGCCATACCAATTGCACTTTGGACGTTTCTACCTCAACTTTCTTTACCAAACCATAGTAGTTGGGGTACTTATCAAGATCACTGTAGAGTGCCCAAATCTGACCACATTGGAACTTGTCAACTGATCTTTCTTCTTCAAAGGTGTAGAATTCTGACTGTGGATATTCAAAGTGCAACGAATTTGATACAAATGAAGAGGCGTCTTGCTGCCCAGTATCAGCTTTATCACTGACATCCTGGGTACTAGTGCCAATCTTCTCATTATCCTGATGCTTGTGTTCCATATGTTTAATCTCCTTGTGGCTTCTTGCCTCTGCAGCTGCAGCTTGATTTGAAGCTTTTTGAGCATGCCCCATCATATCAACTCCATTTACCTGCTCAGGTAGAAAATTTTTGCTCGTATTTGTCTTGGTATTGTTCTCATTCAAGTCTGTTTTCCTCTTGGAGGATCCAGCAGCAACATTCCCCCCATCAATTGCACATCCATTAACCAACTTTTCAACTCTCAGAGTCGCACTGTTAAGACTGATTGAAGGAGCAATATCGCCAAAATTATCAGGCAAAGAAGCAGAATCAAGCTCAAAACAACCTTCCGGGATGCCTTCCCTTTCATTTCCTGTCATTCTGTAAGAAGGAATCCGGTGTGAAAATCTAAGGATTTCACTACGGGTTATTCTGAGTGGTGCTGATCCATTATCTATAGCTCTCATGAACAAGCCAACAAACCCTTTAATTTTAACAAGATGGACAACATCAATGTCTGTACCCATTGCATAATCTGAGAGAACTTCTACCACTTCATACTGGTACACTCTATGATTACCTGCATCAGAACTCCATCTAATATCCCAGCCCTTGAAAAGTGCCCAAACTTCCCCTTTTTTCGGATATATATCATATGTATTCCTTCTTGAGCCCTTCTCCCAGGACATCAAATGAGAAAAGATCTTCAGATCTTGTGAATTTTCTGATTTACCAAGTCTATAGCTGCCACAAGCAACAGGTAGTTCCTCATAAGACCATGCCGCCTCTGCTTCACCATTGGGGGAATGCTCTAGCCAAGTAAAACGTATCCTAAAACCTCGTAAACAGATGCTGCTAATTCGAGCATAGAATCTAGGCATCCCATCCAAATCATCATAGACTGCCCAAATCTGATCAATTGCAAACTTGCTGACTCCTCTGTCGTTATCAAAATCATGAAATTCAGGATCAGGGTATGAAAACTTATCCATACCTGAAGACAACTTGGAGCTGAAATCAACACATGATCTGGTTCCATCTTTTAGTATGCTTTCTTCCTTCTCAGCCCTGTCTGCTTCTTTATGCATTTCATTCTTGTACACAGTTTCATTCCCATCAGGTAATTTCACTTGTGCATGCTCCATTCCACTGCTTTGCCCTTTTACCTCATTGGCATCTTGTTCAGAGAGCACTTTACCACATTGATCAGTAGTATTGACTGTCGGTCCACTCTTCTTTAATCTTTTAGGACTTGGAGGTTTCACAGGGCCATGATCATCCTCAGCATCAAAATCATCATCGTCTTCATTCTCATCAGTATCAGCATCGGCATTGTTGTCAGCAGCATAAGAATCATCATCATCACTTTCTTCCTTGTATCTAACATTTTGCTTATGCCTGGTGGATCTCCGCGGATTCGTGCCAGTTGCAGCAATATTCTGTCCACCAATATGTTCCACCTCTTCAACTTTCACATCTTTGCTGTCAGTGCTCTCTTCTGAATCACTAGACTCTACCACCATGTTTCTTCCCTTCTTCCTACTAGTGTTTCCGGCCAGAGGTTTCCCTGCAGACTTTCTATTCTTCAGTTCCTTGAGCTCCACCTTTTCAAACTTCATTTCATTCCCAGTGCTCTGGGCATTTACCTTATGATCTTCTACATCACTTGCAGAAGTACCAACAGCTTTGTTGCCTCTTGGTCTTGAGCTAGTTTCTGATGCCATGGGCCTTCCAGCTACATTTCCTTGGTATCCCATTTTTTCTGATGCCATGGGCCTTCCCGCTACATTTCCTTGGAACCCCATTTTGGAAGGGTTATTATCAAATTTGCTCTTATGAGATGGAGGAATTCCCGATTGTTTCGAGTTTGCACCAGGAGGAACAGGTTGTGCATTTAAATCATATGCAATGAACGGCTTCAAGCAATTTTGGCATCGTAAGGCTCTATTTAATATACTCCTATAATATTGGTATCTCATGCCACAATCAGGGCAAATGGTCCAGAATGTCTGGCCACCAGCTGCCTGCTGTTGGTTTGTGCCATTGGGGCATGCAGTGGTAGTGTTTGGGACATTATTTGTAAAACCAGGTTGCTTCTTTGCAAAAGATGTCCTATTTGGGGGGAAACCAGTTCTTGTACCTCTTTTAAGGTCATGAACAGAACGCTTTCCTTTGTCAGACAGGATCATATGAGCTTCGCCAATAAGTTTAAAGGCAGCTTCAGCACCTGGAAACTTGTTCTTGTCAGGATGCAGTAAAAGAGCAAGCTTGCGGTATTGTTTTTTTATCAAAGGCTCATCAGCAGTAGGCTCCACTTGAAGTACCCCATACCAATCTGTCTCCCCATTGACCTTTAGTCCAGCAGAACAATGTACTTCACAAACAGTTAACATCTGAGAGATGTTATCCAGTTCTGGAAAGAGCTGTTGTGCCTTGACTGCAATTCTGCGTGCCCCAGTAAAATCTTTGTTTTGCATTTTGTTCTCAGCAATACCCCTGGCTCTGACTGCTTCTTCCTTATTGCATTCCATTGTAATCAGCTTATCAAAATTTAACCAGAATATTTTTCAGGTCAAATTCGAAAACCCCAGAAAAAATGCAAATACTTTGCTCTTATGCCCCAGCCACAGTTACAAAAAGCAGACAAGCAATTCATCTGTTTCCTCTTCATAATTGAAGCATTCAGTAAATTACAGCCCACTGAAAGTTACTCCTCTTCAGCATAAATAATAAGATCAAGACAACAATGCAGCACTACATTATATTTAGGTGCCTGCATCAAATAACTAGATCAGTAGAATTCTCATCTTAAATATTTCAACTGATTATCACGAATCAAATACACATCACTTAGGTCAAAAACATCATAATTCCAGTTCAATTCTTAAAAATCTAGCAAAAGGATCTGATTTCATGTAATTCCAGTAACTTAACTCATCAACTTGTACAACAACCACAGATTGTCAGTTACCACAGATTATGAATCATACAAACACAAATGAAGCAAAAAATAGTTATTGACTGGGTTTATCCTGTTCTTTTCAAGCTATTCTGTTTGATATCTCAAATGTCAAGAGTTGTTGACAAGAAAAGGAAATTGTTACATGAACCACAGAGTATCATGAACAGCATGAACCACAGAGTATCATGAACAGCAGAGAAGTTGATGTCAAATATAATGCAACTTGGCAAACAGAAACAACACATGAAATAGCTATATGTTATTTATAGTTCTATTTTATTGATAAATATCTACAAGTGTATGTCTATAACTGATTCAACAGTGAGCAATTAGAATTGATTTAGCTTGCTCATTTGAGGGTCCTAATCAAAAAATCAAACAATTGAATTCTAAAATTCCCATTTTTGTACTTGGAAACGAAATAAATCTGCCTACCATTGAAAATATTTTTAATACTGTAACCTAGATAAGAAACACACATTCAGAAACCTGTGGCTTCCACCATGTTCTAAATATTTGATATTGCATAATAAGATATCCAGGTCAAAAATAGACTCTCACATTTGAACAGGTGTTACAGTGGAATGAATCTGAATCAACCTTATGTGTTTCTGAATGTTTGCCAAAATGAATACACCAGCATCTCATGGTATAGAACAAATTGGGAATCATTTGAGCTAGACGCAGCTGTGACTCATCCCAAAAGCTACTACTCCTATGCAGATGGGAAGTGTCATGGCCCACTCTAGGAAAAATTATTAGGTCCCGTTTCGTTTGGGATCAGGATCAAAATCAGCTCATTTTAAAATTTTTTTCTTATAAAATTAATATTACTTATTTTACACTACTATTAAATTAAATTATTATAAAAAATTAAATAACTTTTCAAACTTTAAATTATTGAAGTATTAATTTTAATAAAAAAATATTAGTCTTGATCCTAATCCTAATCCTGATTCTAAACCAAACGATGCCTTAGGGCTCGTTTGATTCCGGATCAAGCCTAAAATTAGCTCAGACTGACCGAGCTATCTTCCAAATACCAAAAATTTAACCATACTAATATTATTTAATTCATTTAAATTATAATTAGGATATGACTAAAATGTTCTCAGTGCATCTGAACCGTCGGATCTCCATCTCATCTCCGCCGTCCATCACCCCCTCCCCTTCCTCCCCACCGTCCGACCCCACCACCTCCCGCTCTCCATCATTCTCGCAATCACAACTGTCCATCTCCTCCAGGATCTCCTCAAAACTTGCCCCATACCCTCTTCTGCTCGCCTTCCTCGCCGCCATCTCTGTCATCACCACCCCATCCTCTTCCAGCACACACATATCCTTCACCGCAGTCGACGCCGACGTCCTGCACTCGAATCCCCACCCCCTGTCGCCGGATCGCTGGAAAACGCCCTTCAGGAATCGGGTGCCTTCGGTGGCTTGGATGCGATTGGTGCTGGCGAAGACGGTCTCGATCCCGGTCCGCTCCACCGACTGGGTTCAGTGGAGGACCACGAGGCCCAGAGCGCCGGCGGAGATTTTGACGTTGTTGATCTCCAACGGATGGCCATCAATTTTGGGGGAGAAGATGAGGGTTAGGGCCTTGGGATCAGTGCGACGACGGCGACGGTGATCCTGTGGAAGCGACGGCAGTACTTGGCCGGTAGCTGGGGGTGATTTATACTCACCGGGGAGTTGGATGAAGTCGGAGGGCATTTTTGTCCACAAAAAATTTAAACCATCCACTAGCCAGATCAGTAACCAAACAATATTTACTTAACCGCATTATCGTTTTACACTTTACCCCTCCTTTGACCTTGACCTTAACCTTGACCCGGAACCAAACGGGCTCTTAGAGATCAACACAAGGCAATGTTCTAAAAAGATTGTTTTCCATAAACAGAAACATAAACCTCACACAATATAGAGAAAACCTAGCTTTTCTGATAAAAACAGAGAGAAAACTTAATGGAAGAAATACAAAGATTATAAAAGTGGATTGCTTTAATAGCTAGGTTTTGAGATGGTTGAGTTTACCATATGTTTTGTGTTTCCATTTGCATCAAGATGTAAATTCTTGCTAGAAAATGTCAAATTAAGACTAAAAACAATTTTTTATTGAGTAAGCTGTTCCATCATAACAAGGGCTCAATATCTAAGGAAGTTTTGAATAAAAAATGATTAAACATGTAGTTGTCCAATGTTTTCCCAAGAACCCAAAATTAATTGTACTCAAAATTCTAAAGAAATCCTGAGAAGACTAGAAGCAATAGTAGGTCCATAATTTAACCAACATATGCTATTTCCAGTGAGAGTTAGCCTATAGCTTTGCAAATCAGACTCATGCAACATTTAACATAGAATGTTGCATTGACCTGCATGACACGGACAACAACCACCTGGCCATAATTCTGCCTTCAATGAGAGAACACACCTGGAATAGATACAACCAGGAAATAAAAGGCCCTTTGGTGTAACCCAGAATAGCTTCAAAATGCAACATTAAACATGCAATCTATATGCCTGTTTTCAGTGACAAAATTTTCCCAAATGCTATGAATGCCAAACAATAACCAACAATTTTAAAATAGGAGCTTTAAATTAAAAAAAAAGCAGCAAGATTCACGCAAGAATACCACAATGGGAAATTCTAGAAAGAACCCTTTCCTGTAATCCTAGGAAAATAAATGCTCCAGAAATTCCACTCCATAAAAAAGAAGTCCACAATATGGAAAGCAACAACAAGAGAAAGTATTTTGCACATGCAAAATCAAAGCTCTTATAAACCAATCCATCTTACCAAAGTTATACAAGTAGTCACAGGCGTTAAGCCAGAATAAAATGAAGATGAAAATCCAAGCCTTCAATCCCTGGAAAACATAAGTTTCATCACCTTCAAGAATTAAACAAGCTATCAAAAAACACAGTAATATAAAAATCAAATTTCCTACAAGAATGACCAAAAGCTTAACTTAAAGAACCATATCAACATGATGCAAAAAGCTCAAAACCCACAACAACACTCAATCAGAACAACTATAGATCAGCGGATTGTAATCAATGAGATGCACTATGTTCACAGAAGAGTAACAGAAACCCTAATGGATATTAAATTTGCACAAGAACTACACAGAATTACAACAACTCAAAACCCTAGCCAACACAGCTCTAACTAACAGCAACCAAACAAGGAAACCCTATATCCGCTACACAAGAATTCCCTGCACTCAAACACCAAAAAAATTCACCCAATCCTTAACTCCCAGAGCCACATCAAGCTCCATGAGAAGCAATGGGACCAAAAGCCCCCAAATTCAGTCGATGAAAACAACAGCAAAAACAAACAGCTTTTAATCTACAGAAGCAGCAAAGCTCGTGAAAGCACAACAAGAAACCCTAATATCGCTGAAATTTGCACAAAAACACAGAAATACATAGTCACAAAACCCTAGCCAACATAATTCAAACTAAAAACATCCAAACAAATATACTAATCCCCTATCCAAAAATTCCAGACAAACAACATAGAAACAGAGGAGTCCGAGCAATTCGAGCCGTCCGAAGCAGGACGGATAAAAACCCTAGACCAGGGGAGAGAAGGGCCCAAAAACACTAGAAATCGAGAGATGCGCGGGAAGAAAGTCGATAAAAGGAGAGAGAAAGCAGGGAGGCGGACTTACTTGTTGGCGGTGGCGGTGGAGGCGGCGGCGGCGGCGGCGGCGGCGGCGGCGAAGATGGATTGAAATGAGAGGGGGAAGTGAGGAGAGAATTTCGGGGCGGAGCAGCGGAACCGAAAATCGAACGTAAATAGGAGAAATTTTGGGGAAATTGTAGAGATCGCGCCCGCCCCCGCTCAACAATTTTACCCAAAAGCTCGACCAGAATGATATCTGGTTCGATCTAACCTGTTTGTCCAAGCGGTTCAACCGTTTGGTCGGACAATAAAATAAGAGCAAATTTTTATATACACCCTAAAATTTTTTAAATTTAGTAAAATATTTCTCTAAAATTTGATTTTTTTATTCAATTTTGGTGATGTGACAAATATTTTATCTTAACTCTTATAGTTATTAACAATATTATTGCACCGTTAAAGTGCTATAATAATATTTTAAAAAATATAATATTAGTATATTTATTATGATCAAAATAAAATTAATATAAATATAAATAAAATAATATGATTAAAATGAAGTATATCGAATTAAAAAATAATTAATCATATATTATTAAAGATAATATATTTTGTTATCATAGTAGCTAATTTTTAAATATATACCATTACTATAATCTTCACATTTTATTATAATAATATTATAATAATTTATATATTATTATATAGTATTGTTACGTGATTAATGCAAATATACTACAGTGTTGTTATAATACATTACAGTACAATTATAGTAATTTCAAATTTTTTATACTAACAGTTACTAATAAATAGTGTTTTTGAAAAATTCAAAAATTGAAATGAGATTTTACTTAATAAAAAGGTATTTAGGATGTATCTGGGATTTTTTTTCAAAAAATAATGATCCAAAAGCTTCTAACTATTGACATATAAAATGTTACCACGATGGTTGGTAGTAATACTCTCATTTACCAAAAAACTTACTTGTCCTATTTATTATTAGTATTAATATTTATTATTGAATTTAACTGCTTTTTTTATTGATTAAATTTGAATCACATATGAAAAATTAATTTTAACTAAGATTGTGAGTTTTAAAAATTAATGCATTTCGACCGTTTCATCGTTATAAAATATTTATCGAAATTGATAAATTATAGTTAAAACATTTTGATTTTAACTGAAACTTAAAATTATCTCAACAACTATCCATTTAGTTTCAAAAGGAAAAAAAGAAATGGATTCATTAAAAATGGACACGAGTGAATGGATCCAGGTGAAATTGAGTCTATCATTTATGAAAAAAAATAAACTAACTCTGATTACAAGTTTTTCCTAATTAAAAATGGGGAGAAGTACAACATTTTTACCCTAAGTTTGTTTGTATTGAATTCAATTTTTTTTTTTAATTATAATGTACAGAAACAGATTCTTTTATTGTGCATTATCCCAATTGCCATTTGATTGGTGTAACGTTTTTTTTGTATTTATTACATTCTTGGTGCTTTCAATTTCTGATTATGTTTATTCATATAAAAAACCAGAGTAAAAAATCTATCTCACCTGCAAGGGCTATTTGTTTTGGAAAAAGAAAGAACTAAAAGAAAATCAGAGCATAGCAGCCCAAAATGTTTCAGAGCACAGCAGTACAAACTCACAGTTTTCACACTGATCGCTTAAGAATCAATGCCGAAACACTGAATCAATCTTATTTTTTAAAAAACAATTCAAATCATCTCAGTAGAGGTCGAAGCAGGCTCTTCTATATATTTTTCATCACAAAATCGCGCATCATTTCCTCTGGAGCTGCAGATAAACAAGACGAAAAATGAAGTTTTTAGAACTAGATATAAGTGATAAAGAGCATTTAACTGATATTACTTACCGGGCAAACCCGTGAACAAATCAAACTGTTTCATTGCTTGTCTGATGAACATTTCCACTCCACTGACAACAGCAACTCCACACTCTTTTGCTTCTCTCAAGAGCCTGGTCTCCTTTGGAGTGTAAACAGCATCAAACACCACCTCATAGAACCCCAGAGCTGCCTGCGGATTTTTCTTTTCTTCTTAGTAATTAATAGTGTGCACCAACACGTTTTTTTTTTTTCTTTTTGGATTATGATTTTCTTGAATTGGAAATTTCGGTGCAGAAATATGAAACACTATGTTTTCTCACTATCTGTGTTGTGCATCCAAAATTTTGCTAGTGGATCTGCAGAACTGTGCCAAAATTTCCTGCAATAGACTTCAAAAAATCTTCTTCATACATATTCACAGGCAACTTCGGAAACACAACCATGTAGGAAGCGCCGTAGGATCGGATTGAAAATCAAAATCCGGAGTCCACTTAAAGTAAAGAAACGGAAGAGGAATCCTTTGATAGGAAAGGATTTCCTCAGCAGGACCTTAACGAAGTCTTCGTGGAGTCTCATCAACAAATGCTCATATGGGAGGCTGTCAATCACAGTGGTTCAAACGGCTCTTCAGCAGCATCAGGATTTTTTATGAAGCAATCTGATATTTCCCCTTATGTGCACACAGTGTATGTTCATACAAGCAAAAAGCATCCACAAGATTGATCTTTCAATGTCAGATAAAAAGCTATATTAATGCAATGCCATCCTTGAGAAAAGAAACAAAAAGCAGCAAACCTTTGATAGAGGGGTCTCGTGCACATTTGGTTGCATTCCAACTGACGTCGTGTTTGCAAGGACCATTCCCTTCTCTGGGTGGAAGGTCTCCAAATCGGCAAGTGTCAAAGCATCTCCTCCAACTAAGTCTGCAAGCTCTTTAGCTCGATCTTGTGGTCACAAAAAACAAGACTCAAGATCAGTGATAACTAATGAAACCACCACCAGTCACCCAATAAACATGAACTTGGAGGAAAGAATACAGATTTGGCATTACCGTAAGTACGATTGGCAATAATAACTCTTGCACCCTTCTCTTTTGCACCATAAGCAAGAGCCTTGCCAGCACCACCCGCACCAATGACCACAAAGAGTCTGCTGGCAAGAGGTGTATCAGCTGCACTCAAGCCATGCAGAGCTGTTCCAAGGACATATGCCACAAATAACTCAATTATACACTTCTTTTTTCTTACCGGGAATACAGGTAAAAGACTAAAACCAGTATTCCTTTTATTCCCGTTGGTAATAACAATAAGCAGTGATCCTAAAGCAGGCAGAGATGTATGTATCACCTCTGATTCCGTCCTCAATAGCAGAAATTGCACCAATATAGTCAGTGTTGTAACCAACAAGTTTCCCATCAGTTTGTCTCCGGACAATTGTGTTTACAGCTCCTATGGACTGGAAGAATGAAATTGGCAAAAGAGTAGGGAGAAATTAGTTCAAATCACCATTTTTAGGATGCTTGCAATTCCACTATACAACAAAGTAGGCCAACTTAGAATGATTAAATGTGAAAATCCTCAAAAAGAAAAATGGAAAAATGGTTCAAAACAATTAGGTAAAGCTAGGAGGCAATTTCTACCTTAGCTATCGGATCCACTTCATCACAGCATGTGATTGCAGTCACCTTGTGAGGAATTCCAACACTGCAATAAGAATAACAGATCCATTTGTTCATTGCAACTTTGTGTGATAACTTTAGAGTTTCTAAAAATCCTTTAAAATAACATTGACTAAAATGTTTAGTATAGTCTGGAAAAGACACCAAACCTGAAACCAGCAAAGTCTGGGTATGAATAGGCCCTGAGAAAACTGGCAAGGTCATCCACAAGAAATGGCACGTAGACTGCGTTTGCACCAACAGATTGTAATGCAGCATTATGCAAAAGAGGGCTCTTACTGTGAGCTACTGGCTTCCCAATGAGCCCAAGAACTCTTGTATCCGGTCTTATTTGTTTGATATTGAATACATTGACAAGGTCCCACACAGGGGGCTGCCCTGGACCCGCTTCTTTGCCAGCTTCAAGTGCACTGAAAGTAATATATCCGCCAAACTTGGGACAAAGTAGCCTAGAGACAAGTCCTCTCTCTTTCATAACAAGCCCAATTGTTGGCACCTTAACATTAGTCAGAAGTAAAGTCAGAGATAGGACACTTTGAAGCCTATGCTAATCTTCAGAACTAAAATTCTTGGATAAATACAAACAATCTAGTACTAGTAGAATCTGTGCTTTTTGGGAATATGTGCACCAACAAGTACGTCCAAATGCATATATACTATCCAATGTAAATTCAAACCTCAGAAGTCTGGCAAAGCAAATGAACTTGATGATACAAGCATCAATTAAATTCAAAAGTCTTCTAGAATTAAAATCACATGGTTATTGATACTACTTACTTCACTATGAACAAGAACTTGAAACATGCGTGTAACATCAGATATATCGACAGCTGATGTTGCTATCTTCACAATGTCAGCTCCAACAGATTGAATCCTTGAAATAAGATTGCCAAGCTCTTCAGTTGAAGGGGTATTTTTGTAATTATGGGAAGAAACAATGAGCTTGCAGCTATCAGGCTTCTTCCTTGATATAGAATCCACAAATTCCTGTGCAACCTGTGATTACAAAGGTGCCATAGGAACATATCAAGGTTAAAAGCAAACAAAGTAACAACCAGAAATTAAGAAACTTGAAAGATCGATTCACATTTATGTCTACAGAAACTTATATGTTTATGGGGAGGAATGAAGTTATTGAAACTTACCACATACAAGAAGTAAAATTTTGCTACAGTGAAAATTCAAAAAAAATATATACAAATTTGTTGGTGACCATGTGCATTTACAATAAACATAAATTACATATTTTTGTCCAAGGTGTGTTTCACAACAACATAAATGACAGATGATTGTCCAAGAAAAAGAAAAAGCGGTCCCTCGTGATATAGCGCATAGGGTTCATTATAAGAGGTTAATATCATCTTCCTAAAATTTCCACACTTTGTTAGCTGTGATCACACAGGAAATTAAACTAGAAGCATTCAGAGTTTTTTTTGAAGGGCACATAGGAAATCGTAAACTCTCTAGTGGCATTTCTACAACTACGCTAATTCACTAACAAAAATTTAAATTTTGCTGAGGCAAATGTTAATATGGTATTACTACTATAAATGAAACATAGAGAACAACCTTAAACTCGATATCAACATAATCAGCTCCTAGCTCCATAGCCAACCGGAGTGCCTCAAACCGCTTATCATCACTAACTTTGATTTCACCTCCTTCCCAATTTGGTCTAGAATGAAAACATAAGAAATTGAATGGGAATTCTCAACCATCACAGAATAAAATATACAATAGAAATTGTAATTATGTTTTAATTATTGCATAACCAACTAAGAACAGATAAAGGAATAAAAGAGCTTCTAGTCTCATATGTGTATAACAGTATATGTACTTGTACAAAATCACACTGTTTCACGTATAAAGAGTTTTTTTTGCCCGAATACCCCTGAAATTCCTGATATTGCACGTTCACATCTGAATACAAATTTTCAAAATAATGAGGGGATAGAGACAAAAGTAACGCAATAATCAAACGCTGAAATCAATGATTTTTTTAAAAAAAATTCTAAAGTAAACCATCACAGGCCAGCCACTCACTTTAACATATGCAACGTGTCTAAATTGTCAAATAAATAAACAAGTAATAAATAAATGCAAAGACCAGAAAATTTGCATATCTGCAAGAGATGGAAAATTTTTCCAATATTTGTTGAAGTAGAAGGGAGTTCTATTCAGTTTCAGAAAAAGTAATAGGGAGTTCTTTGCAAATATTACGGCCATCCATGGGCAGTGCCCAGGATCCGGACAACGCACGCAGACGGACGAAAGAAAAGGAGAAAGCCCGGCACCTGAAGGTGGCAATGACGGGAAGCGGCCGGTCCCGGAGCAGGAACTGGAGGTCGGATGGGGGGTCGAAGGGGTCTAGGCGGTCGAGGCAGAGCTCGACGAGGTCAGATCCGCGGTCGGCGGCGACCCGCATCTCTCGGGCCATTTCGGCGGCGGAGCGGGCGACGACAGAGGTGCACAGCAGCGTGGGCTCCTTCATCGTGGAGGAGGAGAAGAAGAAGACGACGACGAAGGAGGAGGAGGAGGAGGAGGTCTATGGGTTGGTCGGAGGTAGGTGGAATTCTACCACACTCATTTCGATTGATACGTTGGATCTCAGATCAGCTGTTTTCTCTCTCCATCTGGACAGCTGGTAGACAATGTGTGTGATTACGATTGTCTACAAATTTTCATTTAGGTATCCAATTCATTAAAATCTTTCAATTCGAGTTGAAAAAACATTTTAGTAATAAATCACATATGATATAATGAATTTATGAAAAATTATCTTTATTCTTATTATTAATTATAATAAATCACTTTCATTATAAAATAAAATTTTGAAAAAAGATTTTTATGTCTCTCGGTTTTTAATATCTAAATATAAAATATATTTTACCTCATTTTTCTCTATTTTCTGACACGTAAATCTCAACATTATTTTCTTTTTGATTTCGATGGCTGACGATAATCGAGGTGTCCGGGCACGGTCTGTTTGACCGGACCACCAATTGATCTGAAATAGTAACCGATCGTGTCCGAGTCCATGATCCACAGACCCGTAGACCATATACTATCTGAATTCAATTTTTTTAAAATATATAAATAGTAAAAAAATTACTAATAAATTATATCTTAATTTGTTAAATTTCTTACTTTTCATTCAAAAGACATGGATTCAAATTTTTATTAAGAATATTTTTTTAAAAACAATTTATAAATACCTAAAAAATCTGAAATAATAATAATAATAATAATAATATTCATAAAAAGCAAAAAATATTTGTATATACAATAAAATTTTAAAAAATAAAACATATTCATATTTAAATTGACTTTGAGTATAATGCTTATCTATATTTGAGATATCTTTATAATAAAATTTGTTTAAAAAAAATTTACAAAATATCTTTTAAATTTTTTTACAAATTTTAAAAAAAATTCATAAAAATCGAAAAATTATTTAAAAATAAAAATTTTAAAAAAATTAAACACACATATATTTAAACTAATTTATGAGTATTATTTTTATCTATATTTGAGGTGTGAAAAATCTACATCATTGTTTAAAATCTGGAAAAAAACGATCACCGAGATGAGGAATCGCACTCAACGACCCCACTCAAACGTTCAAGTCAATAAGATAATTCAATAAAAATATAAAATATAATTTAAAATATAATAATATGTACCTGTATATTTCAAACTTACTACTATAATTCTTCAAAAATCACGTTTAACCTTTAGGATTAGTATATTATGTTCTTCAATTTCTTGAATTTTCTCATCAATTGAACTTCCACCAAATCCTTATATTTGTTTTTCAGCATCATACAAATCTTTCATGCATATGCATATTTCAAAAGCTTCAGGTGTTAATTAGGTTCTCTTATTATTTAATACTCTTTTTCTGTATTAAAACAATATTCTTATACAACTGTAGATAATGTAATAGCTAATAAATCATGGGCCATGATGGAAAGCACTGGATACCTATTTGCATGTGCTTTCCACTATGATAATATATTAAATTTCTTAACATTTTCATTAATAATAAATTCACACTTGGCTTTCATATAAAGTTGCTTTATTATATGGGGAAGAAGTCAAAATTAATTTTTGTTTATTTCTTTACAAAATAGAAAAATGTAATATTTTGATTTGGAATGGTCTATGACATGTTCTTATGGGGCAAAATGAGATGAAATACCATATCATGTTTGATAAATATCATATATATCATACAATAATTTCTTAACATATTGTTTATATCCCACTACATTTATAAAAAAATACATTACAATAATACTCATCAACTAACATTTCAAAACTTGAAAGATTAACTCATGAATCTAATATGGTAGTGAGAGAAAAAAACATGATTAATAGTTTCAAAATATTTTTCAAACTTCGCTTCTATTGGAAAAGCAACTTCTACAAATTTAGAAAGTGATCTATATGTCTTGAAAATAGAAGAAATAGGTATAAGTTCATTAAATATCAAATAAGTTATGAGATAATAACTACTTGAAAGAGTTATAGTTACAACATAAAAATATTTTAATAATGATATAAATAATTTATATACTATCCAAGTTGCATCGGTTAGCAGACAATTACTCATATATTGTGTACAAAAAAATAATAAGTATCTCTTTATAATAATAACGAGATTTTAACAACTTATAAGTAGTATTCTATCTATTTTCAATATCAAGATAATTTTTTTTTTGTGATTTTTGAAATCGTCTACATAAAGCTTTAAAAGCTTGAGCACGATTAAGAGTATATTTAATATATTTACATAAATTTCTAAGTTTTTTTATTTTAAAACATACATTTCCAAGTTTAAGTATATTTTGAATAACTAAATTAAATATATGATATATGCAACGAATATGAAATAATCTCCTATCCAATAAAATAGGCAATTGACGTTTAAGCAAATCAACAATAATATTATTATTACTAGCATTATTTAGAGTAATACTAAATATTTTATCTTGAATATTATATTCAAACATAATTTGAACAATAGCATTGACAAATTTAGTTGTATTATGAGAATACTTTAAAAGTTTGAAACTAATAATTCGTTTATGTAATATCCATGAATCATCAATATAATGAGCAGTAATGCAGATATAAAAAATACCATAATCAACGCTCTAGTAATCAGATGTGAGAGCAATTCTCTAATTATAACTTGTAAAAAAAGAAATTAATTTATTTTTATGTAACAAAGATCTTCATTGTATCGTTTATAGCTGTGTTTTTGGATATTTTTTAAGAGGGTAAATTTAATTATTGGAATAGTTTTTCTATTTTAAAATTCTTTGCAAAAGAAAATAATTGTTGATCTCAAATAATATATTTAACTAATTTTTCTTTTGTTTTTTTTGAAAATTTATGAATGCCAAGTGAATTGAAAGAAGAATCAAGTGTAGAAGAAAATTGAGTTTAAGTTAAGTCATACCCCCTTTTTAAATGAAAATAGATGTGCCTTCGAAGATAATATGTTCTATGTGTGCATATAGTATATAGTTGATTCATGCATTTCTTACAAACAACTTTTTCCTCGCCTTCAACTACTATTATGTCATACTATGTTCAAACATCATTAGTTCTTATTATTCCAATTTTTTTATTATTTTTTCTTGAAAAAGATTGACCGATATTGATTTCAACTTCTAGTTGAGAATTTAAATATTGAGATTCATCTTCAAAAAAAAAAGAATTGAAAAGCTGAAGAATCGAAAAGTTAAATAATTGAAAGCCGGACTGTCAAGATTTGCAGTCTAAATTAGGTATTAAAAACTCGAGAGTTGAGAAAGCATAAGAGAAGAAAAAAATTATGAATTGTAGGAAGAAATGGATGATATGAGAGGGTATTGATAAGAATTTTGAGAGTGTAAAATATCCAAAATGCTTTAAAAAATTTATTAGAAAAAATATTTTTGTAAAATCATAAAAAATATTATTTTTGACTACTTTATAATTTTTTTATTATTTTTCTAAATTTTATATTATTATTATATATATAATATATTTTTTAAAAAAAGAATTGCAACGACTCCCCAATTGAAATTTAATGTGTTTGATCGGTCAAAAGACCAGTCAAATCTTTCAAGTTTCAAATTTCAAAAGCTTTGATTTATACAAAAAAAATTTCACGACCCGTGTGGCGTGTCTAGCCCAATTGTGTCGCGGACCGTCCCTGACCCACGGCCTGCCAATGAGACACTTGACACAGCCCGACATATAGGCCATGTCAAACACAATCTAAATACTATAAATATTGGATCATGCCAAGTATGACTCGTAGCAAACTAATGACCAGTGTTTACATCTCTAGATGACAATATTATAATATAATATTTAAGAGCTCTTGTGGTATTGAAAGAAGGAGAAAATAACAAGTTTTTATATTTAAACTTAAAATTTGAACTATAATAGTGTTTTTTCTATTAAATTACAGAAAAATAAATGTTGATAAAACATAGTTGTTTACAAACTTTTATTGTAATAAAAAAGGTTATTTTTTATAATTTTACAATAAAATATATGATTTTGTAGCAAAACTCAAGAAAAGAAAAATATTTGCCCAAAATAAGGAATAGAATATGTTCAACAGAAACCAAACAGCTTTAGAGGCAGAATATTTGTTATCATGCACTGCATGTTGAGGGTGGTTGTGTAACAAGGGGAACATTTCTTTGCCAGATCAGATCAGGAGCTAGCCAAACTCTGATTTCATTCAATGCGCCAATTATTGATCTTCTTTAAATCTGACTCAGCAACGAAACTCGACGGTAAGTTTCAGAAAATGAATCCTCCTTCATACCTTTGTCATGAAAAATATAGGTGGCTGCCGTAGAAGCACCGGCAGCATCAATAACGGACCAGCTGAAGTTCAGAATGAGCGTCACTAACTTTGGATGAAGCGAAAACAAAAATGATGCTTCATGTGAGGCCTGGGCACATTTGGTTCATCAATAAATCCGTAGAAGTCAGTTTATTCCTGTAAATCCGATAAAAAGTAGTTTATGGGATCAACCGTTTCTCAGCTAAACCAACTTATTTTGGTTTATTCCTGAACCAAATGCACCTAGCGTGATGAATGGAATGGAACAAGAGAAACATAATTTCAAACAACTGAGGATACACTTCATAATTCATTAATCTATGTGCAGGTTAGAATTCATTCTCAAGTTTATCAAATACACTGCAGCATTTGCTGATGAGAATGATCCATGAAAGCTATCCTTATAAGAAAAACTTTCCAAATCTCCCACCATGTTCAGCAGAAACTCTGCCAAGTCGGCCTGCCCACCTACCAAAGATTCATACGATGAGCAGGCAGCGATCTTACTGATCTCTACATTCATAGGCACCAGGCAGTATTTGTTGTCCAGCCACTTGTGGAGAGCAACTCTAAGCCACTCCGATTCCTGCAGTAAAACAAACAGGAATTGTTACATGTTCTGGTACACACAAGTAATGCAACAATACTTGCATCATTAATGATTTCTACAATAGACATAATAATAAAGTGCCGAGAAAATGTTAAAAAGTTCATGAGCTGAAATTGGTCGTCAGTTTTCCCATTCTTGTAACAGAACACTACCATCAGTAATGAAACAAAACACTACCACCTGGAATGAAACAAGAAATCCCCTTAGGACATCATCATCTCCTTCCAACATCTAGGCAGGAGCTAATTCTTGCCACTAAATCATTGAAAGCAGCACAAAGAAAGATAGGCAGAAAGAATCGAAATCATGCCGCATTATCCACCTATCCCCAGTTCAATACCGTTCATTAACTCACAAACCCTAGTGCTGTCACGAAACAATTTCGGGGACAATTTTAAGGCGATGCGATCTGGAAGAGCACCAAATTATACAAAAAAAAAAAAAAAAAAAACACAGACAAACCACAAAAGCGAGACAAAAGATCGAACCTTTTCGGCGTCGTAGAGGAGCAGCCAGGAGTCCGGAACCCTGAGATCCTCGACTAGCTTTTCTGGGTCTTCTTCCTCGGGGATTCGCGGATTCGAATGCACAAGACGAGGGCGGGAACGGAGGGCCAAGCGCCGGAATCCGGGAGGTGGAATAGCGCGGAGGAGAAGTGGATGAGGCGGTTAAGATCACCGGGTGCAGCGTCCCCATTTCGGGTTTGGACTTCGGAGCTGAAGAGGGCCCGTTTTATTCTCGGATTTGTAAGTGGCAGTAAAGCGGATTCGGGCGTGTGGGACGGAGCGTCTGAGAGACCCGGTAGACAGATATTCTTTCGAAATATACGAGTTACTGGCTATGCCACGTGGCATCAATTATTTTGTCAGGTTTTGTGAATAGATCCCTACATTCATTTATTTTACGATTCTATCTTGGGCCGTTCAACAATTTCCACAAATTACAGGAATACATAATAATAGAAAGCATTATAGGGATCTGAATACAAAAAGGCGACCTGGTTTATTTGTTCGCAATCACACGTGCGCAGTAATCCTCGCTCGCTGCAAAGGCAGGAGCGAACAATGCACCGGCGGAGCTCCATAGCGCAAACCGGTGCCACCCGCCTGTCACCATCCCATTGGATCGTACTCGGAGAATCCAAATCTTCTCACTCTCCCGGGTGGCACGTGATGGGGCGGGTTGGGACCCACAATTGCTAAAAATCGTCCCGTCGCTTCCGTTCCTCGGCGTCCAGGCTTTTTTGTGGTCGCCAGCTTTGTCGCATTCGGTGCCGTTTGGAATCACCGTGGTCCTTTCGGCTGCGCCGATTTCCTCGCCTAGAAAAGCAAGCTTCGCGCCGTCGCCGATTACGCATTCAATTCGCTCGCTCCGGAATCGGAATGACCAGTTAACCGTTGGATTGGGATGCGACGGCCGCGAGCTCTTGGATTTGTTGGGGCAATGGATGCGCGTTTAACTAATGACGCCACGATGTTTTGAATTTTAATTTTTATATTTAGTTTCTTAGTAAATTTTATTTAATTTTTTATAATATATGTATGAAAGCGATATCACGAGTAAAAAGTTTATTGTGAAATATTCTTGTAAATTTTCAAAAAATTAATATATTTAAAATTGTGAGGACTAATGCTATTATTTTCGATAAAAAAATTTTCTATTTTCTCGAAAATTCAACGTGGAAAATCTCCCGATGGTCTTTCTCTTTTTCATTATTTCTTGTACATCACAATCCGGCTTAACATATTTGAATCTCAAGCTCAACCGAAGAACCAGTGATAAATCCGAATCCATGAACATCCGTAATACAAGTATATGTTTAACCTTGTATTGAATGTCAAGCGACCGAAGGAAAATGCCAAAGATTTTTCATTTTACAGGGAATATATGAGAACCGAGGAAATTTTTTTTTTTTTACATTTTTTAAAGAAAACTAACTAAAAAAACTCTACTTTATTGAATATTACTTGTCAATTTCGAGCTTAATGGCCTGGTTCAGTAAAACATTTAAAGTCGATTAAGAAGTGTAAATAAGTATGGCTATCGCTGATAATTATTACCAAACTAAGACATTGTTTGTGAGAAGTATATAACTCTAACAATCTATAGTTGTGAAAAAAACTTCATGCATAAATTTGCTAAAAATAGATTAGTATTATGTATTAGAGCTTAAAAGGCGCTCTTATTTGTCAGAGACAGTACGGCGTTGAGCAGGAGCAGCAATGGCATCCCCAGAAACAGCACGACATGTTATCTCCAATGCTTTTCCCACGCTTTACGCTATTAAATGAGCATATATCCGAAAGAATAGAGGAGTTTGTGTTTTCGCCTGGGTGGTAGTACTAGAGTACCAAAAACAGCAAGGAGATGTAGGTTGGTTTGAGGATCATAAGAAAGGCGTTTGATGCTTCTCCCATTTATTGCCCATTCTTGTTCCTCAACTTGTTTCTTGTCCATCTCCTTTGTTTGTGGGGCTACCTTGCCAAGTTTCAGGAATGGAGGGGGACTGCTTCCCCACTGCTCAAGGTGATGACGTTTTGGATTTCAACATTCTTTATTCTTTTTTTTTTTAGTGGTGGAGCACGCTTTATTTACAGTTGTTTTGTATTGCTGTTTCTTTTCATTGTTGTGTTTATGTTGAACTGGAAAGTTAGGCGTTTCACCAAAACGGATTCTTCCTGTTGGATGGTGTTGTGTCTTTAAGAAGGAGCGGCTTGATTTCACTTTTGGGTTTGCTGTTCTTTTTTCTCTCTCCTATGTTGTTAATGGGATTGTTGTTCTTATTCATGTTTTCTTTTAGTCGATTATTGTTGTATGGGGTGGTGTTGTGCCTTGAAGTAGTCGCAGCAGTAGGGTTTTCAGGCATGATTTTATGTTGTTACTAGATTGTTTTTGATATATATATATATATATATATATATATATATATTGGTCACCTGCAAGGGAGTTGGTCAATATTTATTGTCTTTAAGTTGGATTGCTAACTTAAAGAGGTTTCATGAAAAGGGATTCCTCTTGCTGGATGATGTTCTGGCTTTAGGGAGTAGCAGCTTGGTATCACTTTTGGATCTTTTGTTCTTTCTGTCCCATGTATTGTTAATTAATTGGGCTCATGGATTGGATTATTGCAATGTGGGCGGTATTTTTCTATATTGGTTTCTTGTTTGTTACTAAAGAGATTGCTGTGGTCGATGCCGTTGATGGTATTATATATATTTATAGTGTTTCTTGTTTGTTGGTAAGAGATTTCTGTGGTAGATGCCTTTGTTTTTTCTTTTTCCTTGTTTTCCTTTCATTTTTTAGTCTTGCACTATTTTGGTTGTTGTGATCTGCTGTCCCCTTTGTTTGATCGGTAACTTGTGGATGTATTAAATAAGATTCCGTTTGTTGCTTTTTAATTCATTCTATTGGCTCATCAGGATTGTTGATCTATATGATCTATATATATATATATATATATATATTACTAATTCATCTTGTTTTCCTAAATAACATGTCTTTGTTTTTGATGGAAGGGTTTTTGTCTCACGCATTTGTGTTTTCTTCCTTGTTTTCTGTTTCTTTGTGCATGTCCTCTTTGCTTCATTGCATGTTTGGATTGTCTCCCCATGATCAGCAGGTTATGGGTTGCATCGCTGGGAATTCTCGTTGTTTATTTTTCTCGTTTGGATGAACCTGAGGATCATTTCATTTGAAAATTCCATTTGGAAAAAGATTGGCAAACAAATGCTCTTATTCTTGTGTAGCTGTTCATGAATTCATTGGGACGATGCCTGCTTTGGTTTCAGATGGAAATGACATCCACACGGAGCTCTGGAGGGCATGTGCAGGACGCCTTGTCACTATACCTCACGTTGGAGATAAGGTTTTCTACTTTCCCCAAGGTCATATTGAGCAGGTTAGACAGACTCCTTGTAGTTTTGATAATTCCTGTTCCATATGAAGTTAAGAAATTTCGCATATCAAACTAATTAACTTATTTCATCTTGTTGTGACCTGTTTGCGATGTGCCATATATATTTTTTTGCAGGTGGAGGCTTATGCAGATCAGGAGAGAAATAGGCAAATGCCCATTCACAATCTACCCTCGAAGATTTTATGCCAAGTTGTTAACGTGCAGCTTAAGGTCCTCTTGTTTGATCTATATTTGTAACTTGATTTGATAAACTTTCTAATCATAAGATGTTCGGATATGAGATTGCGAATTTTCCATTGTGTAATTCTTGGCTTTGTAATTGTTCTGCAGGCAGAACGAGACACTGATGAGGTTTTCGCACAAGTGACATTGCTGCCTGAACATGAGGTCATATTCTATTTTCTGACAACTGATTTGCAGTTTTTGGAACATTGGTTTTGATTATCCATTTCTGTGTCCATAACAGCACGAAGAGACTGTTGATCAAATTGGAAATGAGGAAAACTACACACAGAAGTCACGGGTTCATTCTTTTTGCAAAATTCTCACTGTCTCTGATACCAGTACTCATGGAGGGTTTTCAATTCTAAAGAGACATGCTGAAGAATGCCTTCCGGCACTGGTTAGTTTCATTATGCTTTCTGTTGTACTAACTTTTGACCATATGTCTGCAAAACCTTGTTTCTTGTTGGTTGGTTCAGAAGTATTCTCAGCCAGTTAACATCTTAATTTTCAGTCATATGCATGTCTTCTATTTCATAAACTTTCCCATTTTTTTCAGAAAGTTCATTATTCACTTATTTTGAGCTTTATCTATTCAATCTAATTTCAATTATATTTTATTGGATGCTCGTCTTTCCAGGACATGACACAAGAACCACCAGTGCAGATGCTGGTGACAAGGGATTTGCATGGTGTTGAATGGACCTTCCGACATATCTATCGCGGTAAGTTGATAGGCACCTGAATTCTAAAAAATAATATAATCGGTGGATACTACAAAGTGAACCTTTAACAAATTAGAGATTGTATTACCTTCCTAGACTCTTCGTTACATACTCTGCATACTATATATTTTTTAGTTGTTTTTTTATTATTTGTCTACATTGCTGCTCATCTAGATACAGCTAATATTTCAGACTGCAGCTTCATTCAAATATATCATGGTGTCAATGAATTTATTATGCATCTGTATTCTGATAGTATAAGAAATAAATTGCTGCTTATTCTTTGATAAGCTGATATTTATCTGTTGTATACTTGGCAAGTCTTTATGTTGCATGTGAGTAAAGTTGCTCTCCATTCTGAATTTCCTGATTATTCAATACAATTCTGGTATGCTGGTGTTCAGATCTTTGATGGTAAAAACTGAACTAGTTTGCATTATTTTTCAGGCCAACCAAAACGCCACTTGCTTACAACTGGTTGGAGTACTTTTGTTTGTGCAAAGAAGCTGGTTGCAGGGGATGCTTTCATTTTTCTCAGGTTATCACTCAATTAGTTTGACACTATTTCTCCAACACGAAAGTTTGTATTTTTTATTTTAATTTGTGATAAGAAAAAGAAGCCAGTTATGGTCTTCAGGATTTAGAAGTCCAGGGATGTATAGGAGTATGGTGATCACAATCCATTTGGAAGAATTCACTTGACTTTCAATTCCACAGTAGTCAACAGCTTACCATTTGCTTAATTTTGATTCTTTTATCTTAGCCAATCTTGTAGAGGTGGGAATGGTGAACTTCGTGTTGGTGTTCGTCGTGATATGAAAAAAATGGGGAATTCTTCTTCATCTGTTATTTCTAGTCAAAGTATGCAATTTGGTGTTCTCGCATCTGCTTCTCATGCTATTACCAGTGGAACCATGTTCAGCCTGTATTACTGGCCCAGGTATGTGGAAATAATTTGATTGCGGTGCTGCTTGTTTTGAGCTTCAATCTATGATAAACCTTGCATTTATTACACATGGTTATCTGAAAACAGGGGAAACGAGAAAGTTTTTCTTTTGTAACCGAACTATATTCATACATTGTCATAAATTACAATCAAATTTCTGATCCTCAGGAGAAGCCCTGAATTTCTAATTCCATATCATCGATACATGGAATCCATGAAAAAGGAAGTTCCAATCGGAATGAGGTTTCAAATGAAGTTTGAAGGTGATGATGGTCAAGAAGAAAGGTGAGTGACTTGTCTTCTTCGCTGTTTCTGTTATTTTCCTCCTCCTCAGTAGCATTTTACGTGCATTATGTACTTGCCCTCTAAGGATTTTTGGTGTTTCAATTATTAACACAGATTTACTGGTACGATAGTTGGCAAGGAAGATTCTGAGCCTGCAGGTTGGCCTGATTCAATGTGGAAGTGTTTCAAGGTTAGAACTCTGATTATAAACCATAGCCATTTAATTTGATACGTGACCAAATGTTTCTAATTCTACAAAAATGCTGTTTGGGGTATTCTTTAGATAACCAACTTTCAAATATCATTCATGTTTTGAAGTTCATATATTTTTGCAATTGATTTTTCTTTAGCTGAAAGATGTTTGAACGAGAAGGTTCTCCAGCTTATGAGTTCCTTCTGGTTTCTTTTGAGCATGACCTTTTCCTTTTTGCTGGTCTAACTTATTCTCCAGGTTCAGTGGGATGAAATGTCAGCTTCTGGACGACCACAGAGAGTTTCTCCATGGCAGATTATACCCTTCTCATCTGGAGCTGCTTATTCGCCAGCAGCACCAAGACCCAAGAGGTTGCGTTCTACTCATTTTCGAGTACCACCCAAATTATCTGGCAGTCACAGAATGGGTTAGTAAAACCTTTTTTCTTTTCAGACTTTTGACATTTTCTAATTTTTCAATTTTGTATATGCTGTTTCTTCTGCTTTGTTGCAAATTCAAGCATTCAATGTGTTCTTGATGAACAAGATGGTTCAATTGCTGATAACTGAGACATCCTAATGACTCTCTCTTTATCATAGGTCACTAGTCAATGTCTATAAACGATGTTCACCTGGTACTTGGGAAAAATAATGCATTTCTGATGCACGCCATTTTTTTGTAATGCATGTCTTCACTCGAATTGCTGATACATTATATGATGATCCAGGCCCTTCAATGGTCACCATTCCTCCGACTCCAAGATATCTGGGGGTCTTGCAAGGTCAAGAAGACATGTCACAAGAACTAAGAACCGTATGTGCCATCTCTCAACAAGGAAATCCATGCGAGTTCTCATCTTTGCACTCTGTGCTTCGACAAATTACTGAGTTGATCAATCAACAGAAACAATACGACTCTGAGAATTCATCATACCCTTTGAGGCATAAAGCTTCCTTTCCAGAGTATTATCATAGCAAACCCGCACAACCATGGGGATCTCAGGAAGTGGAGTTGAGTACCAAGACTAAAGAAGCAAAGGACAACAGAGTGGATAAATCAGGAAGCATGACCAAAGTTGCCAGCGGTTCTATCTGCAAGCTCTTTGGTGTTGATCTGGTCAAGGGTCCTGCTCATCATTCTGAGTACGTTTCAGAGCATTCCAAGAATTCGAAGTCAACAGAATCTGGCAGCTCTGGTAGCTTACACGAGCAATCTAGCTCATCTCAACTTTTCCACTCCCGGAGTTGCACTAAGGTGATGCTATACTACTATTCTCTCAACATCGATATCCAGAATAATTCCTAGATTCATACTTCTTGCGGCTACCAAAATGGTTTACACCATGTTTTCTGTCAGGTTCATAAGCAGGGCGCAGCTCTAGGGAGATCAGTTGACGTTTCGAGATTCGATGGCTATGAAGAACTCATAAACGAGCTTGATAAGATGTTTGAATTCCAAGGAGCTTTGATGGATAACAGCAAGGGGTGGAAGGTTATTTACACAGATGATGAAGGAGACATAATGATGATTGGAGATTACCCTTGGCTGTGAGTTTTCATATAAATGTCTCCAGTATTCATATAAATGTGTTTATTATTATTCTGATTAGGGTTTTTGCATGTAATGCAGGGAATTCTGCTCCATTGTGAGAAGAATATACATCTGTCCTCAATAAGAGGTTGACAACTTGAAACCTGGAATGCTTTCTGTCTGATGCTCTCGAGTCATTAAAACCCATTCTGTTAACAATCTATCAGTAAATTTCGAGTCTAGATTGGTTTTTATGAACTAAATTATTGTTAGTCTTGTAATCTCCAACTGGATTTAGTAAACCTGTCACGCAAGTGATTGTATGTTCTGCGTCTGGTGGCAATAACGTATGCTTGACTTTTTATTTGATTATGAATCAAATCAAAATCAAAACTAGCGAATTACTTTTATAAATTAATAATTTTTTATTAAAATTAATTCTATAATAATTTAAAATTAAAAAATTTATTTAATTTTTTATAATAATTTAATTTAATAGCGATATAAAATAAGTAATTTAAAACAAACTTATTTTGATACCAAAACAAACAGTCCCTAATTTCCTCGGCCTTGATCTTTTGTATGAGATTTTGAGTCATTTGGTTTGTTTATAATCTTTTTTTTTTTTTTTTGCTATCTCTACTTGAATTATGACAATTGAGCTGATTGGATTGGGCTAAGGCTTCACTGGGCCAGCACATCGATTTCTCCATTGCACTGGAGGGAGGCACTGTTTCACCATCGCCCCAAGTGGTAGAGCGGACGGTCATAATTTGTGATCAAGAGGACACCTGCTTGCCCGGTCACAACCTAAACTAAATTAGAACTTTATCGTTTGGAAAAACAAATTTGAGTTTAATTACTAAAACCCAACACAGATTACAGACCAACATCTACGTCAACAGGCTATTATTGCTCGCAGCAGTCATAATTGAAATCCAACCACACGACCGAAGACCAAACTCAGATCATTTCCTGTAGCAAAATGTTCAAGACGGTAGAACAAGTACACAACACTCAGCAAAAGTGCTCTTATTTAATGATAATAGTATTCCCAATTGGCTATATGGCTATTATTGTTTCTCATGGAACAACTCAAACATAAGGGCGGGCTTATGCTTGGAGTCCAATGCTACCTGACGTAATGACAAGTTCCATTGATAAGGAATGCTATTCAATCCAGGCGATTATAAGAATATCATGAATTTAGAAATGAAAAAAAATCATGCATGTAAAATTTTTGGTTTGGTATCGTTGAGAACTGGATTGGCAAATTTCAAAGGTGGAGGAGGAACCCACCGCATGCAACTCTTCCACCAGCATTTCCAGTGGTCTTGCTAAGCTCGTGGCCGCCTGAAGGAAAGAGAGAACATAAGATCTATCTTGACACGCAAAGGAAATATAAATGCATTAAGTAGATCCAACCATAGATTATAAACTATGAGACAAAGTCTAATATGATTCTTCAAGGAAGTGACAACAAACAGGTGCATGACTGGAGGAAAAACCCCCCATCATAGTGCATATATATATATAATTTAATGGATCTATAATAATTGTCAAGAAGGCCAAGCATCATATATTAACCATCCATGGACATCAGGGTCCTGATGTAGGAAAATGCGTAGAATTGGTCAAGCATCAAATGGTAATCATTATCTGCTTCCCTCAAATTGCTGCCGGGCGCAAATCACACACAAACCAACCATACAAGTACAACTCCCGTTGACTTAACAATGAGGTAAGCCTTTTGAGGGATATGCTCTCCTGCATGTTTGGCAATGGTTCAAAATTGGGTAGAAGTGGAGTAGGGGATTTTCTTCCTGAAGAGTTGCAGTATTAAGGGTAAAAATTTTAGTAACTACATTAAAATCATGGCCACACAATTTTTACACAGAAAAGATCCAAAACAGGAGAGAATTATCCCCGTCCTAACCAATTTTATAAGAGAATTATCCCTATCTTTGAGAAGGTATAACACTGTCCTTTTTCAACTTCAGCAACAAAAAAAGAATCAAGATATATGTATTTTCGTTCCTACTTCCTACACATGTAAAAAGATGAAATATTTCACTATGTATCAGTTTTCATGTCACATAACCACATCATACATTCAGCAAACAACATTTAAATAATCACCATGCAGGAGCCAATATCAAACCATAACAGCACCAACGATTATTGAATTCTACTCTAATATATCAAGTGCTTTTACTCAATGAAGGACCATAATGGGCATGTTAATCAACAGCTTAACCATAGTTGTGGCTTGCAAGTATAGCAATCATAGGCTGGCAAAAAAAAAAAAAAAAGAGATTACCCTTTCCAAGATCATCAGGATCAGCACGGACTACAACAGCTCTTCCGATGATGGACTGTAGTCCAGAGAGAGGAATCTATGCATTAAATAATCCCAGAGATAGAATTTAGGACAAAAATTACACAAGGTATATATGAAAAGAAGAGGAAAATGTACATGGACAGTAACTCACCTGGCTATCATGAATGGTGAAAGTCGCAGTGCCTGAGGCAAATAATTAGTCAACAAAAGAAATATGTTAATACATGCAAGAACCTCCAAAACATCGAGCAACATCAATTATGATACTCCATAGACAAAAAACACCAGTAGTGAAAAATCAATGCTTGAATTGTATCTCAACATAAAATGATACATTCAACAGTGAAGAAATGCCAGATGAAAATAATACCATCATCCCCAGCCGCCACATTTCCAAGATCACCAGCATGACGGACCTCATCTTCTGGGGCCCCATGGTCCTTTCCAGCAGGATTGAAATGAGGCCCTGCATGCCAATGAACAAGTTAACATGCAAAACCCTCAATTTAAAACCAGTAAGTTAATCCAGCTATTTCCCCCTCCCACCACCAACTCATTTCTTCTTATTCAATCTAGTTTTTTCGTCTTTAGAAATAGAGAAAGAAAGATGAAAAACGATCCAAAATTACCAGTGGACATGTAGCCATTGGTGGTGGCACCAAGCGCATGGATGTGAAAACCATGAAGCCCAGGCTTAAGGCCGGAGAGTTTTCCGGTCACAGTGGTCGGACCTGATCAAACGATAGCAGCGGAAATCTGGTCTCAGACACCTCAGAACGCCCATGAAATTACCATCTTCCTCTTGGGTGAAGAAGACTGTGCCCTTCACGCCCTCGATTCCACCAAGCACAGAAACAGCCCTCACCGTTGTTACCCGTGTTCTATCTACACTACACTACGAGAAATCTCAGTAACACTCCTCCCCGAGAAAAAGAAATTTCTTTAGATAAAACGGGAATTCAACTGCTTGATTTCGACGATTTCAGAAGGCTTGTGTCAAAGAATCATCCAATTCCGAAATAATTTGAAAAACAAAGCTGCCAAGTGATCCGACAAAGAACAAGGACAATCGATCGAGCAACAACATCAGCTGATTCGGGGTAATTGGATAGAGAAATCAAACCGTAGAAATCACTAAATGAAACCAAAGCAGTCACGGATTGAGATCGAGATTACCTCAGGCGACCCCTTCTTCTTCTTCTGCGATCGAGATCTGAATTCTCGAGATCGACCGGAGCAGATGAATCCCGCGATCTCCATCAATCTGGTAATATGGAGCGGGGCCAGAGAGAGCGGTGAGATCACTGAGAGTTACCGGAAGCCAACTGTCGTCGGCCTCGTGTGTACGGAGAGGTTATGCGTGTTTTCTTGAAACTAACTGTCCGCTGAAGTGGAGGTAGTTAGAATCATGGTTCGAAATCTGGGCCCGAACGTGCCGAAACGTTTCAGCCCAACAACACACGGAGATGCAGGTACTGATCCGTGTGCGGAGCGAGCTCGTCGATGGCGTCGAGGCTGAAGGGATTGCTGTGGGAGGAGGTGAGCTCGTCGATGGCGCCGATGGGCTACAGCCGAAGCGCAACAGGTGCAAAGAGAAGTGGGAGGACATAAACAAATACTTCAGGAAGGCGAAGGAGAGCGGGAAGAAGAGGCCGTCCACTCCAAGACCTGCCCCTACTTCCACCAGCTCGATCAGCTCTATTCCAAGTCCACCCACAAGCTCCCTTTCACTGCCACCTCCGATGCTTCGGGGATTCCTCGCAAGGATATTTCTGAGCTTCTAGATGCCATTATCTTGCCATCCGATCACCCAGGCTTTGAGTTATCAGAAATGCCTCCGATGAGGTTCGACTTCAACAGAAGCGACAACAATGGTGATCTCGATGTTACCGGAAGAGATGACCACGATGACAGTGAAGAAGAAGACGAAGAAGTAGAGAAGAAGAAGAAGAAGGGAATGAAGATAGGAGTGAAAAGAGGAAGAGAGGCGCAAGGTAAGAGCCATCTCAATCTAACAAAACATCAAGGAGAGAATGACACTGTTCTAACCAAGCCATTAATGAAAGCCAAGGCATTGTTGGTCAGGCATGCCACCCTCACGACATGGCCTTGTATCGACTTCTGGCTGTCTGCATCTGGTTTCCGGTGAACTCATACATGCACATGTTCTCCTCCGTCAGCATCACGCTCACCCAAGTTTGTATGTCACTCTTGTGAAGCCTCACGTCCTTGCCTCTGAGCTTGCCTATGGCTTGCAAAGACTGCTTGAGCTCTTCAACAGAGTCTTCCAAGTTCTCCATACAGTCAGTCATGGCTTATGCCTCTCGCGAGCTCATGCCCTGCTGACTTGTTACAGTCTACGTGCTTTTAGTGCTGGTGAGGATGACGAAGGCAGCGTCAGCTAGTTGTCGGGGGCTTGTTTGGATTGTGCTGGTGTAGGAGGAGAGCGATACGAAGCACAAGGCAGGGCATTCGGTTTTGCTGCAAGAAGTCTTTACGAACTCCACAGAAGCAACGCCATTAGGGTTTGGCCTTGCTGCAAAGCTCGGGTTTGCACAAGAAGTAGAGTGAGAAGAGTTGCAAGAGTATAGCAAGTGCTCTTATTGCTTTTCATCTTGATCTCAGTGGTGTTTTTTGATGAATAATATGGAACCGAGAGATCTCCTATTTATAGGCCAAATCATTGTTAATTAAATAAAAAAAATCAGTATGATACCAAATAATATGGCTATTGCGGACATTTAGCTTGATTTGATTAGTGACCTAGAATCATTTTGGTATCGTTAATTAATAATTAATTGTACTATGTACAAGCCAAGTGATATATGGATGCATTGCGCTCACAAAATTGTCTATAGTAAATTGAACAGCAAGTTATTGGGAATGAATAAAGTCAATAGTGCTTACAAGCTTGTTTTCAAAATAAAAGAGATACACAATCTTGCTAATTCCGAAGGCACTGATTAGAGATTCAGTTTAAGTTTAATTTCAAGTTCAATTATGATCTATTAGAATTGGTACAAGTACAGTCCGAAAATCATATCTTCTAAGGCATTCATCCAAATTTAGCAAATAACCATCTGTTATAAAACTGAGATTGATTTCTATAATTTTTTAATTTACTATTTTGACTAATTCAGATTTTGTATTTGTCAAAATTAGGATTTATTTATCAGTCTAAGCTAATAACAGTTTTAATCCAATAAGGAATAGGATTTAGATATATTTATTTAAGATATGTTAAGTAAAATTCTTAGTGGAGTTTAAGTTATATTTTTAGTTTACACCAAGTAGTACTACAAGTTTATTAAAGAGTTATATATACAACCCAAAGTTGTAATAAAAAAAGAAGTTTTTCTTATTAATAATATTCTCTTATTTTGGGTTTGTTCGCTTTTATCTTTCTTATGAATTTAATGATCTATCATTGTGAGAAGACGGTGATTTTTCTCCTATCTCTTGTGCCCTCCCCCACAACATTAGAATCATAATCAAAACTAAGATCAAAATTAATAAATTATTTTTATAAACTAATATTTTTTTATCAAAATTAGTCCTATAATAATTTAAAGTTCACAAAACTAGTTAAATTCTTCTAATAATTTAATTTAATAATGGTGAAAAATAAGTAATATTAATTTTATAAAAAAATAATTCTAAAATAAGCTGATTCTAATCTTGATCCTAAAACAAACGATGCCCAAAAATTCTAGCGTTTAAAGAGATAACATTTCTCAAGTTTCTTTGATATGTATTCTACTTATTAAGTTGATAATTGCTATTTTATGGTCTCTATTCTTTCTAAAACCCTTAGCTGGTGTTGAAGTTTCTTGAGTGATATGGAGTTTTGCATGCTTCGACACTCCCAAAACTGCACAACAAATTCAAGACAGGATTGAGTCAGTACTTTGCTTACTATACTTATGATTTTCATATTATTTCTGGGACACTTCAACTCGTGAATCCAACTGAAACACTGAATGCAAGCAAGTTTCCATTGACACAGCATATTAGCTTTAGTGTATGTCTAAAGATAAACAAATTGCTTATTTGTTTGCAGCTTTTATCAACTCTTTCAACAAAACTTTAATTTCTTTCTTTTCATGCCTCTTTCTTTGCTTGACATGTTAATGAATTGAATATAGAAAAATTATTTCGTCTTTATTTTCTATTTTTTATATAGTAATATATAAAAATTTTGACTATACAAGCAATTAACTTAGCAAAATTAATTTAATTTAACTAAAATATAAAATTAGTTATAAATCCTTCATAATTTTCTAATTCTTTATTTTTTTAAAAAATATCATATTTTTAATTTGAAATCAAAATACAATTAAAATATAATAAAATTCTAATCAACATATAATTAATTAATTAATAAAATATTTTGGTAAAAAATAAAATGGAAAAATAACCGAAACTTATTAATTTTTCTGAATATCGAAATCATTTCCAAAACTGATCCTTAAAATTTTGGTTAGAACCAAAGTTTTAAGTTTTGGTTTCAGTACCTAACGAAACCAATACGTTTTGGTCGTTTCAGTCGTTTCGATTTCAGTTTCGGTAGTTTTAGTTTCGGTAAAAATATTTTTTTAATTATTAATTATATGTTAACCAGAGTTTGACTATATTTTGATAATACTTTGACTTCAAATTAAAAATATGATAAAATTTTAAAAAATTTCAAAAAATTATATAAAAAAAATATATTAATAATTTTATTATAATAGTAAATATAATTTTAATTACTTTTAATTAATTTTTATAGTTAATCACTTAATGAGTAGACCAACCTTTAAATTTAGAGATAATAATTATATTTAATTAACTAAAATATTTTTTTACCTATAAATCCCTACGTGATTCTAATTTGGTTTATATAAATTTTTAAAATAATTTATATTTGTGTTTAACGATTTTGAGTACATACCAATCTTATTTGGTCAGTAATACTAACTCCTAAGATTCGGCATAAATTTATTAGAAATAAATATTCAAAATAACTTATATATAAATAGTAAAGATTATAAGGTATTAAATATAATCATCTCACTTCAAATCGTTGACTAGTCATCCATCCAAATGACCGGAATCCGCCCCAGCTTCAAAAAAAAAGCCCACCTCCTTTGAGAATTTACATAAACATGTGCAATTCACAAGGGCATATATGTCAAAAAAAAAACCATCTTTGCCATTCTTCTTACATAGAATTTTCAAGATTTGTTCTATTTAATAATTATTTTTTGTGATTTATACTCCTCTTTTTAAAATTAATTATTTATAACTCTTAATTATGAATTAATTAAAATTTTGGATAAAAATTTCACTTTCTCCTTTGTATTTTTTAACTAAACCCTTAAAAGGTCAGGAATATCAATGCCACGCGCCGCTACATCTTTTGCCACCAGCACGCTAAACCTCCCGCGGCTCTTGAAACCTTCGAGACTCAGCTCTCTCTGCTACTGCGACTTCCCACCATGAAACGTGGCAACTCTGTATCTCAACCTATCCGGATCCTTGGCCCGTGCATCCGCAGACTTTTTCGTATTGCAGAATACAATGGCAGCCTTGTCGTCCCCGAGGTCAACTTCTGAAGACTGGGAAGCTTCTCGGACTCCTTCAGCATGATCACGCGCTGGATGGTGAGGGCAGGGGCCCTTCCAGCAGTACCCGTTGTCACTACAACAGGGTTCCAAAGATACACCTTCGGAAGCCTCTCCACCGCCAGAGCCATGGCGGCACTGAACCTGTAAGTGGTCCTGTTAATCTTCTTCTCGTCGAATTCTTCATCCTCGTTCTTCGGCTTCATATTGCTCGAGGGCATTGCATCCAAAACGCCAGCCACCTGCGGCTCGAAGCCCATGTCGATCATCCTATCAGCCTCGTCAAGCACAACATAGTTGCACTGATTGGGAGCCGCGTATCTCTGGTCCAAGCAATCCAGAAGACGCCCTGGCGTGGCGATCGCGACCTCGCACCCCTGCCTCAGCTCAAACCCCTGCTCCTCTAGGGACTGCCCGCCAATAACAGAGACCACCTCGATCCCCAAATAGAGCGCGAGCTTGACGGTCTCCTCCTCAATCTGCCGGGCGAGCCCACGGGTTGGAGCCAGGACAACAGCGTAGGGGCCCGCGGCGGCTCAGCGCTGAGAAGGAAAAGGCCCAAAAAAAACCAAAAGGGCAAAAATTATTTAAAAAATATAATAAATAAATAAATTTTTTTAGAAATTTAGTTGTAAAAATAGAAAGGATAGATGTGAATTTTTTAACTAAAATTTTGATTAAATAATAATAAAAAATCATAAATAATTAGTTTAAAAAAAAGTGTTAGTACATGTGATATTTCTAATCACGATATTATTATTGGGTGTAAACGATCCACGTCCCATTCTGATATCATTATATAATGCTTTCGATTTATATGTGATACACAATCTATCTAATATTATGATTTTATTTTTATTGATTTCTCAATAAAAACTTAATTATTAAATATACAATAGTTATTATATTTATTTTAATTTTAATTTCGATATTTTATCGATATAAAATTTAAAAAAATTTATTGTCAATTACGGATGTTACTTACATGTCGATTAGCCCATTAATCCGCTTGACTTTACAATATATATTAAAATTGTGAAAAAAAAATAATAAATAAAATAAAATTTGGAGCGTTGTAACTAAAAAATTTTAAAATTAGTACCAAAAGGAAACCTTTAACACACTGGCAAGAAGGACAACGTCGTCTACAAAACTCGCAAGCAGGATCCATTGTCGTGTTCCCCAACAGGAGTCTTCAGAGGAGGAGGAGCCTTGCAATATGGCTGGCACCTTGGATTCCTGGTTTTTCACTCTGACCATGTGCCAGCCTGCTGAAGGCCCATTGTTCTCCTGATTATTTGAACCATGTACCAACAAAAACAGTACATAAAGAACAATTATGCGAGCTTCGTAATTTCTTGGAAGTTCGTCTCGAATCTCCAAGCTCAGTCTCCAACTAAGTTCTTGGATGAAGTCAACTACTACTGCATGTCCGGAGAATGCAAAGCATTGGCTTTCATCTGCACCTCTAGTTTTCATGCGATGATCCCCATCGCCAACAACAGATATTTCCGCTGTTGACGACTTCCTTGTGTCAATGCCGCTGTTTTAGTTTCTGGGGAACAGGAACGAGTTCGAAGCATAGGAGGATAATTATGCTTATAAATCCAAGTAACTTGTTTTGAACTAAAAGATTTTCAGGATCCATGATTAGTAAATGAAGCTACCAGGTTTTTCTCCCAAAAAACCTCAATGATAGAGACAACGATAAGAATAGTTTTGCAAGAAACCACTAAAAACAAAACTACAAAGCAACAGTGACACAGATTCCACCACCAACTCCTATTTATTTACCTATATCCATCACATGGAATGCAACTAATCCATCTTAGACAAATATAACACCCATATAGTTAAAAACAGAAAAACAAAACTCAAAACAAATTGAAGAACTTGAGGAGCTCACTTAGTAGTGCAACCTCCATGCTAACGCCAAAACAGAGACCAGAATCCTGCCCAAAATCCAAGAATCTCCTTGCAGGCGTGGCGCCGCAGACTCTGGGGCGGCTGAGAGTCCAGAGGGAGCGAAAGCCGACTCGGGCCCAATTGCGTTAGGGTTTGGGGGGCTGAGGCTCGAAGGAATGGTTGGCAGCGATCCCACGGGCGGCGACACCGTGCCACCGGGCATAGGAAGCACAGGCATTACATCGGGGGACAATGCCGGGGAGTCAGCAGCAGCAGCAGCAGCAGCAGGAGAGGAGGAGAAGGAGGAGGAAGGGGACTTGGGCTGGGGCAGGCTTGGGAGAAGAGATGGAGCAGCAGAGATAGTGGGAGTTTTGAAGCTCAGTATGTAGGGAGTCGATGGTTTAATGAGGGTGGAGAGGAGGAGAAGGAATGTGGTTAAGATGAAGGTGGTGTAATTAGTGGCCATTATCATGGAGGAGGTGTTTGGGAGAGAAAGGGGAGGAGAAGAGGGAGACTAATCAGGGAGGGTGGGGAGGAATGGGAGGAGGAGAGGCTAACAGAAAGGATGAAGAGAACACGTGGGGAAGGGTTTGTACAGGTTATGCTGGGCCAGGTGACAAGGACGTGCCACTTGGCTAACAGGGCTTGTGTTTTTGGAGGATTGCTTTGGAAATTGGAGCTGCAAGTTTTTCATTTTAAGGAATTGCTTATTTAACCCCCTGGAAAAAAAAATTGGAGGAACAGGAGCAAATAAAAAGAAATTGATTCTTACCATATTGGGTGGGTGCAATGAATAATGAAAACGCCCAAGGGTTAATATGCAATATCCAATGATTTTAAGAGGAATATGCAGAAAGCCCACTTCTAGTCGCTTTTGGTTGAAGGTTGAGTCCGAGCAATGGTTGGTCCATGGACCATGATTTGTTGCGTAATTTCCATATTAATAGTACTAGATATTAGTTGGCCCAGGTTAGACCGGTAGTCAAATTTACAGGACAACTTGGAAATTTCTACATAATTGGAAACAACAAATACTATAATTTTGCAGCGGGTAGGAGGTTTGGTGAATTCAAGAGCAGACTGAGTTTTACCACTCACACCAGACAACTGCATTTGCTGCAAATGTTTACTAATCTCACAGTCGCACTCCGCCTCCTCTTCAGACTGCAACAACACTTAACAAAGCAGTTAGCCTACACAGGACTTTCTTCATCCAATAATTTCAGGCTTCAGAGTTGTGGTCAACAGCCTCAACCTCAGATGTATTAAAAAGTATTGCAAAACTAAAACGGATATAAAATGAGATGTATAAAAATAAAACAACTTTGATTTAACTCATTTTGGAGCTAAAATCTCAGCAAAAGATAGACGAAAACACTGAATACTTGAGATAATTGTCTAACACCAACAGACTGAGGGTTTAATAGAACCACAATTTGCCACAATATGAACCCTCAATAATCCGAAACTTTGATTTTAAACTTTGGCTTTCTCATCAGAAAGCTTCTGAATCAGATCAGCAGCATCCTGGACGGTTTCAATGTTCTGGGCACTGTCTTCCTCCACACTGATGCCAAATTCTTCTTCCAAGCCCATCACAATCTCGACCTGCAGCAGCGACCCAAATTTCACTTAATAAGGATTTTATGCAGTAAGCATTGAGCCACAGAAAAAGATGATGCCAGATTTATAGGGCAGGTTCAGTTTTCGCACCCGGATATGAACCTTGGGCACTAATAAACATTGATGTTTGCAAGTGGAATAATCAAAAGAGGAGATAGGCATCATGGAGGCAGATATGTACCGTGTCAAGGGAGTCTGCACCAAGTAGAGCAAACTTGGATTCACCAGTAACAACAGCAGTTTCAGGAAGTGCCAGCTGCTTTTTCACTATTCCACACACCTTCTCCAGGGTCTCTGGTTTGGCCTGTTCACAGGAAAAGGATAACGAAACCTAACACATCAACCCAAGAAACAATAAATGAAAAATATCTGATTTTAAAAAAATATTTGGAAGCTTCAAATGGCTAATGTAAGAAACCACCAAGATGGTGCATAGTTTCGCACCCCACACAACAACACAAGTATTTGCCACTCACCAAAAAAATTGTGCCAACACTCATCATTAATTTCCAATAACAAAATTTTGGTAGGATCGGTCAGACAAAATCTTATCTATATACCTCTTGTTCTGGTCCAGCTAGACATGAAATAAACCCAAACTCCACGGAATTGTATAATAGTATAAATAAAACCTTACTGCATGACCATTATTAGATAGCCATGAACATTTACAGTAAGGGGCATAAATTCATGATTAGCGACATCATGAACCATAGGCTCTAGCCAAAGCCTGCAACACCAGTCATTAAAAGTATTTTGGTAACAGGAATGATGTGAATGTATCAGTATGGACTATGGAAAGAAATAAATGCGTTCCTCAAAAGAGAGACTACATATCAAGTTCACATGTCTATGTGCTTTGTGTGTGAGTAATAGAGACAGAAAAGAAAGAAAAACAAAAAAAATGATTACATTCCCCACAGTTAAAAAACCACAAAGATGATGCCTATTGGATAAATGAATAGAACAGAATGAATTAATAGCTGGAACACATTATCACAATAATAACTAATTAAGCGGCCATTAAAAGTATTTACAAATTCATAAATGAGATTATATAGCACAGAAGAAGGTTCCATATATTTTATTTTATTCCATCACACATCATGCACAGAAAGCTACAAGCATGTCTAACAGATAACCATAAACGGAAGCTGGGCAAAAAAACACATGGAATTCAATAAAAATGTGATTACCCAACAAACAAGCAAATTCATGATTGTCCAAGTAAATGAATTTCATAATGAAAATATAATTCTGAGGAAGGGCTATTCCAGAATATATTTACGCTTGAATGCAAGAGGTCACTGGTATAAGCTTGGTTATAGAATCATACCACACATGAAACCTGGAAGCTGTGGGCTGGTTGCGAACAAAGTGAACAGAAGCTTTTGTTTTGTCTAGTGAAAGATACTGATTTCAGACAAAGGGCTCTGTTAGCTCCCTGCACGGCATACAAACAACATATGTCAAGTCATTGTCCATATAAACCATCTGTATCCCAGTGCGAAGTAAAAAAAGCAGCAGAATCCATGGAAAATATTCAGAACAATTGATCCCTAAATTTCTAATGATGCTTATGGAAAACAACTATCAAGAACCCTGAGAACTAACAACTTGGCTACATGACGGACACTCATTGATTAAACCAGTTGTGTCATTACAGACGACTCAAACACTAACTACCAAGTCCATTTCACTGCTATTGAAAGCAATAAATCCATCCACAGAATACGACCCGAGGAGAACAAAGAAAAAAATGCATTCCATCAAACATAAATCAAATATGCAATGCAACGAAAATTAAATGCAAATCAGGATGCATCTAAAATTTATGGACACCAGCCAATAACCAGATGAGCTACAGAATTGAGTATGACTACATTGAATAAGACTAAGATTAGTATATTTATTTTTGACAATGGGTTTTAGTTGCATAAACATATTATGTGAGTCCAACGCATGATATGCAACATATCTGAAAGTAACGGAACAAATCATATGCTTGTTCTTTTGCGAGTAACACTTTCAACGCCCAACCAACAGTGATTGAAGCAATTCTCAAGAAGCTTCATAAGCGCATCAACGATTAGGCCTCAGCCTAAGCTCGTTAAGAACTCTTAAAAAAAAAAAATTATCGATCGAAAGGACAGTGATCTGCACAATACCTAAAATGAGCTACCAATTCAAGTCCATGTGTAAGATTTTGTCATATAACCGAAATGCCTATCTGCCTCTTTGCATTAGCATTTCCATTTTGGAATGTGAAACCTACCAAGAAAATGATCCGAAAATATTCCTATCAAGAACCTTCAAAAGGAGACTCCTAAACTATAAGCAGGACCTTAATCAAGCACATTATTTTACGAATTAAACTAAAAACGCAAAAAAAAAAAAATCGATCGAATCAAATCCTACAATCCCAACCGATCCAAATACTAAAACACAGAAAACGAAAACCAAGTCAGAATCTCCAAAAAAAAAAAAAACAAAACAAAATATCAAAAAAATCTCAGAAAAAAGCCCCCTTCCTACACCCAAGCTCGACAAAGGAAACACTCACCAAAAAAACAAATGAAGAGACAGTTCTAACAACCGATTTCCACCCACAAATCCTAGATCAGTAAAGATGGCAATAAATGGGTATCAAACCAAAGAAAGGGCGGGGATCGCATGAGATCGACACCTGGCCACGGAGCGGGATCATCGGCTTAGCCGAGGCGGAGATTGCCGTGGCGGAGAACGAAGCCATGGATCTGAATCGCCGGCGAGATCTGAGAAGATCCGAGGAGACCGGCAGCAACGAGAACGAAAAACGAAGGGAAGACCTAGCTCTCCTTTTAACGCCCGGGTAGGGTTTGTTCTCGGCTCGGGTAGAGGATCGATAAGCCCAAGATGGGTATGTGGCAGCTTTCTATCGCTTCAAGAACGTGTATTTCGCCGCTGCAATGAGAACAAGCCAATGGAAGACTGAAGCGTGTATTGCTTAACGTGTGCCGCGGAGGACTATAACCTCTAGTAGGCGCCCTTGGCATTGTTAGTATCGCAGCCCATTTTTCTAGCTACTTGAAATGACAAAAATGGCCCTGGTGTTTTCCGTGAGCTGTCAAGCGTGGGGATACTTTCGTCATTTCGAAGATGCCGCAGCGGGGACTTCGATTGTATCGAATTGGGAGAGAATATTAGGTCTGTAGTCAGAACACAGTACACGCGTAGTTCGAATTAAAGGATGTCACGTCATCAAAGAGTTGAGGATTTCTGGTTGGCGAGTTTCTGTGTACAGAGACGCACAGCTGATCGGGTTCCGGATCAACAAATGCAGCACCGGCGGATTCGGTTGCTATTGTATCGCTTTCGGTTTTTTTTTGCGTAATTACCTGCATCCCTAAATTTCCGTTAATTACAAAATATTTTCCGTAATTGTCGTAATTACCTATATTATTTTTTTAAAAAAATATTTACCTGCCCTCTGATTATTATTTAATCAAATTTTTTTCCAAAAATTTTGATTTTACCCTCCATTATTTTTACAATTAAACCTCTAAAAACTTATTATTTATTATTTAACTTTCGGATATTTGTAAATAACACCCTAAAATTATTCTAATTTACAAAAAAAGTCTTTCTCCCAAATCATTTACAAAATAAACAACGATGACAGCGCGCGGGCGCGGACGCGGACGCTGGTGAGGGTCCGGCGAGGGGTCTATTAGTAAAATTTAGTTTTAAAATAAATAAAATTTGGACTTATTTATAAATAAAAATATTTAAGGGGTCTATTTTTTAAATATATAAATATTAAACTTGTAATCTTAAATTTTAAGTTTTAAAACGTTCAATGTCTTTTTTATAAAATTTTATTTAAAACATGATAAAGAATTTTAGACTTATTTATAAATAAAAATATTGAAATGCTCTATTTGTAAATGTACAATATGAAACTTGTAATTTTAAATTTTAAGTTTGCAAACCTTCAATGACTTATTCGTAAAATTTAGTTTTTTTAAAAAATATAATTTAGACTTATTTATAGAAAAAATATTCAAGATGTCTATTTTTAAATGTACAAATATTAAATTTAGACCGTGAAAAAAAATTAATTATATGTAAATGAAAATCAAATTAAAAAAATAATTTTATGTAAATTAAAATTAAATGTTAAATTTGTAATTGAAAATTGTAATTATATTTAAATTTTTAAAAAATCAAAATCAAAATATGTATAATATGTAATTCGATTCGGGTTATTCGGTTTTCGATTTAAATATATAATATTGGATTTGATTTTGATTTTTTTCCAATTTAAATATAATTAAATTTAAACTGAAAAAATAAAATAGGTTTAAATTTTTTATTTTCTATTTAAAATTTAAAATTACAAGTTTAATATTTATACATTTTTAAATATACCCCTAAAACATATTTATTTATAAATAAGTCCAAATTTTATTATTTTTTAAATAAAATTTTACAAAGAAGACATTGAAGGTTTTAAAACGTAAAATTTGAAATTACAAGTTTCATATTTATACATTTACAAAATAGACCCCTTGAATATTTTTTTTTATAAATAAGCCTAAATTTTAATCATTTATAAAATTAAATTTTAAAAAAAGACATTGAAGGTTTTAAAACTTAAAATTTAAAATTACAAGTTTCATATTTGTACATTTAAAAATAGTCCCCTTGAATATTTTTATTTATTAATAAGTCCAAATTTTATTTATTTTAAAACTAAATTTTATGAATAAATCATTGAAATTTTGAAAACTTAAAATTTAAAATTACAAGTTTTATGTTTGTACATTTTCAAATAGATCTCATGAATATATTTTTTTTATAAATAAGTCTAAATTTTTTATCATGTTTTAAATAAAATTTTACAAAAAAGACATTGAAGGTTTCAAACTTAAAATTTATAATTACAAAATTAACACTTGTACATTTAAAAATAGAACTCTTGAATATTTTTATTTATAAATAAGTCCAAAATTTATTTGTTTTTAACTAAATTTTACGAATAAGTTATTAAAGGTTTGAAAACTTCAAATTTAAAATAATAAGTTTCATGTTGTACATTTTCAAATAGACCCCTTTAATATTTTTATTTATAAATAAGTCTACATTTTTTATTATATTTTAAATAAAATTTTAAAAAAAAGACATTGAAGGTTTTTAAACTTAAAATTTAAAATGACAAGTTTAATATTTATACATTTAAAAATAGACCCATTGAATATTTTTATTTATAAATAAGTCTAAATTTTATTTATTTTATAACTAAATTTTACGAATAAGTCATTGAAGGTTTGAAAACTTAAAATGTAAAATTACAAGTTTCATATTGTACATCTACAAATAGATCCCTTCAATATTTTTATTTATAAATAAGTCTAAATTTTTTATCATGTTTTAAATAAAATTTTTAAAAAAACATTGAAAGTTTTAAAACTTAAAATTTAAAAGGGATAATTACGGATAACCCCCCTAATTAGCTTTAATTACGCTTAACCCCCCGTAATTTCCGTAATTACCCTCACCCCTCAAATTCGAAAATATTTACCCACAGCCCCTGATTGTTATTTAATCAAAATTTTGCCAAAAAATTTCGATTTTACCCTCGGTTATTTTACACATACACCCCTAAAAATTTATTTTTTTATATTTAACGCCCCAAAATTCGGTATTTTACAAATAACACCCCGAAATAACTCAAATTTACAAAAAAAGTCCTCAAAATTTGAATTTTTGCAAATAAACCCCCGGAAATTATTTCGATTTACAGAAAAGTTCCCGAAATTAGGATTTTTGCAAATAACATCCCGGCGTGGGTTGGAGCGGAGGAGGAGGTCGGCGGTGGGAGCGGAGGCGGAGGTCGGCGGTGGGAGCGGAGGCGGAGGCCGGGGCGCCGGCGCTCCGAAACCCGGGCGCGAATGGCCACAGTCGAGGCCATTTCGCCCCCGCGTGCCGGGGACGGAGGCCGAGGCCGGCACGCCGGCACTCGGGGGTAGACGACCCAGGCCGAGGCCGTTCCGCCCCTGCGTGCCGGCGCGCCGACCTCGGCCTCCGTCCCCGGCACGCGGGGGCGGAACGGCCTCGGCCTCCGCCTCTGCTCCCGCCGTCGGCTCGCCGGCGCCTCCGCCTCCGCCTCCGTCCCTGGCACCGAAATTCGGATTTTTGCAGAAAAGTCCCGAATTTCGGATTTTTGCAAATAAAACCCCGAAATTATTCAAATTTACAGAAAAGTCTCCGAAATTCGGATTTTTTGCAAATAACACCCCGAAATTATTCCGAATTATAAAAAAATCCTGAATTTTCTTATAAAACCCTCTTCTTCCTACTTAGCCTTAAACTTAAAATTTAAAGTAAAATATTTTTTGTCATATGTTAAGTAAAATTTTACAAAAAATACATTAGTGATTTTTAAATTTATAATTACAAATTTAATATTTATACATTACAAAATAGACCCTTAAATTTTTTTTTATAAAATAAGTCTAAATTTTTTTTTAAACTAATTTTTACAAATACACTCCTCATATTTGTAAAAACTCAAGGGTGTATTTGTAAAAATTTTAAGTTTTGAAACCTTCGATGATTTATTTGTAATATTTACTTATAAAATAAATAAAATTTGGACGTATTTATAAAGAAAAATATTAAAGGTGGTCTATTTTTAAATCTAAAAATAGTAAACTTGTAATTTGTAATTTGAAATTTTAAAACTTTCACGGTATTTTTCGTGAAATTTAATATTAAAAATAATTAAAATATTAATTTATTTTTAAAAAAAATCAAGGGATCTATTTGTAAATGTACAATATGAAACTTGTAATTTTAAATTTTAAGTTTAGGGCTACAGTGGGAAGAATAGAGTTTTATAAGAAAATTCGGGACTTTTTTGTAATTCAGAATAATTTCGAGGTGTTATTTGCAAAAATCTGAATTTCAGGGACTTTTCTGTAAATTTGAATAATTTCGGGGTGTTATTTGTAAAAATCCGCGCCCGCGCGTCGGGGACGAAGGCAGAACGGCCTCAGCCTCCGTCCCTGGCACGCGGGGGCGGAACGACCTCAGCCGATGCCGTTCGCGCTTGGGTTTCGGCGCGCTAGTGCCTCGACCTCCGTCCCCGGCACGCGGGGGCGGAACGGCCTCAGCCTCCGCCTTCGCTCCCGCCGCCAGCTCGCCGGCGCTTCCGTCCCCGACCTCCGTTTCCGTCCCCGGCGCGCTGAGGCCGTTCCGCCTCCATCCCAGTCTATTTTGTAATGTATAAATATTAAATTTGTAATTATAAATTTAAAAATCACTAATGTCTTTTTTGTAAAATTTTACTTAAAATACGATAAAAAAATTTTACTTTAAATTTTAAGTTTAGGGCTAAGTAGGAAGAAGAGGGTTTTATAAGAAAATTCAGGATTTTTTATAATTCGGAATAATTTCGGGGTGTTATTTGCAAAAATCCGAAATTCGGGAATTTTCTACAAAAATCCAAATTTTGGCGCCTGGGATGAAGGCGGAGGCCAGGGCGCCGGCGAGCCGGCGGCGGGAGCGAAGGCGGAGGCCGAGGCCGTTCCGCCCCCGCATGTCGGCGCGCCGGCCTCGGCCTCCGTCCCCGGCACACGGGGGCGGAACGGCCTCGGCCTCGGCCGTCGCCGCCCCGTGCCGGCGCGCCGACCTCGGCCTCCGTTACTGGCACGCGGGGGCAGAACGGCCTCGGCCGTGGCCGTCCGCGCTTGGGTTTCGGCGCGCCGACGCCCCGGCCTCCGCCTCCGCTCCTGCCGCCGGCTCTCGCCCGGCTCCGCCTTCACTCTCGCCGCCGCCCTCCTCTCCGCTCCAGCCCGCGCCGGGGTGTTATTTGCAAAAATCCGAATTTCGGGGACTTTTCTGTAAATCGGAATAATTTCCAAGGGGTTTATTTGCAAAAATTCGAATTTCAAGGACTTTTTTTGTAAATCTGAGTTATTTCGGGGTGTTATTTGTAAAATACCGAATTTTGGGCGTTAAATATAAAAAAAATAAGTTTTTAGGGGTGTATGTGTAAAATAACTGAGGGTAAAATCGAAATTTTTTGACAAAATTTTGATTAAATAACAATCAAGGGCTATGGGTAAATATTTTCGAATGAGGGGGGTGGGTAATTACGTAAGCGTAATTAATTAATTACGGGGTTATCCGTAATTATTCCAATTTAAAATTATAAGTTTAATATTTATACATTTAAAAATAGACCCATTGAATATTTTTATTTATAAATAAGTATAAATTTTATTTATTTTAAAACTAAATTTTATGAATAAACCCCTCACCGGACCCTCGTTGGCTCCCGCGCGATGCCACCCACACACTCGCCGCTCCCCGCCTTCGCGGCCCTCACCGCCACTCGTTTATAAATATTTAGATTTTTTATAAATAAAAATATTTCATGGGTTTATTTGTAAATGGTTTGGGAGAAAGATTTTTTTGTAAATCGAAATAATTTCAGGGTGTTATTTACAAATATCCAAAAGTTAAATAATAAATAATAAATTTTTAGGAGTTTAATTGTAAAAATAACGGACGGTAAAATCAGAATTTTTGGAAAAAATTTTGATTAAATAACAATTAGAGGGTGTTGGTAAATATTTTAAAAAGAAAATAATGTAAGTAATTACGGAAATTATTGGAGTGTAGGTAATTAGTCTTTTTTTTCCGAGTTGATCGGTGGTCCGAGAACTAATCCGATCAAATCCGCTGAATATTTGATCCGAAGCTAAATACAATATTTTTCTGCAGAAGAAAAAAAAATAATTTCTTTTTAATCTCTCATATTTTCTAAAATATAGGATAAAATTTTCCGACTCAACTCTAACTATGTGACCGTTTCGTTTGTAATATTGACATTCTTGATTTATATACAAAATAGAGATCAAAATTAAAATATTTAATATTTCAAAAGAAATAAAGTCCTATCAACTATAAAACATGGCTCCTGTATAAAAATAAAGAAAGGATTCGATAGAAAAAAATGACTAGAAAATAAAGTTCTTTGTAGAAAATAGCGATTTATCAAGAATTTGAAAAATATGAGGGACGGGGAAATAATTCGGTGTGGCATCAGGGATGTTTTTGTTAATTTTCCTAAACCAGTCCAAAGGTTGTTAAAACGACCACCCGCCAACACCTCTTTCCCCGATGGCCTTCCCGCTCACATCTGACCCTCGCACGCCAGCTCCACCTTTCGTCCAACACCAAGCGGCCCCTCCCCTTCGCCCCCAGAAGCACCAAACCCTACCCATCCCTCACCTCAAACAGCTCCACGCCCGCCTCTTCCGCCTCGCTCTGCATCACGACCTACTCCCCATGTTCCCTCCACGAACAAGCTCTGTTGTTCTTCGTTTATTGGCTGCTTGCTCTTGGGCTTTTTCGGAACGAGTATACGTTCCCTTTTGTTTTCAAGGCTTGTGCTGCTCTTACGGATCTGGAGTTTGGGACGCAGGTGCATGGTAGGTTGGTGAGGTGCGATGGAGTTTGTAGGGAAATTGTCGTGTTCAATTCGCTCATGGATATGTAGTTCAAGTGTCGTTGAGGATGGAAGTAGGATTTTTTGAGAAATGGAGGAGAGGGATTCGACTTCTTGGAATATAGTGTTGTTGGGATTGGTGAGTTCCGGAGAGTTGGGGTTTGCCGGGGAAGGCGTTTGATGAAATGCGGCGGAAGGATGTGGTTTCTTAGAACACGTTGATAAGGGGGTATGTTAAAGAAGGGAGAGATAGAAGTTGCTCATGAGCTGTTTGATAAAATGCCGGAGAGGAATTTCGTCTCGTGGAATACACTGATTTCTGGGTATTCAATGAATATTAGGCATGATGAGGCCTTGCCGGCATTCAACCAGTCGCTCCCAAGTGGATCTATACCATATTGCACTACAATGTTGTCAGCCTTATCGGCCTGCTCATCTGCTCTCTTTCTGGATTGTTAGCTTGTTGATAAAATCATCAGTTTGGCAAAGATGATGATGGAACAAACATTAGTTTCTACTGCTTTACTGAATCTCTATGCAAAGATTGGGAGGATTGAGGATGCACGGAAAATGTTTGATGGGATAGTTGAGAAGGATCTTGTCACATGGAATGCAATGATTTCCGGCTATCTCAGAATTGGAGACCAATGGGGGCTATCGAACTATTTCAATCAATGCAGGCATCTGGGGTGAATCCCGACGGCATGAATGGTTAACTTGATCGACTCCTGCTCGCAGATGGGCTTGCTGTACCTGGGAGAGTGGGTCCATGCCTTCATTGAGAATAATAGAATAAAACTAGATGCATTCTCGATAACTGCTCTTATCAATATCTATGTGAAATGTGGAGACTTGGACCACTCACGCCTCTTGTTTTCGAAGATGCCAAAGAAGGACCTGACATCATGGAATGCAATGATCAGTGGATTGGCAATTCATGGGAGTGCGAAGTGGTGTGGCTCCCAATGAAATAAGCTACATTGGCTTGCTCAATGCCTGCAGCAAGAAGGTCTGGTGGACAAGGGATTGGAAGTATTCAATGTAATGCAGAAGCAGCACAGCATCTTGCCTTGCATCGAGAATTATGGATGTGTCGTCCATCGTCTAGGTCGAGCAGGACGTGTAGAGGAAGCATATGTTTTCATCAAGGCCATGTCTATTGAATCCGATGCAGTTGTTTTGGGAGCATTGTTTGGTGCATGCAGGTGCCATAACAATGCAAAGCTTACCAAAGAGGCAGCAAGGCAGCTCGTTGAGAGATACCCAGGGCATTGATGGAAACTACATGTCCAATATACATGCATCAATGGGGAAGTGGGAGGATGTTGAAAATGTTAGGGCACAAATGAGAGCACGCCAGGAAAGGAAGGTCTTAGCTGGCGCCGGGGTGGAGTGCACTGGAGGTGGAGGATTGTTCAGGAGTTCAGAGCTAGAGACAGGTGCCATCCCCGGTCGGAGGAGATCTACGCTAATGGGATGAGTTGGCGGAGAAGCTTAGGTTGAAGGGGTGTACCCCAAATACCAGGGCTTTGCTGAAGAACTCAGTGGAGGAGGAGGGGGAAGCTTTGCTACGCCATGGTGGAAAGCTGGCACTGTCATTGTGTTCTTATTAACTCAGAAAAGCGAATATCAGTTAGGATTGGGAACAACTCAACGATATGCAGTGATTGTCATAGAGCAGTGGAGCTGGTGTCTGGAGTTGAGGAGTGGTAGATCATTGTCACAGATAGGAATGGGTTTCACCATTTTAGCCATGGCCATTGTTCTTGTGGGGGTTACTGGTAAAATTGAACATGAAGTGCTGTGTCTATTCAGTGTAAATATTATTCAAGATCTATTCAAGAAAGTGGCTCATCCTTTTGTTAATAAGGGAGAAAGTCTACTGCAATACTATAGGCTTGTTTCACTCTGTAATAGAAGATTTATTCAAAATTATATTCTGCTAGCCATGGAGGGGGGAGAGAAGGGGAGAGCGTGTAACAAATAAGTTGGTCAAATAATTTATGGACAGGTGTGACTACAACTGGTAAGTCACACACAGGATCATGCATTAGCAGACAGAAAAATACGCACACAAGCCTAATTCTATGACACTATTCACTAGCACCCAAACAACCCCAAAAGAACAGAAAAATAGACATCACACCATAAATCAAACCAAGCTTCCTGTTCCAAGCAGTAATCCAAGATTACGTTGTATATATTCTTGATTGCTATGTTTTGTTTCCGTGTCTCTTTTATCAGATGTTGTTCACTCCCATAAGAGCACACTCTGTTAAGTAGGAGATGCAGGCACAAATGGCATGAAACCTCGCCCACCAAACACCGGGCGCATGTAGGTATTGTCAAACTTTCTCCAGTAATGGCGGACTGTGTGGGTTGGCTTGCTAAGAAGCATCATAAGGCTTGTTGGCCGGGGTACACTCTGCCCTCTAGCCTCCCCAGTCTCGACTTCAGATCCCTGCCTGCTTCCAAGGAGCAGCTGGAGGGAGGATTTTGGACTGGATGGCTCAGAGGACATGGTGCTGTGATGCCTCAGACTTGATGACAGCAAGCACCTCACAAGAGGCTTGGTCATCATCCCAAATACCTGATGAATGAAATGTAACAGTTTATGATCAAGTACTCAAGGCCTAGCAAACAACAAGAAAAAAAACAACCTTTTGAATAAATATCCATAAAAAAACATAGACTTCAATTAGGGAAGAAAATCATCTTTTTTCTTGAAAAGTATCACAAATTACTAACAACAAAACTATCCAGCCCAATTATGACTGGACAAAATCTCAAACTAATAATTACAAAAGCAAACCTGCTTGATAATAATCTCAGAACTGTGTATTTGTATCTAATGATGGACTACTAATTTAGAAAGTAAGTACCAATGATTCTAAAAAAGGGCAATAATGATATGAACATGTCAAGATGTCAGATATCATACCATTGTGCTAAATAGAACAACTGTGATTGTGCTGGTGATTGTAATTGCATTGCCACGCAGTTGAGTATGGCCAGATCTTGCAAACTGCAAATATATGATTATGACCCTCTTTATCAAAAATACCATTGCAGATAAGAGGCATAGCATTACCATTATCGTGTATGCACACAGAAATAATCATTACAATAACAATTATAACAGAATTTAAATATGTTATCCACTACTTGAACTCAATATCCCGTGAATACAAACAGTTAAAAGTGATGGAATCATGGGACTCTTTCCCCAGCCAAAGGAGCTTTGGCATGCAATGAACTGGCACATCTGTTTTTTCTATTTTAAAAACAGACATTATTGTGTTTTGAAAGAATATTTTGAAATTTACCTGATTGTAGGCAAGTGCCATTGACACTGCACCTCTCATTAGACCTGCCCACCAAATCGTAACCTATCTATCAAATTGAATGTGTCATTACGTTACTAGATTGGCTTTAAGAGAAAAACAATTCATTAGTCCAAATAATAGAACACACTTGCTGGTTGAAGGTGATTTTTTCATCTGGGGACTTCTTTGTCAAGTTCAACAGAAAAGAAAGGGGAAAAACAAAAGCAGCCCTTCCGAGCAGTATCAGTCCTAGCAGAATTGAGCTAACACCAATTGATTTTCCAGGACTGCAGAGGGTATAAATAAGTTTCAGGTAGTGTAAGTGATAACTTTAGTAAATCATTGAAAAGAAAAAGTCTTATTAGATGGCACCATTACCTGTCACCGACAAATTTCCATTTTTCAATGTCCAATGCATCCATGCCAACATATAGGAAGAGAAAAATCTCAGCAATATATGATAAGGTTGCAAAAGCATGCCTGTCATAAACAACATGAAATGTGGGAAAATACAACATAAAAGAACTTGCGCATACCACGCGAGAAAATTTAAGGAACATTGTTGATGAAATTTGAGAACTGAACATACTTGGTGGTAACTCTAGAACTCTCTGTCATGTTGTGCCAAGTGTAGTGTGACATTACTATTCCACAGAAGAAAACTGTGAGTATCCCACTCAAGTTCAATAACTGCAACACAAATTATGGTTATCAGCAACAGGCACCATGAAATATGCAAATAAATTTTTAGCATCCTTGAGAACTAAAGAGAAAAGAACAGGATTGATCAGTTTGATGCTTTAAAGGAAAATCTCACTTCAGGTAGCATATAAGAAAGGTATGCCATGAGTATCATCAGTGCAACCTCGCGGTCTGTAGAATGCCTGAAATGTACAATTGATCAGTGAGAAAATTCTTATCTTTTAGCCAGTTAACTGTGGACAATTAAAATTGTTTCTCAGAGATATTAAACAATAGTTGAGGGAAAAAAAAATCCACTCTGCCACTACAAAAATTGAACAATTGAAGAGGCAGTAGGTCGTTTTGAGGTACAAAACCTGCCAAAATACAATTTCTTGATGATATATGCACTAAACAACCCAGTCTGCAAGGGAAGCAAAGTACCAATTAGAAGCATTTTCTATAAAGTAGAAAAGTGTAGAGCATAAGCAGAGGAAACTTACCAATGCTCCAAGCACAGTGCTGGTGATAAATAGGAGAAAGAAGCTTCCAAAAAAGTGCAAGAAAACAAGTACATCAATGTGTACGAGGTCAAAGTTCTGGATCGCATTGAAAAGTACCACTGACGTTGCATCGTTCACAACACCTTCACCAAAAACCAGGCTATAAAGTAAGGGGGTTTCATCCTGATTAAGCACCTATTTTTCCAGTAAACAAAATCTAATCAGAATGATTTATCTCTCAATATATCGGAGAAAAATGTAACTGCATAAACTATTGAAGAACCTGTAAGGTGCAAACAGAATCGGTTGCAGAAAATATTGCTCCAATTGCTGTAGAATGGAAAAACAGATATAGGCAAGGAGAACAACATTCAACTAAAAAAAATAGTGAGTGGAAAAAGATGCAATATAAAAGACTTTACCTAAATAGTCTCCTATTTCCAATAGTCCTATATCCACTCTCCTAATCAATCACAAGGCACCTGGATAAACCATCAGAATCAGGTAAGAAAATTACTTTTAGTGTTCAAATTTCTTAACCAGGTTTTATTCTTTATGTTGCATATCATGTACTGCTTCATGTAATTGATCAGAACAAAGGTGATTCTTAAACTCAATTAGTTGAAGGACATATTCTGAGTTTTGGCCTTCTTCACTGGTAAAAGGTATCCAACAGAAGAACATATCTGTCCATGCCATATATGCAACATATCGATGTCCACAAAAAGGGCTATGATCTTACCAAGCGATATTATGAAAAAGGATATTAACGTCCCAGCTGCACCATAGAGCATAATTGTGATGAAGTTGCGGAAAAACTGTTTCTTTTTCACTTGGAACCTGATGCAAAAAATGGCCTTGTTTACAAAAACCAATGAGGAAAAAAGTGCTCGCCATCAAAATAAATAAACAAATAACATCAGATATTCCAAAAACATAGATAAACAGAAATCTATTCACAGATTATATTCCATATTGAGTAAAAGCAACATTTTTTCACTACAAGATAACCAACTTAAGTTCAATATCCTATAAAATTTTCCTCTTCGTCTCGACTAAGAAATATATAGTGATAATTTCACAAATAAATACAAGGTAAAACTTAAACATAAATTTCTGAGTAAATATAAAAACACACCCGGCATTAAATATAATCGGTGGCAGCAGATAAATAAAAAAGAGCTCCTCGTTGAAAACCAAAATGCGCGAGCTCTTCCCCTGCGTAGTGAGAAGTATAACCCCTCCCGTGCAGAGCCCCTGCGCATGAAACAAAACCCAAAACCCTACTCAAAGTGTTAAACCACTCCCTCATTCACCACAACAAGAAATTTTTTCAAAAAAGACCACAACTTTTCAGAAAATACAAATACTCACAATCACGAGCACAGTGATGGACTCGTTCATCCAGCCATTCTCCTCCAGCAAGTGTCCGATCACTATGCAAGCGCAGAGCAGCGCCACGAGCAGCGTGATCGCGTCCACCGACGCGTGCTCCGACGGAGACACAATGCCTAGATCCATGGCAATCCCAAACTTTCCAGAAACTCACAGGGATGCTCGATTTTATGCACAAGAGAGGATTATTGCAGCAGAAATTGACATTGAACTGGAATCGTGATGGAGAGGCTTGCAAGATGCCAGCTGATGCATTTGGGATGCGGGATTTGGGTTATTAAACGACGGATTTAGGGATTTGGATGGAATGATTGGGATTTTGAGGGCTTCAGGAGGATCACGGAGCAGCGAAGGAAGGATCTCTTTCCCTCCAAGGAATTCCGAGGAGACGGTTTCTAGGCGTGGAAATGATGCCTGTCTTTTTGGAATCGCGTTTCTCTCGTTTCCCCTCTTCTTGGTGAGAGATGAAATATAAAATAGATCAAATGAATTAATTTAGAAAATGACTCCGTTGTTAGAAAATATAAGAATAGAGTTTTAGATTTTTTTTGCTTGTGATATTTGTGACGGTGCCGCTTTTTAGACACGTGCCATATGATTAAACAACATTAATTTCGAAAAATTCAACGTGAACTTTTATTAAGATCTTCATTCTTCCATATCTATTTTCAGGGGAAACGTTATCGAAATGCGACTCCGCCAACAGAAGTTCCGGACACAAGGAACACGTGTCACCGGAAAAGCGAAAGGAAACGATGTCAGACGCGCCCCCGTTTCCCCACTTTCCTGACTCCTGTCCCCGGTTCGGCCAACATCGACCACACGCGGGCAGACCGGTCCAGATCACCGGCTCAACCCAGCAGTCCGGCCAGGTTTGAAATTCTCCTGCCCGCTGGATTCTTTTCCATCCGGACACCTGGCTGCCAACCGTCGTAGGATCAAAAAGAGAGAGCTCACCGGAGAGGACACGGAGGGACCCGTCCGTGTCTGTCATGATCCCCAGCATAATAATTATGAGCCATTCTTTTTATTCCGGGAGGGGGAGGTCTACGTATGGAAACTGAGCCAGCAGGCCGGGAGAATGTAGTGCGTGTGGGATAGTCGAAGACTCACATGAGATCAAGAATGCCGCAATCCAACGGCAGAGATGACAAGGGGAGGTAACTAGTCGCTCTGGAGTCCAATATGAACATTTGCAAATATATCAGGGAGGTATTGGCAAAACCGACCAAAAAGCAACTCGGGTCCTCGAGATGAACGATGTCTCCATCCAACGGTCTAGATCACGTATAAGTCGTCATATACATATCCTGACGCGATCCTGTGCGTCTCCTTCCCTCCAACGCCTCTCTCGGAAACCCACCCGAGGGAGAGGCCCGTCCAACGGTACGGTGATCGCAGGCATTCGGCTTCGAGCCTCGAAACGCTAGGTCGAGATCTCAATTGGAAATCCCATCTCTGCTCCAATTCGTTCTCCTCTCTCAGAGATCGGTGAGAATCTTCGATTTCTCCTTTTTTTTCTGATTTTTTTTGAAATAATTTGATCTTATTTGTGTCGGATCGAGAATCCCGAGCTGATTTAGCCCGAGATCGTTGTTTTCGCACGATGTTTGATGTTCAGAGCAAGATATTGAGGATTGTCGTGTCGAATGTTGATGAAATGGCGTTCTTGGTTGTCGATTTGGAATCTAGGGTTTCTGGTTGTTCCTGTCTACGGTGGTTTGGAATTTAGTGTTCTTAGTTGTTTCTATCTAGGGTTTGGTGCCTAATGTTTTGGATCGGCATCATTGTATATCACCTGCATCATAAAACAGCAGCAGTAGTTAGAATAGACCGTTTCTTGACATTTCCTATAATAGAAGTACAGGTTTCGTTGGTCTCAATGGTATGCACCCTTGGACATGGAAGGATGGCGGCCCTGTCAAGGCTTTTTATTCTTGGTGGTTCTCCAGAGTTAACAGCAGGTACTTTGTTTATCATTATTGATGCCAGGATTGGGTGCATTGTCTTGTCCTTTTTTATTTTTCAAAATACTGTATGAATCAGTTGGTCTATTCTAGGTTTCGTTCAATTTAACTGTTCTTAAGTTATATTTATGTATAATGCAGATTATTAGTCTGTAAAAGGGGTCATTCCACACTAGAAAAATGTTCAGTTTTCCAACCTATCTGGCTTTATAATTTTTATAAAGAAGGATGATGAGTTTTATATATTGGAGGTTTTTATTGTGTTTAGCTGGAGCATATACTAAGGTGAAGGGCTCTAGGTTATGGGGGTATTGGTTATGCAGATTCTTTAGCCTAGATTGTTTTTGTGATTATTGAACTCTAAATTGATTTTGAGCTTCTTTTCGACCTAAAGGTTTTACATAAACATAAATTGGCTTGTTTTTGTTTAACCTTTTCTCATGCATCACCATTTTATGGGAACAAAAGCTGTTTCTATAAGCACTCACTTTTGGAAAGCATGTTTTTTATTGTGGTGGATTGATGTTTAGAGAGTAGCCTTTTTTTCTTAATCCTTCTGGCAGAGGCGGCAAACCATGAGAAAAATGTGATGCAGACGATGCACAGAGAGTTGCATGATGCAAATGAAGCAAATCTACTTGATGAAGAAGGTTAGTTTTCTCTTTCTTTCTCCCAGCTTTAGAAACACGCTTTTCTGGTTTTTTATTTAGTAATTGATTTGTATTAATCCATCATATTCTTGTTATACCATTTGTTCTCCTTTGTCATCATCAATAGATAATATGCCACTTCTATCATTAGAGTGGCTTTGACTTCAAACTGTGCATGTAGTCCAAGTTCTGAAAATGTTATTCTAAATATGTGACTGACAACATCAACAAAATTGCCACCAAAGCCTTTTCAAATGCATCAAAAGTCTTAGGTCATGTATAACAGAGTAGAGGTGTCAAATGGGTTGTGCTGGGTTGATATGGCCCGTTTGAGTGGGTCACTGTTACTGTTTTGGGTTGTGCCTGCCACGGCCTGTGAGTAAATTTGGACGTCAGGCACGGTATCGCACACAGGCATGTGAGCCGTGTTGTGCTTGGCTCCTTTTTTTAAAAAAATATAAATATAAATAAATGTAAATTATAAAAAAAGCATTAATGGGTTGTACTTTAGTTGGTTAAATTTCTTGGTTTTTTTCCAAAGGACTTGGGTTCGAATATTGACAAGCAACGTTTTTTTTTAAATTTTTTTTTTGTAAATACCTAAAAAATATAAAAAAATAAAAAAGATCGAAAATAATATTCCAAATCGGATATAAAAAATAGTCTATGATGAGATTTAAATAAAAAAGTAATTTAATAATTGTAATATATATATATATATAAAATATTTTTTAAAAAAATATATAACGGCTCTCTGCAAAAGCAGGGAGCCGTTTTCACCTAGACCGGTCAAAGGGAGGTGCATGTGCACTTCCCTTTGACCAGTCCAACCTAATTTTTTTAAAAAAAAATTTCATGGGCTGGGTTGTGCCAGCCCATTGGCTGTTCCGACCCACATACTGTGCTTTGTTTGGCCCAATCGTATCGCAGGCCGTGCTTAACCTGTAGGCCATGAGGGGGCTGTCAGACATGACCCGGCATATGGGTTGTGCCAAGCATGACCCGTGATATGATTGGACTCGGAAATGCATGGCCCGAACATTATAGATTTTGGGTTGTGTTTGGCATGATCCATAGTGTACTGTGTCAGGCCGGTCCTCGGGCCAAAAGCCCGTTTTTGACACCTCTATAATAGAGCTTATGCCTTGCTTGAAAAATATTATAATCCTCCACATGTACCTAGTTGCTCCAAGCTTTGAACTCATTTACGTGTTTTGGGCTGAATCTGATCATATAGTGGTATCCACAGCAAAATATCCTTCAATGAACAAGGTAATGCTGAGTGCAGGGTTGTTCTTGGGATTCACCCATCTTTAGCTCAATCACTGATTATGCTTTCTAGCTCAATGGGCAACTGCTGAGATGTTGATTCCAAGAAGGTTCCAAGCTTTCTAAGCAGATACTCATATGCACTAAAGATGGATATTCTTTACAACTTTTCATTGACATATGCTTATTATTTTTTACTTTCTACAATTGGCATGACTGGAGAGTCTTTTGTTTTCTGATATTGCTTATGCTTCTGAGTGCTAATATACCCCATTTTGAGAAGTCAGGTTTCCATTTGTTGTTTGGAATGTCTCCAAGATGACACCAACCATGGAAGATGATAAATTAAATAGAAAATGTTTGATCTGTATCTTTTATGGTGCCTATGTTATCCAATTAATATATATGACTCCATGTGCTTGTTTTTGTGTGTGGAGGGTTGGACCCTACCATTAAATGTAATGCTTTCTCAAACAGTAAGCAACATTTTGACTATTTATTGCTCTTTGAATTTTGTGTAATGCAAAAAGGTGATAGAACCTGATGGTTTCCAACTTGCTTTTTTTCCAATCTCAAAGCCAATAAAAAAGTTTTAAAATCTTCTGCGAATAATTTTAGCATTTAATGTTTAGTCCACCCAATATTACTTTAGTGATCAACTATTTTGATGGATCCTAGATGCATGTGATAGCATATGTTCCTGGATTTTATGTGTACAACACAATAACTTGTTTGGTTCTGGCTCAAGTGTCTCCTGTTTTCTTGTTGTAGAAGGTCTAATGAATTTTTATTTTGCAAATGTACATGTATTTGATTCTAGACTATTAACGAATGACAGGGTAGCATGTTTTTGGGCATTATTTGTACAGCTTGTTTGTTTCTGGCTGAAGTGTCTAGGTTTTTCTCATTATGGAAGTTCTAGTATATAATTTTTTTTGCAGATATGCACGTATTTGATTGTAGGCCGTTAACTGATCCCTTGCATCTGGTAATTTCAAAAACTTATTTTTGCTATCATTTTCAAGTGTTTATTTTGCATTTGAAACAGTAATAATTTTGTTGATGCTTGCATTGTGGCTTTCATGTTGCTGATGTTAGCATTTATAGTGAAGGTTCGTTGTAATGCTTGCAAAAAGCCTGTCAAAGCCAGTCAATATGTGGCCCATTCGGGTTAGTGAATCCTGATTTCTTTTTCTTCTGTTTGTTTTTTGAGCAAACATGGTTTGACTTGTTAAAATCTTCTCCAAGATGAGGCATAGTAGTTGTGACAGGGTTATGAGGACCTACAGAAAACATTTAATGCAGGACAATTTTTCTTTCCTTTCCCTTATTTATAGTTTGTATACGATCCTTCTTTTACAACTTAGGTAGAAAAAAACATAGAAGAAGCAATATTTGTTTGTTTCTGATAAAAGAAATTCCAGTTTAAACTTTCAACAGGCAGTTTTGGCCTCTTAAGATGTTTTGTTTTTTTCGAAAGTTATTTTGTTAATGTTTTGATTCAATTGAAGCATGAAAAATACTAAACTGGCATGATCAACGACACACAAATGGATTTTCTGCATGGCTTATGTGCCTTTAGATGAACATCTTATTGGGAAAGTTACCTACGTTGCCTTGCTAAATTTTTCTTACCTTTTAGTCATCCAAATTTTAAAAATCCCTAATTAACCCTAGTGTTCAGACATTCGCTGCTTTAATTTTTTTATGGAAAAGATCATTCTGACCAGTTTAAGTGAGAAAAATGCCTTCAGAGCGTCATATAGAACAAGAAAAGAGAACAGGAGGAGGATGAAGAAGATGGAAAGCCTGCCTCCTTCTGGTTTGCTTTGTCCTTCCAATCTAGAGCTATCTGCTAACCGATTTGGACATACATCCTCTAAATTTTGGGATGTTTATATTTAAAACTAAATCATTGTTTTCTGAAATCTCATATTTTATTGGATTTTTCACTTTATGTTTAATATTGATTATTGTGTATTAAAAAATTGTTTTTTTTTAATGTTAGTGTAAGACTAAGTTTTATAATATTATGCCTTCTTTATAGCTGCAACAATTGAAGTTAATTGTTTCTTTCAGTATTTAGCCTTTTCTCATTAGAATTTTTTGAATTCCATTATTTTTGTTCCTTGCCATATTTACTCTCTCTCTCTATATATGTATATCTGAAATTTAATCATTATTTTTTTTGAAAGATTTAGCACTTTATGGTAAATATTTTGTTGTTATATTTTGATTTTATTCTCTTCAACATTTAGTGCAAGTCTTTAAGGGTTTTAAAATTTTGTTTGTTATAAATTTTTTTTCTTTTTCCCTTTTCATTATTAAAATTTTCCTTTATAATTAATTATTTCATTTAATTTTTAGCATTTTTCTCATTAGTTTTTTTGAATTTCATTTTTTTCATTGCCTTCGATTTTAAATTCAGTTATTAGTTTTAAATATCATTATCTTTTTGTCTCATTTAGCACTTTATGATTTATTTTTTGTTATATCTTTTAGAGTTCTATTATCTTTTATTGTAAAATTTTCTTTTTAATTGAATTTTCTTTTTATCATCATGTTCTGATTTTTTTTCCTTCATTTTTTGTTGGTCATGGAGATTGGGTTGGAAAGAAGGGTTTTGAAAAGCTCATTGGCTTAATAGAGGTAAGAAAGATGAGGTATAGTGGCAGTATCTTTTCAACTTGTCATCATCAACAGCATCTTCCTTGCCATTTTCTTCTTTCTTCTTTTATTAGAGTTTCATGGGTATTTTTTTGGATAAAAAGTAGGTGTCCTTGTAAGCAAGGGCTCGTCAGTGACTTGAAAAATTTAGGGCTGAAAGGGAAGCAAAATTTGGCTGGGTGATATGAGTACCTAAGTCTTCAAGAATTTGGAGCAATGTTAGACTTCAGTGTACATGCCTGAAGTGATAAGTGTAAATAGTCTTGTGGGGCTTTCTTGATCATTAATGGGCTAGAACATTCTGCTAGAGGTTCTTCCTAGTTGGTTGTGTGAAAGTATTTGAATCCCTAATGACTTGGAGCCAAAAATTATCCTGGTCTGTAGTTTGGGGCCTTTGTCATGTTGGCTGATTGGTATTGGGAGACTCAGAAACAGTTAGAAAATGCAAAATTGCTTTTAACCAACCTTTAATCAGAAAGCTATGCTGGTATCGTTGAATGAAAGGTAAAATGCCTAACAGAGGATTTAGATTAGTGTGATAACAACAGACATCCTATGGAACTGAACATATATTTAAATAACAATTTGGCTTCTAAATACAACAAAAATACTAAACACATGTCATCTCCTAGTGGAGATCTTGTTATGTAGAAGTATGACAGAGGTTCTTCTGGTGTAACTACTCTGCTATGGTCTACAAGTAAGTAATGCCATCACTCAACTATGTGTACCGTCACCTGATGTGCTTTTGTAACTACATTACCCAAAACAGATGCTTTAGTTTTAGCACTCAGTTGTTGCAAAGAAGATTTCTTCTTTCTTCTGGTTTATTTTAGTGCAATTATCATGATAGATATGTGGCTGCATCAAATGGGCATCTGATTTTTGCAGAGCGATGTATGCCAGTAAACAGTAGTGAGGATAATCCTGTGGACTTTAGCAGTTTGGAACCTAAGAAGCCTCCAAGGAAGGGGAGAGATAAACAACAAGCTGTTAACAGTAGTATCCTTCTGTTTTGCACGTAAATTTGTTTTGAAACAGTTTTAAATGTGGTTTTAAATGCATTGGGACATATCTTAAGCCTTACCATTTGTGAAGAGTTGTCAGTCCTGGTGAATTGGTTGTAACCCTTATCTCCTGATTGAATGTCTTCTCCGGACAAGTTTCTAGCTTACATGACTTTACTGCTCCAGCTAGATTGTTTGCAACTGGTCCAGCTAGATTTCCTTTTTCTTCTTGATATAGTTCTGTGCAGAACTCTTTTGTTTCATATCTTAATATTTGCTAGACCAGTGCATGTGCCTTGGAGAGCTAGAGAAAACTGAATCATTGGATAGGAATGATAATGCCGGTACAGAGTTGGAACTGGATAAGCAGAGTGGCACATTTTCATCACCATCTGGAGAGTCAAAATGTAACCCCTTTTTTACTCCTCTATGTTTGCATCCTTTTCTTTTGTTGTTTCAGGAACTTATGATTTGTTCAATATTTTTATTTCTTTTTTCCGTTTCTTGTTAATCACAAAGAATAGGTTGGGTTCAGCAAAAAAATTTATAAGAAAGACAAAAATAGGTGGGAAGTTATAAGGTTATTTATGTAAACTCCTGCTAGCAAATCATGATTTTATGTAATGTCAAACGTTATCTGAAACACTATGACATTTTCCAATTTCGTTAGTTATATGTTAAAAGAGTGCAGTAAATTATGTTTCTTTTGCCTGGTTTTTATTTTTGGGAAAAATTTTCAATTTTTTCAAATTAGTGATCTACTAGTTCTGATGTAGTATAACCGTCCAGCCATACGAAGTTAGTCTGAGGTTAATAATTTGGACATTTTTGTCCAATCAATTACAGTAATTCATGTTCCTCTGTTTATGATTATTCTTTTCATTAAATTAATTTTCTATGGGGTTTATCTAATGCCCTTTCTTCTGTTGAATGCCAGTCAACCTAACTGATTGTTTTTTGTTGAATACCTGATTTTAATAAAGGATATTCTCTCTGTTCCCAAGTTACTTATGTGAAAGTTATGGCATTCTATTTTGACATTGTGGTTCAAAAACAAGAGGTGATCACTGAAAAGAATGAAATGAGCTCTGATCCTGTGTTGTAGTATCCTAGGGTCATAGTTTTTATTTTTGAGTGTATGTTTAGGCCTATTCTAGAATACTTGAGTTTAGATTCAGTAAGGGTTCAGTTTTAGTTGTTATGACTACAACTTGGGAGGGTAGCTTATGGCCTGGGTTTGTTATTTTCGTGTTCTCATTATGGAGGAGTATTTTGTTTGTTGTCTAAAATTTGGGTTCTGGAGGGTGATGGAATTGGAGTTGTGTATCGAGGCCCTGTTTTATAAGGGAGACAGCCACTGAAAGATTTTGTATAATGTCTCTTCAAGATAAAAGCCCCCTTTTCCCCTATTTCTTCCCTACCATAATAGCACCTTTATGCTTATTTTTTTTTTAAAATTCTTTTGTCTAGTCTATCTTTTTTCTAGTTTAACCCTATTTCTTTGCATCTCATTGGTACAAAAGGGAAATACATTGCTGCAATATGGCTCTGTCATTGGCATAGTGGAATTTACCTTTCCATAAATGAATTGGAGCCCATTCATTTCTTCTTCATCACTATATCTGAATTGCTCTATGATCATAACATGAACAGCTGCTTTCAGGCAAATTGACTGAAACTTTCTCATTTTTGTTTTCACCAGTACATCGTGATTATGCAACTATGGCAGCTTTATAGTGTTACTAAGCAATTTATTCAGCAAGCTGACCACAATTTGCATCATGTGGAGTTATTCATGAACTGCACTTCAACTGAGCATAATGTCAATATAACCAAATTCTGCCAGTTTATCAATAAACATGTCTCTCCAACTCATGCCAACTTGTTTTACTCTTCTTCTTTTTATAAGCTTGTTAAGCGCTATATATTTTCTGCTACTGAGTTCCCCTCTGATCATGCCATGATGTAGCTGACTTGTTGCAATACACTTCATACTATGCCAGATGCTCCAGCTCCACTTGCTACTAAAATTTACCACCTTCAACAAAATCACCACCTCCGGTTAGCACTGGGCCATCTGTATTATGAGGCATCTCTTAAACAAAACAGTGGTGATTCTCCAAGTTCAGACTTGTCTATGGACAAGGGTTCTCTCCCTTCTCTAGTTTTGTCTCCCAGTGTATTATGTTCATCAGATAAGGATGATATTACTCGAAAGAAGGTTGGTGATGATTTTCTTGATCCAAACTTCTACAGAGAACAATTTCTTTTCTGCTTCAGTATCTTCTTCTACCATTGTGTTCAGTTTTTGACACAAATGCTGCTTGAGCTATGACACTCCTTCCTATTTGTGTTTATTATACTATGACTAGTTTGATTTTACATGGATCCTACAAACTATTTGGTGTATGGAATTTTGCTAATGATGTCAAATTCAACCAACATGTAAGCATCTGTTAAATGTTTCTATGAATAACAGTAACTTACTGTTAAGTTTTTCTGTTGCAAGTTGATACTGTGGCATTGTCTTTCGCTGGGAAATTTGAACAGTAACTTATCTTCATGGTTACATAAACTCCAAGTTGCTGATGTTTAGGACCAATGAATTTGAGAAATGATAAATAAAACATCAATAGGCTGCTACTTAAGTGAAAGCTAGTAGATTATGTATGCTGGGCTGAAGGACTATAGAAACCTAATTTTCTTTTGCCAGAGAATTTTTCATGTTAACTTTTACTTCTGCAAAGGCATTTCCTCATTGAACAAATTTTACTTTAAGGAATCATATTCCTTGCCTTCTGTTCATAAACCTGAAGAGACAATCCTATGAAGTTCAGAGTTATTATTGAAGATCTCAGGAGTATCAACATCAACTGTCCTCTCTTCACAACATTCCTGGGAGAAAACAGTTTCAAGGCCTGGTCTGCCTGTTGACATGGCAACTGTTGGATTGATGAGAACCAGCTATTGTTCATCATTATGCTTGTATTCTGGAAAGTCAGGTAGACAAAATATTTCTTTGGTTCTGCATTTTGTCTGGTTTAGTTTTTTTTGCATATATTCAGTACCAATCTTAACAAACTTTGCCAACTATCAAATTTTGGAGCAAAGAACTACCCTGTTCAGGTAACATGATTGTTAGCCTTGAGATCAACACTTTTCTATTCAATGATTTCTTGCTTTAATCTCTGATTCTTGTGCCAGTCCTACATTTCAGTGTAAAATTTTTTTTTATCCTTTTCTTCCTCCTTCTGTATCTTTTACCACAAGTGGTTCTCAGTGCAACTGTGACATAATATGCTGCCCAACAAAATTAAGGTATATGCTTGCTTCCTTTGTTGCTAGAGGTTTGGTCTATGTAGTCATCCAACTTTACAGCCTATTATCTACACTATTTCCAGTCGAAATGGCATGTTTGCTTGTGGCATATGAATTTGTGTGTGCAAACACTTTTCAAGACTTGTCATTGCATGGGCAGCTGACCCTCCAATAGAGGTCATTATTCAAATGTAAAGGCATCTTTCCTAACATTGTGCCTTGACACTTTTGTACTTTGAAATCATGTATGACTGTACATGGAGCTCCAAGTACTGAAAATAAAATTGTGTTCTCATGATTAAAATACCCTGTACATCCTTATGCATTTCTATATTTTGCTCTTTTTGAGTATAAGAACAGTTCTACTATCTTCTTATTAGCTAATACTGAATTAACATCCTTTAATATATTCGATGAATACTTGCATTATAGGTACAGCTGCCCTGGGAACCATACAGAAGACAGATGGAACCATTACATTGTATTCTTCAAATTACAGTTATTGATATTTTTCTGCAAAGTTATTGAAAATGAAAATATAGATCTTGTATTAAAGTGACAATTGATTCAATTGTATATGTAAATTGCAGTAGCTTATTATCTTTTGACCCAAGAAATGTGAGCCCCTCAATTGACTCATGTACAGAAGCACAGCAGGGGCCATTTCTTCTTGTTCCCTCAAGTTTCAACTAGCAGTACTACGAGTAACACCAAATAATTATTTCTTGCTCATTCATACCCGACTAGCACCAAATTCTGGCAAAATTCTTCTGCTCCATTTGCTTTCCTTCTGCATAAGTTATTTCAATGTTTCATCAGTTCTGCAGCCCAGCTGCCCATGGCTTTTATAGGAAACAAGTCTTCTTCCAATCTTAAAGGTAAATGATTTCTTTCTCAAGAGATGCTAACATTATGATTAGTTCCTGCACAATTTCAATTACTGGCATCATGGGGAATCTTTGGTATAGTTGTTGAAATCATTTAAATAAGATGGTGTTGTGGTTTTGTTTTTCATTCTAATTGTTTTTGGCCAACTAAATGTATTGTGATGGCCAGTGTGCTCCATCCAGTGCATGGACAGTGACCCAATGTATGGGTCCAGTACTAAGACTAATGGCAGGCCAACTAACCTGCAGAAGCACATGGCTTCTCATTGATGCCATGCAACTTGAGCAGACTTGTGTGGATGTATTGCTATTCTGTTTATTAGGCCATGTAGTAGAAGTCTGCAAGAAAGTAACTGCGCATGATGGCTTTTCTTGTTAAGTAGAGCCAGCAAAAGGTGCCATGTTTTCATTCCATCATGGGATCCAAATTTTTCTGCAAAAAAATCTTACCTACTAAAGCGAAGCCACCTCCAGACAAATAGGACAAGAAGTTTGAGTTTCTAGTCTAGTTTTTTGTCTAGAGCCTGGATTTGGTTGTATCTCTATTATGTTATGTCACAGAATTTATTATCTGTGTTGCCTTCTTTTTAAATGTATATTGTGTTCATTGTACATGACATATAATCATTCAGGATATGTTCTGCATTCATTATGTGCAAGACATCTGGTTACATACTATATAAAGTTGGATGCTTTATAAACTTTATCAAGGATAAAAGACTGTCAATAATTCGGGCTTTTGCATGTGATTTATGTTAGAAACAATATTTTACATTCCATCCTAATCACACCCCATTTCTGTGGTCTCCAGAATGATTATTAGAGAGGGCTACCACGAGCCCGTGCGGGAAAGAAGTGGTCTCGGAGGCATCTTTGTACGTCTTTTATCTTATAATCTAAACAATCTTTTGTTTTAAGGGAAAACTGTTTTAAAAAAAAGTTCAAGGTCTACGCCTTCAATGATTATACCAAACGAAAAAAATTGTTCAACTGATTCGTTGGAGTACTCATGTATGTTCCACGTTAATTTCAAGATAAGCTTCGTCTAAATCAATTCAACTCGTGAGATTATCAGCTGGCGAGAAAATATCAGTCATTGATTCGGTTTACCATTTTTTTTCTAATTCATGAATAAAGCCGTTTCTTTTAATATTAAGATTTGATAGGAGAGCCTGAATGCCACGGAGGACTTCTGATTTTATTAATTATTAAAATATTAATGAAAAAAAAAAATCATTACAAGATTAGTTGGCCAACATTATCGAATAGTTCTCTTTTTGGTGTCAAGACTTTCGCACTAAAAATCGTAAATTCCACGTGGTGCTCTACTAATGGGTGACTTGTTCAAAGACGAAAAGAGAACGAATTGTTGAGTGCCGCGTCGAAGCGTAAGAGATTTGAGTCATTTGTGGGTGACTTAGCACGGTGGAGTGGGTGAAGGACCACAAGCCGCTCCGTCTTCTCTCTCCCTCTCCCCCAACCCCCGCCCCCCCCTTTGTCCCCGTTTGGGCACAGACAACAACCAAATCCCTACAAATACGGCAAAGCCGGGCTTCAATTTTCTCGTCCTTTCCTCTGTATCTCTTTTTCTCCTTCCATTTCGGTTCCTTTCCTGTTTTGGCTGTGAAAATTGGCACCTTCCGGGGAAAAGACTGGATTTTGTGTTTCCCTGTATTTTAGTTCGTTTTTGAGGAGATTATGGCTGTGTTGTCGAGTTGCGAACTGAATTCGATGCATTTGGAGATCTGGCGTCGTTGAAATTGTTGGGTTCTCTTCAAAGCTGTTAGCTTTGGGTTCGGGTCGATGCTATGATAGAAACAACTGGATTGATGAAGGTATGCCTTTTGTAAGTGTTTGTCGTTGAGTTGTCGCGAGCTCAATCGAAGTATTTTGAGATCCTGGGGGCTTGACATTGTTGGATTCTTCCCTTCAAAGCTGTGAGCTCTGGGTTCGGATCGATGTCTTTCAGGAGTATAATTCATGATATGAGGGGGGAATTGGGAAGCATGTCGAGGAAGGGGTTTGATGTGAGATTGGGCTACGGGCTCCGGTCAAGGTCGCACAGGGTGGTCAGCGAAGCACCCGCGATGATGGTGGTGGGCGCTCAGAATCAGAGTTGTTGGGCAAACATGCCGCCGGAGCTGCTGAGAGAGGTGCTGGTGAGAATTGAGGCTTCCGAGAATTTGTGGCCTCCGCGGAAGAATGTGGTCGCGTGTGCCGGTGTCTGTAGGAGTTGGAGGGAGATAATGAAGGAGATTGTTAAGACTCTCGAGCTTTGCGGCAAGCTGACGTTCCCAATCTCCGTGAAGCAGGTTTGCTTCTTAAAATATTCAATCGTTCGGCCATTAGGAATGTTCTTTTTTTAATAAAAAAAAATCTTTGATTTGCATTCTTCGTTTTTAGGTTTCTTTTGTGGCAACTAAAATCTTTGTTTATTCCTGTGGATTTTGTTGTGATTAAGAATGCTTCTGGCTTCTAAGAGAGTATTTAGAAGCCATTTGTCACATTCCAATGATATGGAACCTTGACTGCTTCCTGGTTTCTTGAAAATACCACAGTGGAAGCTTGGCTGGGTCACTCGAAACTTTTTGTTTGTGCATTCACTGTTGTAATGTGCGTGGAAATCATCTTGCTACTTGAAGTCTATATTTTTGGCTAAGCAGTACTGTTATGGATCGTCTTTTGCTATATTTTGGTTATTTCCACATTTTCCAGCAATGCACTTGGAAATCATCTTGCTATTTGAAGTTTATATTTTTGGTCAAGCAGTACTGTTATGGGTCATCTTTGCTACATTTTGGTTATTTCAGCATTTTCCAGCAAAATCATCTTTCATGTTAGTGAAATCCAAAACAGCTAGTAGCCAAAACATTTCATTGTTGGTCCCATTCAAAACTAAACCCATAACTACTGATTTAGGTACTTCATATTCCATGGCAACAGCAAGAATGACAGTTATTTTATGGGTTATCCCACTGGAGTATTTGAAGTGAAAGCTACGTCTCAAGATTTGGACAATGAATTGTTTCCTGTTATTTACTGATGCAAGTGCCTTTTAAATCGCATGATACTTAGGGATTCTGCTTTGATGCAGATTAACCCATCCACATTCCAATATTTGGTCTGTATATGTCAATTTCTTCTGAGATTCTGGACTCAATGGCTAAAATGATGTACTGAGAGATTTAGCAGCTACCTGAAACGACAATGCTTAAGGTCATTGCTTTTGCTTAAACCAAAACAAACACATCATAAATTGCATAGGCACAATCAAAATGATTATATGCTATTTTGTTGGATTTGATCTAACTGATACTAAATGCTGGACATTGCACGGTCTGTTGTGTGTTCATTACATAATTAAATAAGTGTTTCTATTGTCTTGTCCATGTCCATATTCTCATGTGATCTCAACAAGAACTTCTTGTTCATGTTTAGTCGTAACTTGGCATTTCTAAACTGAGTTATCAGACTATTGAACTAAAATTGCCTATTACTTGCTCATAATTTATCTGTATAATTATATACAGCCTTAATTTTCTCATACTTATTCAATTTTGGTCATTATTTCTTTAACATCATTGTTTCATTTTTGATATACATGCAGCCTGGTCCAAGGGATGTTCTCATTCAGTGCTTCATCAGAAGGAATCGAACAAACCAGACATATCATCTCTACCTTGGTCTAACTCAAGGTTGAATTTTGTTCGTCAGCAGCTTCTTCTCTGGCATTTTTATTTTTTGCTACTTTATATGGCTTTATTTTCTGATGGTTATGCTACCATTCTTCTGATGTCTACTATGAATTCTGGAAAGGTACAGCTTTTAGATTTTGCTCTAATTGTGCTAAATGGTGATTTAGCTAGCCATAAAATCTGTTGGCATCATTTGTTCTTAATTAATTGTACAACTGGACATTCCAGGATCTGTCTAATATGCAGATCTCTGTGGTCTTTCTTTTCTAAAACTTTTGGTATACTGGTTGTTGGCAATATTTCATGTGTCAACACAAATGCACCATGAACTTCAAGATGAGCTGTCCCAATGTATTTTAATTTTACATGTGGACTACATAAGTTGTGTTTTATTTGCCAGTAGGTCAAGGCTGTTTCCTTCCAATGCAGTAATCATATTAGTTCTGTAGAAGTGGTTAGATCACAAAGGACAATGGATGGGTTAGAGATGACTTACACCTAGAAGTCTTTGAGAACTCCATATTCATCCATATTTGCTACCTCCGTTCTGCTCATCTTCTGTGTCTGTCCCTGTGACTTGCTTCTGACAGCTTTTTCCCTGTAATGCAGCATTGACAGATGATGGGAAGTTCCTTCTTGCAGCTCGGAAATTCCGACGCCCTACCTGCACTGATTATATTATTTCTTTGGGTGCTGATGACATGTCAAAGGAAAGTGGAATGTATATTGGAAAGTTAAGGTAAATTCACAAAACAAATTGTTGCCTAGTAGCATGTGTTCTAATGCAGTCTAGTGTTCCCCTGAAAAAAAAAGCAAGTCTTTAGGTGTTGTCGCGGTTTTTTTATTTATCGACTGCTTTTTGTATTTTGGCATCATGTGCTTTCCAGTAGTTTCAAACCAGAAGATCTCAACTGTTGGGAAGATAAAAAGAGAAAACTACTGCATACTTTTAAGTAATGGTGAGATATTAAAATCTAATTAGCTGGGCTTCTTAATGTGCATGGTGAGTAAAATAGTTTTTAGCATTTGAGGAGGATATTGTGAGTAATAGGTCAGAAAACTAGAGGATGTTATTGGTTTGTGTCAGTTGTACTGAGAAATGACAATATAAAGGCATAAATGAGATTGATTTGCTGCTCTTTGTGGAAAGGCTTCCCTTGCTAATCTTGGTTTCTAAAATGATGGACCTTTTATGCTGTGTCCACCGCCCCTGAACCATTCTCATATTTTGGTGATCAACCTTTCCATTTTTTTTCTGCAGATTACAAGGACTTGTCCAACCTTGCACTGCACTTTATTGCATAGCTTTTAACATCAGAGTCTAGGTTACAAGCTAACTTGAATTTGATGAAAACCATTTCTCTTGATGACTTGGTTTAGAACGTCGCTCATGATTGCAATTTATAACTTGTTTTGCATTTTACAGGTCAAACTTTTTGGGCACCAAATTTACTATGTATGATGCTCACCCTCCTCATGCTGCTGCCATGGCTTGGAAAAGTCATTCCACTCGTTTTCTGGGGTCCAAGCAAGTCTCTCCTAGAGTACCTGCCGGAAATTATCCAGTTGCCCACATTGCTTATGAGCTAAATGTTTTGGGTTCCAGGCGAGTTGCTTCTTTCTTATTCTTCACCTTTTTGTTTCATTATTTGGTCCATTCATATTTTATGAGCATGGTGTGTAGTAGTTGTTGTTTTTCTTAGTTCTTTAGTTTATTATGGTGTTACTGACATGTTTAGGCCTCAATGAATGTTGCTACAATTTTCTCTCCTGTAAGTCTTAAAATGTTTCACAAAGCCAGTGTCCTGGATCTGTGATATATTAATTATATTATATTATAACTAAGCAATTTCACAAGCTAATATCTTGGAGATAATAGAGGGAATCGGAAATGACCTTTTTAAATATGCAATCTACTGCTGGCCTTATTTTTTTAAGGAATTTGCAATTATGTAATCTTCCTTGATTTTATGTTCCAAGAAAAAGTTGTTTTTTCAACATTTTCTTAATCAAAATGTCCTTATGTTGGTGGAAGTACAAAAATTCAGTGCTCAAATGATCTAAGCAACCATCTTACCCAACAGAGAACATATATTAGCCTTAACTTGGATTTTTTTTGTCAGATGCTGGAATCTACATTTTTTGAAATAATCTTGAGAATCATCTCAGATACATCATGGGGTTGCCATCACTTGTGGAAATTATATTATGCTTCCCCCATGCAACTGTATAAGCTGCTATGCAGATAGCACCTGATTAATATTGCATTTAAACATATTCCCTATGTAATAAACAGAGGACCAAGGAGAATGCACTGTGTCATGGACTCAATCCCTGCCTCTGCAGTTGAACCAGGTGGGGAGGTTCCCACACCAACCAAATTCCCTCTCAGCAATCTTGATTACTTCACATCAATCCCATTCTTCAAATACAAGTCAATCCGCACAGAGACTTCCAAATTTGGACCACAGACTCCCCAAAAGGAAGGAATGATGGTGCTGAAGAACAAAGCTCCAAGGTGGCATGAACAGCTCCAATGCTGGTGCTTGAACTTCCAGGGACGAGTAACTGTTGCATCAGTAAAAAACTTCCAACTGGTGGCTTCAACAGATGTCCCCCCTGCTCCTGGAGGCCAGAATCAGGAGAAAGTTTTGCTTCAGTTTGGAAAGGTGGGGAAGGACTTGTTCACCATGGATTACCGGTACCCAATATCAGCTTTCCAGGCATTCGCAATCTGCCTCAGTAGCTTTGACACAAAAATAGCTTGCGAGTAAGTATGAAGGTGAGTGCCTTCCTCATATTGAACTGAATCCATGTTGTTCTTGTTTATCAGTGTTCGTCACAGTGCTTGTGGTGACTATATACAAGAGTTCAACTCACATTGTATTCGAGTATGTATAATGCATATATGGTTCATGTCGTATTGTAGAATTCATTGAAAGTAACTGCTGTTCTTGGCTTGAAACATGGCCACTGTTGGAAATTTGCTCAATTTTTCTTTCATGTTCAGTATTTGAGCTGTTTTTCTGCATCTGTGTTGCAGAGACCTGCGTCTGGGGCTCAGTTTTAGCATCTTTTAGAACCAAGCCTGAAATAATAAATTCTAGTTCATATCCGAATCCTAAATTCCGAACTTTGTTTTTTGGGAGGAAAAAATTCAAAAGACTTTTACACAATTTTAGTATTTGACAGAAAGGAAAGAAGGCATTGTGATGGGGAATTTCCCCCCTTTCTCTTTTGCAGAGATATAAAGCAAACTGAAGCCGCAGGGTGGGGTTGGGGGGGAGGGGGGGAGTGGTGGTGTTATCTTTGAAAATTGAAAGCTTTCATGGCTCTGACTGAAGGTCTCGTGTAACCATAATTTTTGGGTCTTTCCAGCCATAAAAAACTCACCTCTTGAAGCACTGATCACATATTATGCTTCCATCAGAAAAATCAAACTCAATTCCAATACGGAGAAAATGAACAAAGACAAAAGGCCAAGAATAATCCAGCAAACATAAATATAAAAAGTCAATTGCATATAACTCCTTTAAATCTTCATAAAATACTTTTTTTTTTCAAACTTCAACTATATTTTCAAACTTTAAAACAACAAAAAACTTCTTCTAAAATCATTGTAATTAGAAATAACTTCACAAAAAATTATGTCCTTACAAAACCTGCATCTAATAAGAAAAAAAATATTTTCATCTTTTCACTTCATCCCAACAAATATACATCTGAAAAAAATTTTACAACATATTTAATAACCCAAAAAATACATACAATTTTTAAATTTTTTTAAAAATATAATTTATGAAAATTTCAAGAAATTATATGCAATTAATCCAAATATAAAATATACAAGTTACTCCTGCAATACAGATTCAAGTTTCTTTTAAGTGTCATTGATCAATTTAAGGTATAAAATCAAAGAGATCAAGTGAATTATACCAAAAGGTTTAAAAGTCAGATCTGCCTGTCATGATGTGATGATCAAAAGCTAACATGGATGAAATTAAAAATTTTCAGAGTGAAGGTTTATCCTATTGATGATTTCTGGATCTTATTTATCAACAGCCAACGACTACTACATTGACCTACTCAAATGATGACCTACAGTAGAGAGAGATAATGAAGCTGAGCTATGGCAAGTGAGAACACCTGAGGTTGCTCTGTTTCCCAGCCAAATAACCCATGAACCAGCTTAATGACCTCAAATCTAATACAATGTGATGACAAAGGTTCACTAGGATCAATCATATTCCATATATAATAAGTTGACTGCAAATGTGAGTATAAATTGTCGTCTTAATATTGTAGAAATCATTCTTAGTTTAATGGTCGAGAACTAAAACCAGCCGCTGCTTCAACATAAAAATTTCAAAATCATATGTTATAAAATGCAATGTGCTATTGCTACTATCAGCAGATCAAGACAGCAACTAAATCACTGGACCACTAAGTCTATGGAGAGTTCCCTTATGCTACAGCAAGAGTATCATCCAACATACATAAACCTGATTCTTTGAAACCATCACATATTATGCCTCCAAAAATGCTTCACATGAAGGATAGCAGAAAAGAACATATGCTCAGGTTCAAAAAAAAGCTAGATTTCAATTTACATGTAAATTTAAGGATGGTGTGCAAGATGTGGGTTTAAAGGAAATTAAAAGCAGCAAAGTACAATCCAGGCACAGGAAAATCAATGGAAGTACCTCATTTACATGAAATTATACTCAACAACATAACAATGTAAAAAAGCCCTCACTAGAAGTTGCCATAATAGCATTCCATTAATTTCTTTATTAACATGGAAGTCCTCTCTCTTTTGGATAGTTATGCAAGGAATAGCAAACTGATCTGCACTGCAATAGTATTCCTCTAGCTCTCAAACCTTGTGTACTCATTAATTGGCGACAATGATCTGAGAGTTTAACAAAAAATTAACAGGTAGAACTAAATAAAGACAGAGACAGTACCTTCATGCAACCCAATCAAATTCTAGGCCATCCAAACACAAGGTGGCATATCAGATCTTGGGCCAGCTACTGTCCGATAAACATATAGCTTCTCAACTGGGCAGTCATCAGGCGATGAGTCACATGGCCTTCTAGCCCTCTCATCAATCACCTCCACATTGAGCCTAGGCATCTTTCTTGCCAGTAGCTTGCATCCTCCTAAGCTCACGGAGCAAGATGACATCCAAAGGGATCGCATTGTCTCCAGCTTAGCTGCATTTACCAACAAGGGTTTGTCTCCAAATGGACAATCTCGAATCTCCAGCTTCCGCAAACTCTTGCACCCAGAGAGAATATAGTGCAGACCAGCATCACTCTGCCCAGCAAATGCAATTGAAAGCATCTCAAGACAATGTGCAGACTCCCCAATGGATTTGAAAACCTGGTCCGTGAGGAGGCCAGAAACTGAAAGACGCTTGAGGTCTTTGCAAGATTCAACAATGGCACTAAATCCCACATCGAAGGGCTGCAATGTGAGGTAATCAGGTGTGCAAGGCACAATGATGCAAAGTCGAAAACAAGTGAAGTTGGGGCAATTCCTGGCAATGTCAGTAAGTGCTGCATTTGTCATCTGTCGGCAAAAATAGAGGACAGAGCGCAACTTTGGACAACCAGCTGCGACAGAGACAAGGCCTCGTTCTGTGAGTTGAACAGGTGGTGCAACACCAAATGGATCTGATGGGAAGACACGCAATTCGTGAAGGAGCTTACAAGATGCTGCAACAGCCTCAAGACCCACATCCTCGATGTGGTCCATTACCTAATAATACAGTTTCTTATTTGGTAAGCATTGCTAAGAAACATTAAAATGAATATCAACAAAGCCAAACAAAAACTTGGATAGCCTTAAGTTTAACTAGTGTTGCAAAGCTTGTCATGGAACACTTGCAAGGAGAGATAAAAGTATACCCAAAGTCGTTGCAGGTTCCTACACTGGGTAACAAGCTTTAAGAGATCCGGGCCTTGTATGGTGGCATAGCTCAAATTCAATGAAGTTAGACCACTGCACACCGAGAACATTGCAGGGAGGTAGAATGAAACAGCATCCCAAATCCCAGACAAGCTCTTCAGATTTTTACATCCAGCAAATGCTGATTCAAGCTTGGAGTAGAGCTCTGGCCAGGGATCTGCAGAGAATTTGCCTGTGCCAAGGTCAACAAGCTGTGGAGCCCTGCGAAGGATGCTAGCCAACCTCTCGAGGGGCACAGCTTGGTTGAGCTTGAGGCTCTTAAGGTTGGTGCATCTGTTTACTAGGCGCTCAAGAATGGTCAGATTCACCTCCCCTATCAAGCAAGCAATGTTGAGAGACACAAGAGAGGTGAAAGACTCTGGGAAGTGGCTCAGCCAGGTTCCACTCTTGTCCTCCACTTCATTTTCCTGCAAGTCAAGCTCCCTCAAATGTCTGTTTTTGAGAAACCAAAAATCAGCTGAGGATGCTCGAGACAAGGAGAATTGGATTAAAAGTTAACGGAAAGTGAATTTGCATATCAATCTTCAAAAAGATGTTACATTCCCTAAAAAAACTGCTTGATCAAGCATAAAACAGAAGCTATCATTTTGGTAGGTCTAAGTTCAGCCTTATCCCAACTATTTGGACTCAACTTTAAGCGTATCACACAGTGAAAATCGGATTTTTTTTTTTTTAATTAGTTTCTCTAGGTTCATCCTGAAAGAAGGAACTCCAGCTAGTTTTAATTTCGTCTCATGAAAAGAAATGACCATCCAACTAGAAAATTTTTCAAAGAAATCCTCATATTGAAAGCTGACGATAAATATTAGATCTATTTACAATATTTTCTACTTTAAAAATTACTCGCCAGCATTTTAAATTTTCACTTCTTGGCACCATTGCCTATTGAGCAACAAAAGAAAAAACAAAGTCAACAACAAGAAAATTTTCTACTGCTTTGCAGGATCTTGATAAGCCCCAACCAGATCAACGGCCCATAGAAAAGGATCTAACAAACAACCAGCAAGAAAAGAACGTATACATCACAATCTAACAAGCCAACTCCGCCCATTTAACAACTCAATTTCAACGAAAAAGTTTTCCAATACAAAAAAACCCCCTCTTCCCTAAACAACAGGTCCTCCTACAGCAGATTAAAAAAAAGAAACCGATTTTTGAACACTGCGCGTAACACATACTAAAGATGACGAAATGATCGTGAAAAGAACCAACCCAAACAAGAAAAACAAGAAGCCACAACCTTTCGCTCACTGGATTTTTCCTTTCATCAGGAAAGTACCAAATTTCACCACTAAAAAATACCAAGAGAGAGGGAGGAAAAGAAAGAAGAGTTATCTAGATTCAAACCGGCAATTCGAAGCAATTGCAGCGAGCCCAGCACCGCCGAAACCCTCACAGGAAGCCAGAACCAAAGCCCTAAAATTCTTGAACGACGTAGAAATCAGGTTCAAGCAATCATCAGTGATAACCATCCTCTTGAATCTGATCTCCTCCAGCTGCGGACACGCCGCAGCCAGCGCGTCCACCCAAGCACCAGCCCCGGCACCCCATCCGGCGGGCACGAGGTTGAAGTCGGCGAAGTGGGGCTTCCCCTTCACGGCCACCGCCCTCAGCCCGGGGAACCTCCGCGCCGCTACAGATGGTGCCACGGCGTAGCAGTTGCCGACGAAGAGGCGGCGCCGCGTGATTCGCTCGAGGCGGTGCCAGGCATGGCAAACGAGCGAGATCGAGTTCCGGTTGGCGTCGGAGGAGAGGAAGGAGAAAACGTGCTCCCAGACCTCGTCGGGGAGAGAGGGGCCCCAACCCCCGGGCATTTTGCTGCAGCCGGAGAGGGGAGGTCTCCGGCGAGATGCGGCAGAGAAAGCAGCGAAGGAGGAGGAAGGTGGGACTCGTGGGAAGAGCGGAGAGGAGGGGCTTTAGATCTGGAAGGGGAGCTGTGGATCAGAGGACACGTGGATTCAGGAGTAGATCAGGACCGTTGGAATGGTCGGGCTAGCGTCCTTATCCGGATCGCGACAAGGCGGTCTGAAAATGTTGGATATTCAGTCGAATGGGAAACGGGAATCGGGAAACGGCTGCGGAGAATTGGACGTGATCTTTTTCAAATATGTCCCCGTAGAAACGGGAAATTGGTTCCAGGAGTTATTCTGCATGCAATGTTCATCGAAAAATTACACTAACGACAATAAACAGTTGAAATGTGTACATACTATTCGCCAACAGAAAAAAGCTGAAATGAACGCCAGATTTATGTTTGGACAGCAACGGGAAACGCGGATTTCGTTAGCATGAAGAGTGCGCGGACGAACAGGGGATTGGACGGCCAGGATGGGCTAAGATTGCAGTGGCGCTGCGCCGGAGATGGAATCTTGGACCGCGTGATTTGGGCGCCGGTCAGGGTCCCCCACGGGGCACGTGACATGGCTGGTCCCAGCCACCGTTTTGTATCACAGTCCCCACATCTTTTTTTATTTCCTGTCCCCCCTCGGATAATTTTATATATCATTGGAACTCGTAATACTTTTTTTTTTTGTACTAATCTACTTGATTAATTAAGCTTAATTCGTCTTGCGGTGTGGTAAAAGTTTAGCTAATGAAACGCGGGCCGAGTCCGCAAGTACAATGCTAATGATAACGAGTTCAGTCCTAAGTGTTAGCTAACACGTGATTTGTGGAGTTCCTAATGTGCATTTATTCGACCTTTTTCAAATTGATTATATTTGGCTTCATTTTTAAAAAAATTAATGAATTTTAATAGAATATTCTTTTTATTTTTGTAAAATAAAGTATGACAGCAAGCAATTCATAAGATTTCAAGCGGAGGATATATAATTTTCAGACTTTACAAGGGGGTATGCATAAAAATAGCTCAGTTAGGGACTTTACATATAACCCCCATATATTTTCGTAATTATACACACCACTTTGAAGTAAAAATTTCAATTGTAGATTTTTCATCGACAATATGTTTAAACAAAAGCAAAAATTGACATCTTTGTGTTAGGTTTAAATCAACCTCAAATAAGTTACAAGAAAATTAATTTGCGAAAAAAAAATAATTTATATTCAATATTAAAATTATTCTGTTTTGACCCTTAGAGACGATTATCTTTAACTGCGTCGTAATTAAATTTAATAGAACTAATAAAGCTTAATTTTAAATTAAAATGGAATTATATGTATTATTTTAAAATAAAATTATCTCATTTTTTATACTTCAAACCCAAACGGCCCCATTTGTACGAATGGGCAATTCTGGGAAGGTATTGAGAGCAACGTGATGATGATAACTTGTCCTCGGAGTATCATGAAAAATGTAAAACTGGTCCAACGAAGGATGCGATTGGTCAACCCCCCCACTCGCATGTAGCGCATCGACAACACACTGCGATTTGACGAGACGGGTCCTGAGCCGTCCGATCAAAGGTCACGTCCCTTGCTGTTATCCAACGGTGGAACGGTTGCGCCCGGGGTCCCAAGCCATCAGCGAGGGGGTCACGTCACCGCTCAGTGAGCCTCGGACTGCCGTAGAAAGGAAAAGAGCACTCGTCGCTGGCCTGCCACGTGGATAGCGTGGAAGGCCTGTCGTGATGTTACGAGCCACTGTCCGATCTGATTGACTGAATTATTTGACGGTCGGGATTCCCGGATTGCCCCCGTGACGTCACTTTTGTCGGGCTTTCTCTCTTTTTTGAATTTTAAAAGTTTTTTAATTGTCATAAGCCGCCGGAATGACGGAAATGGCCCGGGTTGCGGGAAATCCAGCGAGTTTTTCGGAATAACCTCATTTTTGGAAAATTGTAATTTGGCTGTACATTGGCAGCTAATTGCTGTGCTTTTCCTTAATGATTAATAATAATAAAATAGGTACGTTTTTATAAATTAATAAAAAATATAATTATTTGCTAAAAATTAGTTTTTACAAATTTATAAAATAAGGAAAAGATATTTGTTCTCTAAATTTTATTTTTGTCATCTTATAATATCTATAAAAAAATAAGCCTTATTTTAATTTCAAAAATTGTTTAGAATGATAGGAATCTAATTGAAAATTCTTAAAAAAAGATAAATATTAATTCAGTATTTGTCGAGGTTATATGCGCAAAAATCACAAATATTTATGTTTCGAAGAAAGATTATTAAAATAACAGTTTTAAAAAGAAAACGCGGAGGCGCGGCAGCGGACGCGAAACCAGGAAACGAGATGCAAATATATTAAAAAAATATATTTATATTTTGGGAAAAAATGATATTCCGAAACTATATTAATTATTAAAAAATATATAATCAATTATAAATAATATAAATTTGTATGTTATATATATATTTATTTTAAATTATATCTTTTGTAGGATTATAATGAATAAATAAATTTTTTGAATAATGTGTGTATTAGTATATTTGAAATTAAATTTTTACAAAAAATTAATGTAAAATAAAATGTTTTAAAATAAATAATTAAAAAACCATTATATTGATTTTAGAATTTATTAGTTCTCAATTTTTAAAAAATTAAAATTTAATTTCAAATTAAAAACATGCATAAGATAAACCAGATTTTACTTATCCCTAACTGCTGCTGGGACGCGGGGCCCGCTCCCCCTTCCTGTGCTTCTTCTGGAAATTAGACCACGAGATGCTGTTCTCGTGAAAAAAATTTACAAATGGGCTTCGGACCACCACATGAACTTCGTTTCGATTGGCCACCATCGGACCAGTCTCAGCTTGGATTTTCTTTTTTTATTTTAACCAAAATAGGAAAAATTGAATTGATCCGAGCCAAGACATAGTAGTAACAAATGTACCAGTAAAAAATAAATTTACAAAAACCTCGTTTGGTACGGGGTCAGGGCTAAGTTGACCCCGTCCAGACCAGGTTATTTTCCAAACACCAAATAGTTGACCGCACTAATATTATTTTATTTATTTAAATTTTAACCATATTTTGACTAAAATACCCTCACTTGATCTGAACCGTCGGATCTCGATCCAACGGCTCAGATCGGTAACAGTCGAATACCGTCACTTGATCTGAACCGTTGGATCTCTATCCGACGGCTCAGATCGATGAACACTAATATCTCGCCAACTGTTCATCTTCTCCGTCCGCGAGCTCCGCGGCGGAGCTGCCCCCCGAGCTCGGCCGGCGAGCTCCGCGGGCGACCTCGGGCGGCCGGGTCCGCACGCGAGCTCGGTCGAGCTCGGGCGCCCGGGCTCTGCGGGCGAGCTCGGGCGGCCGGCTCCGCAGGTGACCTCGGCCGAGCTCGGGCGCCCAGCCTCCAAGGGAGAGCTCTCGCGACGGGCTCTGCGGGCGAGCTCGGCCGGCGGGCTCCGCGGGTGACCTCGGGCGAGCTCAGCCGCCCAGCCTCCGGGGGCGGCTCTCGCTGCGGGCTCCGCGGGCGACTCCGGCGGCGCTCCGCGCGCGAGCTCGGGCGGCGGGCGATGAACAGTAATACGAAAAGGGCATTTTAGTCAATACAAAAATTTAACCATATGTTGACCAGATCAGAGACCAAACGGAATTTAGTTGACCGCATTAGCATTTTACATTTTACCCCTTCCTTTAATATTGACCCTTGACCCCGACCCCGTACCAAACGGGCTCCACATGAACTTCGTTTCGATTGGCCACCGTCGGACCAGTCTCAGCTTGGATTTTCTTTTTTTATTTTAACCAAAATAGGAAAAATTGAATTGATCCGAGCCAAGACAGAGTAGTAACAAATGTACCAGTAAAAAATAAATTTTAAAAATCAATTACAATTAAGCCCCTGAAGTTCCTGAAATCACTCAGTTCAGTCCATATAACTCCATGGAACTTGTCATAAAATTACCTTTAGTCAATTTTCTCACTTAAGGGATAAAACCCTGATAATGCAATTTTTTTTCCCTATACTGAGTTATCCCATGTCACCGTGATAGGTTCATTTCTCCATGCTATGCTATGATCCAAAAAAGAAATGGTTCTCAGCCATACCAAGATGACGATAGATAGACCTCCAAACTTTTATGTGATGATGAAATTCCTGATCATGAAGCTTGTGGATGTAGTTGAAGCAGAAAAGAGAAACTGGGCATCGATGACCTCTCGAGACCATCATCATAGCCCACAGACTTGATTCTGTCAAATCCATTTTGATCCACAAATCTCTAGTCAGAAAAAAAAGCTTCAAAAATGAGAAAAACAATGTTAGAATGACTTTGCTGCCTAGTGCAACCACAACATATTGATGCCAGTGAACAAGCGGGAAGATCAGCCTCATACTTGCCAAACTGCACAGTATCAATCCTTCAAAACAAAATAAGCCACATCTCATGTTCAGCACATGCTCGGATTTGGATGTTATCATCATATATCATCATATACAATGATTAGAAACACAACAAAATACCATGGATGGGTGTGTTAGAATAACTGTCCCATTGCTGTTTGCAAACTTATTGCAAATCTGAATTACACGGCATTTTAAACCAATTCATAAAAGAAGAGTTTAAGGCAAAACCTTAACAAAGAGGAAAGGCCTGGCAAGCACAATGATGACTAGATACTCTGCTGAAACCACAAAAGAAGCTAATCTCGAGTTCCAGGCTTTGCATACTGAATGAGATCTTCCATTGGTGCCTGTTGATAAATAATTCCTTGGTTCAAGTATACTTGTTGAGAATATAGGGTTCTCTCCATGTTGAAAAACTTTGAAATCATCTCTGTACAAGAAGTTGACCGTTTAAACACCTAAACAAGCATCAATCTTTACAATGCCATGTCCAGTTTTGGCTGGTGTGTGGTTTCTAGCTGAGGAAAAATCAAAGACAAGTGCATTGGAGAATTATTAGCTGAATGTATTCATCTAAAGCATATTACTAACAGACATGAAGTATACTCATATAAATAACGCAAGACAGGATGCACAAGATGCTAACCAACAATGTTGGTAATGGTGTTTGTAGTTTTCTGAGCTGCAAAAGCTTTTAGCTTGTTCCCAGGTGCTGATAGAAATAAGCTTCTCAAGTGCTGCTTTTGCTCTTTAACGCTTGTTTTAGCCAGGGCATCCTCAAAAGCAAGTAAATCATCACAAGTAATGCGAGGAAGAGAAAACAGTACCTGAACAGAGATCAGGATCACATCTTAACATTAACAATGATTGCCACAGAACAAAAGAAAATTCTTAACGTTGATGGTCCTTTTGTAGAAGAAAAACATTGGTGCTAACTGCAAGTTCAAATCAAACAATAACCCGTACCTGTCCAATAGCAGGGTCCCCATCTGACAAATAAACAAAAATTTCACCGCAAAGGCCGACTAGATCTGCACTGATAATGGCATTTGACTCCAGAGCTGGATCTCGAATAATTGCATAAAACAGATCTTTACAAACAAATTCCCTGAGTTCCGCATCATTTGTTGCAATAGCAAGGAGAACCACAGCTCCACAAAAGTTAAATAATTTGGTCATAGCTTCAACATCTGTCCAAGTAAATGCTTCAATATGCATCCTCAACGCAGGAAATGAAAGACTTTTATGCTTTATGAGAAAGCTGGAAATAGCCCAGATAAACTGAATCAGTAAAACTAGAAATGCATAGGGTAATAATTTTATTAGATGCTTCACATACTGAGCTTTGCTGGGGCTCAGATAGAACCCTGGACATGAAGTTGTAAACCTTACCCTATCATGCTGTTTGTGGCAAATGCATCCAAACCACTGAGTGACGCTTCCATCCGATTAGCATTTCCAAATTGTTCTGAGGAGGGCAGCCCACTATTTAGCTTTGGGGAAGCTAAAACTGACAGAAGATAAGATACTTCCTGAGTCAAATCACAGAGCAACTTTTCTTCCGTCACTTCCACCTTAAGCTCTAGACCAGCAAGATTGCCGAAAGTATCCAGAACCTTTGCTCTACCTTCATAAGACTATACCATGATCAACTAAGAGCCTGATGGCAATGAAGAAACAGAGGTTGCAAGAGTTTCCATCCGTGAACCCCATAAATCTAGAGGACAGGACTTGACAAAGGGCAGGAGAACTAAAATGAATAAGTTGATGAATATGTTTGAACTCCATAGACTGAATAATTCTCCAAAAGAGCCAATGCAACAGAAGGACTATCTACACATCGAAAAAAGGTATCCCCAATAGTTGTTGACAGGCCTATAACATTATACCTGCATCGTGCAGATGACTCTGTTAAATCACAGTTTAATTACATAAATACATCGAAACGCTACCTTATGATATCCTCTTCGATACTCTGGATAAAAAAATGATTAAAAGAGAAAGAAAAATAGCAGATTGAATCGATCAAGCGTCACAAGAATCACAAATTTGATCCATGTTACAATGCACCAGGACATCAAATCCATGAGAACTAAATCAAAACAAAACAAACCACAAAAATGACGAGATTATTTCATATCTAAATCAGAAAAAAATAGCTAAAAATGAAAAAAAAAAAAGGTTGAGGGGGGGGGGGAAGATAGAGAAGGATCAAATCGTCACTATCCTTGTCGAACAAGCTGAAGGCCTTCTTGAACTCGGAGATCTGCTCATTCATCAGCTGATGCTGAAGGCCTTCTTGAACTCGGAGATCTGCTCATTCATCAGCTGATCCGCAACCGACGACACTACATCCTAACATTCAGAGACAACCACTTCTAAAATGCAACAAAGTAGAAAAATGCTCATTCTCTGAAACAAGAATCATTCAATCGACTCACATGGCTTAAATCCCCACCTCTAGCGTGTACAGATGCTTAAAGGTCTGTTTCAGGCTGAATTGGCCGAATGGGCTGAATTGAGGGAATTGAAAATCTGTTTGATTGTCAAACGAAAATATTCTCAATTTCAATAATTTTAAATTTCGGATTTAAATTGGAGAGGAGAAAAGACAAATTCGCAATTTGGGATTCGAATTCAGTGGACCATCACTATCCGAAACCCTAATTCGCGCCCTTTAAATTGCTCTGGAATCGGCCGAATTCGGCCTTTGTTCCTGTCACCCGAGCCCGACGCCGGTCGTCCCCGTCCCGAGCGCCGGAAATGGAAGCAATTATGGCGGATGGGAGGGTCTCAGGTCCTCCAGGGAGCCAAACGAGCCGGATGAGCTTGACCCTCTGAGAAGCTTCTTGATTTCTGCTGGGATTGATACAAGAAGCACGCTTTCATCTTCGTTTTCGGGTTTGCTTCCGCTATGCTTGTTTTCAGGCTTCGTTTTTCTCTAATGGTACCGTTTTCTGTCTCCGCTGTAGTTTTCGTCGCGAGTTCTCTGTAGGAGTGTCTCAGAGTGGTCCGATCCGGCGGATTGTGAGGATTGCTCGGGGGTAAGTCTTCCCCAATGGGAAAATTATGAATTCGGATGGGGGGATTAGGGATTTGGGTGCTGGACTGGAGGAACTTCTCGATTCCAATGGCTTTGAGGCGGGAAAGGTCGAGGACTATGTGGAGGCGATGGAGCGTGTGAGATCTTCGATAATGAATGACAGAAAGGAGTTGGAGAAATCTTTGGACGGGCAAATGGGGAGGAAACCAAGTCAGAAAACGAGTAGGAAAAATGGGGATTTTGGTATAGATTTCGTACCGTTCCTGGGAAGCCTATTTCAGGAAAATGTGACAGCCGTGAAAACCAAAGAGACTGTTAAAGGAGAGCAGTAGAGCAAGTGAAATCAATGTCAGGAAAAGAATGGAATTGAAGAGAAACGTTTGCACTCGGTGCCGAAAAAAAAGTGCAGGTAGTCCTAATGTTGATGAATCTGGAGAGCAATCAGGAAGAAGAAGAAGAAGAAGAAGAATTCCATCGGACAGTCCTAAGACCGTGAAGAACCTTCACGAAAAGATGAATGAACAGAGTCAGACCAGTCGATATGGTTATGGAGGTGGCACGCATACCATTGATATGCTTTCTTATGACAAGGAGATTGATGGTATGAATAGGAGTTCACAGTTCATGTCCAAGCGACGTAGTTACCTGAGAATGTACTTTCAACTAAGTTACGAGTCACATAGCTCAGAAGGTAGCATTCATGATTTCGCTGATCGTAGTATTAATAAGAGAAAACAAGGAAATTTTATGAATTTTTCTAGTTCGACGTCTGACTCATCAAATTTTTCAGAAGAAACAGTTACACATGGTCAATTTCACTTGCCTTATAGTGGAAGTGATTTGGTTTTGACATGTTATGTGTTAAATTAATTATCTTTTATTTTAAAAAAATTAGATATTATAAATATGTAATTCTAATATATTTTTTTTTAAATCTCAAAAATATGTCTAATTAAATTATTAATTTAATATCTATATTTATTTTAAAATTAAATATAGAAAATATCTAAAAATATGGGTAATATCACCCATTAAGAATTGAGTGATCATATCTCCAATTCCAAATCCAACCAAACACCGAAATTGAAGGAATTTGTGGAATTTGTTAATTTCAATTTACATTCCAAACAACCGAATTCACGAAATTGATTAAATTGATAATTCCTTTTATTTACTCAAAAATTACATTCAAACATCGAAATTATTAATTCGGTCAATTCCCTCAATTCCGAATTCAGAATTATCCAAACGGGCCCTTAGTAAACAAAAGCAAAACCCAATTCTTAGAATTAAAGACCAAAACCCATAAAACCCTAGAACCAAGAATCTCCTAGAAAGCTCATATATGCAGCACAAGAACAAGCTCAAGAGTGAGAGGATGGGATCGAGCTCCCTGGTGATGCCAGGAACGGCCTATGTTTTTAGAGAATCCGAAACCTTAGTAGTTTGAGGAGGCCGAGGAGAGCAAGGAGTAGGGTTGAATGGAGACAACACTTTGATTTTTGTATTAGTCTGTTATAGGTAATTTTCGGCATAATGTAAAAAATGTAGGTAATTTTTGACATTCTCGTGAATATTTTCCTGCATTTTTAGATAAAAATCGAAAATTTTTGGCATTCATTTTATCAACGTCAAGTATTCTCAACGTTAGACTGACCGTCGTCTAACACCAAATATGGTGTATATTTCTTAAAATTTAATCTCTAGTCTGGCAAATGTTTTTAATATAAAATTTATTTTATTATTTTTTAAATAATAAAATTTAAATAATTAAATATAAATTATCAAATTAATGCTTATAATGTTCTACTCGGTCACTTTGAATTTGGTTAATTTCATATAGGCTATATAATCTGTCATTGAAAATATTTTGTATTTATCTGTTACTCTTATCGCTAAATGAAGGAAATGGATTGATTTTATAAATTTTTTAAATTTAAATTATAAGATATCATTTAGTTTGATATCAGAATTAAAATTAAATTTAATATTAGTGAACTATTTTTATAAATTAATATTTTTATATTAAAATTTATCTTAAAATAATTTAAAATTTTATAATAATTTAATTTAATAATAATGTAAAATAAAAATAATATTAATTTTATAAAAAAATTCTGAAAAATGCTTTCCGGATAACATATTTTTAAATATTTTTAAAAATATGTTTTTGAATACTATCCAAACAAATATAAATAATATATTAAAAAATAAAAGGAGCCAAAGTCCCAAACGCACAAATTTTAAGCCCAGCATAACTGCCGACCGAGCGCCAGTCACGGCATTCCACCTCCGCCGTTGTTTTGGTCTCTCGCGATTCCGATCACCAAGCAAGCTCGCTGGTGCCCTAATCCAGCCGCCGATCGCCGTCAATATGTACGCCCATGCCGCCCTTTTCATACCCAGATTGGAACCCTAGTTTGCTATCCGCGAAATCGAGCTTTTCATGTGTTTTTTTTCTCGGATTTTTGGCAATTTTCCCGTCCTCGATTGATTCGTTCGCGGGCGATTGAAACGGATCGGTGGTTCTAGCCGATCTGATTTGAAATTGAGGGTTTTGTTTGCCGAGGAATCTGTTTCGTTTGAATCTTGATTTGGGTTTTGTTGGCTTCTTGGAAATCAAGCATCAGTGAGTACGGCGTGTGACAGTATCCCCATAGATTAATTCTTTAGCTGAATGATGGTGATGGGTTTTGGCATGGAAGCATCCTACTGAAATTGCCTTGTTTTGAGGAGTGGAGTTGTCCAGCTCCGGAAGACGTATGTTATGTGTTTTTGCCGGGGAAGTCTATGGCCTAGAGTTGCGAGCAGCTCTTGTTTTGCAAAAGGGCACAGTTTTGGTTGTTCATCTTGATGGTTCCCGATAATGAAATTTTCTTGGTTTTAGTTGCTTGACTTGTCTGTAGATGGATATTTAGGCAATTTGCACACGTGGATTTTGGATATGTTATAAGGCATTACTCTCATGTTTTCTTCTTAACTTCTTCTAAGGAAATAGATTGCATGTTGTTATTATTGACACAATTACTATTCTTTTGTGCAGCCGCTCTTGTAATGCATCGCGTGGCAAGTGCTGGGAACTCTTTGAACTCATCTCGTCCTCGGAAGGAGAAACGTTTGACCTACGTGCTGAACAATGCAGATGATACCAAGGTTATTGCTCAACGAGAACCAATTGAGTTTTTTCGTACCTCTTTATGGTGTTGCTGTTGTATATTATAGCCATTGCTAGCTGGTTTTCAGTCGTGCTTCAAGGTTTTCCCGTATTTGCAGCATTGTGCAGGTGTTAACTGCCTAGCTGTTCTGAATACCCTGCCTCCTGACAACTGTAATTATCTTTTCACTGGGAGCCGAGATGGGATGTTGAAAAGGTGGGCTTTGGGTGACAATGAAGCTAGTTGTTCTGCCACATTTGAGTCACATATTGATTGGGTACTTTTTCTACAACTCCACTGTTGATTTCTTTGTGTTTTGCACATGATTTGATCATGTTTTTATATTACTTTGTGGAATAGATTTTAACATCATAGCATATTTATTTGGGAAATAGTTAATTAAGAGAAAACATGAGCTGGATATGTGATAGACCACTCCATAAGAGTTTGAATATCTTAACATCTGCATATGGAGAAGGATAACTCTGAAAAATGAAAAAAGGTTGGATATTTACTAGGTACATCGCAAAAGATTTGTCCTAATGGGAAAAAAGATAAAATAGAGCAAGCATACATGTTAACAGCACTTTATCTTATTCAACACTGCCTTTTGGACAGAGTAGTACAACAGAAGAAAATCTTTTGCTTGTTTTCTACTCCTAATGATACTTTTTTGGTTATGCAACTCCCTCCTATATTTTTTCATTCCTTTGATCTTGTAGATTTTTCAAAACTTGCAGAATAATTCCATCCTGGTTTTGTACATTGTGAATTGCAATTTTTTGGTGGATGGGCCTTAAATTTATTTTTTCCCTTTTCCGAGTTATTATTAATTGCTTCCAGTGCAAATGCTTAGAGTTCTATTATTCACTTTTTCAGGTCAATGATGCTGTTCTTGCTGGCAATACTCTTATTTCATGTTCTTCGGACACAACACTCAAGGTTTTCAGCTCTATTGAAATATTTTTTTTTTTTTTTTGTAATCATCGGCATGAATTAAACATTTGCATTTGCTGCAGGCATGGGATTGCTTGTCTGATGGTACTTGTACAAGAACTCTCCGTCAACATTCAGACTATGTTATTTGTCTTGCTGCAGCTGAAAAAAATGTAATCACAGGATTCTCCAAACCTATATGATCTGGCTTCTTTTTTATGTGCAGAAACTGTTATGTGCATCTGTATTTGGAAGAATTTAGTGTATACTGTTATAAATTTCTGATCCTTTTGTAGTATAATGCATTTTAGAGTAATATTGTTGCCTCTGGGGGCCTTGGTGGGGAAGTCTTTATATGGGATATTGAAGCAGCACTTGCTCCAGTTGCTAAATCTGCGGATCCAATGGAAGATGACAACTCAAATGGAATTATTGGTTCAGGAAACTCTGGAATGTCTGTAACAAGCCTTCGCTCAATAAATTCTAGTAACAACATATCTGTGCACAACACTCAATCAGCTGGATATAGTCCGATTGCTGCCAAAGGACATAAGGAGTCAGTTTATGCCCTTGCCATGAATGATAGTGGTACCTTGCTTGTATCGGGTGGAACTGAAAAGGTATATATGTTAATTGAGTCAGGATTTCGGTTTGGGAAAAATATGTTTCATCAGTTTTTTCCTTGTAGGTTGTTCGAGTTTGGGATCCCAGAACTGGTTCAAAGAACATGAAACTAAGAGGTCATACTGACAACATTAGGGCTTTGCTTCTCGACTCGACTGGCAGGTTTTGATTGTGATTTTCTATGTGCTCTGATTGCAATACCAATTTTTTGCTTTTCACTGTAATGATACTGAGGCACTTGTGCAGTATTCAGTAACAATCATGATACATATATTTAATTCTGCAGGTATTGCCTATCAGGTTCTTCTGATTCAATGATTCGGTAAATCTCGTCTCTCCCTCCTACATTAGAGTTGTAAACATGTTGGGCTGGGTTCAAGCCAACCCAGGCTTTAGATTAGTTCAGTTCCTTCAGAACTATGACAGGGCTTCAACTCATTTATTGTATATTTTGGGGCTGGATATGGTTTTTGCATATTATTTAAAAGGAAATCTAGTCGTAGGCTACTGGAAAGCCCTATTTACTAAACCTGAGTCTGACCTTGAATGCCAATCATCTTGTGGACATTTCTACTGTCAAGTATCCACAAACACTTTAAGTTCTTAACTGTTCCTGTGGTTTGTGAATGTTTTTTTGATCTGATATGTAGTTTTGTGTGCATATTCCTATTATTCCAGGTTTATCTCCTATAGATTGTTTCCTAGCCAGATGCAATCATTTTTAGGCTGATAGAGATTTAAAATCCTAAAATTATGGGAAGCATGTTGTTTCCCTCCTAAAACAGATACATGTTATTTCATGACCTAATTATAATTAGAGAAGTTGAGCATAGATTTGATCTTTGTGACATTATCTTTTCTACTAACGTCTGTTTTTTATTTGAGTGCATTCATTAGCTAGATATAAAGAAACTGCTCCTTGTGCCTTCAACTAAATGCATCCTATTGTGTTTTTTGCCTTGTAGTTTATGGGATCTTGGGCAGCAGCGGTGCGTTCATTCTTATGCAGTCCATACAGACTCTGTATGGGCACTTGCCAGTACTTCAACCTTCAGCCATGTTTACAGTGGAGGGAGGGACCTTTCAGTAAGTAGCAAATTGTACCAAAATGTTTTTTATGACAATGGAAAACTTGCTATTTACAAGAGTTTTCAGATTGAATCCTGCTTGATCAGCTTGACTGCTGCATGTTGTTGGTGATTTCAGTTGTATCTGACTGACTTGTCAACAAGAGAGAGCATTTTACTTTGCATGGAAGAACATCCAATCTTACAAATGGCCATGCAAGATGATGGCATATGGGTTGCAACAACAGATTCTTCTTTACACAGGTGGCCTGGTGATGGACATAATCCTCATAAGGCTTTCCAGAAAGGTGGTTCATTCTTGGCAGGGAATTTGTCATTTACAAGGGCAAGGGCATGCTTAGAAGGATCTACTCCTGTGAGTTGTTTAATTCTTTACTGACCTTGACATCACTTCTACACTTAGATTTGTATCTTTTCTTATTTCAACTTTCCCAACTGAAATTTTTCCATCTATGATGACATTTGAAGAGCAATTTCCTTCTGTCAATTGACATTTGCAACCATAAATACTGCAATCTAATGATGTGCTGTGTTTGTAAGATAGGATGTCTTTAGTTCTTACTTCCTAGATATGGGTGATTCATGTCAAATTTTCCTTTTATATATTTGATTATTTACGTAATACACTTAGTTTTCCTGTTAGGATTTTCTATGGTAATAGCATAGATAGTTCTTAATTCTGTTTTCTGCTCATTGATGTTCTTTTATGGTGCTATAATGATGCTTCTTTGGCATTCTGGGTATGAGTATCAAATAAATTGGTTTTCATCCAGGTTCCTGTTTACAGAGAACCATCGTATAGAATTCCTGGAATCCCAGCAATTGTACAGCATGAGATTCTGAATAACAGAAGGCAGGTGTTGACCAAGGTATGCCTTTATATTTCCCAACACTCTATGATTTCTATGGCCTTCTCAACTGCCATAGATCTTGTTTTTGACAGGACACATCAGGTTCCGTTAAGCTCTGGGAAATTACCAAGGGGATTGTCGTTGAGGATTATGGCCAGGTTTATTTGTTATTTGGTCAAATTGTTGCTTTGTCGTTCATGTTTAGTAAATGATTTAACATTGAACGAGCACAGTTTTGAGAAAGACTTGAATAACTTGTGTCCAATCACTAGTTTGCTTATCCCTTCTTTTTCAGGTTTCTTTTGATGAGAAGAAAGAAGAGCTTTTTGAAATGGTATGATATTATAACTTGCTGACAGATTTGTATATCTCGTTCAAACCTATCAAATAGCTATACATCCAGAGAATGCATTGTTCAATTTATGTAGGTGAGTATTCCTTCATGGTTTACAATGGATACACGTCTTGGAAGCTTGTCTGTCCACTTGGATATGCCTCAATGTTTTTCTGCTGAGATGTATGCTGTTGACTTAAATGTTATTGGAGCAGCTGAGGATCTTAAGGTAAACAGATAGGCCGTTACATCCTCGAATCTTCTGTCATTTGGTTCCCTAATTTTGGCTACAAATGTAATCCCGTCAAGAAAGGTCCTTATAGAGATTCAGTTACAGAACAAAATACATATTTCAACAGCTTTCCAAACATGGAAATTTTGGGATAGTTCTCTGCCACATCTCTTTAAAAATTCAGGATATATGTTCACATTTATAATGTTCTTGCTCTAGAATGACACTACAGATTATGGAGCATTTTAATTTCTATTTTCTACAACACTACTTTTGGGGAAAAAAGATAAAAGATCAATGTAGCATAATGTTTTCCTGGTATATAACAATAATTTTCCTGGGAACTTCTCTTTCCAATATTGTTGTCATGGTTTCGTTTTCAGCATCCTTAGTAGACATCCCATACTATTGTATTTTTGAAATCCTACATTTGTCACTGCTTTTTTGTTAGGGGTGACAAAACTTTATACTGCCTTAACTGTTTGAAATTTCCATCACCATCCATGTGAATGATGAAACTCTGAACCTTCCATTGAATGCCCTTTTAGCTATATTATTAAATGTCCTGTCCTGAACCTTCCATTGAATGCCCTTTTAGCTATTTTATTAACGTCCTGTTTAACTACTGTAGATCAATTTAGCTCAGGAGACTCTTCGTGGTTTATCGGCTCACTGGCTGGCTAAAAGAAGGCAAAGACCTGGAGTGCAAATGTCAGCTACTGGTGATATTCCATCAGCCAAAGATGTCTCTGTTAGAAATCTTTCGCATCAGAGGCTAGATGATGATGGTGCTGGAAACCACAATTCAGTGCTTCCTTCCTTTCAGTTTTCAACTGTATCTCCTCCATCCATCATTACTGAAGGTTCACACAGTGGATCATGGAGGAAAAGAATTACAGATTTAGATGGGACAGAGGATGAGAAGGATTTTCCATGGTGGTGTTTAGATTGTGTTTTAAATGGCCGAATACCTCCAAGAGAAAACACAAAGTAATTTCTAAACACAGATATATATGTCCCATTTCCATTTTTGTCATTGCTTGAATGTGTTGTATATTTGTGAATGTTCTTGCATAAGAAGCTCACACGTAGGTCAGGAGAATTAGCTCTAGCTGCCTGTTAATTAAACATCTGATGTCATCAGTCCTATGTTCTTGCAGCCTTTGGTTTATCTTATATTTTGGATTTGTGAAGCCATCATATACTATTAGTATCCTGGTCAAACATGTTTCGACTTTCAAGGAATGTTATTGTGGATTACTTTAAATCTGAAGATGTTCACATATGCTTGATGTATAAGCTGGTTTACATTTCTTCAACAAGTTGAATTTGCAACTGATTTTTTAAATTGTAAATATAATTTAGAATCGTAGTAGACCATTTAATTTGGGGATGGCTTGCTGAGAAATGCAAATTTATTAGGAAGCATAGTCCACTAAAAAGGATTTGCCTAAATTGCAATGGGAATTTTGCCACTGATTGTTTAAAATTGACCATTTCTCAGCTAACTAATGGCATACTTTGCCATTTATAATACTTCCTGTTCTATATAGGTGTAGCTTTTACTTGCATCCATGTGAAGGTACAAATGCCCAGGTGCTTACACAGGGGAAGCTCAGTGCACCTCGAATATTGCGCATACAGAAGGTTGGTGTTTTTCTTTTCCATTTCTTGATATGTACCTCTTTGAGCATAACTATCCTGCTATGTTCCAGGGAATTGTGACATTTGTTATTTGATGGTCTGTTTTAATGACATTAATCTGCTTCATGTTAGTTATCTTTGCTGTGCAAAGGTCTTTTTTTCTTTTTGTGACTGAGATCTGCAAAAAAATGCTGACAGTTTTGGAGTGATCTTCTTACTGCATGCATTCTGTGTTACGATACTAATGGAATGTCACTCATGATGATCAGATGTGATACCTATTTCACTTTGTTGATTTCATATTTACATGTTATATATGGATTGCATGATAGGACATATAAAAGTTTATGGTAGCAATCTTGTCATTCTTTTCCATGTAGACAACTGATTAAGATTTTTGTTATTAATATTTTATGTTGACAGACAATTTCTTTAAAATGCATGCTAGGCATAGAGCCTCCCTATGATTTCCTTGCTTCATATGACCTACTATATTCTTTATGGCAAGTAGATAGTACTTCAATTTAGAGGAAAAATGGGGATATTGCTTTGATGCCATGTTGATTATATATTACAATTCTTGATATATGGACCATGTTTGGTGAATCTATCAAATTTGTTAGTGTTGGTTTCATGGAACTGCTTCTTGCTGCAGATGAGCCATGGCAATTTATAATTGACTTGATCAAATAAAGTTTGCAAAATAACTCTTTTGTATGAGTTTTGGTACTCATTGTTGCAGGTGGTAAACTATGTCATAGAGAAAATGGTTCTTGACAAGCCACAATTAGATGCTGGAAATTTGGACGGAACATTTGGTCTGGGGGTTGGTGTTGGACAATCACAGCTTTCATCAATCAGTGATGCCTCTTTTCGGTCAGGATTAAAACCCTGGCAAAAGCTAAAGCCATCCATAGAGATTTTATGCAACAACCAGGCAATTTTGCAGTGCCATCTTGAATGAGTGTTAAAACTGTGTTATCAATATTATGGCCACCCTGATCAAATCTGTGAATGCAGGTCCTATCACCAGAGATGAGTTTGGCCACTGTGAAAGCTTATGTATGGAAGAAGCCTGAAGATCTGGTCCTCAATTACAGAGTGGTGCAGAGTAGGTGATCCTCTGTCAATCATCTGAAGGTTAGGACTCCAAAATCTTGCTATTTCTCCTATTATTATTGTATGCTTGTTGCCTCTGCTACTTTTTGTTTATAACTTCCATTTCTTCTTCTAAGGTGGCTCCCGCTTGTGCATCATCCATAAGGGAGAGTCGGCCTCTCTTGAGATGTACAGTTCCCAGTGCGATCATTCTCCAAAACATGTATTACTTTATTCTTGCATGAAAATGGCGGACATTGCGTACGCAAAAGAAACTCATGGTCTGCTAGTTCCAATGGGGATATCCTGAAAGCTCCTATGAGTGATGATGCTTGCACAATTGTGATTCACAGCTAGACGAAATTATTTTTTTTAAGACTGATGACCAAAGCTTCTGAGCAAAACTTTGACGAGAAGAGTTGCTCTAATTCCCTAGCTGGAGACATGATGAGATGATGCCGAAAGCATTGTAGATTGTGAATTGCTTGCCTCTTAGTTTGAAATCAGGCAAATTCCTCAAAATAAGATACAAAACTCGGTGCATATATATTGTTTGCTTTTTATTGAATAGTTGATGTTATCAATTTTGGTGTAGTTCGATTTGTTCATAAAGGACTGTTTGTGTATAAAAAGTCTGGCTATGAGCCAGCCATATTTGGCTGTTTAATTTGAAGAGTTGGGAATAAGGTAGGCTTGAGTAGAACACTCTACATTTGTTTCCCTGTGCAGAAATGTTGTGCTTGCTATCTCGGTGTTGTTCTTGGGCGAGGGTAAGGACTTTCACGCCTGAAGGGCTCGTTTGGTAATGGAATTTCCTGAGTTAGGGTTGAAGTAATTCAGGGCTAGGGTTAGATTTGAATTAGCTTTCACTTCAAGAGCCTTGTTTTTCATGCATTTAAAAATCCTTGTTTTGACATGAGTACTTTTAAACAACTGGCAAAGTCACAAGCTTCACAATGATCACGTTCCAGCCTTTTTCACTCGCCATCCATTAGCGTACTGCACACTATAAAAAGGAAGTTGGAAGTGCAAGGCAGTCGTTGATCAACAACTACTGGATTCCTATATACACTGCTGCTAGACTCGTCATCACCTGCCTTTACTTGGCCTCGCGCCGTAAAGCCCTGACAAGCAAGCCTCCCACATCAGCTTAACTACTCCCCCTACTTCCAGACTTGGTATCTATGAGAGATAGAAACAGAACCGCGATGTACTTCTCCATTCCTTTCGGATTATATACACCTATGTACATTAATGACACACTTGGTTCTGCAAGGCGAAACATGGAGGAACAAATGAAACCGAGAGAAAAGAGTTAGCACTGCTAGATGCTCATGAGCTCTTCTTTGATCCTCTGGACCGCGCCCTCATCCAGTGCGCTCGCCGTGACTGTCATTGACAACCTGCAGCCATGGCTTACAACAGCGGCCGCCAAGACCTCGGCATTGTGCTTCTCAAACACCTGCAACACTTGGGTCCCAATTCGTGGTCTCGACGCCACATTTAAGCCGTAAAACACTGTGTTTCCTAAGACCGTGATGTTAACTGAGGTGTCAGCATTGGCATCAATCTGCAATGGAACAGCTGTAGCCGGTTGTTGCCTCGCGGCCTTCTCAGTCTCGAGAGCAATGGCCACCTCCTGAAGTCCATTAATGTAGCTTATCGTCTCCTCGATGACCCTTGTTCTAGTTGCCTGCATCATATGAATCAACAACTACGACGCATATAAGAAAAGAAAGTAGCAGATTCATATGTAATGGTGTATCCTAAAGAGCTGACCCTGGGGAAGAGATTGGGAACCATGGACTGCAACAGAGTGTAGTACTCGCTCATCTTCTCTCGTCGGTTTCGCTCCAAGTTGACGAAGTCTCTCTTGGTGCTCCGAGAAGAACTATCACCTTGCATTGCTGTTGAAGAAGAAGAAGAAGAAGAAGAAGAAGGCTATAGAAGAAGTGAAGAAGCTTGGTTGAAAGGTAATCCTTTTATAAGCCAAGCAGGAGAGAGAGCTTTCAGTTGGAGAATTAGGGGTTCTGAAACTGATATGATATGATGGTTGGCGCTGGGTGATGATGGTGGTCAGAGGTTTTCTTTCCTTTTTCCAAAACTAGCTCAGTTTCTTTCTGATGAAGATATCAGTCTGTTGTTTTGATTCTTTTTAGTTCAGAGAAATTATTTTCGTGATTTTAATTCTGTTAATATGAGCGATGACGCAACTCTAATGATGATTTTGTACCAACATTAGTTATTTGTTCCGTCGAGGTTCAAAAACAATCTCGGTTTTGGTTTTGGTTTCAGTTTTTGGACGGGTAAATCCAACCCAAATCTCATTCTATTTGATGCTGTGAGTCAATTTTGTCACCGATAAATATTTCTTTAATTCATATGTATATCTTTTATTTGCAAATTTCTGATCGAGTTTTTGATCATTTGCGCAACCCATTTGACTTGTTCATCGTTGTTCTGAGTGGAAATTTTATTTAAAAAAGTGATTTAAAGTTGATTTTGGAACGTTAAATCAGGCTCGAACAAAGAATGATGAATTTTTTTTTTATTTTTTTTTGAACTTACATGTTTTTATGTCCTGTGAAAAAGATTTAATCGTTCACTTGAATTTTTGAGCTTCTCACATATGATATAGGTTTGACACGAGTATCGAACACGACATCGAATGCATGGGCAGGTGATGGCCGGAGTGATGGCGTCGGCTACGGGCGTGACGCGCGGGGTAGCCTACATCCGGCTGAAGGGCAACTCCCACGTCCAGCGGAAAAAAAATCTGCGACAAGTTTTGCCGTCACATCGCCGCCTCCATCGTCCTCGTCGTTCTTGTCGTCCTTTCATCCTACTCTCTTTTTCGCCGGAGCCGCTGAACCGACCGCCGTCTCAGATAGCACGGAATGCAGTACTGGGTCTGTGTGTGAGCGAGGGCGCTCCTGCGTATACTCTGCGTTTGTGTTGTATCGTATGTAATACTTACAGTTTGTACTACGTACTCTTTGTTGCTGGATTAAATTTTGCTTGACGCTGATTTAACGTATGACCTCCGCGGAATCGTCTTCCTAATTCCATAATTAAACACCACCAATTTCACGAACCAAATAAATGTGGCGGTCAATGTCGCCGGTAGCATTCTGCTCGAGCTTAACTTCGCCGGATAATCCTTTATAAATTATACAGATATAATCCTTTTGGGTCTATTTGATAAGCAATTAGAAGCGTGATTAACCAGCTCATTACAAAAAATATTTAGAAAAAAAACAACTTTGGGCTTGGTTAAGGTACGAAAATTATCATGCATATATGTGTAGTTGTGTATTATATTGTGGCTATCGTATACAAACCTGAACTGCTGCTACATGATAATTTTTTTTTATAAAAAATGCTGAAAATGAAGGATTTGGTTGTGTAGGGGTTTTGTCTTGGCGTAGTGCACCCATCAACTATTGGAGAAAGGGTATCTAATTATCAATACCCATCAATATCAAGCTTATAAATATTCGTCTTAATATTTCTGAATTACTAATAAAACTTAATCCGAATAATTAAAAACTTAACACGACTCTCTAATCCAAGATTCCGAAACCTTATACATCAAAATCAATTGAGGTTAAGTAGGAATGATGTCAGGCTCACCCGACCTAACCCCAATTAAGTCTGCTTTCGCTCTCTCTCTCTCTCTCTCTTAATATATGCACACACATTTGCATATACAAGCAAACATGCTTCGCATTTTCTAGTGAGCTAGTGCTTCATGGCTACCGCAGAGCAGCCGCAGCTGACATCCGAACCGCCAAAGGACGCAGCCCACGCTTCGGAGGCTCCCAAGCCGACCTCCCAGGTACAGGAGCCAGCACCCGTGCTGCCAAAGGATGCCCCTGAAGCTCCGGCAGCCGCGACGGAGCCGAGGAAGGCCGCTGCTCCTCTGCTAGAACCAGCTCCGTTCAATCTATTCAAAGCTGATTTCCTACTCAGGCTCCTGTTGTTTGCCGCGACTGTAACGTCAGTTGTGCTCGTGGTGACCGGCAACGAGACTCGGTCCTTCTCCTCGCCTTTTTCCTCGTTTCAGCTGGCTTTTGATGCCAAGTTTGTCTACTCTCCCGCACTCATGTAAGTCCTGCAATTTGAAAATTTTCTTTTTTGTCCATAATTAAAATTATACAGGAAAAATCAGAATAAAAATATGGCTAATATTTTTCGATATTTATGGATTAAAAAAAAAAAGATATTTTGTGGCGGCGATATCGACTGCTTGCTTACACAGCATCTTGTCGGCGGGAGTTTCACTTTATGGTATCTCGAGGCCCACTGTGGCGAACAAGTTCTTGTTTCCGATCGTGATGCTCGATGCGGTAAGGATTAATATATATTTTTCCTGATAATCTTTATTTTTGCTACTTAATTGTCAATTTATTCCAATTTGAAGATTTTTTTTAAAAATAATAATAGCTTATGTTGGGGGTGGTATCGTCGGCTACCGGGGCGGCGGGAGCTATCGCCTACGTTGGTCTGAGAGGAAACTCCCACGTCGGATGGACCAAAGTATGCGACATTTACAGCAAGTTTTGCACGTACGTTGGTAGCTCCGTCATCGTCTCGCTGGCTGCATCAATTGTGCTCGTCTTGCTCGTCATCGTCTCCGCGTATTCACTTCATCACCGAACCCGCTAGATTTTATTTTTATTTTTATTTTTATTTTTATTTTTATTTTTTATTTTGAAGTTATGTACGCGTGATTCGCGACTGTGTGTGTGCGTGTGTTTTTTCCGTATCGAATTAGAAGTCCTCTATAAAGATCCGCATCTTTTCTGTATATGAGTTTTTTTTTTTTTTTTTCATTAATTTTAGAACATTGGACTGGTGCACCCCCATCACTAGCAGAGGCCCAAAAGCCCAACAATGGCCGACAGCCCATGCTTCAGAATACCTAAAAAAACAGGCCTAGTCACGAGAAGCCCAGCCCGACTCTGCTTTTAAAAAAATAATTTGTAACGATAAATACGAGGTACACATCATGTAACGATTTTGAATAAGATATTCACGTACTAAATGCAAACATACGGGGGTTGTTTGGATGGATTCAAGAACCCTGAAATTGAAAAAAATTAAAAAAATAAAAACTCCAATTCTCCAATTTTAATATTTGGTTCGATTCCAAAAAAATCAGAATTAAAGAAATTATATAATGGCGAATTGCTGACGAAGGAAACTGGCGAATTGTTTGTTTCCTCCTTTCTTCAATGGCTGCTCTCCGTGTATGTCACATCCCAATCTCGCCGACGACTATCTCCTATCCGTGATCTCAGCGAACTCGTCCGTCGAAGTAATCGTTGCTAGAGCTTTTCGGCCTTACAATTTCGCAGGTTTTTCTTCTTCCTTGATCTCACGAGATATCTTCTTCTCAGATCTGGCGGAGCTTCTTCTTCCAACAGCCATCTCGAGCTTTTCCCCGAGCATGCCCCGTCCCGATCTCCTGGCCCTCGAGGTGGCCCTCCTTGGCGAGCCGGAGGAGAGGAAGCACGCTATCTTCCTCGATGATGAGCTTGCCGTAGCGATCATTGTCGCGGGCCAGGGAGACGAGCGAGGCGGCAGCATCAGCGCGGGCCTCGAGGGAGGGGTCGGTAAGGAGAGCCCCAATATGCTCCCAGATGAGGAAAAGAATCGGCTCATTCTCGGCGATCGGAGGGAGGCCGAGGTGGACGTCGTCGTCGTCGTCGTCCGCGGTGGAATTGGAGACTCTGATGAGTTAGGGGAGGTCGGCGAGGGAGTTGTCGAGGGAGATGCCTACGTGCTTGAAGGCTGCAACGGGGATGGTGGTGCAGAGGCAACGAAGGGCACCGTGGGTGCAGCTCTTGGAGACGAGGTTGAGGGCCTTCTCTAGGGCCTGCTCGGTGTCGTCGGTGATACGACGGGCGGGGCGTTCGTAGAGGTTGACGTGAGCACCCTGGCAGAGGAGGGCGGACAGGAACTCGGTCTTGGACTTGAGATTGAGGCACTGCTGTGTAAGGCTCGGTGGGATTCAGTGGGTTTGTAATGGAAAATAGTTATCTTTAGTCCTAAATTAACAAAGTATTAGAGTTAAAATTAAATTAAATATGATGACTGCTGTAGATTTAATAATGAATTTTTTTTTTGGAAAATTAAAAAAATAAAATCTTGGGGTCAGGTGAGTCGCGGACCGCAAACGCCCAGAAACAATATCGTGTAAGAATTTTATTTATTTTTAAATAAATTTATTTTATAAAATTTCCTTCATTTTTAAATTAATTGCCTTTGTAAAATTTTGTTCATTTTAAAATTAATTTATTTTGTAAAATTTCCTTCTTTTTTTTATTAATTTACATGTTTTCATTTTAAATTGTTTCCATAATTTATTTAACTAAAAATAAATAATTTTTTAATAACTTAATTTATAATTTTATTAAATTATTTAAATTGTTAGTTAAAATATAATAGACAAATCCTGAATTAATTTTATTATATTTATATAATTATCTATTTATGGATTATTTTAAATTTTATATTATTTTTTGAAATAATAAATAATGTTTTATGAAAATATGTATTTTATGTTTATCAAATTATTTTTAAAAAATATATATTAAATAAGTCCTAAATTAAATATATTAATTATATATTCTTTTTTTTAGTATTTTAAATTCTATTTTGCTTCCATTCACTTCCATTTTCTTCTATAAATATATTTTATTATCCTAGTTACTTATAAATAAAGCCTCTTTTTTAAAAATAATATATATTATGTGTTCTGAATTATATTTATATTTTTTATCTTGTATCAAATTTAATATTAAATTATATATATATATATATATTATTTAATTAAATTATATATATATTTCATTTCTACTCTAATCAAATATAAAAATTACTGAAATTAATGGAATTAGCCGATTCTATTTATCAACTAAATAATTGAATATTAAAATTGAGAGAATTGATGAATTTTCAATTTTATCTAAATAATATTTATCAAAATATTAAAATTATTCGGTGCCCTCAATTCTCTTAATTTCTGAAAATCAAGAGAATTGATTAATTTCCGGTTTCAGGTTCGGAATAATTCCAACAGTTCAAATTGAGAGAATTGGAGACCCTCATCACCCACCTCTTCGCTTCGTTCCCTTGTTGCTGCTTGATCTTCTTCTCGCGAGAGACGAATAGGGCTTCAAGCATCTCTTCTGTGGCTTTGTTCTCACCCAACTTCTCATCGGCTCTCATCACCCATCTCTTCCCTTCGTTCCCTTGCTACTTGCTGGATCTTCTCTCTCTGAGCGAAGAGCAGGGCTATAAGCATCTCTTTCCTAGCTTTGTCCGCACCCAACTACTCATCGGCTTCCGTCACCTATCTCTTCCCTTCATTCTCTTGCTGCTTGCTGGATTTTCTTCCCGTGAGTGAAGAATAGGGCGTCAAACATCTCTTCTTGGCTTTGTCCTCACCCAACTCCTGGCATCGATTCCTGTCACCCTCCCCCTCACCGCCATCAACATGGTAGGATCCCTTCTCCTCTAATTGATTCTTGGATGAAATTTTGGGGTCCGATTTGGCTGATAGTTGTGATTTTCCTTCTTTTTTTTGTATGTGTATAGAGATCAGATAGCATGAATAAGGAGTTGGCTACGAGCTATCTAATATCCATTGTGATATCTTCCGCACTCTAATCAGCTCTGTCGTTGCGGTACCACTCTTTCCCACTCTAATCTTTATCATCTGTTAACCCATACATCTGGTTTGGAACAGGAAAATCCCTCTTTAACGTTTATCTTTCCACCATAAACCCCAATGCAAACACCTTTCATCCAAAACATACAGGACAACATCCACTTCTATCTCTGTTTACGCAAAATCGATGCCACACTGGATTCACTATTTATTCCCTAATACAGAACCCCAAAAACACCCATCTTTAAGCCATAAAATGGATCGATAGCCTTGCCACCGAGTAAGCCATCCGAACCGCTGCTTCTTGCTCCTTCGTCCATCCTTCTAAACCATCACATTCCTCAACCTCTCTCTTCTACCAATCCCAATCTCTTCTCCCTTGCGGCTCTCTGCCCTCCTCCTCTTCCTTTCTCCCCCGGTCTCCGAAGTCAAAAACTCCACACAACTCTTCCTCGCTTCCATTGTTTTCTCCACACTATCCTTCTCAATCACCTTTTCCGGCATCAAGTATGCACCTTTCTCCTCACTCGTATTGGAGTACGAAGCCAGTCTGGGAGACCTTCTTCTCTGGACCTCCTGAATAGATCCGGCAGGCCTATTGCGGCATTTTCTCGAACTCTGACCTAGGGTGTCCTCCAAAGACGGCTTCTTGGCAGAAACCGGTGAGGATTGCGCCGGGTCTGCTTCAAGATTGGATATTTGGAGTCGTTCCTGAGTGTGGGTTGGTTCTTGGAGAGATTTGGATCGCTGGTTTGGGAGCGAAACCTGGGGGATCTTCGGAGAGGGGTTTGGAGGAATCTTGGGGACCTTCGAAGTGGGGTTTTCGGATTTTCATGGACTTTGCTCTGATTTCTTCGGTACATTTGCTGGCAGTGGGGACCGGAGAGGAAGAGTGCGAGCGAGAAGTAGAAAAGGTTCAAACTTTGAAGTCTGAACTGTGGTGGAGCGCAATCCGAACAGTTTTGCGTATACACCCATTACTTTTTTTGAAATTGTAATACTTGTTACATTTACAAAAACACCTGATGTTCTTTAAATTTTTGAAAAACGTTCAACTGTAATTCATTTTCTCAACAAATGATTTTATTTTTTTTATAATGAGGTGGATGATCAAACGCCTGATGTTCTTTAAACCATCATCTACTGTATATCCTCTCTACTTAGCAATACCAATCCTCATCAATACAAACATGAGCAGCATTGCCCCTGCAGCTAATCCTTGCTGGTTTAATCCTGTAGTCTTAATTGGAGGAAAATCTTCAATCCTGCAGCTCAAATTTCTCCCACACTCAGTACATCTCATTGTGCTTGTACTGTGATGCCAGCAACAGCTTGGAGTTGTGGAAAATGTAGGAGATGTACTTAATCCATCCGATGAAAACTGGCACTTTTTGCACGTGAAATCCTCCAGCAAGCGTGAAGGTGAGCATGATCACCGAGGCACAGGTTGAGGCAGCCTTCACGTTCATGATGACAGCCCCAAGCGCAAGCCCGACGCCGTCTGTGACCAGCACGCAGAAGAGGATGATAGCGAGGAACATGAAGAAGTTGGCGGCCGAGGGCTTGAGGCCACCTATCCAGTATTATATGGCGGTTGAGATGGTCGGGAGGATGAGCGACATGGGGAGGTCGGCCACGATCTTCACCATGAAGTAGGATGAGAGTCTATACATGCCCGAGGACCGCTCCTTTGCCAGCATCATTCGCTCTCGAGGGAAGGTGAAGATTGCTTGGTAAAGCGGGAAGGAGCCCCAGAATCCACTGACGAAGAATAGCAACCCGGCAGGCAATAGGACATTTTCATTTCATCATCACATCCAACTCCTCAAAAATTAGAATACAGAAAAATTGAAACAGTTTTGGACCTGGTCCGGGACATGTTTGGAGCGCCACCAGATGGCTCCGGCGATGTGGGAGATGGCCAAGAGCTGCAAGACTGTGAACTTGGAGAAAGCTTCGTGTTTTCTCTCTTTCACGTCCCTTTCCATCAACACCGTGAACTGAGTCCACCGAGAACTGTTCCATTGATTAGTTCCCTTCTCCTGCTTGTGCTCTCTGGATTTCTCAACTCCGAGCCCGGCGAGATCGCTCTTGATCTTATTTTGTAGGTGGAAGCTGTACGCGGAGACCAGCTCTTCCTTTACTTCTGCTTGGGTCTTGTTCCGTGATTCATCCGAATCTATTCCTGTAGTTATGCAGCAACAATAGATTCAGTTTTAGTTCAGAATGTTGTAAAAATGTTGGTATTCAAAATTAGTATACCATTGGCGAGATCGAGGAGGAAGTCTGCAGGGTTCATGGCGACCAACGGAGTGCGACCGATCCTGGCGAAGTACTCCATGGCCTCTGATTGCAGCCCGAAGTAGACCGGGGACCCTTCTGATAGCAACAAGACTTTTTGGAACATGTAGCATAAATGACTTGAAGGTTGATGTATTGTCATCACAATCGTCCGGCCGCCCTTTGCCAATTCCCTGACAACTGACAATATCCTCTGGGCAGTTGTGGAGTCTAGACCAGAGGTAGGTTCATCGAGGAGCAGGAGACCGGGTTCGATAAGCATCTCTTGCCCAATGCTGATCCTCTTGCGTTCCCCGTCTGACACACCACGAATAAGCGGCCCACCGATGATCCTGTTGCGGCACTTAATGAGGCCGAGCTGTGCAATGACTGCCTCCACGTGAGCTGCCTTGTCTTCCTTCGAGAGCGAGCGGGGAAGACGGAGGAGCGCGGTGTAGAGGAGCGTTTCTTGCACAGTGAGATGAGGATAGAGGACGTCATCCTGTGTGACAAAGCCCATGTTTCACTTGAGCAAGCTCGAGTAGGCGGTCCCGTTGTATGTGATAGTGCCAGTGAGCAGGGAGGAGGAGCTGAAGCGGCCACCGAGAGCTGTGAGGAGGGCGGTCTTGCCGCTCCCAGAGGGCCCCATCATCACGAGCATTTCACCCGGGAGGACAGCATCACAGATGCCTTTCAGTATTGTCCTTTCACTGATTCTTTTCTGCTCTGTGTTGCTTTTTGAGGCTTCTGGTTTGATTTTGATCTTGTACAACACGTCCTCAAACTGCAGGAAAAACAGAAACACAATAGTGCAATTAATGCTATTCATCAAACAAGAAATCAGAGAAGAATGAACAATAACTTTTTAACATTCAGAACATCAAGGGATTCTTCGACTTCTTCCAATAAAACAGAACACATGCATGTGGAGGACTGAGCTTAGAAATATACAATCATCCAAGTAATGTGTTCTTTGAATTCGTTCTGTGAGGCGGAAAACATGCATGTGCGGGAAAACTTGGAAATCCCATCTCTTGGTGTCCATGGCTGCTGATCATACAAAACAAAAGAAAATCATATGCAAAAGATTGACATGAAATGAACTAATCGAAATTTGTCGAAGGCCTATTTGAACTCTCAAGAACCGATATTTCTAGAATTTCAAAAAAAGGAACCACGATATTTCTTTTAAGGCCTTGGATGAATTCTGATTTGAAATTAAGGTAATTATCAATTTGATTAATTACATAAAATTAGAGGAACAGAAGGAATTGATAATTTCGATATTTGAATATACTAAGAAATTATTAATTTTATTAATTTCGTGAATTTCGGTGTTTAGATTGAAAATAAAAATCAATAATTTTCAAATAAATAAATTTTTTTATTTATTTTATTCATATTTATTTTTTAAAAAATATAAATTTTTAATAAATAAATTAATAAAACATATTTTGGTGATTAACTATTTATATATTAAAAAAATTTACGCTAAAAAATAATTTTTTAAATATTTATTCAATCAATAAAATATATTTTAAATTAAAAATTTATAATATATAGGTATCAATATTTAAAAAATATGTAAAAAAATTAATGAGAGGAAAAAATTTTTCATATGATTTTAAATAAAAAAAATTATTTATTTTTTTAAAAATAATGTTAATGGTTGAATTTAAAAATATATAAAAATTTTCTACACAAGCATGCCTCGTAATCATCTAATTCTTCCTTTGATGAAAAATGAAGCCACATATAAAATCATGGGATAATTACGTACAACTCCCCGTAATTAGCCTTAATTATGTATAACCCCCGTAATTTCCGAAATTACCCACACTCTCTTATTTTCGAAAATATTTACCCACACCCCCTAATTGTTATTTAATCAAATTTTTCCCAAAAAATTCCGATTTTACCCTCGGTTATTTTTACAAATACACCCCTAAAAACTTATTTTTTATATTTTACGCCCCGAAATTCGGTTTTTTACAAACAACACCCCGAAATAACTCTGATTTACAGAAAAGTCCTCGAAATTCAGATTTTTGCAAATAAACCCCCGGAAATTATTTCGATTTATAGAAAAGTCCTCGAAATTCGGATTTTTGCAATTACACCCCGGCGCGCGGGCGGGAGCGAAGGAGGAGGCCGGCGGTGGGAGCGGAGGTGGAGGCGGGCAGGAGCTGGCAGCGGAGGCCAGGCGGGCAGGAGCGGAGGCGGACGCGAGCGGGAGCCGGCGACGGGAGTGGAGGTGGAGGCGGGCAGGAGCCGGCGGCGGAGGCCAAGCGGGCAGGAGCGGAAGCGGACGCGAGCGGGAGCCGGCGGCGGGAGTGAAGGCGGAGGCCGGGGCGCCGGCGCGCCAACAACCGGGCGCGGACGGCCAAGGCCGAGGCCATCCGCGCCCGCGTGTCGGCGCGTCGGCCTCGGCCTACGTCCCTGGCACGCAAGGGCGAAACGGCCTCAGCCTCGGCCGTCCGCGCCCACGTGCCGGCGCGCCGGCGCCTTGGCCTCCGTCCCGCGTATTTTCCGTGAAATTTAGTATTAAAAATGATTAAGATATTGATTTATTTAAAAAAAATTAAGGGATTTATTTGTAAATATACAATATGAAACTTGTAATTTTAAATGTTATGTTTTGAAACGTTCGATGATTTATTTGTAAAATTTACTTATAAAATAAATAAAATTTGGTCTTATTTATAAAGAAAAATATTAAAGGTGGTCTATTTTTAAATGTAAAAATAGTAAACTTGTAATTTTAAATTTTAAATTTTAAATGCAAGCAACTTTGGGTGTCTGTACCAAATGCTCTACAAGTACTTCCTCTACGTTCAAGGAGACAACCTGGTAGGCCTAAGAAGAAAAGTATTAAGGATCCAATCGAAACATCAAGTAAAGCAATATATACTTGCAGTAAATGTGATCAGCTGGGACACAACAAGAGAGCGTGTAAATAATCTCTTGGACTACAACAACAAATTGATGTTCCTGGATCTAGCAGTAATCAACAGTCAGTGGGAAACCAATATGTTGGAGAACGTGGCAGAGGAAGAGAAAGAGGAAGGTCTACCGTAATGACTTCAAATTTTAGTATGCATTTATCATGTGAGTTTTTCTTTTAAAAAATTGACAATTTTTTTTTATTTTATGTGATTTTGAAACAATACATTGATAAATGTCATTGTATTTTTTTGCAGGAAGTTCGTCAGATCTTTATGATCAATTTTGATTGGGTAAATAGTCTTTTCGAAAATGATGATGATGTCATATTGCTTGGTTATCATAACTATGGGTGCATTCTGTTTGTAGGTGCATATTTCTGCTAGATAAACTGGAGAGAGTTAGATGACAAGGTTTTGGATTAGCGACTTAGGAGGAACTGTCATATCTTTTATCATCCACATCTCTTTTCTTTTGTTGAATGAGAAATGAGAAGTGTTATTTTAGACACTTGTTTCATTAATGTTCTTCAAATTTTGATTTATAAGGAATAATGGAATGTTTCCTTTTTTGGTTCAATAATGGAAGGTTTGCTTTTGTTGGACAACAATAGAATTTGTTATATTGCTTTATGTCTTGAACTTTATAGCTGCTATTGCTATCTGATTACTAATTAGGCTATATTGTTTTAACAAACTGCAAGCTTCTATTATTGTTATGGCATACTATATGTTATAAAATCTCAGGAATGATTGTCATTCACTAGGAAGTGGCTTTCTTTATCATCTCCAGTTTTACATAAATAGGGTTTATCCTTTTGGTGGGAGATCTGGATCTGGTGTGATTTCTCTCCGTACTCTTTCTTTAGTTGTTTCAAAACTTAAAAGTTAGAATTACAAATTTCATATTGTGTATTTAAAAATAGATCCCTTGATTATATTTTTAATAAATAAGTCAATATTTTAATCATATTTAATATTAAATTTCACAAAAAAAAGACAGTGACGGTTTTAAAATTAAAAATTTCAAATTACAAGTTTACTATTTTTACATTTAAAAATAGACCACCTTTAATATTTTTCTGTATAAATAAGTCCAAATTTTATTTATTTTATAAGTAAATTTTACAAATAATTCATCGAAAGGTTTCAAAACTTAAAATTTAAAATTACAACTTTCATGTTGTACATTTACAAATAGAATCCTGCAATATTTTTATTTATAAATAAGTTTATATTTTTTATCATATTTTAAGTAAAATTTTACAAAAAAGATATTAATAATTTTTAAATTTATAAATACAAATTTAATATTTATATATTAAAAAAACCCTTAAATTTTTTTTTATAAAATAAATATAAATTTTCCGAAATTTTAAAACTAATTTTTACAAATACACCCCTCGCCGGACCATCGTCGCTCGGCATCCTCGCCCGCGCGCCGGGGACAGAGGTTGAGGTCGGGTGACCCACCGGCACTCAGTCACAGACGGCCTCCGCACGCGAGACGGAGGCTGAGGCGCCGGCGCGTTAGCGCCCCGGCTTCCACCTTCGCTCTCGCCGCCGGCCTCCTCCTCCGCTCCCGCCCGCGCACCAGGGTGTTATTTGCAAAAATCCGAATTTTCGGGAATTTTCTGTAAATCAAAATAATTTTCGGGGGTTTATTTGCAAAAATCTGAATTTCGAGGACTTTTCTGTAAATCAGAGTTATTTCGGAGTGTTATTTGCAAAAAACCGAATTTCGGAACGTAAAATATAAAAAATAAGTTTTTAGAGGTGTATTTATAAAAATAACCGAGGGTAAAATCGAAATTTTTTGGAAAAAGTTTGATTAAATAACAATCAGGAGGTGTGGGTAAATATTTTCGAACACAGGGGGTGTGGGTAATTTCGGAAATTACGGGGATTGTACATAATTAAAGCTAATTACGGGGGTTATACATAATTATCCCTAAAATCATTCACACGTGTTTTAACATCAAACTTGAGTTCTAACCATTATCTTAAATGAAGCATAACCGAAGCCCAAAAACAGTATCAAACGTCAGTATTACTCTTCAAAACAATGTGAAATCTCAGAAAATGTTTCTTTGAAGTCATCCTAAAACTCAGAACACATGCAAATGGAGGAAAAAAAACTAAAAAAAAAAAAATCATATGTACATCATTGCCACGAGTTTTTACCATTAAAAACATGTTAATCTTATTCTTAATAACATTGTGGGGTTCCAAAAGAAAGCTTTTTTTGAAGTCATCCTGCAAGCAGAACACATGCATAAACCCATTCCTCGACATCCACACATGGCGATCATGAAATCCTCCACTTCCAAGAACGAGAAATAAAGCCAAAATCAGATCTCTGAAGAAGAGAGAAAAGAGATAGAATGAAGACCTTAAGGACAACAGGGCGCTGGCACTTGCGGAACATGGAACTCCCATAACCAGAACCAGACTCCATGTCCACCTCCATCTGTTCCTCCTCCTCCTCCTCCTCCTCCTCCTCGGGAATTCAAAAAAGGACGGGCGAGCGACACTCCCGGTCTCTCCCTGCCACATATGAAGAGGAAACGATGTAGTTGGATTTCTTGAAGCAACCTATCTGTTTGTCCACAAAGATATGCACATCATCAAGACATTTCCCTAAAACACAATAATTTAAATGAAAAAATATATGGCGATTGAAGAGGAGATAACCCCATTATCCAATGCTGACAAACTACAAATCTAAGCATAGCCTTGTGATGTATTCGCATTAATTGTATCCCTCTGCATGGCGTTGCTTGCCACAACGAACCACCTCATACGTGACACCTAGATTGCGTACAAAGATTCCGTGTTTTGTACAAAAACTGGAAAAATATAAAAAATTTATTTATTTGTAGGAAGACTTGCGCCACACTGGTCCAATGCTTCAAAAATTGTTCCTTTCTGAGAATCTAGATTGCAATTGCTAAGAACAAGAATCATACGTGCAAGCAAGAAAAAAAATTGTGATCTTTACCAAAAGGAATGGGAATTTAGGGTTTAATGATCCACAAGGAATCTGGTGCGAATTTTGCAAGTTGCTAATTGAATTTCTCTTCAAAAACCTTAGGAGTCCTTTGGATGTATTCCAAATTTTAAATTATGAAATTAAGAAAATCGAGTAATTTTAGAAAATTAAAAAATTTAAAAAATAAGATAATTTTAATATTTAAATAAATATTTTTTAAATAAAATTGAGATTTAGTCTATTTATAAATTCTAAAATTTTATTGTTTGATTAACAAATGAAATTGATCAACGGATTTGATCCTCATCCAGGACCATGGCGAGAAGGAGATGATCCGACTGGCCTTCGGCTCGAAGGCATTGCTTTCACTCCGTCGTCGTCAAGGCCCGAAAGGACCTCAGCCTTGTCCCACTTTCTTGCTCTCACTCCGTGCCAACATTGCTCTCTGCTCCTCCTTCGCCGCTCATCGTGAGCTCGACTTCCTGGGTTTTGCCGCAAGCGGCACCTTTCTCTTGCTTTGTCATTGTAGACGAGGTTCATAGCCCGGAGGAGATCCAAAGTCCGACGAACTTTTACGGCGAGACTGGAGGAGCAGGGGATCTAATTGATGAGTTTCAGCTCTAGGGCCAGCTATTGTTTCTCAAAGAGTAGGGGTCATTGGCGGTGCTCGGGGGAGCAAAAAGCGGCAAACTTTTATGTGGAGAGGTTGCCGACGAGTGCTGGAGCCTCTACGCCGACAACAACAGGATGTTGTTTTCTTATTCTATGGGGTACGAGAATCACCACCAGCACTACTGTTCAGTCATCGACCTCTGCCTCGGCTTCAATGTTGGCTACTTTGATGGACGAGTTCGTCGAGATCACATATGGGAGATGGCCAAGGAGATCCAGATGGAACTGCTTGAGTCGTTGAAAAAAAGGAGGAAATAGACTATTTCGTCAGAACTCCGTTGAAAAATAGATTAGTGGGATCCATTCAATTCTCAAAAATTGAGCGGATTCCTGAAAAAAAGTTCAAAATTTATTTTCGGAATTAGAACAAGAGAGGAATAGTCCAATTATTTTAATTATAGTTTTTAAAATTCAATCAAATACTAAAATTAAGGAATTAGATTTTTAATTCCTCAAATTCTCTCAATTTCATGTTCTAGAATCCATCCAACCACTCCCTTAAAAGAAAAAAACTTCAAAAAACAAACAAAAGAAATGTCAAGCTATAGAACAGCGATTTTTCCGTTTTCTCGGAAAAAAAAAAATCTAATTTGTCGGGATTTCCACCTCGCCGGTGGTAGCGTTCAAGAAAGGCTGGTGCTCGCGGACCACGTGGAGCGTTGGGACACGTTTCGTCATCCGATGCGACCTACGACTGGATCCGGTTGGCATCAACTACCAAATACAAGTGCCACGTGGTACCATCCCGGGGGTCACGAGCTCGGGCCAGCCCAAATTCATCTTGGGCCTCGCCTAGGCCTGGTCCGTTGTATTCTTTACTAAACTCCAATAGTAAGCCCAACTCCACTGTGTTGGGTTTCAGGTGTACTTTCACAAATAACACAAAGACAGGTGGTTTACTGCAAAACTCCATCCGAAGTTTGCAACGAGATATATTCAACGTAAAATAATGACAACTGAATCCCATTAAAAACAGAAGATATTGAACTAAATAGAAACAACCAACCATCAAGCGTACTGATTTCCTCAAAAAAAAAAAAAAAGAAAGAAAAGAAAGAAAGAAAATTTTGCGCTCAATATTAACTCTCCAACGCCTCGATGCAATTAACATAAGATTAGTAGTCCTTAACTATAATTAGTTGAGAAGAAGATGGACAATTAATCCAATAAATGTTGAAGGCTTTTTCTTGTGTTTCAATCAATGGCTTTACGAATTTTAAGTTCGAGTTGGATGGCCAATCAACTTTTAATTAGTAGTGATTGCCTCTTTGCGAATAAATCTCGTTTAAAATGTGCACTTTTGATTGGTTGTCGTGCAAGCTCTGGAGATTAATCGATTAATTGAGCTTTTCGGGGTTTAAATTTTATTAAGCAAGTAGTTTTGGCTGTGCAAGCAAATTACATATACATCCCTAAAATTTTTCTATATTACATACGTATTGAAATATGTTTCCTACATCCATTCATTTTAAAACTTAAAACTCAATTAGACTAATCTCTGGGATCTCATGTGAAAAAGCGAATGCTTTCAGAATTCAGATGCTTCTATATCGTTATGCGTAATTATTATTAGCTGCAGTGAAATAATTGCTCTTTGGGGCTTTGTGTATTTTTGCATTTTATAAGGGTGTGCATGTGAAAAAATCTTAAAGAAAGAGAGTATAGTCAATGAGTAAGCATGGGCAACGGACGAAGTGGAGAAAATATTATTGAAAAAGAGCCAGAAAAGCAAAAACAAAAGAAAAAAAAAAAAGAAAGAGATTTTTATAGGAAAAAAAAGAGAACGGAAGAGAGATCCACTCTCCCCTCCCCTCTTCCTTCTGCTCTCCGTTCCCTCCTGATTCTCACCCATTTTTTTGCTATCTTTCGATCTGGCGCCAATCCCTTAATCGTTTACCAACTCGGGAATCCGGCCGAGGTCAGTCCCTTATCCATGGCGTGATTTTTTTTTCTTTTTTTGGTGAGTTTGTCGGGCTTTTCTGATTGATTTGTGTTGTTTTTGTATGTTTTTTGGGGAAAGATTTGATCTTTTTGACGGGGCTGGAGTGATTGGGGTTGTTTTGATGTTGCGGGTTTGTGATTCTGTTCACCGCTGATCTTTTGATTCTGAGTGGCGGAATGCAATGATTGGTTCCCGTGGTTTCGCTTTTACTGTGTATTGCTTACGGTTTGATTGGTCGGGATGAAATGCGGATGTAAACTTTTGATTTTTGGGGTAAGTTACTGATTTGTATTTGTATATTTGATCTGATGGGATTTCTTTGCTGCGCAAAGTTTCGATTTTTGATGACTCGGCGAAATGTTTTGACTCCAAGTTAGCTGCTTGCTCGTACAGTTGTATGGTTATTTCTTTCCGGAGCATAAAAGCTCGATGTTTCTTCATTCTTTTCAGTGATAGAGCGGGTTTGACTTCATATGGATGTTATTTGCCCTTTTTTTTATTCTAACTTAAGAAAATGGAAAAAAGTTCCTTTTTTTTTCTTTTTGAATCTTTTTTCCTTTGGAGCCAGATAACGCTCTGCTTTTAGTTGGATGAATCAATACAGTCCTTTAGTGAGATCTCTACGTCTAGGATTCTTCTCTCCCTTCTTTTGATTTTTGTTTTCTTCTTTTGTTTTGTTGTATGTGATTTGTCTTTTCCTTTTTTAGTGCTTATCTCGCTGTTCGGAAGCTTTATGGATTAGTGTTTGACCATCCGAGTGGCAGATAAGTTCATGATCCCTCTTTATTATATTTTCGTTCCCTTGTGACAGATAAGATTGTTTGCTACAGGCATGTATAAGAACCAGTTGCAAGAACTAGCTCAAAGAAGCTGTTTCAACTTGCCTTCTTATGCATGTATCAGAGAGGGGCCAGACCATGCTCCACGGTTCAAGGCAACAGTCCAATTCAATGGCGAGACATTTGAGAGCCCAACCTTCTTCAGCACGCTGAGGCAAGCGGAACATGCAGCGGCAGAGGTAGCTCTAAGTACATTGTCACAGAGGGGACCGTCAAAATCATTAGCTTCAAGGGTTTTGGTATGCTAAACTAAGTCTTTGATCCTATATCAGTGGCTTTCTAATCTGGCTCTAGATGCTGTTTCGTGCTTGAACAATTGTTTCAACCTATTCTTTTGTTTGCTTGATAGAATATCTAGTATAGCAGTTATCTTCTTTTAAGGAAATTGTCTTGGGATTCATCTTTGGGACTTTATATCATCTTTCTTGTAGAATAGCACAGTATGAGATATGATGTAGAATGTTCAAAGGAAGAAGTTCAAAAACTTAGAGTTAAAAGAAACAAATTCAAAAGTCAAGGGGTCACGATAAATGATTAGATTCATTCTTTTATTTAACTTAGGATTTATCTTATTTAGTACTTCCCTATATTGAAATTCTTTTTATTATGATGTTATGAATATCTTTTAGTATGAGTCAATTAGTTCTTATTCTCAGATTCCACCAATCCAAGATTGATTTTGAATTGAATTTTATTCAGTTTAGAACTTGGGAAGTATGAATCATTATTTAGGATTTTTATTTTCGTACATTAACTTATTTATAACTTCTACCAATTCAGTTAATGAGTTCAAGCTGAGTTGTATTCAGTTTAGAACTTGGGAAGATATAAACCTAATCAAATAGGACTTTTGATAATTGTATAAATAGACCTTAACCTTATGGATGAGAGAACTGCTTTTATTTATAAAGTTCTAGTTTAGTGAATTTTCTCTTTTACTTCTGGACTCAAGGAGTTTTTAACAGAAGTAACGGTATTTTTCTCGTTTACCATGTTTGTTGTTACGTCAAGTGGTATTAGAGTGAGACTCTCCTTACTTAATGGCTAACGACGATGTAACCAGCAATAACCTTAGGACGGTACTCCTATGAGTAATCACATCAGCCGTGAATATTTTGACTCGATTATAGAGGCAATCCAAAACTCACTTGCAAGTTTGATACTGAGGACGAATCAATTTGAAGGTCTAAATCAACCACATTAACGGACGATTCAATTAGTCGAGGAAAGGCTCTGCAAGTGAATTCAAAGGGTTTACAAGTCCTTGAAAATTCCAACAATGAAAAAATTGAAAACATCATTCATCGACCAATTTTTAAGTATGATAGATATCATGATTTTCGCTTGAAGATTGATCTCTCATCTTTCAATGGCCAACTTCAGATCGAAGATTTTCTCAATTAGTTTACTGAAGTGGAACGGTTTTTCGACTACATGGAGATTTCAAATTAGAAGAAAGTGAACCTTATTGCTTACCAACTAAGGGGGGTGAATCATCTTGGTGAGAATGCATATAGTTGGAAAGGACATGCCAAAATAAATCTCCAATTCGAGCATGACCACGAATGAAAGCTCTTCTCGAAAAACAATTCCTTCCCATAAATTATGATCAGGTATTCTTTTAGTAATATCAAAATTGTCGATAGGGTAATCGCAATGTGAAGGCATATGCTGAGGAGTTCTATCACCTCTCCGCACCGAATAATTTAGCGGAGACTGAATTTCATCAAGTGGTAAGATTCATTTGTGGGTTACGCACAACCATCCAAGATAGAATTTTCTTTCAACCTATTTGAACAGCTAATGAGGCTGTGAGGAGTGCAATTCATGTGAAGTCCCAATTGAAGCTACCTATCATTAGAAATCAGACGGAGAGAACGATTAGTGAGAATTCAAAAGGAGCAGAATCTATTCCTAATAGAGGTGTAACTACACAATATCCTCGACCTCTCACATAAGTAAATCTTGAAGCTGGACCTATAAGGCCAACAAGAAACACCACATTAGCAAAGAACCCAAGTTTTAATCTTAATGTAAAGTGCTATCGCTGTGAAAATTTTGAATATCGTTTTAATGTTTGTCCATGACGACAACTTGTAAACCTAGTTATTGCAGACAATTTTGTGGTTAAAGATTTACATGATTCAAAAAATGATGACCTAGTTTGTAATCAAGAAAACTATAAAAATAGAATATTCGTGGAGTTTGATTATGAAATGTCATCTTTTGTAGGTTAGAATTTGATGTATATCCCAAAGTAAGAGGAAAATGTACAACGTCATAATATCTTTCGTACTTGATGTACAATAAATGATAAGATCTGCGATATGATTATTGATGGGGGAAACACTGAGAATATCATCTCCAAGACCATAGTCGACAAGTTTCAATAAAAATGGAATTACATTCCTCTCCTTATAAAATTAGCTAGATAAAAAAGGTTGGTGAAACTAAGATAACTGAACGGTGTCAAATTTGTTTTTCCATTGGAAAATTCTACAAGGATGAGGTAACTTGTAATGTCGTAGAAATGGATGCATGCTATATCCTTTTTGGCAGACTTTGATAATTTAATAGAGATTTTACAAATCGTGGACGAGACAATTGTTATATCTTTTTTAAAGATGAAAAGAAAATTATCCTCATTCCCATTGCCGAAGAGTGTCGATTCAAAATTTTACAAGCGGAGGGTCACTCTTTCCTAATTGTGCAAAATTTTATAAAGGAGACTAAAAAAACAACTCAAATATTTGTTATAATTGAGAAAGGAATGAGACAATACCCACTGAAGCTCTAAAAGGCTTGCAACCATTTCTAGATGAATTTAAGAAAATTATGTCCGATGATCTTGCAGATGAACTACTCCCAATAAGAGATATTCAGCATCACATTGATCTTATTTTTGGAGCAAGTTTATCAAATATGCCCCGTTACAGGATGAGTTCAAAGGAGTCACAAATTTTACAAAATAAGGTTGAAGAGTTGATCAGAAAAAGAATGGTCAGAGTCAGCATGAGGTAATGTGTAGTTTCAGCCTTATTGACACTTAAGAAAGATGGAAGTTGGCGGATATGTGTAGATAGTCGAGCCATCAACCGAATCGAAGTAAAGTATAGATTCCCAAACCTCAGTTAGAAGACATACTGGATATGTTGGAAGGGTCAAAGTTGTTCTTTAAGATAAATTTGAAGAGTGAATACCATCAAATTAGAGTTAGACCCGATAATGAATAGAAAACAGCTTTCAAAACAAAAGGAGGACTTTATGACTTGTTATGTCTTTTGGACTTTCAAATGTATCATGTACTTTCATGTGATTGATGATCAGGTATTCAAACTTTTTATTAGTCATTTTGTTATTGTTTACTTTGACGATATGCCGGTGTATAGTTATAATAAAGAAGAATATAAAAAGTATATAATTGAAGAACTTACTGTGTTGAAAAAGAAGAAGTTGTACGTCAACTCAAAGAAATATCGTTTTATGACTGACCATTTGGTGTTCTTGAGATTCATGGTGAGTGTCGAAGGCATTCATGTTGATGAAGAAAAGATAAAAGCTATTAAAGAATGATCGATATCAAGAAATGTATTAGAAGTTAGAAGCTTTTATGGTCTAGCGATATTCTATCGGAGGTTTGTCAAAAATTTTAGTTTCATTATGGTACCAATAACCGAGTGTTTAAAACAAAACAAGTTCTCCTTGATTCAAGAAGCTAATAGATGTTTCGAGTTGATCAAAGAGAAGTTATTTACTGCATCTGTTTTAACACTCCATAGCTTTGAGAAGTTATTCAAGGTAGACTGCGATACTTCTTATATAGGCATTTGAGTTGTTCTATCCCAAGAAGGAATACCAGTAGCTTTCTACAGTGAAAAGTTGAGTGAAACTCGAAAGAAATAATCAACATATAAGTTAGAGTTTTATGCAGTTGTACAAACAATTCGTCATCGGAAGCATTATCTAATTCAGCGAAAATTCATTTTAATACTAACTACTAAGCTTTGAAATTTATTGATAACCAAAAGAACTTAAATCACATGTATGGTCAATAGTTATCATTCTTACAGCAATACACCTATGTCTTAAAACACAAATCTGGACTAAAAAATAAGGTGGCAAATACTTTGAGCCGCATAGCAGTTTTGATGGTAACTATAAGTAACGAAGTTGAAAGGTTTGATTATTTGAAGGAATTGTATGCTGAAGATGAATATTTTGAAGAGGAGTTTAGAAAGTGTCAACAGCACAAAGAAGTGATTTATATTTTCATGAAGGTTTTTTCTTTAAGGATTCTCGCATTTGCATTCCAAGGTACTCCTTGAGAAAAAGGTGGTAAAAGAGGTGTATGACAGTGGCCTAATAGGACATCTTGGGCGTGACAAGAGCATTGTATTTGTTGAAAAGCGCTACTATCGATCACAACTTAAAAGAGATGTCGGTCATTTCGTACAAACGTGTTATGTATGTCAAACAACCAAATGAAGCTCCCAAAATATTGGCCTTTATACCCCATTGCTTGTGCCAAATGCTCTATGGGATGATCTATCGATGGATTTTGTTTTGAGCTTCCTCAAGACTCAACGAAACATATATTCAGTATTTGTTGTTGTCGACAGATTTTTCAAGATAGCGCATTTCATTTCATGCAAGAAGACAACAAATGTAATAAGAATGACTAATCTATTTTTTCATGAGATTATAAGGGTACATGGAGTGCTAAAAACTATCACTTTTGATCGTGATACAAAATTTCTAAATCACTTCTGGAAGACATTGTGGAGGCGATTTGATACATCTCTACAATTTAACAATGCTTATCATCCTCAAACAGATGGACAAATTGAAGTGGTGAATTAAATACTTATAAACATCATTTGGTGTTTTGAAAGAGACAAACCAAAATAGTGGGACTATGCACTTGTATAAGCTGAATTCACTTTCAATAATATGAAGAATAAGTCTATGAAAAAATCGTCATTTGAAATTGTCAGTGGAAGAACCCCAAGGCACCCGTTAAACCTGGTAGTGTTGCTCAAATTGACAGGAACAAGCATAGCTGTAGACAATATGGCGGAGAGAATTATTGAAGTGCATACTGAGGTAAAGAAAAAATTAGAAGAATTCAATATCAAATACAAAATTAAAGCATATATTTATAAGCGTCCAAAAGAGTTTCAAAAATGAGATCTAGTAATGGTGTACTTGAGGAAGGAACGATTTCTAAATGGAATTTATAACAAACTGAAACAGAAGAAAATTGGGCTGCTAAAGATATTAAAAAAGATAAACGACAATACCTATGTCATCGATCTTGCGAAAGATTTGGAAATCTCACATACTTTTAATATTCAAGAGTTGTTTGATTATTATGCATATGAGAACTGTAAGTTACGAACGAGTTCTTTACAAAAAGGGGATATTGATGTAAGATGCTCAAAAGAAGAAGTTCGGAACCTTAGAGTTAAAAGAAGCTAATTCAGAAGTCAAGGGGTCATGACAAATGATTTGATTCATTTTTTTATTTAACTTAAGATTTATCTTATTTAGTACTGTCCTATGTTGAAAATTCCTTCATTATGATATCATGAATCCCTCATATTATGAGTTAATTAGATTTTATTATCAAATTCTACTAGTCCAAGATTGACTTTGAGCTAATCCTATGTAGTTTAGAATTTGGGAAGGATAAATCATTATTTAGGATTTTTATTTTCGTATATTAACTTATTTAGGATTTCTACCAACTCAATTAATGAGTTTAAGTTGAATTGTATTCAATTCAGGACTTGGAAAGACAGAAACCTACTCAAATATGACTTCTGGTAATTGTATAAGTAGGCCTCAGTCCTATGGATGAGGGAACTACTTTTATTCTCAATAAAGTTCTACTTTAGTGAATTTTCTCTTTTTCTTGTGAACTCAAGAAGTTCTTAATAGAGACAACGGTGTTTTTCTCGTCTATCACACTTGTTGCTACATCAAAATAACTATTATTTTGGTCTGGGTATTGTTGCTTCAAAGTCTCCTATGTTTATGAATCTAGTGCCATCTCCCTGAGAGTTTCAACGTTGGTCAAATCTTATGGTCTTTGGAGGTGCATGAAAATGTTTAGTGTATCATGAAAAGTATCTTCTTGTCCTTAGATTGAGACTATTGTGTTAGGAAACTTGTATGATTAACTCTCAATTTTTATTTCTTGTATTTGATCGAAGAGAAAAGCAAAGTGTTGGTGGATTGCAGGTTGGCTTACATCATCCAGTTTTCTTTTCAGTGGTTTTCTTCAAAGGATTTCAGTTAAACTAATGTTTCACATGTAAATCTACTTGATTGCACTGTTTTTCTTCAAATACCAACAGATAGCAGCAGTCTAAGATTCAAGCAGAAATTAGCGAGGTTTTCTTCCTCTTTTGATTGGTTTAACTAGTTTGGTTTGTCCCACATTTCGTTCATATCCTAATGCAGTGCTTTAGGATGTATAATAAATAGGGGCTCATTTCAGGAGTGATGATCAGTGAAAATCAGGATTAGCTAGTTGGGTTACTAGCGAGTCATGATGAGATTTTAATCACATATAGTTTCCAAATTCTTATGGTTGTATTTGGATGTAAGTTGTTGGACTAGAAACTCAAAACCTGTCTGGATGAGTAGAGAGTGGGTGAGGTGATGATTCCGTGATGATCACCTCCCTACTCTCGATTTAAATGGGTCCCAGGTGTTCTTTACCTTTTAATGCAATATCTGGCTTTTGTGTTCCATACACCAGATGTAAATTATTCCTTTAATATTACTTTTGCATAATTTTTGTTCTTGACTTTGTCAAGTGATATCACAAAGAAAGTAACAGTTAATGATTGATATCAGAGAAAACAACAGCTAGCGATATCAATCTACATTGCTGTTACCTGTACACACACACAGATTGCGAAACACTGGGTAATCATGATAATATTGTGGCTTTGTTGCTAGAGTTTTCAGATTTTTTTTTTCTTTTTCCTGTTCATGTTATACTAATTTTTTTAATCTCTCTCAGGATGAAACAGGGGTATATAAGAATTTACTTCAAGAAACGGCTCACAGGGCGGGGCTTAAATTGCCCATATACACCACTGTTCGATCTGGACCAGGTCATACTCCAGTCTTCTCATGCACAGTTGAGCTTGCTGGAATGAGCTTTAATGGAGAACCTGCTAAGACCAAGAAGCAAGCTCAGAAAAATGCTGCAATGGCTGCTTGGTCTGCATTGAAGAAACGTGAGTATACCATTTGTCCTCCTCTTATCATTTCATTTGTGAATGACACTGGCTTTAAAATCATCACTTGACAGAATTTGCAGCAAGCTACAATGAGTCCAACTGAGTTAATTGGAGTATGGTCAGAATCATAGTGCTTTGAACTAATTTTAGAAACACAATTGCAAGAAAGAAGCTACAAGTTTAGTCATTTCTGTTAAGATATGCTATTTGTTGAAATAGTGAAGAGGAAGAGAGTTCAGAATATTGAAATAATGGAGAAAAAGAGAGGTCAAATTACCCACGTGGGACTCAAATAAATCTCAAGTATAGTTGCATAAAAATACTCTTGAAACACTTGAGTAAATCCGGAAATTATCACGTCCCATTAAAAACTAGTCCAAAACCAATTTGGAAAGCAACAGTTGACTTAAAGAAATAGACTGAAAAGAACTCAAAGGAGTTGTATTCATAGAAAACTCCCATCTATATATAAAGGGTGGAAGACTAGGGTTTAAGAATAACTTTGTATTCTTTTCTCTTAAAATAATAAAGCCTCTTTTTCTATTCACTACAAAGAAAAATACCCTAGTTCTAGATCCACTGAAAAAATCCTAGAAAATTTTCACTTGTCAACAAAGAGAGAAGAATCACACCATCCAAAACCATGGTCGAATTAGCAAAAGGAAGCAAAAAACACATCACTGCTGGAGGCAATTTTGGACTGCAGATGACACTAATCCGATTGACAGAATCCAAGAACTATTTCCAATAGACCAAACTAGTACAAGTCTTCCTCAAAGTTAAGGAAAAGAGATTGTATGTTGAATGAGACGAGCTAGAAAAGCCAATAAAAGATTAGTTTAAAGAGAATGGTCAAGTCTTACTTGGAAATAGTATGAATCCAATAGTCAGTACGAATATGATAGATTGTGATACTGCTAAACAAGTATGGAAGGAACAATGTTTCAAGAATATTAAAGATAATGAAAAGGATGATAAGAACTAAATAAGGTGAAAAACCCTCGAAAGAACACTTTGCCACAATAAAAGGTCTCTAAAGCAAGTTGAATGTTTATCAATCATTCACCACCAACATTGAGAAACAGAACCAGTACAAGTACAAGGATGAGTTGATAGTTGCCTTGTTTCTATCAACTCTAAATAGAGAGTATGAACCTATCAAGAATTAATTTATGTCAAAAGAGAAAGTCTTATCAATAAGTAACATATATGTAAAACTACATAGGACAAATTTATAATATATAAAATCCTAGATTTGAAGTTGCTAGTAATCGGTAACAATATGAGTTTTGAAAGAGGAGAGTACAATTCAAGAGGAGGCTACTCAAAAAGAGAAAGAGGAAAAGATAAAATTAGTGTCAAGTGCACTCATTGTGGGAGAACCAATAACACATTAGATAAATGTTGGGTTCTACATGACAAGTCATTTACAAAACATGTCTTACAAGTTCCAAAATCATATCCAAAATATCATGAAAAATTAAAAGGCTTAGAACTTGTAGTTCTAAACACAATTTATATAGAATTGAGCAGAGAAGAATATAATCATGTAATGAATAGCAGAAAGACATTATTTATAATAATAAACTCAGGGCTCAAACCAATCTCAGCCTCTTTATGAATTATTGATTTAGGAGGTACGGATTATATTCTAGTAATGCTAAACACTTTATCATATTATCTCAACTATCAAAAACTAAGCATGTTCATCTAGCAAATAGAAAATATACTTTAGTGAAAAAAAAAAAATTTAGATTGGATCCCTAAATCTCTCCTTAGCTCTCTTTGTATAACAATTTCCTTATAACTTTCTTTCAATTAGCTAAATAATCAAAATCCCAAATTGTTATGTAATATTTTTTTTTAATTGTTTTTTTCAAAGTTTTTACACAAATGAAATAATTAATGGAGAGATTGAAAAAGGAGGCCTATATCTTTTTGATTCTAGTGAATAGAAAGCCAAGGCCATCACAAGTAAAAAGAAATATCTTTTACTATGACTTTATAGATTAGGACATTTATTTTTCTCAAAACTTAAAATTATATTTTTCTAATTTTAAATTCCAATTGGAATCTATTTGTGAGGTTTGTGAATTTGCTAAACATTACAAAAATATTTTTTCTCCTCAAATGAATGAAAGATGCTATAACCTTGTCAATTGATTCACAATAATTTTTGAAAAGCCATGTTTATGCCATTAAAAAATAATAAATATTTTGTCAGTTTTATTGATAATTTTTGTAAAATGACATGGATCTTTTTATTGAAGGGGATTAATAATTAATTTAATATCACAATTTAAACTTTGAAAGCAGATAATAAAGGAGAATATTTCTCAAAAGAATTTTATAATTAACTTCAAGATAATGAAACTTTAAGTCTCTTGTACCGCCATATTACAACAAAATGGTGTGATTAAAAAAAAAAGAAATTTATTAGAAATTGCAATAGCCGTTATATTCCAATAAAACTTGTCTTATAGATTTGGGGAGATATTGTCTAGACAACATGTTATTTGATAAACAAAATACCATCAGTTCTACTTAAGATAAGAGTCCATTTCAGACTCTATGTTCTAAAAATCAAGACTTTTATGTAACTCCCAAAATTTTTAAATGTACTTATTTTATTCAAGATTGTAGTATTAATAAAAATAAAGTATGACCAATAATCATAAAGTATGTATTATTATGATACTCTAGAATTAATAAGGAATACAAATGTTATAATATAATAAAATATAAAAGATATATATTCATGAATGTTATCTTTCTTGAGAGTATATCCTGCTTCAACAATATGTTAAAAAAACCTAATCTTTTAGAGGATAAAACTACTCAAAGTAAAACAGAATTTGTTGATGTAATTTCATCTATACCAGTCACTGATCTGCCCAATATGATACACACAGAAGAAGAAAATTAGAGGTTGAAAATTGTTTACATTAGGAGATAGAAGGGGAACTCAAATTAAGTAATTAATCCACCAATCATTGCTCTAGAAGATTTAGACCAAACAACCATATAAAAAGAGCTGAATGAGGATTCAAGTACATCTCTTTCTGAAATGGAATATAATCTACCTATAACATTGAGAAAGAAAGGAAAGAAAAATATGTGCAAAAATATTCCATAAGTCACTTTATTTCATATAAAAAACTATCTCCAAGTTTTAGATATTTTGCTTTAATAATCACTGTTACTATCATACTAAAGCATATAACAAAAGCTTTGGAAGATTCAAAATGGAAACTATGAAAATTGAGATGAAGGCATTAAACTTGAATAAAACATGAGAAATTGTGCCTCTATCGAAAGAGAAGAAACTCATGAGATGTGACTTGGTATATATAGTGAAGATTAAATCAAATGACAACGTAAATAGATACAAAGCCAAATTTATGATAAAGGGATTTATTCGAATTCATAGAATGATTACTTTGATACATTTTCTTTTATAGTTAAAATAAATTCCATAAAAGTTATATTATCTCTAACTATAAATAATAGGTAAAATATTAGTTAAATGAATGTGAAAAATATATTTCTTATTAAAAACCTCAAGGTGGAAGTTTATATGATTCAAACATCAGACTTCACTTATGTTAGTGAATAACATCTAGTATACAAATTAAAGAGGTCATTGTAACTCAAATAGTCACCTAAAGTATGGTTCAACAAGTTTTATATAGCTTTAATAGGATATGGATTTCCAAAAAATCAATTTGATTATTCAGTATTTATCAAAAGATAAAAAGAAAAAAATATACTTTTAGTGTATTTTGATAATATTATTATAATAGAAAATGACAGAAAAAAATAAGAGCTAAAAAAATTCTTGAAAACACAATTTGAAATCAAAGCTTTAAGAAGACTTTACTATTTCCTTCAAATAGAAGTAGTTTACTCTTCTAGAGCATTGAATTGTCATAAAAAAAATGCACACTAGATCTGTTAATAGAAATAGGTTTCTTAGATAGTAAAAACACATATACACCAATGGACTTAAATGTGAAATTATATTCAGACATAGACGCAAAAGTTTAAAACTTAGAATAGCATAAAAGATTAGTTGGTAATGTCATATATTTAATTATTATATGTTTCATTTGTTGCGGACAATGTTAATCAGTTTATACAAGACCAAAAAAGTCACATATGAAAGTAGTGTATAAGATTTTAAGATACTTGAAAGGAGCACTAGAACTAAAACTGTGCTACAAAAAATATGAGAAAATCAATATACAATGCTATGTAGATGTGGATTGGGTTGGATCAGCCTTTGACAAAAAATCAATTTCATGCTTTTAGATAAAATTTAATTACTTGAAAGAGTGAGAAGTAAAGAGTAGTAGCAATATCTAATGCAGAAATAGAATACAAAGCTATAACTTCAGAGGTATGTGAAATTCTTTGGCTTCCATCATTCTTAAAAGAACCGAAATTTCTAGCAAAAGGATCAACCAAGATTTTTTGCAATAATCAGTCGGTCCTTTATATTTCAAAAAATTCCGTATTTTATGAAATAACAAAATACATTGAGCTTGATTTTTATTTTATCAAAAAAAATACAGTAAAGATATGTATGTAGTTAGAATACATTCCAATAGGAGAGCAACTTGCATATATACTGACGAAAACATTAGAAAGGGAGTTGTTAATAAAGAATAATCTCGAATTTGGAATATTTGATATTTATACACCAACTTAAGAGGGGATGTTAAAATAATGAAGGAGAGAATTCAAAATACTAAAATAATGGAGAAAGAGAGCTCAGATCATCCACATGAGACTTAAATAAATTTTAAGTATAGTCGCACAAAAATATCCTCTAAATATTTGAGTAAATTCGGATATCATCACCACCTTAAAAACTAGTACAAAATCAATTTAGAAAGCAGCAATTAATTTAAAGAAAGCATATTGAAAAGAAGTTCAAGTAAGAGTTATATTAGTAGTGGACTCTCATTTATATATAAAAAGTCGGATAGTAGGGTTTAAGAATAACTCTCTTTGTATTCTTTTTTCTTAGCATAATACCACCTCTTTTCCTTATTCATCACTGAGAAAAAAAATCCCTAGTTTCAGATCCACTAAAAACCTTTCTATTTGATATAGCGCTAGCAAAATTAGGACAATCCCACACAAACATGTTTAAGTATAACTAATGAATTTTGAACCTGAAGTATTGAGCTATGCTACTTCTTAGTGTTTAGTTGGTTGAACGGTTGAAATGTTTGGTATGCTTCAATATATATCATGTCAAAATATTTCAAGTGAAAATAGATCAAACATGTACATAAAAGAAGACAATTAGTATACAGTCAACCAGTGAGACAATATTCTTTAAAAAAACAACTCTCATAGTCTGCTCTTGTTGTGTTACACTGGGTTTCTGGCAGTTATCCTGATATTAAATTGATTACTTGCGTGACTACTTGCCTGTCTTCATTGCTTAGTTTAATTTTTTTTCAATTCCCTTTGCTACTCTATTGCAGTGCCAAATTTAGGCTCTTCTTCATCATCTTCTTCATTGCTGGAGCATGAAGCCAATGAAGAGCAAGAACAGGTTGTTATTGCCCGTGCTCTTATGAGCTTGCATCAAGATGAAGAAAGGAAACCATCTTCTCAAAACTCTCAAAGTGATTGTCAGCGGGGGCGGCGGAAACCTGTACCTCTTCAAAGAGACACCAATTCAACTTCTTTCTATGCCACACCTTACCATGGTTGGTCATTCCAAAATTTTTCTCCTGAAGCCATGATGTACCATATACGGCGACAAGAGCAGGGATTGCAGCAACATACCCCCTTGTTGACACTAGCATCACCAGATCTTTCAAATCCTAGGCTAATTCCATTATTCCAATCTATGGTACAGCCAACTCAGGGACAATACTTCAGGAAAACTGAACAGGAGCCTGTCAATCCTACACCTTTCTTGCCCAAACATTCTCCTGCTTTGCCTCTCTACTTCTCAGAGTGTCCAATATCAGTTCCAGCAAGAAATAGGTCACAAGTAACCATCCAAGAAGTTTACGAGGAGAAGAACCAAATCGACAGCAAGGAATGGGTTTATATTGGGAATTCAGGTTCTAGAAGCAAGCCTGACAGCCAGCAAGTCAACCACAAGTCAGATGACTCATCTATGTTTCCAGCATTTGATGTCGCTGCTTCCCCTTGTCCACCAGATTCTTGTGGCACTCCAAAGTTCCAGGAATCAGTTGAGGAAGAAAAGACTTGTGGGCAAAGTAATTTGGAAGTACCTTCTAGCCAAGAGGCTGATATCTCTTCCCCAAGGTCTAAGCCTATCACTGGTACTTTGCCACCATCATCAGTGCACAATTCTGCTGATGCCAAAACTATTGAGAATCAGAAATTGAGGGAGAGACAGAAGGAAGATTTTGAGTGGGTAACCAGGGCATCCCTATGGCAAAGGCATACAAGCCCCAGTGTAGCACAATTTTTTCAGCAGAATGCTCATTTGTTTGACCCAGTGTACTATATTTCAGGAGTTCCTCATCCACCTCTTCTGAACCCTTCAGGTCTTCCCAGGGGATCTGGGCCTCCATTTATGGCACCTCCTGTGAACACAAGGAACACATTTCCTGTATACTCATCTGGTTCAAGTACTGGAATTCCAAGACCTAGGGCATCATCATTGGCACCTCCAGTGACCATCAGAACTGCTATTCCTGTCTGTTCTGGAAGGCCTGGACCAGTAAATTCAAGCTCCATGCTCCCTAACATTAACTTCACAGCCCCAGCAGTTCATGTCCGATCAGTTGTGCCAGTCTGCTCAGCTCCACCAGCAAGAACACCAGAGCCAGGCCAGATGAGCAATCAGGAAAAAGGAGGCACCTCGGTTGTGGATTCGGAGTTCGGTAAGCTTCAGATATAATCAGCAATTTTGTATCTTATTTAGATTTTACTTTCTCATATCATCCTTTTTGCTGGGTGTGCCTTTTACATTCTGATAATTCATAAATATTAGTGGCCAGCGATATTTCTGAGAATATTATGTGCTTAAATGTGACACGAACTCAGGATTCAACAATAAAATGAAACAAGTTCTTTTTCCTTGAAGTTCTATCATTGAGCATGAGCTCTTTTATTCTGTTCCTAGTGGGATTTGCATTGGATTGAACTTTATGATCGCTTTCCTCTATAGCCAGTTAGATTATGATGGTGAGTAATTGTTTATGTGGATTGATGTTGAGCTGGTGAGTTATTTGGCACATTTCTTGGTTGATAGAAATACTGTTAGAATTTATACTTTGTTATTGAACAGTGAAGTATTTCCTGAACAATGTTAGGATTAATATGATACTTTTCCAATCACCAGTATATGTATTGCTTCTAATATACCCTACTTGTTCACGTGGGAACTGGGAATTGTGATGATTCTGGCTTTGCTGATTGTCAGACTCTCTACATACTTGTATGTGATTTTTCCTGTTCTAAAGTTGAACCTCATAAAAATTTTTTGTTTAGAGCCCTAAACAAAATGGGGCAGTAGTTGATATTCTGTGGATGAAAGAATTTCTGATCAATTCATGTATATTTTTGAATACATGCATATGTTTCTTACATTGTACAATTATATTGGAAAATTAGCAGTCAAGAAAAAAACAGGAATCATAGTCGGAAAAGGAAAAAAAAATCGAGAACTTACTCGAAAATCATGGTTGTTTACTGGGATGGAGCTCTGAAACTCAGAAGGGATAGAAATGTTAGCAACATCAAGATCAGGTCCACCAAGCAATGGCAGGAGGGTCTTCATGGTGCCTCCTCTGGCCCGATATTTTTCTGGTTGCCAAACTATTTATAATTTGACTGTGTTGTCTCTTCCTCTTTCTGGTTTCAAGCGCGTTCATCCTCCCTTCAAATCTTTTTAATTCAGTCTGATTGAACCTCTTAAATTCTTGCATTTGTGATAGATTCAGGTAAAACTGCATTTTGTCAGTGTGTAAATGCCATTTGCTTTTGAATGATGTGCAACAAAAATAGGACTTTTTTCTAAATATTGAAAAGGGTGGATGTTTCCGTAAATTTGATATATATATACTTGTGTTGATTTCGGTTTAACTCTGGTCGCTTACGATAGGAGCAAACCGAAACTGAACTCACTCTAACTGGGATTTGTTTTGGATCAAAATAAATGGGCATGCAATCTTGTTTGATTCGATTTGGATTTTCAAATTTATGACCTGATCCGAATCCGAATCCGCTTAATATCTAACTCGAAAGGATAAAATTATATCATATCCGATTAAATTTCTTAGTTTTCTTTCTTTTAGCTAGTCTGATTGGAGACATAATTTGACACTATTTAGCCCGACCCGATCAGTTTCTAAACGGTTTAACAATGGATCGGATTCGGGATACGCAAGCCCGATCCGACCCGAATCCGGTCTCGCGGTGTTGCTGGGGGCAGTGGCCGGGGTATGCTAAGATATAAATAAATTCGAGGGATTATTTGTTATTATTCAAGCATTTGTGCGTTTTGTATGAAATTAAAACATACGAGGGGTTGTATGCACAAATTCTTATAAATATAGGTGCCACTAACATCCCAAAACCCTTCAAAACCCTAGACGCTAGAACCTCGCGTCCGCGGCCACGCTCTCGGTGGAAAGGTTCTCTCTCTCTCTCTCTCTCTCTGGATTCATCGAAAACCCTATTTGCAAATTCGTTTTTTGCAGGGAAAGATTACTTTGTGCGCTTTTTTCCTGAAATTTTATGCTATTCTACCTATTAGCTTGATCCGATTGCAGAACCTTTACTGGGGTTTGTTGTTTGCCCCTTTGAATCTCGTATTTTGCCACTCTTCTTTAAGCGAAGTGTTTGTTCGTGTGGGATATTTGTGTTTTTAGGTTTTGTAAAGGGTTTGAGAGCACATCAGAGGGATGTTGGTGCTGTTCGAGACGCCAGCGGGTTTCGCGCTGTTCAAGATCTTAGATGAAGGAAAGCTCTCCAATGTTGAGGTGATCAGTGTTTTGTTAATCGCTTCCCACCATTGCTTTTGTTTTATATTTATTCTTGCTTGGGGTTAAATGTTTTAGCGTTTCTTCTGCAGGATATATGGAAGGATTTTGCCACATCTGAATCGGCAAGGAAGGTCACTACTTTTTGTTTGTAACTTATGCTAATATCGTCCTAACCTTTTTGTTGTTGGAAAGGTTACGACTTTTATTTGTGTTTTGAATCTTGTAGTTAATTGAACAGTTTTTCTTGAATAGCAGTTGCTAGTTTTTAAACTAATACTTGGATGGCCCTAGACTTGGGTTTCGTCATTTGAGAACTTTTGTACTACAAAGAACCACATGATGAGCTTTTGCATTGGTTTTAGTCCAAGAATGTCAAATATCATATACCAGCATGCAGATTGTAGATCTGGCCAGAGTTAAATGTGAAAATGGTTTCCATAAGAATTGAACTCCTGGGAGTTTACTGTTGAGTATTTTGTTACATATGCTATTGGTGTAAAACATTTTTTTGACTTATTATTATTTGCCTTTGGGATGTTTTCTACTTTTTTACTGCAATATCTTTTGAATGTGTCTTCATTCCCTGTACCCTTCTGATGAGGCATAGGTGTTTAATTTTCATCAGGTGGTGAAGCTGAAAGCTTTCAGTAAATTTGAAAACACATCAGAAGCTTTGTCAGCAGCAACATTGTTGATTGACAGTAAGCCTAGCAAGGGTCTTAGGAAGTTCTTGCGTGCTCATTGTGATGGAGAAACACTGGCTGTGGCTGATTCCAAACTCGGAAATGTTATAAAAGAAAAATTGGTACTCTTCATTGTTTTTTTGTTGCTTTTTATTCAGAATAGTATTTTAATATCTCATTTTGTTTGGTTCTTGGATATAACTGCAGCAAATTGATTGTCTTCACAACAATGCTGTCATGGAGCTGATGAGAGGACTGAGAAACCAGTTGACAGAACTTATATCAGGTTTGGCCACCCAAGATTTAGCACCAATGAGCTTGGGGCTTTCGCACAGTCTGTCTAGGTACAAGCTGAAATTTAGCCCTGATAAGGTAAACTATTTTTTATTATGTGCATCTTCTCAGAATATGATTTTCTTCAAAAAGTTTGAAATACCTTGTTCTTCAATATCTGCTTGTATGCTTTTTGTAATGAGATTGGAAAAGGTATTACCATAATTGGTAAAATTGGTTCCAGTTAGGTTGCTGGTTTGATGTACCTCCTTTGGTACTTTGTTATAGACAGTTCGAACAGCTCATTTAAAGTATGAGCATTGCATGTCTAATGCTTGATTTGATGTATTTTGTAAAGAAAATAAGTCTGAAGATCTTCGCTTCAAATAGTTATCTCCTTGTTTTTTCAAATTAATTTAATTCACTTTTTGGCATCAGTCTAAGTAGCTTTCCTTTGCATTATTTCAGGTGGATACCATGATTATTCAGGCAATTGGCTTGTTGGATGATCTTGACAAGGAGCTGAACACCTATGCCATGAGAGTTCGTGAATGGTATGGCTGGCATTTTCCAGAACTTGCTAAGATAATTCAGGATAATATCCAGTATGCGAAAGCAGTGAAGCTGGTGGGTGATCGTGCTAATGCAGTTGATTTGGATTTCTCTGAGGTAGGAGACTTCTCCAATAAATATCGGGAAGACAGATGGATGAATCGTAAAACTTGTATTAGTTTTCATTACTTTGAGTTCAACAGATATTATCAGAAGAGGTTGAGGCGGAGCTGAAGGAGGCAGCAGTTATATCCATGGGAACTGAAGTTAGTGATTTAGACTTAGCAAATATTAGGTCACTTTGTGACCAAGTATTGGCTCTTGCGGAATACAGAGCTCAGCTCTATGACTATTTAAGAAGCAGAATGAACACCATTGCACCAAACTTGACTGCTCTTGTTGGTGAGCTTGTTGGAGCACGCCTCATTGCTCATGGTGGAAGTTTGCTGAATCTGGCAAAGCAACCTGGTAGCACAGTGCAGATCCTTGGGGCAGAAAAGGTACTAAGCATATTTTATTTGCACTGATTCTCCTGGAAATGTCATATTAAGCATTGATGTATCTTCCCATATGAGTGTTGCTCAGTGTACATCAGTTTGGTTTTTGGCAATGCTTCTATTGTCTTTTCTTCATGTATGTGTATCACACTGTCACTGATTTGAACCCATTGTGCTGTGGAATTTCTAGCTTGTGAAAAAGGCATGCCTAATGTTTTTGGGCAACAGTTGGGGGCACGTATTGCTGTGTAACCATTGTCAGTAGGGATTTGATTTTGTGACGGTATGATATTAAACAATTCATTACTTTGGTTAAGTGTAGGTTTTATCTTAGCATATAAATGATTATACCTATCATGATTGTGTATGTGCAATGTTTGGGAATATGGACCTTGTTCTTTTAAGTGCATAACATTAAGTACTTCTTGTTTAGTTGTCTTTTTGAAAGGATTTGTGTTTTCAATATGTTTCTTTTGTGGGGCACTTCCTATGTTTCTTCAACCTCTGCATCTATAAAGCTAATATCTTGTCATGATTGAATTACAGGCCCTTTTCAGAGCTTTGAAGACAAAACATGCTACACCCAAATATGGTCTCATCTTCCATGCATCCTTGATAGGTCAAGCAGCCCCAAAACTCAAGGGGAAGATTTCTCGCTCCCTTGCTGCAAAGACTGCATTAGCAATTCGATACGATGCCCTTGGAGAAAGTCAGGACAGCACTATGGGATTGGAAAATCGAGCCAAGGTAAGCCACCATCAATGGACACAATTTTCATATTACCCAAAATCTATCATACTAGTTGGAAATCAAATCTTGCTACTTTTCTTCATTTCAAAATTGGGTAGCTTGAAGCCCGTCTAAGGGTTCTTGAGGGCAGAGAACTGGGTCGTTCTGCTAGTGCAACGAAGGGCAAGCCCAAGATTGAATTCTATGATAAAGATAGAAAGAAAGGTGCAGGGGCTTTAGTAACTCCTGCCAAGGTATGAGTTCTTATCAATAGTTCAATTATTTCTAGAGTTTATCTTCATTTTCAGGGGTTTGGATGATGGACTGATTTCTTATTGTTTTGGGTTTGCAGACTTACAATCCTTCAGCTGATCTATTAATTGGGCAAACAACCACATCTGAGCAGGATGATGGGGTGCCTTCAAAGAAGAGGAAGCATGAGGAAGTAGATCTGAAGTCTGCTGAAGAAGCAACAGATGTTCCTGTCCAGGAGGAAGATGGAGGGGACAAAAAAACAAAAAAGAAGAAGAAAATGGAGGCTGGTCATTTAGAGAACAATAACCTTACTGCCACTGAGGAAGCAGGGGATCCAGAGAAGAAGAAAAAGAAGAAAAAGAAAGCTGAAAGTTCAAGCTCAGAACCTGCAATTCCAGATCAGACTACTGTGACAGAAGAGCCAGGCACAAAAGAGAAGAAAAAAAAGAAGAGAAAGCATGCCGAAGCAGGGGAGGAGCCTAGGAACCAAAGATTGGAAAAAGAATCTGATGCTAAAAGCAAGAAAAAGGAAAAGAAGAAAGAGAAGAAAAGAGATTGATTCATCTTTCGGAAACGTGAGGATTTAGAGTGGGAGAAGCTTTGTCTGCTAGGTTACAAGGAGTGGTATGAAGAGTTAGAAATAGTCTATTTACAACTCCTTATTTGACTCATGGCAGGTTTACAGATGTTTGCTAGTGAGCCCATGTATTGCAGCAGGATTTGAGGTTGTGTAAACGTTTTCACAAATTTGTAATTTAAATTGGCATGGTTCTGATTGTGCTTTTGTTATGCTGGTATAGATCTTATGGGAGTTATATTCTAGTTCAATTTAATGATATTTGCTTGCAATGTACGAGCTGGATGTAAATTATTTTCTCACTGATCATCTCTGTATTGAAAATAATACTCGACAAATCCAAGAAAGGCATTCATGGATAATACATAAGAAATATGGGCTGAAACTAAGCATACAACGCCCAGGTGATGGCCCTGTGAAGTAAAAATATGCGGAACTCTCCCAGCACGCACTGTGCATGTTGTTCACTTGTGACACCAAAATCAAAGTTGCATGTTAGTACAAAGCCTCAAGAATTACAAACAACACAAAACCAGTTCAGTCTGTTAACCCAAGGAATTGGCGAAAGCTAGGGTATTTTGGCTCCCAACTGATCTCAGCACGTGTCCTCTGGTTATATATCCTCTTTCCCAATGGACCATCAGTTCCTGCAAATTAAACAAATGCTCATGTTAAACCATTGGCAACCAATACTGAAAATACAGTCCAAGAGGTTGAGTAAATTAACTAGAAAAATGAGTTTTTCTCAACCAGTACAAATTGGCATCATAAAACTTCCAGATCCAAATTGGCATCTCAATTTTCTTATAAATTGCTTACCCAACCCTAAACCAGTTTATTCCAAAATTTTCTCCCTCCTAGATACTTGGTGGTTGATGTAATTGTTTGGGATTGCTTTCTAGTTTTGGTTTAGTTTACGATGTTATCTATATTTAGTAGTTGGTATGTTTATTGGATTTTTTTTTACAATTTTATTGATGTTTTGTATCAATAATATTATGTATCGCCGATGGTAGTACACATGACTACAAACCATTTATAACCAAATTTGAATCAATTATGAATCAGAAGCAGAAATTCAGTTCTTAACAAAACTGGTTCTAGTTCTAGTAGAAAAAATTTCTTGTGTCTGTCTAATTTGGTAAATTGAGACAATAGAGAAATATGTGAAACACTACAGTTATTTGTACCATGCACCCCTATGCCCTTAGTTACAATATAATTGGCAAAAATGAAGACCTGTGAAACCGAGGAACCTCTTGCCAAATTTCCCACTTTGGTTTACAGCATCCATCATTTCCTGCCTGGCAAAAGGTTCAAGAACAAAGAATCAGGGGATCAATCAACTTGGGCATCTGATTACATAAAATAAATACAGGAGCACAATCTAGAAAATGTGAATTTTTAAATAATTCATGTGGTTCTTAAGGATATGATGCTATGCACCACCCTTCTTCAATCACATATGTCAATCAGTGGTGCAGAACCATATATTCATACTTCAAAAGCCGAATAGAGTATGCAAATGTACCTGGATACAGGGTGGTTATCACAACCCAAAACAACTCGCCTACAGAGTTTTCTCTTTAAGATCGCAACTGACAGAGAGGCAGCATCCTGTCATTGAAATTGATGAGAATAAGCATAAGCCAGAATGTTTAAACTGATAACAACAACATTAATACTCCCATGCATCATATGCCAAACCTGATTCAGCTTAAAGAATCTGAAATTTATTAAAGAAAGCCATCAATGGTGGAATCTATTCGACTATATAGTACAATTTCAATAGAATACAATAAAAAATATTTTTTTAAGTCAATGAATATTTGCATGGCCCAACCTTACATGTTCCAATCTACTACCATGCATAGTTTGTTTGCCATGGGCAATGTATGCAAAGCCTAAATTCTAAACAAAAAGGAAATCATATCAATCCAAAAGGCTGCGATGAAGCAAATAAAGAATGCTAGATCTTTAACTAGGCTAGACTGCCTCTGGGTCTAATTTAATCTTAGATAAATAGAGAAAATCAGTACCTCATAATGAATGAGATTTACAATATGGTCTGGACGACTGTCAACAGTTCCTTTCTCCAGCCAGTAATTGTGGGCGCCTCTGTCTAACTTGTAAAACTTGTCAAGGAAATACCAAAGCATACCGGGATTTTTTTGAAGTATCAAATTTTCTCTTAACTACACAGTTTGAATCACAACTCAAAATATATGATTTAGCAAATCTCAATAGAGGAAGGATATATAGAGTCCTGCTAATCTCAAAACACAACCTCCAACTTCCAAAACTGCATTTTCCGCTTGTAGAAGGAGATCTGTCCTAGGATTCCTACCAAGAGGAACTACCGGAGAGTCCTGCAAAATATATATATACATATATATATATATATCAAAAACTGCAGAAAGTAAATGAATCAAGAAAAGCTGCAGAAGTCAAGAACTACAATCACATGGTGAAATGACTCACATAATCAGATGTGGATGGGCAGTAAGATGTAATTTTATTTAATGATCTGCCCTTCTTACATCAGCTTGCTAACCACACAGACATCAGTGAGACTACAAGGCAATCTAGGAATAGAAGAAAACTACTACTGAATTGGAGTTAGAATGGCAAGACCTGATCAAGAGGTCATGAAATGAATGATAATCAATGTGTCAAATTCAGAAAATAGGAAACATAGGTTTAACATGAATTGGCGGCATGTTCATCTTAATTGTGTGTGCACTGTGAACTGAAATAATAAGTATATTGTTAGTGAAAAGTGCGTTAATGTTGGAAGTAACACCTCATTGCACAATCGATTATCACTGACATCATAAGCTGCAGTGCTCGATGTAAATAGGAAACAACCTTCGCCACTCCAGTTTGATGCTGCCAATCTGCAAATTATGATAAATTCAATGAACCACCTGTGGGCACAAGTAACATTTCTAGGATGGCTCAATTCATCTAAGTCACCTCAAGTTATCATTGAAATTAGATTTGTTCACACATAAATGAATGGGATAAGACAAGAAATAAGAATGCACCACTGCTACTCAATACTTCAGTTTTTGATGCACACAAGGATTAATATATGGATAGATGATCATGTGCTCAAGCAGGTGCAAAGTGAAAAAACAAAAATAGAAGTATATGGCCATACTATATTTGATCCTTCAATTTCCATATGTTATACAATGGAAAAGTTAATTGGTAATCAAGAATGCAATTTATCATGTTTACCTCACATCACCTGGGTAATCTGCAGATTGAGATGGTGGAGCACAAAAGATGATGTAAGGGAATTTATACGTATATTTTGTGCCTCTTAGTGAAGGGTTGATCCCGACTTTCACTAGTTCATCATGATGATCTGGAGTCATAGTCTGTCCATAAATTTGGCAACTGGGATGCTCCTGTTGAAAGATAATATGAGAAACATCATAATTTCTAGAGAAGTTCCCCACTAACCCAACATCTTTTTTCAGATTAGGGTTGGTACAAATTATTGGATGAAAAATATGATGGGCAATGTAGTTGAACTTTTATAACCAACAATGACCAATTAAGTATATCCAAATAAAAGTTCAATAAAATTACTTTCGGAGCAATTTATACATCTCATATGTGAGATGACTTCTATACACATCCTATCCAAGGTCAGATCTGTGTCATGCATAGCTGAAAAAGAAGAAAGCAGAACATGCTTCACACTTCGTACTAAGCTGATAGCAGAATAATGCATTTCAAATGTGATGATGCTTTTACATAATCCTGGTGATGAAGCTGCATCATAACTGCCTGAACTTGAGGCATAAGCAGAAAACTTCAGGCCAGTATTTCTATTATTATCTTATTAAGCTTTGATGCAATCCCATTCCATTGCTTCTTGCAATATTGTGTAAAAAGGAAATTTTTCTTCATTCCATAGGACCACTTTCGTACATTGCCATCCTTATCAAGCTAAAGCAATTCAATGATGGAAAATAGCACTATTATCTTGTATATCTAAGGAAAACAAGGTTTTAAAGATACAAACTAGACAAATAGTTTTTCATATCTATTCACAAAAAACCTGCTGCCATTGTTCAGCAACCATGCGACCAAGTACACCAGGCCCCACTATCAATAAATCATTTTCACCAACAACATCAAGTGATTTTATTTTGGGTACTGCATCATCAGATGTGCCTGCAAATGCAGAAGCAAAAAATAGTCAATATATCACAGATAGTCCACATAATACTGACTGTTTATAAGTTAACAAGACGGGTATACACGACCCCAGTGAAACTTGACTTGGTAATTTTATTTCCTTTTTTTTCTATTTCTTTTTTTCGTATTTTCCTTTTTTTTTTTTTTTTAACTTGCATTGGAGTGGGTAAGGCAAGAACCACAACGACAAACCCAAACTTTGATACTGCAGATAACAGAGACCTGAACCCAAAATGTCTCCTTCTGACCAGTGCCTTTGACAATGGTTTGTCTCTGACAATCAGAAGAACTCATGAAAACCAGGCATTCCAAGAACTGGGAGCGACACACAATCCAGTGAACTAATTCTCCAACATTCTCAGATATACAAACCAGCATTTTTTTTTTCTGTATCATCAGTGCCCAAATTCTTCATTTTTTGCAACTCCCTCTGACCCATACCCACAATTTTAGACAACTCAAGAACCCATTTAACCTGCCTACATGAATTTACCCACTTCAGACATGGACTCGCCATTCTAGGCCAGAAATAAAAAAACACTCTAAATTCTCAATACTAGCACAGAAAAACAGATTCGCACGCTATACCATAACAAAACCCATTCAAGATCCAACATTTCCCACAAACCATGAAAAATACGCCATAAAATCACCAAACTGGACCAAAAAATCCAACAAGCACTGAGCCGAGACGGGGAGCAGAAGAAAGATGTTGACCTAGCGCCGGAGAGGAGAACGCGAAGATGCGAAGACGACCCTTGTCCGATCGGAGGCGAGATGCCGGAGCAACATGTGACCTCGGAGATGGACGGAAAACGAGAATGTTGGGAGCTTTGGGCAGCGCAGCTGGAATTAGGGCGGCGGACGAGGAGTAGGCGACGGCGACCATTGCAAATCCACTTTGGTAAAGACTTGAGATGTGTTGCCTCGTTTGTTTATCCTGCCGCATAAAATGGACCCTTTTGCATATCAATCCCTAACCAGCTGGATATTACATTCAACTCTCAGCTTCATTACAATAATCCCCAAAACTCTTGGTTTTCTCAGAATTAGACCCAGAATTCTTGAACTTGAAATAGAGAAAATTGACAAGGGGTTATACCCAAAATATCATAGGATTGAGGCAAAACTCTAGATAAAATGGAATATATATATATAATTGCCATGAAATAAGAAGAAAACCCTGTCACTTTTCCAAGTTAAATGGAAATAAAAAAAGAGAAAACTAATCCAAGAAAGATTCTCCGTGTTGATATAAACTAGACTAGTGAGTTGGCGAACAACTTAAAATCATATTATTTTCGTATAGATAGATATTGAGTTTCTCAGTATGGGTTTTGTCCAAGATTGCCGCTTATTCATCAGGTATTGCAAATGACCACGGAGTGACATATTGTTCTAACCATCCCACCAAACCCTAACCTAAATCCTCGCCAATATCCACATATAAAAATGCCAAAATCAAATTTATGAACTCATCCACGTTACCCTAGATCCACTTTGAATTCCAAGATCTTAACCACCAAGCCCACCTTGGCTTCAATCCAAGCATTAAGTGTTCTTGCGGATGAACAAACCCTCCATTTGTCACAACTGCTCATCTTCTTTCCACAACAACTATATAAACTCTCGCGATAACTGCTAGTTCATCATCTCTATGATATACAATTAAAGGCAATGTGGAGGTTCTTCTTGTTGTCGCTGCTGCTATTTGCTTTGTTCTTTGTTGGCAGAGGAGATGATCTCGGAACAGCGTCGTTCGTGTTCGGGGATTCGCTTGTCGATGCAGGGAATAATAACTATCTGCAGACTCTGTCCAAAGCCAATATCCAGCCCAACGGGATCGACTTCAAGGCCTCCAGCGGGCAGCCAACCGGACGGTTCACCAATGGCAGGACCATTGCAGACATTGTTGGTGTGTGTTCTTAGGTTCATTTCCTTTAGTTCAGAGTTTCATTTTTTTTTTCTGTCAATCATCAGATGATATTTGTTTGCTTGTATTGCAGGAGAGGAGTTAGGGCAATCAAGTTATGCAGTGCCATTTTTGTCGCCAAATACAACAGGAAGAGCAATATTGTATGGGGTGAATTACGCATCTGGCGGAGGAGGAATATTAAATGGGACAGGGAGAATATTTGTATGCTATTTCACCCTTAAATTATTTCGATCCTTCATAATAAAATTTTTTTGGGTTTTTTTTTTGGTTGTGTGTGCGCATTCGACCTAATGTTCTTTATTTGATAATTCTTTAATTTGTGTTCATTCATCTTTGGCATGCAAACCTGTAGAAATGTTTCATTTACACTTTGTATCATCATAAACATCCTCCGTTTTTATTTGTTTTTCAGTGAATTTTTATGTGATTCATATGCTTTTCCTAAAAAATTCAGGTCAATAGGCTGGGATTGGAAATCCAAGTGGACTACTTCAACATCACCAGAAAGCAACTAGATCAAGTGTTGGGACAGGCGCAAGCAAAGGAATTCCTAATGAAGAAGTCAATCTTCTCTCTTACAATAGGATCAAATGATTTCCTCAACAACTACCTATTTCCCTTGCTCTCTACAGGCGAAAGAATCTCACAAACACCTGATGAGTTCATTGACAGCCTCATCAGCAATCTACGAACACAACTCACGGTAATCTTCCTTACCTTGTTGTCTTTCTAAATAATAGAAGAAAATTTACTGACAGAAATACAAAATTTTCGGTGGTTACTGATGCAGCGGATTTACTCTCTCGACGCTCGAAAGTTCATCATAGGAAATGTTGGGCCAATAGGCTGCATTCCTTATCAAAAGTCAATCAATCAAGTTACAGCATCAGAATGCGTTAGTTTGCCGAATCAATTAGCAGTGCAATACAATGCCCAGTTGCGAGATTTACTAGCCGAACTGAATGATAACCTCCCCGGAGCTAGATTTCTACTGGCGAATGTGTACGATTTAGTCATGGAACTCATCACGAACTATGAATCTTATGGTGGGGAAGTTCTTTTTGATTCATTTTCAATATTCTTCTTGCATATAAGCTAATTATGACATGTTGCAGGATTTAGCACATCAAGTGTGGCTTGCTGTGGAAATGGGGGCCAATTTGCAGGTATAATTCCTTGTGGACCAAAGTCGAGCTTGTGTGATGACCGATCGTCACATGTGTTTTGGGACCCATATCATCCGAGTGATGCAGCTAATCTTGTGATTGCAAAGTACCTCGTAAACGGAGACACAAAATACATCTCTCCAATTAATATTCGGCAATTGAAAGATCTTTGATATGCTGCTTTTGAAGTGTAAGCTTGTAACAAATCTTGTTATTCACTGTTGTTAGAGGATTAAGCACCATTTTTCATAATATTAGCAAGTATGTAATTGAAAAAATTTTGATTGAATTATCAGATAAATTATTATGAGAAGGAGCTTTTAATTTTAGAATGAAATAATCAGATAACTTTGAGAACAACCTCGAACTCCATGAGCAAAGCACAATACAGATGCATATATCAATATTTGAATTCCTTAATCGGCCAAGGAATTCGTTTCAGTCTTTTCCTCTGTTGAATCCTTTTGTTCTTTGACAATTTCCTTGGGTTTTGCTTCCTCGACCGATATTGCCTCCGCGGGATCCTGCTCAACTGCTTTCCCAAAAGTGAACCATAAAGAACATCATTTGGATGTACACAGTTGAAATCAGAAGCATAAAACAAGCAAATCACCTACCATTTTCTTCATTAGATGCTGCAAACTCTGCATCTGGATCAAGCAATTCCTTCTTCTCCTTCAATTCCTCCTCCTCTTTCCGCAAGTCTTCGACTTTTTCGAAGATTTCTTCTTTCAATGGCTCTTCTTGTGCACCATCATTCTCCTTTTTCTCTTTCTTCTCCTCGACCTCTTCAACCTTCTCCCTGACATTGTTGGCCTCGGGTAAAGGCGAGTAATACTCCAATCCTTCTCCTCCACCTCCCTCTTTCGGAGCCACCACCTCCTCCACCATCCCCTCGTCCTTTCTCGACGAAAAGTACCGATCTGGCGACTCCTTCGTTATTTCCTTCCCCTCCTCCACAACAACTTCGTCTTCTTTCTTCTCAACCTCAACGGCTTTCTCTTCCGTCTTCAGCTCCACACCATCCCCTTTCAATGCCGCCACCGGGGCATCGTTGGGTTTGTCAGCAGTCTCCGGCTTCTCAGCCTCGGGCTTGGCATCGGGTTCGGGAAATGTGGCGGAGAAGTCTTGGGTTGTTTTGGTCTGGGATGGGTCGGATTTCCTCGTGAGCATGCGACCGAAGCTCGCCGTGTTACCGGCGGCGACCTCCTCCTTGGATCCGCCGCACCCCATCGGTCTAGAGAAAGAGAGAAGAAGAAGAAGAAGGCAGAGAGAGAAGGATTGATGGGGGTGGCGAGAAGTCGAAGGAGATGGAATTTTGGTTGGGTATGGCCTGGCTTTTGAGGGCTTTGTTTGGTTGTGTGTTGTCTCTGTTTTGGTGGCGGGTAATGCGAAGCCGGCGTTGACCGTTATATAACGGTGTTGTCAACCACAACCGCTTTTGTTGGTTTGCTGTTTTGTCTATTTTTGTTTTTTTTTTTTCATTTTTATTCTCTCCCAAATTATTGGGTGGCCGGAAGAGAATCGTTTAGGGTTTGGTTGGTACTTGGCTGTCTAATTTCGAATCGCAATATTGATTTGACGCCTCTAATTTTCGAGCTAATTTTGGGAACACAGCGAGATTGAGTTGGAACAGTCAATGGTTTCCTTGGATTAACATAAAAAAAAAAATCATATTAAATGTTTTTCTTTTAATATGAATTGATCAGCTCGAGTTTGATCGTACGGCCGCTTGTTGTGTAGCGTTCGAATCCAAATCTCGAAGTTCGATCTCTTGACAAATTTCAAAAAGAAAAAAAAAAAAAAATCATGTGAAGCTCTCCCAATTCAGAAAAACACGTGATTGGAGTCTAATTTAACACGAGATCTCGCCCATTAATTCTTCTCGGGATTTGTATGCTTTGGCCTTGGATCGTCTATCACGAGGCCTTACGGATGGGTGGGATCATCGTGTCTTACGAAGATTCAGCCGCAGGCTAACGTCGATTGAGGAGGAGATAGATACGGATCGCTGGAAGTTTGTCCCACATCAACTGATGGAGGGCGAAGCCTTCCCCCTTCTCCAATAAAAGGAAGCCTAGGGAGAACAGAATTTCATACTTACCTGGACGGGGTCGACGGGTGAACACGAAGGCCCATGGCCTAGGACAGTGGTCTCCATTGCACTTGGGAGATGCGCTGGTCTACCATCTGCCCAAGTGGTAGAGTGGACGTCATAATTTGTGGTCGAGGGGGTACGCGCTTGCGCGGCCCCTGCTAAACTGAACGCTAAAGTTATATTTAGTTGAAGCAGATTTTTGAGCTAGTTTGTTTCTCTTTTGCCGGATACTTAACGCATATAAGAGTAGGATTTTAAGCTCCGAGTCAAATTTTGTTTGGTTTCGGTTTCCGCATTAAAACTGACAAAACTGAAACACCAAAACATAAATTATTTTTAAAATTTTTTAATTAATTTTTTACTGTAGATTTAAAAATATTTTAAAAAATAGAAAAAGGGAGAAAAAAAATTATATACAGCCAATATTCATTTTGGTTTAGCTTGATCCAACATCAAGTTCTTAAACATTTAGATTATAATAAAAATATAATATATAAATATATGTTTAAAAATTCTAAATCTTAAATCTTAAATATTTCGGTTTAATTTAAAACCTTAACTTAAGAGCAAAATAGGTTGCGAACTTGTTTCTCAAAAGTCAAAACAACTCTGCTTGATGGGCTGGCATTGTTTAGACTAGTAGCTGCATGTCATTCTTTAATCCCACAAGCAGGGGATTCTGCCACGCAGTTGGCTTGTCATAACTACGGGCTTATTGCCACTGATATGAATTCCATTCCCCGGATATTAGCATCACAAGGCCTTCCCTCCATACATACATTAAATCAATTTTCGGAAATAATCTTCGGTTATCGTCGACGTTGTTGTCTAATAACCGAGCCGCTTTCAGTCATTGTGTCCCCAAGGTCGGGTTAGTGCAACCGGATCCGCAGAATACCCTTATGAATAGAGTCCTGCACTATTCAATTTAAACCGAATACATCCATTGAATTGAAATCAAATAACTAATTCGGTTAGGATTTTTTTTATTTTTGCTTTCGTTCATTTTTTAAAATTAAAAAGTTTGATTTTTAATTTTGAAACAATCTTAAAAAATTAAATCGAATTAAATTACATCTATATAGATATATATATATAATATTAATTTGGTTTTTGTTTTTTTTTTAAATTTGAATTTAAATTTAAAACTATATTATTTATATTTTTAAAAAATCAGTTTAAACTTTTTATTTTTTATTTAAACTGAATCAAACCGAAATTTTTTGATTCGATAATTAAATAAACCCAACGTGACTAAATGCATAATCCTATTCGTGGATTTTGTATGGGGTTATATGTACATATCGATCTGAGCATATTCATACAAGATAATATTAGATTTTGTGATGTAAAAAAAAAGAATAATTATTTATAACTCGCTGTAATTAGCTTTAATTACTTGTAACCTCACGTAATTTTTGAAATTATCCACTTCTCTCATTTTCTCAAAATATTTGCCAATACCCCTATTGATTATTATTCAATCAAATTTTTCTCAAAAAATTTCGATTTTACTCGGTTATTTTTACAATTAAACCCCTAAAAATTTATTTTTTATTATTTAACACCCTGAAATTCGGTTTTTTGCAAATAACACCCCGAAATTATTTCGATTTACAGAAAAGTTTTCGAAATTCGGATTTTTGCAGATAACACCCCGAAATTATTTCGATTTATAGAAAATTTCCCGAAATTATTGTAACGGCGGCGAGGGTGGTGGCGCGCGGGGGGCGACGCCCGTGGCCAGCGGCGGGAGCAAATGCCGAGGCCGGTGCGCCGGCACCCGGGCGCGGACGGCTTCGTCCAGGCCTCGCCCTTCACTCCTGCTGCCGGCCTCCGACATTGCCGCCTGCACGCCGCCACCATCGCCGCCTTCGCAATAATTTCGAGGATTTTTCTGTAAATCGAAATAATTTCGGAGTGTTATTTGCAAAAATCCGAATTTTGGAAATTTTTCTATAAATCGAAATAATTTCAGGGTGTTATTTGCAAAAAACCGAATTTTGGGTGTTAAATAATAAAAAATAAGTTTTTAATGGTTTAATTGTAAAAATAACCGAGGATAAAATTAAATTTTTTGGAAAAATTTTGCTTAAATAATAATCAGGGGTGCAGATAAATATTTTTAGAAAAGAAGTGCGGGTAATTTCGGAAATTACGAGAGTTTATAAATAATTAAGATTAATTATGAGAGTTATATGTAATTATCCCTAAAAAAATGCCTAAACTATATGCACATGCCAATTTTTTGAGCGTATTCATGCAAGATAATATTAGATTTTGTGACATAAAAAAAATACCTGGACCGTATGCCTGTACTTATAAAATTAATAGCATTTTAATATTTTTTATAATTTGTACTCATGTTGTTATTATTATTTTTAAACAATCCCTTTTGCCTTACACGTATATCATGCAAACAAAAAAAAATAAATTAAATTTTTTTACAATTTTTTTTATTATCCGTACAAGTCAACCAAATATAGGAACCCGCGGGGCATTTCGTTGAACCATTCGGATGGGAGGAGATAAATTGAAGTTTAGTCCCACATCGTCTATTTTTGTTCCCGTTTACTGGTTGATAAGAAGATGTGGGCGGTACTCTCCCGCCGAGCTCGTTAGTGTGAGCTTGTCACCCAAGCGGGGGCAATGTGGTGAGTTGGACGGTTCGTCAAGCTCAGTGGGTTGGGTGTTGTCTGTGCTGCAAATCGGCTTGCCCGACCCAAGTAAGGAGTTGGACTTAACAGTCTGGGCAAAGGCCTATGGCTGAAAGGTCTCTAGAGCTGAGGGGAACGCGCCAGGCTGGCTTCACAGAGCAACGAACACCTCTCGCTCCTGTCGGTGGGAGGATAACAAGTTGGTGCACAGTTCGCCCTACTGGCCCACTGAGCCGACTCCAACCGGACGGTCACCGTTTTTAATTGCTCGTTGTTTTTGGTCGCATGCAAGCAAAAGCACAGCGGTGGCCATCGAAGAAGATCATCTCCTCCTCTCAAGCTCAGATTCCGATTTCTTTTCTCTTTTCATCATGTCGGGCGCTCATCAGGGGCATTACGGGCCTGCTTTGTCCCCATGCTTCTACCAGCTGCAAGGTAGACCTTGGGGTTAACTTCAATTCACGTTATTTTACATGTAATCGTGTTGATAATCACTTGGTTTCTATTGCGTGATTGCAGAATGATGTCGTAGCTTGAAAATCATCCTGGACCTAACTGAGGAGGTCAGCCCCTCACTGTGCTCAGCAGGCCATCTTCCGTAGACCAATGGAATCACAGCAAGAAGAAAACTAGGACGACGAGAGTAACAAGATGACAGGTGATGCTGGAGGAACAGAAACTCGCAAGAAAAGTGACGGAAGCGTCGCAAAAGCAATAGTAAAAAAAATCCGAGCATAGCAAAAGCTTCGGAGATGTATTTCGTTGTTGTTATTGCATGAGAAAAAGATTTACTGTTTTATTTTTGGAAAATGAGTTTTCTTTTTTCAATCTTTGACAAAACATTGGAATTTTTATGCATGCAAAATTCTGATATCTGGCATCATACACATTTTTATCTCCAATGCAGGCCTATGGCTGAGAGGTCTCTAGAGCTGAGGGGAACGCGCAAGGCTGGCTTCACAGAGCAACGAGCACCTCTCGCTCCTGTCGGTGGGAGGATAACAAGTTGGTGCACAGTTCGCCCTACTGGCCCACTGAGCCGACTCCAACCGGACGGTCACCGTTTTTAATTGCTCGTTGTTTTTGGTCGCATGCAAGCAAAAGCACAGCGGTGGCCATCGAAGAAGATCATCTCCTCCTCTCAAGCTCAGATTCCGATTTCTTTTCTCTTTTCATCATGTCGGGCGCTCATCAGGGGCATTACGGGCCTGCTTTGTCCCCATGCTTCTACCAGCTGCAAGGTAGACCTTGGGGTTAACTTCAATTCACGTTATTTTACATGTAATCGTGTTGATAATCACTTGGTTTCTATTGCGTGATTGCAGAATGATGTCGTAGCTTGAAAATCATCCTGGACCTAACTGAGGAGGTCAGCCCCTCACTGTGCTCAGCAGGCCATCTTCCGTAGACCAATGGAATCACAGCAAGAAGAAAACTAGGACGACGAGAGTAACAAGATGACAGGTGATGCTGGAGGAACAGAAACTCGCAAGAAAAGTGACGGAAGCGTCGCAAAAGCAATAGTAAAAAAAATCCGAGCATAGCAAAAGCTTCGGAGATGTATTTCGTTGTTGTTATTGCATGAGAAAAAGATTTACTGTTTTATTTTTGGAAAATGAGTTTTCTTTTTTCAATCTTTGACAAAACATTGGAATTTTTATGCATGCAAAATTCTGATATCTGGCATCATACACATTTTTATCTCCAATGCAGGCCTATGGCTGAGAGGTCTCTAGAGCTGAGGGGAACGCGCAAGGCTGGCTTCACAGAGCAACGAGCACCTCTCGCTCCTGTCGGTGGGAGGATAACAAGTTGGTGCACAGTTCGCCCTACTGGCCCACTGAGCCGACTCCAACCGGACGGTCACCGTTTTTAATTGCTCGTTGTTTTTGGTCGCATGCAAGCAAAAGCACAGCGGTGGCCATCGAAGAAGATCATCTCCTCCTCTCAAGCTCAGATTCCGATTTCTTTTCTCTTTTCATCATGTCGGGCGCTCATCAGGGGCATTACGGGCCTGCTTTGTCCCCATGCTTCTACCAGCTGCAAGGTAGACCTTGGGGTTAACTTCAATTCACGTTATTTTACATGTAATCGTGTTGATAATCACTTGGTTTCTATTGCGTGATTGCAGAATGATGTCGTAGCTTGAAAATCATCCTGGACCTAACTGAGGAGGTCAGCCCCTCACTGTGCTCAGCAGGCCATCTTCCGTAGACCAATGGAATCACAGCAAGAAGAAAACTAGGACGACGAGAGTAACAAGATGACAGGTGATGCTGGAGGAACAGAAACTCGCAAGAAAAGTGACGGAAGCGTCGCAAAAGCAATAGTAAAAAAAATCCGAGCATAGCAAAAGCTTCGGAGATGTATTTCGTTGTTGTTATTGCATGAGAAAAAGATTTACTGTTTTATTTTTGGAAAATGAGTTTTCTTTTTTCAATCTTTGACAAAACATTGGAATTTTTATGCATGCAAAATTCTGATATCTGGCATCATACACATTTTTATCTCCAATGCAGGCCTATGGCTGAGAGGTCTCTAGAGCTGAGGGGAACGCGCAAGGCTGGCTTCACAGAGCAACGAGCACCTCTCGCTCCTGTCGGTGGGAGGATAACAAGTTGGTGCACAGTTCGCCCTACTGGCCCACTGAGCCGACTCCAACCGGACGGTCACCGTTTTTAATTGCTCGTTGTTTTTGGTCGCATGCAAGCAAAAGCACAGCGGTGGCCATCGAAGAAGATCATCTCCTCCTCTCAAGCTCAGATTCCGATTTCTTTTCTCTTTTCATCATGTCGGGCGCTCATCAGGGGCATTACGGGCCTGCTTTGTCCCCATGCTTCTACCAGCTGCAAGGTAGACCTTGGGGTTAACTTCAATTCACGTTATTTTACATGTAATCGTGTTGATAATCACTTGGTTTCTATTGCGTGATTGCAGAATGATGTCGTAGCTTGAAAATCATCCTGGACCTAACTGAGGAGGTCAGCCCCTCACTGTGCTCAGCAGGCCATCTTCCGTAGACCAATGGAATCACAGCAAGAAGAAAACTAGGACGACGAGAGTAACAAGATGACAGGTGATGCTGGAGGAACAGAAACTCGCAAGAAAAGTGACGGAAGCGTCGCAAAAGCAATAGTAAAAAAAATCCGAGCATAGCAAAAGCTTCGGAGATGTATTTCGTTGTTGTTATTGCATGAGAAAAAGATTTACTGTTTTATTTTTGGAAAATGAGTTTTCTTTTTTCAATCTTTGACAAAACATTGGAATTTTTATGCATGCAAAATTCTGATATCTGGCATCATACACATTTTTATCTCCAATGCAGGCCTATGGCTGAGAGGTCTCTAGAGCTGAGGGGAACGCGCAAGGCTGGCTTCACAGAGCAACGAGCACCTCTCGCTCCTGTCGGTGGGAGGATAACAAGTTGGTGCACAGTTCGCCCTACTGGCCCACTGAGCCGACTCCAACCGGACGGTCACCGTTTTTAATTGCTCGTTGTTTTTGGTCGCATGCAAGCAAAAGCACAGCGGTGGCCATCGAAGAAGATCATCTCCTCCTCTCAAGCTCAGATTCCGATTTCTTTTCTCTTTTCATCATGTCGGGCGCTCATCAGGGGCATTACGGGCCTGCTTTGTCCCCATGCTTCTACCAGCTGCAAGGTAGACCTTGGGGTTAACTTCAATTCACGTTATTTTACATGTAATCGTGTTGATAATCACTTGGTTTCTATTGCGTGATTGCAGAATGATGTCGTAGCTTGAAAATCATCCTGGACCTAACTGAGGAGGTCAGCCCCTCACTGTGCTCAGCAGGCCATCTTCCGTAGACCAATGGAATCACAGCAAGAAGAAAACTAGGACGACGAGAGTAACAAGATGACAGGTGATGCTGGAGGAACAGAAACTCGCAAGAAAAGTGACGGAAGCGTCGCAAAAGCAATAGTAAAAAAAATCCGAGCATAGCAAAAGCTTCGGAGATGTATTTCGTTGTTGTTATTGCATGAGAAAAAGATTTACTGTTTTATTTTTGGAAAATGAGTTTTCTTTTTTCAATCTTTGACAAAACATTGGAATTTTTATGCATGCAAAATTCTGATATCTGGCATCATACACATTTTTATCTCCAATGCACAAATAATAATAGCTAGAGCCAAATAGCACCTGCATCCCGCGGCAGCGGGACCAAGCCCCCACTGAGGCGCAGGGACATGACCCTATCAGTGGGCCCTACCAATCTGCCGCCGATGAACACCACCGGCACCTGCTGGCTCCGCCGGAGCATGCCGGCCAATGCCCTCTCCACATCTCGTCCGTCGGGGTCCTCATCGAGCTCGTGGACGGCTGCAGGAACCCCCAAGGTCAGTGAAGAGCGTCCTGAGAGTGGCACATGCAGCGCGAGCTCTTGCTGAGGATCACCACTGCTCTCTCTGCAAGACCAATCTCACTACTCATTCCATAGAGTGATGATCAGAACTCGACCTCAAATGGCTTTATTTATGTCACAGAGAATAACAGAAACTATGGGCGCAGCCTGTTGGAACTCAGTGTTTCTTTTTGTTTTTTTCTCCTTTTGGAAAGAATTTGATTATCAGGAATGGGCTCTCTGTCATGACAGATTCTCATATGTGAGACGCGAGATCATTCTGTAGCGGAGTTGGAATGTCAACTGATAATAGTTTTGAGTCGAACATGTCGAGCTATGAAGGCGAGCTCGGTTCGTCGCATCGCGAGAGACGAAGAAGACAGATCGGACATCGTGGCAAATGGGTGTTATTCCATCATCTAAAGCTTTTCTTTGGTTGGCTCTTTCGATTTTTCCTTGCTTTTGCAGATACCCGAGAGCACAATATCGTAGAAAGATAAAGAGGAAGAAAAGGAGAGATGTAGAGCAAGATTCTTCACGTTCTTTTCGTTTTTTTAAATAGACCTTTCGATACCCGAGAGGATGGCTCGCCGATGCGAAACGCACAGGGCCACCGGCTTTCAGAGCTGAAACTGTGTGCTGTGAGGTATAAAGAAGATGATATTCCATCAAACGCTATATTATTCCAGTGTCCAGGCATCTGCACACGCCCAGTGATGATCCGTACAGTCTTCTGTAGATATTTCCATAAATGGATAAGGAAATGAAGTTTTAATCCGATTCCGAAGTTAAAATGAGGAACAAAGTAAACGAGATTAGGGTTAAATGATCTCCAAGAAGCATCTTGCCTAATGGCTTCCTTGTGACCACATGTCAGAGTACTCAACAAGGCTCAACACTTGGGCAAAATGGAGGTGAATCTAGAGCTGTCACGTGCAATGGAGAGAGCCTCAAACACATTTGAGCAGGTTGTCCTTGCTAGGGTTTCTGATGCAACTAATAGAATCCAATCCCCACATCCATGCCAATGTCTCAATGCCACTTGTTGCTCTCACTATTCATACACCTTAAAAAATAGATAAGTTAGACAGGTAAAGGGGATTCATGTCTTATCCAAACAACAAAGTTGGGTTGGGCATGTTCATGTCAATACCCATCTTTCAGTGGGATCATCCACCAAATTTTATTCCCAACATGCTGAAATCCTAACCCTGAAGAAGACAAAAACATCTAAAATCTAATGCCCTTTTCTTCTTGTATAAATATGTGATGCTAGGGTTTCATGTACTCCAGCACTCTTCAACTCAAAACACTCTGATTATCATTTGTGTCCAGAATGGATAAGGTTACGATGTTGGCTCTCAGAACGCAGTGGTGATATTTAGCAGGAGCTCCTGCTGCATGTGCCACACTGTCAAGACACTCCGATCAGCTTGGTGTCAACGCCGCCATTTTTGAGCTCGACGAGGAACCCCAAGGAAGAGAGATGGAAAAAGCTTTGGTCGAGCTTGTCGGTCGGAATCCTCCTGTGCCTGCTTTGTTCATAGGAGGCAGGTTTGCTGGTTCCACGGATAAGATCATGTCTCTCCACCTTTGTGGCGAATTAGTTCCACCGCTCAGGGATGCTGGTGCTCTTTGGCTCTAAAACATGTGCATGATCTTGGTCATGATAAGCATCAACTGATGTGGTAATATGTGTTTTTTCTTTGGTTTTCCAAGCACGAGAAATAACTAATAAGAGAGTTTATAAGATGTTTTTGCTTGTTATATGTAAATTTAGATCCTTATCAACATTATGTATGTATCTCCACTCTTGATGAAATAAATAAATTGATGCGTTGCATGTCATTTCCTTGTTAACACCATGTTAATTACGTGGATCATGCATTGTGTTCCAAGATTATGGTTTATGCTGCAAGATGAGCAAAAACCCTAACAGTAGCATGCATTATTAATGCCTCAGTTAAGTGGCTTGCCAAAACCCTAACAGGATCCTTCTGTTCAGTTTCTACCGAGAAAATACTTGGTGCTCAGCTTGAAACCTGAATTGCATGTGCACATGGTCTTTTTTTTTCTTATTTTTTAGACTAACATTGATTACTGAATGGCATTATTAGTGAGAAATAACATCAAACAAGAGGAAGCACAAGGAATTCACTTTTTGTATAGCTTTTGTATTCCTTCAAATCCAAACTCTAAAAAGGCGAGAGTCCTGCCTCATCACAATGAAAATGGCCCGGGAATATGAAAAGAGTGCTGCGTGTACAAATCTGCATATCCGCGATGCAATGCATATTTGCTCTCCGTCACACACAATATTTCCTTCTCATCCAGTATATATATCTATTTGGTGCACATACCTCACCTGATCATGTCTCGCTATTAATTCTTTGTGCTGTCGGAGATCAAAATCGATGCGACGTCCGTGTTTAATGCAAGCATCAGCACTCAAGATGCTCTGGGTTTTTGTTCCGGACCATCGTGCTTCTCTCCATGATGATGAATTCAAAACAATGCCACAACGACATTTTTGGATGTTTTCCGTATTTGAAAAACATCCCAAAAAAATATAAACAATGGTAAAAATTTTTTCCAGCGCTCTAACAATGTCAGAAAAAAAATTATCGAAAACTTTTCTGACGTTTTAAAAAATAAAAAAACATTTTATTTTGGATATTTTTTACGGTGATTTTTCTTGAAATGATGAAAGAAGAGGTGTAAATATATTTTCTTCTTCTTATTATTTGCGATCTGTCTTAATTACAAGATTTTTCAATGGCTTAGACTTAATTACGTATATTTTTCTTGCGTTTAAATTTATCCACAAATGCATCATGGCTTAATTCATACCCCCAAGTATTATTAATTTAATTTTATTATTGTTTTTGGGCAAAAAGGCGACGTGATTAGCTTAGGGCGAAAAATGGATGGGCTTGATTGGGATTTGGCCCAAATCTTAATCCCGAATCTTAAGGCACAGATCTATCGCGGCCGCAAGAACATAGTTACATAGCTCGTCCAAACAATTGGCGGGCAACTCCCTGTGTTCCGGCACGCTCCACCGCCACGTGCCAGTCTTTTCCCAAACTCTGCTATAAATTGAGCCGGTCGCAATTACGTCTTCTCCTATTATTTTCCGTTGCTTCTACTTGCTTTCTCCCTCTCTGGTTTGGATTCAGAATCGAGCCCTAGAATCGATGGCGAAGTCCTCCAAGTTCGAGGAGTCCTCGTCGTCGTCGGAGGAGCCCTCTAACACCTCGATCTCCTCCGAGGAGGAGGAGCAGAAGGAGGAGGCAGAGGCCGAGGACGAGGAGGAGATCCAGGCCGTCGGCAGGGATGCTGGCCCCGAGGATGACGAGGCTGGGGAAGACGAGGAGCAGTCCACAGAGGATGACGATGAGGTGAATTTATTGGGGGAGGTTCTTGATTTTGGTTAGGGTTTGTCGAATTTTGCCGATTTGTAAGTTGTCCAGGTGCTTTTTGTTGGGTTTTATGGGTTTTAAGATTCTTTGGGGTTTGAGCTGATGGATGGATTTTCGTTGATATGTCTGCCTGATGTTTATTTGATTTAGCTGGTGTATGGGTTGCGATCATGGGGTTGGCATGAAAATCAATGAATTTGGCACCATTGTGAACTTTCGTTTCTGTAGTTAGAGTGCATTTTCGGATTCGGTAGATTGGATGGTTGGGATTTCGTTCGTGAAATATCAGGACAAAACCCAGAAAGACAAGGTTTCGCTGAAAAGATTTTGCACGCAGCTGGATAAAATTTGCTGGTGAATTGCTGTCTTTGTGGAACCTTTGTCACTGGAATTAGAATGTGTTTTTGTATACGGTTGATTTGAGTTTCGTTCTTGGAACCACAGGGCAAAAGCCAGAAAGGCTGGGCTTCCCCTGAATGGTTTTGTACGCAGTTGTGTGTTGTATCTGTTAGCTGATGATGATTTTCTGTCGTTTCATGTTTTGTTGTGATTCTCAAAGCATCAAATCACTAGAATTTGAGTTGCTGTTTTCAGGATGCTGTGTTAGTAGATGCTTTTGTGAGGTATTATGTGATTTTCTTTCGCTGCATATGCACATTTTTTGGGCTAGTTGGTAGATGGAGAAAAGCTACTGGCCAATATAACATATTGGGAATCATATTTTTTGCTGAAAAGTAGCTATGTCTAGATCGTTTCTTTCAATTGTTAAGATATAGATGTTATATGGAGCGGCTTTTGCATGTCATAATCCCAGTATCAACTGTCAATTGTCTCTATTTTTTCTATAGGCCATGGAAGCATCTGCAAATGATGAAGTTGGGAAGCGTGAAAGGGCAAGGCTGAAAGAAATGCAGAGGGTTAAGAAACAAAGGATTCAAAATATATTGGATGCACAGAATGCTGCCATTGATGCTGACATGGTATCCAGAACTTCTGTACTGTAGTATGAAGTTCTAAGATATTTCATCTTGTTGGCTTTTTTTTACTAGTGTTCTTCTGAGGATTTTTTTCTTCATACACACTTTTGTGCCTTTTTTTATGCTCACATTTAGACAGATATAGTTTGTCCTTCTGCATGCGTTCAGTCAAACATCCATGCATAAGCTTCTGGGCTACGTTGGGCTATGTTTGGTAATGTGTTAAAGTGGGTTAAGGGTGGGAATAAAATGTGATGTTATATTTTACGGTGAGGTTGGATAAAATGTAATCATTAAAATTTATCTACATCTCTTAACCAACTTAATGTGTTACTAAACTTAGCGCTGATGTCTAAACGCATGCTAGTTTGGTCTTCGTAGTACAAAAATGCTGGACTAACAAAGGGTTTATGTATTATCAGAATAACAAAGGGAAGGGTCGAATGCAGTACCTTTTACAGCAGACAGAGATCTTTGCTCATTTCGCAAAAGGTAACCAGACTGCGACAGAGAAGAAGCCAAAAGGAAGGTAAGCGATCATCCTATGTTTTGGGTTTAGATTTAGTATGCATCGAGGATAATTACTAATTCTCAATTATATACCCAGCATTCTAGTCTTGTTGCTCTTTCTCATTCTTTTGTTCTTTGCCACTTCTGAACATTTTTATGCATCATGTAGCCTTTTATTTCCGTTTCTTAAGAACATTGATGTCCTTTTTTTTCGAGAGTGCTGTTGCTTGAAGGACCTAAGAACTAGCTCCAGAGAGCTGTATTTGGTAACCCTTTTTTCCTAAAATGTGCTGCTGTTTGAACAATAACTTTGGAACGTTATAACTTCTTACCTTTTTAGCGGCCAACATATATTGGTTTCTAATGTACTTTGAGTCAAAATACTCATTGTGTAGATGTAGATGAAGTTGTTTTTGGTTGATTGGTAAAATCTTGTTCCTTTTTAATGCTGTTGTAAATGCTTTACTGCGTCAGTGTCCTGTATTTGACCTGGTTTTATGAATAGATTCTGATGATGGGAAGTGTTTGAATTTTACTTGACAAAAAGTTATTTGCTACATAATTTTCCAGGGGCCGACATGCGTCAAAACTAACTGAGGAAGAAGAAGATGAAGAGTGCCTTAAAGAGGAAGAAGATGGCTTTTGTGCTGCAGGAGGAACACGTTTGGTGTCACAACCATCCTGTGCGCTCTTTATACTGTTGTATTTCTACAATTTTATTCATTGAGCTGTATGCATTTGTCTGCATCTTCTTAGGCATACTTTCATATGGTTCCTGATAAGTGTTGCCATCTGAATGCATGCATTGGTGGAGATAAAAATAATGAAATAATACTTCTACTTCTGACTGCATGTATAGTCTGGTTTAAATTTGTTTTATTATATGTTGTCGGTATTTGTCTATGCTTCACTGATATTGATATCATCTGCTAATGGGTGGCACAAAGTGCTATGTTGACTGGAGGATATTTTTTTACCTAATTTTGGATGGTAAAAATTACTACTGGCAGAATTGTGGGTGGACATAGTATTTACAGATCATATGCCTGTTACATTCTTGGATAAAGCAAAACTGTACCTCATCCTTCTTTCCATAAGTCTGTGCCTACATTCTTTGGTTAGCCTTTTGATCTCATTCTCAAAATTCTGTTCTGGCTTTTTCATTCTTGTTCTGATATATTGTATAAGTTCAATGAAATCAAAGAGATAGTTCCTTTTGGTAGTTATGTTACCAAATATTCACTCTAGGAATTTACAGGTTTCTAATTGTGTTATTTATGCTGCAGACATACAGGGAAAAATGAGGGATTATCAACTAGCTGGACTAAACTGGCTTATACGGTTGTACGAAAATGGAATCAATGGAATTCTTGCAGATGAGATGGTAAGCTTTGCATTGGTTTCAGTTCATTTCTGCTGAACATAATGTGCTAATGTGCATTTGCCTTGGTTGCCCATATGTTAAGATATTTTTATGCTGATTTATGAATCTAAAGAATCGATGTGCTTGTTTTCTCTTTTTTAATGCAAATTTCTCTCTTCCAGGGTCTTGGTAAGACACTTCAGACCATTTCTTTACTGGGGTATTTACACGAATTTCGAGGAATCAGTGGCCCCCATATGGTGGTAGCACCGAAGTCTACTCTTGGAAACTGGATGAGGGAGATTCGACGCTTTTGTCCTGTGTTGCGTGCTATAAAATTTCTTGGGAATCCAGAAGAAAGGGTCAGCTATTCGATAGCATTTTTTTGGTATTTCTTGGAGCATCCTCTGAATATTGAATTTAACCAGTGTTTGCTTTTCTGTATGTTTTGCAGATGCATATTAAGGAGAATCTGTTAGTTGCTGGGAAATTTGATGTATGTGTGACAAGCTTTGAAATGGCTATTAAAGAGAAAACTGCCTTAAGGCGCTTTAGTTGGCGTTATGTTATTATTGATGAGGCCCATCGGATTAAAAATGAAAACTCACTACTCTCCAAGACGATGAGACTCTACAAGACAAATTATCGCCTTCTTATTACTGGCACACCTCTTCAGGTACATTCGTACATATTTTAATGAGTTTGTTGTAAGTTTTAGTAAATTGTTTCTTTGTCAACTTTCTGTGGCCATTCAAACCAACATATTGATCAATAGAAGTGCTTCTGTTCATTTTCGGCCTATATTATCCCCTCCTTTACCATGAATGTTCTTAAGTTTCCAGTAATGAACTCTGTTTACCTTTTGTTTTACTGCTTCCTTGAGAGATATATACTGAAATTGATGAAATGGTTGATTTTCTATTTGGGATGAAATGGAACTTACTGTGTGAATACGCCACGAATATTGTTTTTATATAATTTATCAGTGATTCTTTTGTACTAGGTATTCACTTGACAAGAACTTTTCTCAATCTAATAGAGTTGTTTGATGGATCTGCTGCAGAATAATCTCCATGAGCTCTGGTCTCTGCTCAACTTTTTACTTCCTGAAATTTTTAGCTCTGCTGAAACATTTGATGAGTGGTTCCAAATATCAGGTGAAAATGATCAGCAAGAGGTTGTCCAACAGCTTCATAAGGTGATCTCTAGTGCTTCTTGATGCCTTCTACATTTCTGGACTTGTTTCCTGATGTTTCTGTATTTTGTCAATCACATTTATTTGTATATCTTGAAGGTTCTGAGGCCATTTCTACTCCGGAGGCTGAAATCTGATGTTGAAAAGGGCTTGCCTCCAAAAAAAGAAACAATTCTCAAAGTGGGTATGTCCCAGTTGCAGAAGCAATATTATCGTGCTCTTCTTCAGAAAGATCTGGAAGTCATTAATGCAGGTGGAGAACGCAAGCGCCTTCTAAACATAGCTATGCAGCTGCGCAAATGTTGTAACCATCCATATTTGTTCCAAGGTGCAGAACCTGGCCCCCCTTACACTACTGGGGAACACTTGATCACTAGTGCAGGTAGGTTCAAATTTATGTTATTTCCAAATTCATTTCTTTTTTCTATGCATGGTGCTCATGTTAATCCTTATGCAGGTAAAATGGTGCTTCTTGACAAACTACTCCCTAAGCTAAAAGAGCGGGATTCCAGAGTTCTAATATTTTCACAGGTCTGTAACTCACCTTCAGTGATTTTCCTATATAAAATATCTTAGCCATTATTGAGTAAACACAAAAACTGTTACCTTCTGAGCTCCTTCTGTTTATTGGCTATTTAACCATTCTCCTGTATGTATTCCTTGAAATTTGGATGATTGGATTGCTTCAGTTATTGCAGCATCGCTTACTTTGTCCACGACTTGAATTGGATGCTGGTAATTTTTTTTTTTCCTTGCTATTTCTGATCATTGCTTGTGCGTATGGAATTCAGATGACTAGACTGTTGGACATCTTGGAGGACTACCTAATGTTCCGTGGATATTTATATTGCCGAATTGATGGGAATACTGGTGGCGAAGACCGTGATGCCTCCATCGAGGCCTTCAATCGGCCAGGAAGTGACAAGTTTGTTTTCTTACTTTCTACTAGAGCTGGTGGGCTGGGGATCAATCTTGCTACTGCAGATGTTGTCATTCTTTATGACAGTGATTGGTATGGCTTCTCCTTTCATCTAAGGAGTTCTGATTTCTTCCAATTTTTTTTGTTGTCTGAGCTGGATCCTTTTGTTTATACTCCAGGAATCCACAAGTTGATTTGCAAGCTCAGGATCGTGCCCACAGGATTGGCCAAAAGAAGGAAGTGCAAGTCTTCCGATTCTGCACAGAGGTGAGCTTAATATTATGCCACTACTTCGCAAAAAAAAAAAAATATATATATTTTCATGTTTTGTTTTACATGCTTATTTCTTGTTTTTTGAAAAAAACAGTATACAATTGAGGAGAAAGTGATTGAGAGAGCATATAAGAAACTGGCTTTGGATGCATTGGTTATCCAACAAGGTCGCTTAGCGGAGCAAAAGAGTAGGAATTCTTTTCTTTGGAAGACTCTTCACTCTTGTAATAGTCTTATGAGATATGGATGAGTCATTTGTCTTCTGGTGCAGCTGTTAATAAAGATGAATTATTGCAAATGGTGAGGTTTGGTGCTGAAATGGTTTTCAGTTCCAAGGACAGCACAATAACAGATGAGGATATTGACCGAATCATAGCTAAAGGAGAAGAAGCAACCGCAGAGCTTGATGCAAAAATGAAGAAATTCACCGAAGATGCCATTAAATTTAAAATGGATGACAGTATGTTGATTTGTTTTTTTTTTCACTTTCCATTCATTTGCTACTCCATCAAAGATAGATTTAAATGTTTGCTTTCGTTTCAGCTGCTGAATTGTATGACTTTGATGATGAGAAGGTAATATTTATGGAATCCCAATTTTTTTATTCTTTTTGTGACTGAGACGCCTTTATTTAGACTTTATCCCTGGTCCTTCCACTTGTATTTGCTGTTGTCCTACTTGTTGAGAACTTGTTTGCTTTGCTTGAATGAAGGATGATAACAAGATTGATTTCAAAAAGCTAGTTAGTGAGAATTGGATTGAACCTCCCAAAAGGGAGCGGAAACGCAAGTAAGGCCTCAACATTGACATCTAAGGTACTTCAGTTTTTTTTCTCAATAGTCCTGGGAGATTATTTTATGCTCTGTTGGTTAGTTATTCGGAGTCAGATTACTTCAAGCAAGCACTACGTCAAGGAGGGCCAGCAAAACCCAGGGAACCTAGGATTCCGCGTATGCCTCAGCTGTAAGACATTTGGTTTCCGTCCACTTTGATCCTTGATATTATAGTTCATATGAAATTAATTATCATGATTAGGAATATTTTCAATCTGTCCATCTTGTAAAACAACTTGACATTTTTTATTGCTTTCTCAGGCATGATTTTCAATTTTTCAACACCCAAAGGCTCAGTGAGTTGTATGAAAAAGAAGTACGATATCTTGTGGTATGTGCCAGCTCGAAAAGCTTCTCATATTACACTGTTTCTACACTGAGGTTCTCGACATACCACTTCTACTTCCATGTTTTGTTCCACTAGTTCGATCCTAAATCCAATGCTCGAACAATTCCCAAGATTTTACATAGTTGTGTACCAAGAAATACTGCACCCATAGTGAATGTGCTTGTGGATATATCCAGCACTGGGGAATTGTTATACATATCTGTTAACATCCTTAACACTCTACATGGTGGATTTCATCTTCCCTTTCCTTCTGGAAGTAAGAATTACAAGTTTCTTGCACTGTGCTAAATAGTACGTATGTTTCCTAATAGAGTTGCCCCTGTTGCTGGCACTTTGAGCTTGATTTTGTAATTTTGAATGGTACGAGTTTCGTAATAGATGTTGCATCTTCAGCAGGCACTAGAGCTTGATATCATAATCCTAAATCTCATTTTAGAGAAGTGCAACACTGTGCCCTCTATTTCCGAGCCTCTTCAATTTGCTGTAGCCTCTCAGGACTCCCACTGTTCTCAGTAGGGATGCACACCATAACTTTATTTGCCGTATTGTTTCCAACATAGCTTATTTTTAAATATCTCATCTCAGCTAACCCATCAGCGGAATCAACCAAAAGACACCATCGATGGTGATGAGCCTGAAGGTACTTATTTCGTATAGTCTTTCTGTTGGCTGATAAACTTGCTATTCATGCTAATTGCTTGAAATGATTGTCCAGACTTGGGGGATCCATTAACCACAGAGGAACAGGAAGAAAAAGAGCGGCTTCTAGAAGAGGTGTAGCAATGCTAATTTAATAATTCAAATTTTCTCTTTTGATTTTAAACCTTTGCATTTTTTAGGGTTTCTCAAGTTGGACGAGGAGGGACTTCAATACTTTCATTAGAGCATGCGAGAAGTATGGCCGAAATGACATAAAAAGTATAGCTTCCGAAATGGAGGGTAAAACAGAGGAAGAGGTTCAGAGATATGCCGAAGTCTTCAGACAGAGATACAAGGAATTGAATGGTATGTTATGATTAAATATTTAAGAGGCTTTCTGAATATCCCAAACAATACTTATTTGCTTTTTTTATTTCATGTCCTGAAAGATTTTCTGTGTGCATGGAATCATAGATTATGATCGGATAATTAAGAACATTGAAAGAGGAGAGGCAAGAATCTCTAGAAAGGATGAGATAATGAGTGCAATTGGGAAGAAGTTAGGGCGTTACAAGAATCCGTGGTTAGAAGTGAAGATTCAGTATGGTCAGAATAAAGGGAAATTGTATAATGAAGAATGTGATCGATTCATGGTGGGTCTTGTCAACCAACCTTCATGGTTTTTCTTATTTGTTGATACTGAAAGCTCTATTTTCATCCCTATTTCAGTTGTGTATGGTCCACAAGCTTGGTTATGGAAACTGGGATGAACTGAAAGCAGCCTTTCGCACATCTCCCTTATTTCGCTTTGACTGGTTTGTGAAATCCCGCACAACTCAAGAGCTTGCTAGGCGTTGTGATACACTTATTCGGCTAGTTGAAAAGGAAAATCAAGAACTTGATGAACGGGAAAGACTAGCTCGGAAGGATAAGAAGCTTTCTAAGGTTGGATATTTTACTACTTCGCCTATAGTCTGTTGATCTAAGGATTTGTATTATTAGTAGATGTGTGAAAATATTGGGTTTACATCATGGCTGAACATACTTAATCATGCATCAGGACATGTACATACACATGCCCACTAATTATTGAGCTCAAAAAAGAGAAGTGCATTAAAAATAATTATATTGAACCACAATTGTTAATGCTTGGAAGGAAAATTAATCTCGGACAACCAATCTGAGGCTGGTAATCCAAAATACACGTATGCTGGTGTTTTAGTCAAGGGAATAGTTGCATAAAAAGAACATTTATTTATTCCTTATGGTTAGAGGTAATGCAATGCATGTCTTAATGTGTTCGTGCTGTCTTCCTGTGATAACCTGTTACTATTTTTTGTTTAGTACTTGCTTCGACTAGTAGTCGACAGAAGTTTGTGGTTACATACTAGTTGAAGCAAGTATGTGGTTGGCATTTACACACTGTATGTCGTAGGTACTAGAACTCATTTTGCAAAGGACATGCTTTATGTAGGGAGAATAATGGGATTATTCTTAAAATGTGTCTGCATATTATCAGCAATTATGCTCATCTAACATACTTGTTTTCAATGCATAGCAATAATTTGGGAGTTAAAAAATTGGTTATAATAAATATCAGTAGAATATAATCACTATCTGCACACATGGTTTTACACAATAATGTTTTTTGGTGCTCCCAAAAGCATGACTTATATTGTGTTGGACAATAAACTTCGTGGCTTCAATTTAGATATTAAAACAAAGAGAATTGACAATATTTGCAATCAATATTAGGAGCTTGGGTTCTTTTTCTTTATTTCCCTTGTGTTTAAACTATTTTACATTCTCTGTCAAATGTGAAGCTAAAGATAAATAATTGTCCTAGATAAGCAAATCTTCATACATACATTTATGTGCAAGTAGATTGTAAACATCACTACTGGGGTAGAGTTCCTCTTTGTAGTTGCTAGGATCAAATTTTACTAGAATTAAATTGAAACTAGTATCTTGAATTCAATTTCTTGCTATAAAGATGTCGATTTAGTATAGTGGATACTAATTTGTTGTATTAGTGTATTTATGAATACCCTTCTTAGGAAATACTGCATATTTATGAATACCCTTCTTAGGAAATGCTGCATATTTATGAATATCCTTCTTAGGAAATACTGCATATTTATGAATACCCTTCTTTATTTGCCTTTTGTGTCTAAGCATACCATGCATGCCCATCTCACCTTAGAACTGTAATGATGCTTTCTGTGGACAGTTGCAATGACTAGCATTGTATCTGCGATGCTTCCATCTACTTTATTTGCCATCATTGAGAGTGCCGTTTGTTATTTAAACAAAAGAAATATACATAAGATCTTACCCTTTTATACTATACAATGTGTTTTTTTGCTTGTTCCAAGTAGACCAAGCTAAGAGAATTCACTTTAGATACTCTAGGGACAAGTGTGTCTCTGCATGTCCCACATTCTGTATTTCAAGTGACTTCCCATGTGATATTTACATTAGGATTCTCTAAGGTTCCAATAACTTGGTGCTTGTAGTATCTGTAAACTGCTTGCAAACATTGAAATTGCCAGACAACAGGTCTTTTCATGCATCAATTAATTCTCTGGATTTTCTTTATTAACTTACTGCCTGCATATGCCTATCGCAATTTAATACACTGCTTAACCCTAAAGTGACCAAAATGATGCTTAATACATTCTATTGTCAAGTGTTCTTTACTTGCTTTGTCTTACTGTTAGTGATTTTTTTTCTCACATTATGCATCATCAACTCCTAAATGTTGGTCATATCTTTTATTGGAAGTGTTTGATGCCTTCACTCTTATCCACCAAATGCATTTACTGACCAAAATTTTTATCAGCCTAAATCTGACCTCGCAAATTGTATATTGGATTCTTACCTCATGACAACTGTATAGAGATATTCCTTTTGGATTGCTCAGTTACAGAATGTCTAATTGACTATTGAGTAGTATTGCTGGACAAATCTAGTTAGGAGGTGCACTATGCCTGCGCTATTGTGTTGCCCCCGATAGCATGGGCTGCGATATGCATGTGTTGCTCCCATGGCATGGGCTAAAATATGCATGCCCTTAGGAATAGCGGACAATGTTGTTTCATGAATTGCTCAGTGCACTTGCAAAAAGGCTCTCTGTTCTAGTTTTAGTGAAGCTCTAAATAATATTTGATTACTAGAACAGAGACTTTTTATACATTGGGAAACTGGTCGACTATTATTTAGAACATCTAAGTACTGAAATTAATAAAACATGAACATGAATTTCTCTACAGCTGGAATGGATGGACAAACTTAGCAAGATTTATTTATGACCTCATTAATTAAGGTTTGTTTGCTAGAATATATCTTTAGTGCTCATGGTGATGGCCATATTTCCTAGAGGGTATCAAGTTGAAAAATTCACGATACTTTTTGTTAGGGAATTTGTGAATTTTCTGAAGAAATTTTGACAATTGTCTCATAACAAATGCTGACATGTAATTCCCAGTCTCAGACGGTTCAATTGGATGCCATATTTGTATAGGCAGTTGACTGCTTCCTATTTTATTGTGGATTAAGCTGTGACCATATTTTGCTTTCAGAACCAGACACCAACAAAGCGATCAATGTTGAAAGCACCAGCCCTGGAGACCCCTGCGTTGACTTCCTTCAAGAGACGAAAGCAGTCAGTCATGGATGACTATATGGGTTCAGTAAGCTCAAATCCTATAAAATTCATATTACTGCTTTGCCAATACAAATATACCTGATCAAGTATCTGTGGATTGCGCGCACTAGCAGTAGAGGCTCTTGCAAACTTTTACTCCCTGTTTACTCTGCGAAAGCAGACCAGATTTTTATAGTTCTAGTTAGATGCCACTGTTGGAACAGTATTCATCCTTGGCTTTTAACTTTTTCAAGATTTGCTGTTGCTTGTCAGATCCTCGTTGTCATTAACTACTACTCAGGACTATGAGCATCATTAGTATTTAAGTGTAGACTACATATTTGTTGTTATTTATGCTTGGTAAAAATTTGAACAACTCCTTGATTGTGCAACTGGATGGTGCTGGGAGCAGGGTCAGTTGACATTTTTTTTCCTCTAGTAAAGTTCAGCATGTAATATGGAAGCAAGTCTTTATTTAGACTGGGGAAAGGTGCACAAGTTTGATATGGTGTGTTGCTGCCTGATGTGCATCACTGAGTATTGGCTTCTCATACAGCAAGACGTGTTGCGCAGACTTGTGTAGCTCTAGTACCGTGACTCAGAGGATGCAGCTGGTCATGACTATTATTCAAGGTGCAGTAACTGGTGGGTCTGGACCTGTTGCATCCTCTGATTACTGATACTAGTGCTGCAGAAGGGAGCTTCCTTTTCAACTGCTTACGTGGTTATTTATATTCAAAGTTTGTCTACCCCATGAAACTAATTCTTTAACTGCTGCTGCAAAATTTGATCCCTACTCTTGCTGTTTCTCTCCACTTCACAATTTCACAAGTGAGCTTGGACCTTATTGTCATGCACTCTTTAACTAGACTAATTTAAGACCTGCAAGGTTAGCCTGGTGTGCAAGATTTGGCCTTTCTTTTGATGTATAGTGTGCATAGATGAACTTTGGCAAGCATACTTTTAGTTTTGTATTTGTTTGCATTCCATGATCCTATTTTTGTCCTGGCAACTGATTTGCTAAGATCATTATTACCATTTGAAAGTACAACCTTCTAATAATTAAGTTTCTTGCTTCATCAGGGCCGACGAAAGAGATGAGCCAAAGAAAACCTGTAGAGCTGTGTGATTTCGCTGACTTGTTCTGTTTGTCTGTTGCCTCGTTATCTGAAATGCATGTCCTGTTGCCCTTATAATGTAGTAGCTCACAGATTACAAACAGCTGACAACCCCACCCAAAAAGGTTCTGGGGTGAGTCTACATCTTATTTTGGTATTTAATTCTTGTGATGTGTTGTTGGACATTGATGCAGCATTAGAGCTCCAGTGTTGAACTGCAAATATCATGGGTAATCTACTCAATATTTTAACTTCGTATTACTGCTTGCCATTCTGTGAGGTTTGCCATTTGTTTGTTATTTGTATAGGACTTGACTTGTTATGGCAGGACCATGCTTGTTGCCAGTATTCTGATGTTTCTTGCTTGTTGGTCTGCCATTCTTCCCATTTAATTTGGAGCATGCTAAAATGGTTATTGTAAGTGTAAGACAATACAGTTTGCCCCATTAACACCTTTTATGCATTTGGCATCACGCCATCAAATCTTTTATGCACATGAATAATTGTACGTGAACAGATGGTGAATTAACTCACACAATTCATTATCTGTGACTTAGATAATCTTATAGCAAATCATGGTTTTACAGCTACATTATGAAAACATCAGGAACTGGTTCAGTAAATCTGGCAGCCCACCTGCAGGAATAGTGCATGCTGAAACCGAGGAGGTGTCAAGTTGCAATTTCCCTTGCTGACTTTGCTGATAAAACAGTTCGGCAATGAACCAGATGCAGTTTTCCCACTTTCAGATCTTATCAAACCTAGAGCAACTCAGTCTCTTCTCGATAACCTTCAGCATTGTCAACTTCAATTATCTTCATCCTCTTCAGGGGTATCTGGGTCCGCTCCCTGCACAACAAGAATGGACCATCAAGATAAGCAACTAAATATCCTAGGCGACGGTTCAAGTGTCAAAAATGCAAATAGGTTTCTGATCAAGTAGGAAGCAGATTGAGCAAGTTTTACCCAGGGAGGACCAAACAAGTGGTGCCAAACCGTCATTTGTTTTTCCAAAAGCTCAATCCTTTTTATGTAGCTTCATTTTGTGGGTTTAACCTGAAATGCCACAAAATTAGAGAACCACCACCTCTTGTTGCTATTATAGCTCATTCATAGATGCATGAGATTATAGTAGTTGGGCAAAGAAGACAAAGTTGGGGTTCATGTACTTTGGAAGAGTTGAAAGAGTATTAAACTGAATTAATATAGTGGATCGGACACTAAATCATTTCAAAAGCTTAAATTCATGAAATATGAGTTTTTTCCATGATATACATTTGACCTTATCTATTTAATATTTGATGTACGACTAATTCATCACACCTGATATTATAATAATTTCTTTTTTCAGGTGATTTGATTATATCAATTTTAACACTCTTAATCAAAAAATTCTTTTGCTTGACCACTTCTATCGTATGATGCATATTAATAGATTTTTTTCTCAATTTTTTTTAAGAGAGATTAACATGCGATTCAATTCAATCGCATTATTACCGTAATTTCAATCTTAAAAATTTGCACAGTTTCGAACCTCAAACTTGAATACCAAATGTCAAGGAGTCGAAAGAGTTAAATCAGATCAATATAGTGGGTTAGACATTAAACCATCCTAAAAATTTAAAATCATGAAATATGGACTTTTTTCACTATATATATTGAACTTTATCTATCTAATATCCGATGTAGGAGTAGTTCATCACACCTGATATTATAACAATTTTTCTTTTCAGGTGTGATTTGACCATATCTTCCCCTTCGGAGATGCTAAAAATAACATCACTCTGCTCTTCCCCTTCTCTTACGGAGATGAGATCATAGTCGTCTGGTACATCGAGTTGCTCAAAGATGGCAACCTTTTTCACGTTCCTTCGGTCATTTGGGCATTCCTTGGCAAAATGCCCCTCATTGCCACAAAGGTAGCACTTACACCGCTTGTTGTGTATAAAATGCTTCCTCCTTTCAATACGCACATGGGTATCATGTGGCTTTCCCTTGTATGTCTTTGCTCTCCGGACGTTATACTTCTTTTCTTTGGTGTAATAGCTTGGTATCGGAATCTGGCTGCAGAAGGAGAGATCCTTGAGGGATCTCCTGAAGGCAGCATCTTTGCATTCTTCCTCTAGATACCTGTAGGCAAATAGAATTCTGGGTACTACGCCAACGACAACTCCTGGGTACTTTTTGTCAAAGGCCTCCTTCATCCTTCTACAAAGTTCGCCCGGCATCTTCATCCAGAATTTTTCAGATAGGTCGTTGCCGATGTATAACCTCCCTGTCTTTGCTGCAAGTCTAAGATAATCATTCATGTATCGGAGGATATCTTTTCATGTTTTCACATGAAAGTCTTTCAAGGTCTCGATACGCAGCATCTTGGATCAAGGTTGATCCTTGCGTAGGGTCTTCCATGGAGAATACCCTTCTCATCTGAGAAAGAATATTTTGGGTACCCTCTCTCCCTTCGCCTGCTTCAATAGTGGCTTGGTACTCTTCCATGTACTGCATCCTCCATTGTACCCAAGTGAGCCTTTCTACTTCGCCCAGAAGATTCTCCATGTATTCAATCTTGTCTCTAGTGTCCGTGAATCCTGGCTTGCAATATGATTTCGTGTAATAGATTCCCACATGGAGAATGCATCGTCAAAGAGGCCAAGTTGTTCAGGGATTACGAACATAGCCCTTCCGGTTTGTTGTGCAGATGGGAGAGTCCACATCTCATTGTTGAAGCCTCCTTCGAACCTCCCTTGATTCCTCCGTTCAAACGTAGGTACTGTCCAGGAAGTTGATGGGGTAATATTAATTGCCGACGGGTAGCCGGGAGGACCCATCACCACATCATCAGGGGGCCTATACGGAGACGTCGCCAAAGTAACAGCACTTGCACATAGCTGTTCAGACAACCTCTTGAGAGTCGGGTACCCCATCTCCGGTTCTTCTTCAGCTTCATAGCATGTGGCAATTACGTTAGTAACACAGGGAAGACAGTGATTATCTTCCTTCCCGCCCTGAGGGGGGAGTAGGTCAACGAATTCTTCGTCATCGTCAAGGTATACATCCCATTTTACAGCTTGAGATGGATAATCAAGTTCTCCTTCAGTATATCCCTGGTACTGCAGTTGATCGAAGTAGCTTTCGTCACTGCTTCCTTCTTCTACTTCTGTCATCAGGACAGCAAGTATATGAGGAGTTCTGAGTTCCTCCTCATCACTAGGGGCTTCCTCATTGCGCTGGTTGTAGCACGATCTCCTATGCATCATCGTTGGTTTGTAGCCACCAAAGCGCAAAGAAATGCTTCCATCCAGCAGACTCCTATTGGTTACCTCAGCGGGTTGCGCTGGGATGGCAATTTGGGTAGGTCTAACAACCCAACTACGCCCTTGTAGTGCCCTTGCTGAGTATTTTTGCCCTGAGAGGGCACGCACTCCATGACTCGCCAGGTAGTCCACAACTCCTTGGATTTCATAGGCGAACCCGACATTTGGGGTGTTGGACAGTCTTCCAACAAGGCCCCTAGTGATCAACAGGTTAGACTCGCCATTCTGCCAATGTTCATATTCCCTGGTTAAAATAGAAACTTGGAGATTTCTGTAGAAATCCCCGATGGTCATCATGGTGTCAGGAATAACATAAATAAGCTAGCTTCCTTTGGCTAGGTCGACCTCCATAGTTGCAAGTATGGCACGGTCACCTACCCAGCGATTGTCTCGAAAGACAACCAGAGCCATCGTACCTTCCTCTTGACGATGTAGAATTTGAATTCGGAGTTGTAGTATGCCCGGGTGGATGTATTGCATCCCACTCCTTTGTAGCTGGTAATAACTTTCTTCTTGAATGAAAGCTAGGTCTACCTGGTCATTGTTGATGCATAGAACTGCTTCCTCTGATCTATGCACGTACACCCTGTGGTGAGCGTCGTCCCTTCTAGAGTGATATAGAACCTCCGCGGGGACTATAGAGGCCCTCTCCTGCATTGACAGCCTCAATTGAACTTGAGGGTCAATTTGTTGTTCCAGTGTGTATTGCGGAGGGCTTCTTCCTATGAGAAGCCTACTCACCCTCCTTGTGGCTTGCTGGACAGTATGGAGGCGCCTATGACTCCTCCGGTACCCTCGAATTTGGTCCTCGAAAAGAGGTGTCGAGGTTGAAGGCTGCTCATGAATCAGCTGGGTGTTTGCTCTTGGCTCCGTCAGTGTTGATTTTCTCCTTCTCCTCTTCAAGTGTTTTGTGAGGATCTTTAAAAGCCCTCAGCTGCCCTTTAGTCTCTTTTGGTTTTGTCAAACCCCAAAGTTCCTGGCGGAGAGAACTCCACTGCTCCAGCTGTTGGAGTAATTTGCTCACTAGAGTGAGCCCTTCACTTGGTCTACTTTCGGCTTGCTTTGGTTGCCTAGAAATTTCAAGTACAAGTTCCCGTACTTCCTGTTTTGTGAGAGACCTACTGTCTAGAATTACAGTAGTAAGAGTTTTAAGAGAAGCTTCTAGTTTAGAAATTTCCTGTGCAAGGTTTTGGCATTCTTCAAGTATTTGCTTAAAATTTTTCAGATGAACTCTTGATGAGAGGCAAATTCTATCGTAAATAACAGAGATGTTATGTGCTAACTGATTTGTTGATACTTTAGAGATTGAACCTAAGTCAAGGTACTCCAGATTAGAAGTTCGGGAATGATCATACCATTCCTGAATAGATTTTTCCCATGTTTCAGACATAAGAACTAATCATTCATAATTACTAAAATCATCCAAGGGGGCGGTTCCAGACGAAGTCTGAATTAGGCTGGGATCACACGAGTGTGCCTTTGGGCTTACAAACGGCTTCCTGCCTCAATTGCCAAGTTAGGACCCGTTCTTTCTCCCAGCTAAATTCTCAACTTAATCAGCATAATACCTCCCAGATAAAATTAGTCGTTTATGAATCTTGCTCGAAAATCATCACAAGGTAGTAAATAGCAGAAAATGGTAATATCGATTCCTTACCTCAAACCTTTCGTACCCTAACCTTTGGGGGTTTACTCCTCCATATCTTGAACTAGCTCTGATACCATTAGTGGAAACGAAACTGAAATAGGGAATGAGAGATAAGGAGAAGATATGGAAAACTCTCAGACTGACCGCTGCCCCTGCTCTTCACTATCATCATCAAGCTGTTGAACGGTTCTGCCGTAATTTTCAGAGGACGAAGCTGAAACCCTGAAAATCCAACCAATTGGGTTCGAATTTTGATAAAGGTGCCATTTTTACTCATTTTTTTTATCTGTTTTGATTTTTTTTTTGTTGGATTACGGATGATCGGATCGGGAGAGTGAGAACATGATTTTTTTTTTTTTTTTGGTTTGGGGTTATTGAGCTTTAAACCTTTGCTCTTCTCTTTCTTTATCAAGCTCTGCATGAGTTTTGGTTGATTCTATTAGCTTCCGTGCTGTAGTGTTCTGTTGGTTAATGTGTGATTAATAGCAGAAGAAGAGTGCTTTAGTTGCAGAAATCACGGGCAAATTCTCTACAAATGAGAACAAGGTCATTGTTGGATTTGTGTTTGCATTGGATGACCTGACCACAACGAAGATAAGCGCAGACAACTCCGGGAAGCTGGGGGCCCTTCTTCAGCATGAGTCGAGGCTGAAATTTGTCCTGACATTCTTTGGCGAGTTTCGGTTTGGCACTTGCTCTCAAGCCTTAATGGCTCTTCGGTTTTGCCAATCGAATTTGAAATTAGGTGTGATAAGAAGCCTCCCATGGGTTGACACTAGCTTGGCAGTAGGACTTGTTTTTGCTATTCACAAGGACTGCTTGGCGTGGTAGCATGGTTGTCTATTCATCTTGTTTGTTTCTTTACAGTTGGAGGCATTGGTATGGGTTTTTGCAAAAAAACCCCCGAATTTTTCAAATTTTTTTTTTTAATTTATCCCATTGTAAATATCTTAACGATGAGGGTTTTTTAATAAGTGTATTTATATTGAAATTTTGTAAAAATCTTATTAATTTTTAAAATTATTTCAATAATTTTAAAATTAAAATTATTTTATTACTCAAATTACTTAAATATTACTTATTTTCAAAAAAATAAGTATATATTTTCTATGTTTATTAAAAATTATTTTAGAAGATAATAACAAAATTATATTAAATAAATCTGTAATTGATTATAATAAGTTATTTACATAAATTTTTTTTTAAAAAAATATTTATTATTTTTAATTGTTTTAATATATTTCTTAATTCTTTACAGTAAAAACTCATCTAAACACAAGAATTCAACAACTTATAGAATTAATCAATTCCATTTGTCAACCAAACAACGAAAAGAAATTGACCAATTGCCAATTCCCTGCAGTAAATACTCATCCAAACACTGTAATTATCTAATTCCTTCAATTCACTCGAATCACTCAATTTCCACGATTCCACGATTCCTAAACCCGGAATCGAACCAAACGCGTCCTTAATGCAGGCTAAAATTGGAGCAAAACCACATTCAAGTGCCTCCATAGGAGAAGGAGACTCATCACCAATTGGACAAGAACGGTTGTACCAAAATCAAATTTCAGTGTGACTTGATGAAGTGGATGAGGATTGATTGGATCCCATTTACCATGCAATAAATTCCGAGTCAATAATCCAAGCAGTGTGATGAGAAAGGCATGATTTCACATGATATTCTAGTTACAACAGATACTGGTCAGAGCTGGCAAAGGCAGAGATTTGAGAATGGACTGTAATTCCCTTTTTTTTTTTGAGCAAAAGAATGGTCTGTAATTCAGTAGCTAATTTTCGGATGAAGTAATTGGTCGAGCAGAAAACATAGAACAGTGACTAGGTAAGAATGAGAACACCTCAATTATGGCCAACTCCAATGATAGTCCAATTCATGACTGAAAGAAAAGAGAAACATATGAATACAAATATACGACCACATTTTGTTTATGTGAAGAAATTTTGCCAATGGAAACAAAAGCCACTCTTGTGCTTTCTGTCCAAACTTTGGTTCTGGAATTGCTATCTTGATGAACTTGATTTGGCATATGAAATTGAGGTGATTAAAATAATCTTTTATTTATATTCCAAATGTAGTTCTTATTGACAAATCAAGCTTGATAATCTGAAAGCTAGGGTGTTATTTCATGTCACAACTGATAAAGGAAAATTTTCACGTTTCATTTGGTCAGTTTTGGACTGCATCCTTGACTTACTAAGATTTTCCCTTATGTTGGCGACTACCATAATTACTGCTTAAAATTCTCACAAATTTGAGACTGAAATAGCATAAATCAACTTGGGTAGAAATCATAAGTTGCAGTATAGCATCAACTTTAACAGTCATTGCAGTAGTAAACCTAAGACATTAGCTCTTGGAAATGGACAGTGTGTAAGTCACATTATATTATGCAATGAAAGGGTAAAATGTGCAACACAAGTGTCTATAACTCACAACAATCTACCTTCTCAGAAGCATTTATTCCAATTTTGTATTGTTATAGTGCACAAATAAGACTGAAAATTAACCATACAATAGCGCATAAACTACAAGATCTAAAGCAAGACAAGAAGTACCAATAGAAGAGGCAAAAAAACCATTTGCTTGGATATAAATTTCATTGACCTTAGCAACTTCCAATAAGAAATGCACGTTATTGGAAAGTGTTGCAGAAGTTCAGAGAAATGTCAAGACCACCTACAGGATAAAATTTAACAAGCTGATTATAAACTCTTAAGAACCTGACATACATCTCCTAGTAAAGCACATAAAAGCCTTTTACATATCATTCAACTGTCAGCATTGACTACTAGATTTGCAACAAGACAATAGAAAGTTGGGAAGTATTATCAAATAAAGAATCAATTTACATCACCATTTTAAGAATGAGCAGGCAATGACACAGCAAACTTTACATCAATGGAGACTAGGGTTGTCAATGAGCCGAGATTGAGCGAGCTGACATCAGCTTGGTTTGACTTGTGAGGTCAAACAAGCAAGCTCAAATTTAAATATTATAATTTTAAATTTCAATCATAATTTTCAGCTAATTAATATCAAAATAAATCTTTAAAAAAACCTAACATTAAAATGATGAATTAACATCCAAATATAATAATATTTGTGATCAACTAATGATTAACATTTAAGCCAACAAAATAATAAACACAACCTAAAAAATAATACAAATAACTCCAAATAATAACATAAATAAACATGTCATTCAAATAACAAAAATATAAATACATATATTATATTATATAAACAAAATTTAAAATTTAACCAAGCCTCGGGCTGGGGTTCAAAAAGAAACTTAAAAATATTTAAATTATATTATTATATAATATAAAAATAATAAAAAATTTAATTGAGCTCTTGAGCCAGAACTGAGCAAGCTGGATCCAATTCGAGTTTGGCTCGTTAGAAAATAAGCCAAGCTCAAGCTCAAAATCGAGCACGTTTTCTTAACGAGTCGAACCGAGCTTGAGCAATTCGCGAGCCTCAAACTAAATTAACACCCCTAGTGGAAACTAACAAAAGTTTTTTCCTAGATATATCATCCTTTGCTTTAAATATAGATAAGCTCCATGGCTGAATGTCTTAAACATAATGTCTACTCATTGTTGAAAATTGACAAAAAATACAGGCTGAAAGGACCAAATAAACAAAAAGAACAGAAAGTCCTAAACAATCAACTTATTGAAACACTAGTATGTCCCTACCCTAAAGATGCAAATGAATGATCACTAGAGTAAGGTACCTCTAATTCCTGTCAAATGATGTCTCAAAATTGGCAATCACAAAAACCAAAAATCACTTAACAGTTACAGAACAAAGAATATCAATCAAGCATAAAACAACAAATTAAACAGATTTTAACATGCTGGCAAAGTGCCCAAGACAGCTTGCAAGGTCTAGACTGGAGACTAGACATTCCAATGTTTTTGTAACCAACTCTCAACCTGTCAATATTGAACCTTGTACAAATTTGAGATTGAAAAATGACCTCTTAGAGACATGTTTTTGAGGCATCTGAGGGGTGCTAACAGCTGCCAAGCATAAAACCTGCCCTCAGGATTTTTGGGTAGTGAACAGAATTGGACTCATTTTTCTTTTTATTTTTTTTATCATATTCTGTTCCAAGGCTCACATTTTCCTACTGAAAGAACAAGTGGTGACTTTTATTTTCACGACACTCCTACAGGGGTAACCAATAAAAGCAGACAGCATATGGCTAATAATCAGCCAAGGTGAGGCTCTGAATTCCCTAGTGGGTGAAAAAAACCACCCTCTCTTTCTCAATGGCATTCGATATGCAATCATTTTCTCAGATGATATTCACCTAGTTGTTTTGCCCTCACTCCTCAGGAATTAACCTCTTGTTTCTGTGGCATCAAGACATATATTAGAATCAACAATCACAGAAAATTTACACATGGTGGATAACTCTTATTCTATCAATTCTGTCTTGCATCATCAATAGATTTGCCTCATGTCTCAAATGGATTTTTATGAATCATAGTCAGATCGAAGTGAGAAAAACACTTCCAACATTTTTAATCCCTGACTACAAACAAAGTTTAACCACTACACATACCCATGTCAAAAGATAATTGTAAAACAAGCTCTTTCACCAAAGAATAGGAACACTTTCCAGACTATTGTCATCTCATCCAAAAAGACTTTTGATAGGATCACAATCACAAGGAAATCAAGTACAGACAAGCACCATCAGCTGGTTCAAACAAAAAAATAACTTCCAATGAACATAATTCAAAGATAACAATCCCACTCTACCAGGCCTAACTTCTACATACCTTTGTAATCATTTGATGCAATACAACATTGAGCTTCAGCATATCACTGTAAAAGAATAAAGTGTGAGGCAGAAGTATGTCATAAGGATCAAGATTGATAAACTATACTTGTAATTCAGTTAAAACGTTAAACAAATGAAATCACAATTTATGCAAATTACAATCATTGCACGACTATTTTACCAGGAAATTAATAACATTGTACTGATGAAATTTCAAACTGAAACATAGAACTGCATAAAGCTAGATTATGGTTCTTAAACTGTTATTATATTAGAACAGAAAAAAAGCAACAAATTTTCCAGATCTTTTCAGTCATGAGAACTTGTAAAACTTTCGCACTTTCCAATACAAAATACAAGGAAAAGTTGTTAAAACATGTTTGTTAATATATGCTCTAATGATGCCATCTGTCTATACAATTGATTTGTAATTAAGAAACTCTACCCAGAGATTGATGCAAAAAGTGTGAACAAGATTCAGAGAGGAATGTCTGAGGCCAAAAACCTAATGAACATCATTTGATGCTTATATGCAACCAACAAGTTGAATCAAAATGATCAAAGGGGAGCTTCACTCCTCTACCTGAAGTCTACAAACCATCAGAACAAATATCAAAATATAGCAGAAAGTATATTCTAAAAGTAGATTTTATAATATCAGTTTAATTATATCCATCAAAAAAATTGGAGTCGAGAAAATATAGAATATAAAGGTAAAATAGAAGACACGTAATCATATATCAGATGAATAAGGAAATAGCTACAAGCCTCAAAAATAAAAGTTTATTGATTTTATTGGCACATAGCTGATAGAGAAGTTCCTAACCTTGACATTGATTTGATTTTCATATAAATGTAACGATATTCCAAATCTCAAAATTAACCCTAGAATTATTTCAGTCAATTTCAGTGATACATGCTCAACCTTTTCCTCCCTCTCAGCCTCTCTGAATTTTCAGATTCCCCACAACTTACTGTCAGCCCTTGTAATTATCCCCAAATCACCCACCAAAACCAAAATTTAAGTGATGAAAATTCCCTTGAAACCCCATTAAAATAAGGAAAGAATCTCCAAGAAAGGAAAGAAAGATGGAAGACTCCCCCTCTAAAAAAAATCACGCACCAAATCCAAATTTTAAATGAAAAAATTCCCTTGAAGCCCCATCGAGAATAAGGAAAGAACCTCAAGGAATATGAAAAGGTAAGAAGAAAGATGGAAGGCTCCTCCCCAAAAGAATCACCAGCTGAAACCAAATTTTAAATGACAAAAATTCCTTGAAACCCCATCTAAAATGAGGAAAGAATCTCAAAGAAGAAGATGAAAATGGAAGAAAAAGGATGGAAGGCTTGCCTCCTTCCCACTTGCTTCAGCTTTCCCAGCTCCAGCTACCCATGAGAAAACACCAAAATTCAAAGACCTACATAAGAAGTTAAAGGGATGTAACCTAAAACATAAGAGAAATTATACTAAATGTTACAAAAAATCGAATTTTAAAGTATGCTCATGTATTGAAAAGGTATGAAGTCTTTAAAAGAAATAACGAAATTTTGAAGAACATTGATTAAATTGTACAGAGATATAGGGGCAAAGAAAGTAATGAAGTTTTGAAAAGAAGAACAAATTTTAAAAAGAAAAGGCAAAACATTGGAGGAGAAACAATTAATTATCATGAGAAAACACTTAATGTTGAAAAGAGATCTAAATTGTGAATGTAGTCATCTACTAAACCATGCCAAATCACCACAATTACCACTTGAACCAAATGGTTTCTTATTTTCCTCAACACTAAAGGTTTCAAGTGAAACTGTAATCAATCCCTGAGTCACATGCCCAAGTCCAGTGTATGTGCTGCCATGTATCAGAGCACATTAATGCAATGTTCGCCTATACTTCCACCATAAAGGCATCTTCCATTACTATTATATAAAAAGTGGCAACTAATTTATTATTGGCATAATAAATGTTAGGGGTAAGCATTCAACGGTTCAAACCAAACCAACTGATTGGACTGAAATAACAAACTTGGTTTGGTTAACCAGTTAAATTGGTTTAGTTCAGTTTAAAATTATAGAAAGTTTGGTTTGTTAGTTTCAGTTTGGTTAAAAAAAAAATTAACCGGAACCAACCAAACTAACTGAACTATGTATGCCTATGGTTACAAACTAGATTGGCCCAATCCAACTCATGACACCTCCTCCGACAGACCAAATATTAATAATTGTTGTTTTTTTGGTTGCTAATCAAACAATTTTGGTTGACTTTAATTTGAGTTTGTTTGTAATTTTGCAAGCAAGAACATGTTTGTATTTATTTTCAAAAAAATTAGGAAATTTCAGTTTAAAACAAAAACCAAATTTGGTTTGGTTTGGTTCTGCTCAAATACAATACCTCCATTTTTGTTTCATTTAAAAAACCAAAAAAGTTCGCTTTCATCCAAAATTTAATTCAGTTCTACTGAACCAACTGATTGCACACCCCTAACAAATGTCACAAAGCAAGGAGTGATATGCACAGGTGCTTGAAAAACTGGTTGCATCTGTTAAATACTACCAAAGAAATGTTGTAGGGATCCATGAAATGTCAGATTTATCTAACAGCTCGATAAGGATGAGACAATTTGCTAGCATCTAATCTACTACCAATATCATATTGCTAGGTAAAGGTAACATATTAAATATATTGAGTGGAAAGAAACCGCTCAAAACAACCACCCATGCATAGCACAAGATATCATGAAAACATGCACTGAGTTATATTGTCTGATGACTCTGACCTATATATATGACAGTATGAAAGACTAATACATGCATCCAATGTAGATCCTTCATATATGTAAGCTGATGTAGCTTTGGTCTTTTATCAATCTGAAAAAGATATCCCTCACAACTGGAAAATACTTGATAAAATTTTAATTATCATGACAGAAACAGAATACTAGAAAGACATGGCTTAAAAGCTTTAGTTTTCTCATTTAGCAGAACAACAATGGAAGCTTTGTTTTCAAGAACCTGAGGAACAAAGCTATAATTTCCTTGGAAGAAACTCCTATTCAGCTAGCGCAGAAATTGCCTCCAGCACATAAGGGCAGTGCCTGCCACAATCATAACAACAAAAATGTACCAAGCAAATCAAATGGAAACTGAAAAAAATAGGACATTAGTACATCAGCAACTAAAAAAGGAAAAAGAAATAGGAACCGAACAGAATGGCATATCTGAACATGCGGAACGTTTGTTATCCTACACCTTCTATCCAAGGTTTTTCCACATCAGACTCTTGGACACTTCACAGTTCACGATACTTTTCATCATATAATAAAACACCTTACAATTTCTTTAAGTCTCTGTCAAATATCTAATATAAGTTGTACCATGAAAAGCTTATGCCCACTAATTTAAACCTTGATGTTTTTTTTTTTTTTTGATCTTGACATCTAGAAAGAACCTGCCTCACTAAACTGAATACCTTCTGCCAGGCATATTTAGATCTGGAGTTTGCAGGCTTCATATGAAACCCATTACCATAGGTAGGACCACAGGAGAAATTATTGCTAACACTATTATCATAACTCAATCTTTTGATAGAAATAAAAGCTCACGCCCTTTATTCAATTTTACAGTCAACAGAAAGTGCAAAAGACATCCATCAAACTTCAAAATCATAAATTGAAGAACCAAATTAGGAACAAATGTAATATCTACACAACCATAAAATTACGCACACCTTAAACATTCTCTGAAACAGCCAATGGCAGCACGACTATGTCTAGAAATGCGATAAAGCTTCCCTATGGTCAGATTCATTCAAAGTGTTCTTGATTTCAATGGGATTCCTTCCATCTGCAAATCAATAAAATAACTAATGATGCATTTGTGCAACTGATAAATCCAAAACCAATAACCATATACTGCAATAAGCGCAGGGGGAATGACTTTTAGTACATGAAGATAAATAAGGATGACTAGCCAATAATAAAAACGTAGATAAATATAGATTAACACCTAGTACATGAATTGATTCTGTTGATGTCTAAAATAAGAAATGTGGATTAGATGGTTGATCTTAACCCTTACGCAGATTTCTCCACTTGCACTTATCCATTGATGTGAAATAACTGGTATGCTCCCTAATCCCTATGACACTACAACCATTACGTGCCCTCCATTGCCATAAAAGTTGTCTCTGCACTTGCTACTAGATTGGATAAGCAATTGTGCCCTCAACTTTTCAGAGAGTACATACTATTCAAATAGCCTACAAATGAAATAGAAGATGTATAGCAATTGGTCAATTTGCATACCCTCAACCCATAGAATTATATCTGGTAAATGGCGTGTGTACAAACAAGAATAAGTAAGAAAGCAATGCAAACTGAGACCTCAACTAGGGCAGCACGATTCTCACTTAGGGCACAATGACAAAAAGTGATCTTGAATTTAACCTGAAAATTGGAATACAGTGTCACAAACCAGAAAATACTCCATTGAGAATAAAATAAAGGAGCCAATGAAAGAAACAAAAAGAGATGCAGGAAAAGAAACTATAGTAGAAGTCAGTTACAACCTACCTCATTTTCATTAATTGCTGAAATATTCATAGAATTTGGAGAAGATGATCTACTTGACATTGACAAGGAGCTTCTAGATGCCATCATTGCCTGCTTAGGAACAATTTTACAGTGTTGCAGTGCTTGTTTATAAAAACCCTGATAGCAAACAATACCACAAATTAACAAAATGTTATAAAAAACTGAAGTTATAATCTTCGAAGTTAGAAATCTTTTGGGTGCAAGAAGCAGAAAAGGAGAAGCATAAGCTGACAACCAACATGAATGATGCCCTAGATAAATTATGCTTCACTGACCATAGAAAGCAATCATCAAATTCAAGTAATCCTCACAAAATTATGACAAAACGATACTTCATTTTTAGCAAAACATCACATCTTCATTTTGTTGAAATTGCTTCCACAATCAGGTTAAAAGTTATAAGTGTCTCCCTTATCAATTTAATTTTTCTTATACTTACAGAAATTTCAATGTCAGATATACAAGCATTAAAACAGCATAAAATACGTTGGTACCTGAAAAAATTCCAAAGAAACTCTTGGAGACACTTGAATTTTGAAAAAAAAAAAAAAGAAATGGTATTTCAAATCTAAGCGTATTGGTGAAATCAAAGCCAATTTGCGCAGATTCAAGAGCTAAGAGGAAAGAACCCACGGACCTATTCGAATATCTTGCCAAATTCTCGATTTCAAGTAATGGCCGACAAAGAGAACGAATCTTGAAAATTACCAAACATTAGAAACGAAAGGTTCTTCAAGAAAAAATGGAAAAAACGAGAACCCTGTCAATCAAGAACCTTCAGAAAGGCGAAAACCAGAGGTAATTCCAGTTTGCCGAACGCAAGAAAGCAGAGAAAACACATCACAGGAGCCAAATCCGCCAGAATTTCTTGGGTTTCATTTAGAGGAGCAAAGAGCTAGGGTTTGGGGGGCCGCTCACCAGCATCTGGGCGGAGTCGTAAAGGCCATTCTCAAGGAGCGAGATCATCTGATCCTTGGGTACCTCCATTCGTCGAACAAAATTTGAGAATGAGGAAATGACTGCGAGGAAGTGCAGAGAGGAGATCGAGAATAGAGCTCCGTTCGGGAGGAGCGAGAGCAAGAGTGACGGATTTGAAGCTGTTGCGGCGAATTGTTCAGAAAATAGGAAGCGTCGGAGCCGACTGACTTTGAGATTCGTGTCGGTCAAATGGGTTTTATAGACCGGACCGGACCGACCCTGACTTCTTACCGTTGAACAACTCTCGAGGGTTTTTTTGGCGGCTCTTGGATAATTTATATCGTTTAATTTAATTATAAGTTACAAACACATCCTTTTCATTAAGTTAACTAAGTAAATAAAGTAATTTTCTAACTCTAGTAACTTTTTTTTCTCTTATTTTTCCTTGGCTAAACAAATCAATTACTCCAAGAAAATATCTCCCTATAATACACAATGAATTCATTACAAAGACGAGATTATTCATGTACATTTTTTAATTTAAGCGATTTAGAGAGATCATATGATACAATAAATCACAAACCAGCTAAAGGAATAGTAAACATTAACCACTGGCCACACTTTAAATTTGTGAAATTAACATAAAAGGAAGACCTGATTACCAGACCACAACCAAGAAACAAACTACTGATCACTTGAAATCTGCTCATTACATTTCATACATCAAACAACAAAAACAATCACAATACAACAACATCCACAGTTTGTCCTTTTCATGCTTACCAGGACTTGGTCCTTGGGTTAACTTCATCAACTGTCACGAGCCAGTCATTCTTCTTCAGGTTCTTCCTCTTCTTGCAGGAGATTTTCTCTGTTGTCATGTGCCCAGAAGCCACGAACATCGATGAGCATGCTGGCAACTGTGCCACCTTGCTTGCAGGCTAGAAGATCAGCAAGGGTTATCCTAAGTGAGTCAGCTGGTTTCACCATGTCCCAGATCTCATCCCTCACATCTTCTATGCATAGTTCATAATTCCCGCCCTCAATCCATTTCTGGTGTACATCTCTATGCGGTTCGAAAAAGTATGACAAATTAGGTTATCTTTCCTAAGATAAGTATCTCAAGTAAAATTTAATTTGGAAATATATCAAGTTCCACAAAAAAGTATATGTAGTAGCTGCATAATAAATCAACAACAAAAATGTGCTTCTTCAAACAAGTCTAACTAACTGCCTGAAGATGACCCTTGTTCAGTGCAGAGTGTAACCACGAATGAAGGCACCATAGCTCAATATAACAACTTTGTAAATGATCAGAATTCAGCTAGTTGAAAACTAAATTCAGAAAGCACTTCTTTTTTCCATTTGGATGAATATTAATGTAGGCAATTGTTAGAAAAGGTAACCTGAAGAGAGTATGAATATCAGCTGTTGTAAGGAATCCCCTTCCATGAAGATCAAGGCAGCGGAATAAGTATGTCAATCCTTCAGGTGTGTCTTTGTTTTCCAAAGCCAAGACAAAGTCTAGGAAACTCTCAAAGTCCATTTCACGAGCATTACCCCCTCCAGTCTTACTACGCCGTACATGCTCATCAAATGCTGGAAAAGAAAGCAAAAGACAGAGATTAAAACATGCGTCAGAGTAAATCAAATTGATCTGCCACTAAAAATTTTAGATGAAATCCAAGCATATGAAAGAAGAAATGACATGTCCTCAACTGAAATATGTTGCAGGTGAAAGGGAACATCAAATGATTAGTTAAACAGATTTTATCAGCCAGAAGAGGCCACATTTATCTCTCCAAGTCCTGCATGATTGCATCATATGCTTGGAAAAACCTTAGTTCAGTATGTTATATTAGCTCCTACTCAGTACATGATCAGCAGATATCCAGCAAATGAATTTAGAATACAAGATTGAAAGTAGCAAGACAAACAAACATACCCAGCACAGGAAACAACAGGTTGACTATAAGAAAAAAAGGAGGAGATGAATATTTAATTTATGGAATAGATGGGTAAGCCTTACCCCTCTCAATAAAAATTTCTGTCAGTGTCCCTTCAGCATATTCCTTAAGCTCTTGCTTGCTCAATGTCCCGTTCATATCTTTATCCAAAGCAAGAAACATATCTGCAGAATAACATCCATTTTTTCTGTTTTTTCAAACAGCACTATTTGAGACATACTTGAGAAAAATTTCGACATAGAAGAAAACATGTATTAGAAATTCAATGTGTACCACATATCCGTTGAGCAGAAGTCAGAGAGAACCAATTCTCTGCCTGTTCAGTATCAGTAACTTCTTCCTCACTTTCCTGTAGCAATCAGACTATAGAGTTAGCTTCAAGATAAAATTACTGTTCAAATGTTTGCTAACATCTACTTCAAAAGATTTAATATTCATTACATGTCAAAATTCATTGAACATCAGATGGTCTGTACAAGGAAAACTGTTTTGGTACCTATCAGCATCTTTAGAGAAATCCAAACACACCAACTTCTGCTATCTAATGTCTAAAACAATCTTTTTCCATCAGTTGTGTGTCTGAAATACCCAGTTCTAAGATGTGCACAAAACAAAAAAGAAATAATGTATAATGCCATGTTGAACCTGGAATTTTGAAAATACCAACTAAAGTGATAATGACAGAGATGAATACCTGATGTGATTCTACCAAATCTACCCCAAGAATACAAGTTCATATTTGTTTATTCATCATAAAAAATGGAATTAATAATGTTAACTATCGAAATCCACTCTAGAAGAATGATTTTCCACATCATTTAAACACAGCAAGATTTATTGTCTTTCTCTTGTTTGTATCAATTTTCTCATGGGCAGTCAGTTCTCTGTTCTCCAACTAGTCACAAAGAATCTCACTCTAAAGTGACGTTAGGTGCCAATGAGTTTATTCCCATTCAGCATGGTAAGCAAAAATGTGAGAAAGAAAGAACTGCATCAAGAGAATAATAAAAAATCTTCCCAGTGATTTGCATTATGAATGAAATTACTCCGCAACTATTCCACCTGGTGCAGTTCCATAAGCTCCTGTAGACAATTGCTGAGTAGAACTTTCTTGATGCATGCTTTCCCTATGAGTCAACAGAGGAAATTTATTGCCAAGTCAATGCATAATGCAACAATAGACAAATCTCAAAAAAAAAGCTGCTTTATCTAATTCATAATATTATAAGCAATCTAAGATTAAGATTCCTATAAAAGCCATTCTGGCAAACCTCGTCTATGAGGATCACAAAAGAAAAAGAACTTTTGTGCAGCTATTCGACAGTACATCTGAACAAAGGCTGCAGGCATATCACGAAGCTGGGCAAGGTTAGGGATAAGTCCTCTTATATAGGCCTCCATTTCCTGAACAAGAGCCAAGATGGAAGTAAGAAAAGGTTTGCATGCCACGTTGCCATTAACCAAAGGTTCAAATTATATGTAACTCATGCATATAAATAGTTAATCACACGACATCTAAATAAAAGATGAATGCCTAATATATAAAAAAAACACATTAAAACCTATACATGAGGCTGAAGGAAGCCATCCGAATCCTCGTCAAGCTCACTCATATCAATCCTTGCTTGAGTCAGTGAAACCTGGTAAAAAAAGTGATAAGATCATTGACAAGTAGCTATTCCTTTTCCAAATGCAAAAAATCAATGACCAAAAATAGAAATCTTCAGAATCAAACTTCATATGATATGCATATAGGTTTAAATAGGAAAAATATGCAATCTAGCTTGTCAACACAAAACTTTTGGAGCGGAGGAAATACTGAACTCAAAAAAAAAAAAAAATCCATTAGCAAAGTTCCTTTACAGCTAGTCTCCCAAAATAAATGTTAGATGTACTCTCCTTGAGAGGCAGTGCCAAGTTAGAGCTTAAGACTTGATTTTTGCAGCCCAATCCTGGATACAAGAAATGTTGGAAATGACAACCTTTGCCCCTCTCCCCTTAAGGATTTGAATTATGAGATCAATTGATCTAAAAAACATGCTAAATTCCCATCCTAGCAATGTAGTGTAACTCAGTTCCCACGCATGCAGATGCAACATTGAAACAACATTCGCTTGATTCCTGGGTAGCAGGGGTCAAAAACCACAAGTGATAGTAGTACCGGGCCTCCTAGCATTTCTTGCGAAGAAAACGAAACATCTAGATACACCCAAAAGCAATATTGTTTAAGAAGCTTTGATATCTTCACTGGATTTCATATACATATTTATATGATGATTCATTAGATATAAAGAGGAAATACACTTACCGTCCGCATCACATAAAGGTAAAATGGCAAGATAGCTATTCTCCCAGATTCATCTTTCTCAAACTTCATGAAGTTGGATGGACTAAAGAATCTTCTACATTTAGGGCCAATCTGCTCCGTGCAAACAGAAGCAATATGACAGAAGTCTTCATAGTTCATCTGCAAGAAGGCCAACGTGCATCTTTGTTAGGATATTAATTACCAGCTAATTTATATTCAATAACCCTCTCACAACCCAATAGGAATATGCGAAACAAACGCAACAGAAATAACACAAACATCGAGAAAAAAAAAATGATATCATAAATTGGTTCATACCTTCTCTGCGCCGGTAGCATCATCAATTACACAATTTTCTCTCAAGCAAACCCACATGGCATCCAAATCATCAGCATTAAGTAGGAGTTCTGATTGTTTCTGTATAGTTACAGATACATTGTAATAAAGTCCCCGAAGAATGCTTCATATAAAGAGTATATATCGAAGTCCTAAAATAAAAAGAGAATGTGCAGTAGACCTTCAAGAATCGATATTTAGCCAATCTTTGGACCCTGTAACTGATTGAGCCTTCTTCTGGCTTCTGTTATTCAAAAAAGCAGCAACTACCATCAGACAACAATCATCACCAAAAAAGACAATACAAAAGAAAGAGTTACATTATATAAATATTTGAAATATGTCTGTGAAACAATTACAAGTAAAAATTTTCTTTATTCACGTTGGGCGACAGATTAATAGTTCATCTGAGCAACAGTCATGATATGTAAGCAGCAGAAAAACAGCCAGAAGCAAATTAATTTATTAGGAAACAACTGCACCGCAACTAGTTATTGCAAATATTCTGTTTGAGTGCATTGAGAGATCTGAAAGAAAAACTCGATCCACCAAAGTATGAATAATGTTGCCTGCCTTTTTGTAGAAACTAGGAATTGCGCCTGCTTCAGCATTTCTCTGTTGACGTTCTCTAAAAATCTCAAGTAAAATTCTTTTCGTTTCGAGCTCTGCAAGAAGATACAATATAAGAACAACTCCAGAAAATAAACAACAATTCCAAGTACACTGAGCATTAGACACCTCTCAATCTCAATTCCCATCTTCAACAAATAAAACCAAACTAAACAGCTACCGTTCGAAAAATACCAGGCAAAAATCACCTCATGCAATATCACAATAACTCATCACCACAATTCAAATTAAAAGCGAAGACCAAAAGGAGAACTCGGTTGCGAGAGAACCAACCCATTAGGGCTTCGGAGCCGAGGCCAGCGCCGGTACCGATGTATCTGCGGAGGTTCCGCACCCACGGCATGGAAGACGCCGGCGGGATCTTCTTCGGCGCAGCCGTCACCACCGCCGGAGTATCATGGCCCCCCTCCCCGTCGCTGGATCCGCCGTACATCCTGCGAAACCTGCCCCTGCCGGAGACCGGAGCGCCGAGAATTACAGCCAGAGCTCAGATCAAAGGCGCAAATGCATCGATCTGGCGGAAAACCCTAGCGATCGAGATCGGCGAGGGTTTGTTCGCCGGAAGGGAAGAAGATCAACAGGGCGGCAGTGAGGTTTTCGATTTTCGGTTTTTTTTTTTCTGACGTTTCTTTTTTGTTTCCAAGAAAAATATATTGGGCCGCCCCAGTAATTCACGATCGGGCTAAGAAATTTTGCAGAAAACCACCTTCGAATGTTTTTCTATTACAGTTTTGCAAAAAACAACCTCCAATTTGGGAATTCAAAGAAAATGCCAACTGCTTTTTATATAAAAAACCAGCTAAAATCCAAATTAACATAACCGATTTTTCTTTTTAAAAAATCCGCCTAAATCCAGTTCAACTGTTTTTTTTAGGTAAAAACAATGCACTTAAGTTAGAAGAGAAGTTTGGATGGGTTTTACGGATGAAAATAAAACTCTGGAAATTGAGTGAAAAATCAAAGTGGAACATCCACGGTATACGTCCCACAAACTCAGCATCATTTTCATGATTAAGATATATCAAAATGTCGGCAGAATATGAAAATGATAATAGATCCCTGATGTTGCAGCTACACCACTTCAATCAAATGCTCAAATAAAAACGCATTAAACATCTCTAATAAAACTATTTACTAAAACCCATTTCTTTTTTTTTCATTTTAGAACCACAAAATTGCAATTAAAAACAGACCCAAATCATGACTGGAGGAAGAACAACAAAAGAAAAGCAAAAGAAAACGAACAAGAGCAGCCAATCTTGCAGCAATCCAATCAGAGCTCCACCTTTAGTACATCTGAACACAAACCAGTCTTCCAGGTCAGACCCACAGTTTCCCCTGCCCAGCTCCCATCCTTCTCACCACTTTATCAAACCCTCCATTTTCATCATTTATTATCATCAGATAATCATGAACTTTTATTTTCCCTAAGCTTCAATAATTTCAACGCTTGAACAAATGGATTAGGATAAGAGTAGCGAGCAATGGATATGAATAGTATTATCATATTATCATGATTTAAAACTTGATGGCTCCAAATCCCAATGCATGAGAATCTCATAGTACTTTACTCGCTATTAGCATATCTCACTTCCAGCTTCAATAATGGTTTTCTGTCCAGTTGCTGCTGGTAAAACCCCCCACACTTACACTTGGCAAACTTACACTTCCTCCTCACTTTCTGGGCCTTTGTAACGGGAACTCCAGACACCCAGGACCCTCAGTTGATATTAAGATTTCACTGCTCCGTTTGTCCAGCTTTCGCACTCTGCTTCTAGGACTGGAGAATCCAGCTCTGCTTCCTCAACTTGGTCTGTGATTTTTTGTTGTTTTCCTCCATTTTCTGATTAAATTTTTTGGCGGCACGCGAAGTACAATATGGTTTGATTGGTCTTTTTGGTGTCTCAGTGGATCTTGAGATCTTGGTGCCGCTGATGTTGTTTCAGATCTTTTTTAAGATTGATGAGTTTGTGCTGTTGCTGTTTCAGATTCAATGTCTAGGCTTCACAGATCAATTCCAGCTCTCTCCATATGTCAATTCTGTTTGCAGCAGTAGCAGCAGCAGCTGCATTTGTTGTCATAGCCATTGTGTTCTTGTGTCTTCACAGATTTCACCGAAAGAACTCGGGAAACAAGAACTCGGATACCGGCTCTTCGGATCCTGCTGCACTAGGTACGGAGTCTAGTGAACTTATGAATGGAAATATAGCTTTGTTCTTGTTTCATTTCTGCTTGAATTTGGCAGGAGAGTGGAATATGGGAGGTAGAGTCTGTTCCAGCGGATGTCGGCACTCAAGAAATCCTAATGAAGCTAGGCAGCTTACGATCGAGGAATTGGAAAAGGCTACCAGGAATTTCACTGAAACAAATATTGTTGGAAATGGAAAATTCGGTTTGGTCTACAAGGGATTGCTCTGCGATGGCACTGTTGTTGCAGTTAAAAGGCGAATCGGATCGCCGAAACCCGAATTCACAAAAGAGGTAAAATAATCATAAGAAAGTTGGATTTGCGAGTGCAAACAATCTGACAGAATGCAGTCTTCCTCAAGCAGGCCCATTATCTCTCACGAATTTCGCATCGAAATCTTGTGACACTTATTGGTTACTGTCAGGAAGGTGGCTCACAAATGCTAGTTTTCGAGTATTTGCCCAACGGAAGCCTCTCTGATCATCTATATGGTGAATTTTTAAATTTCTTGGATCAATAAGATTACAAAGTCTTCTTTTATGTATTGTGACGTATTAGTAATGGTTTGACAGATACTGGACAATATTTAAAGATCAAGCTAGAATTCAAGCAGAGACTTTCAGTAGCAATCGGAGCAGCTAAAGGTATCTATGTCAATGAATTCTAAATTGTCTTGGAAACATCTTCTCGACAAAATCTCTAAAAACATGAATAAAAATTTGCAGGTCTTTCTCATCTACACGGTTTATCGCCTCCTTTGATTCACACAAACTTCAAGACGTCGAATGTTTTGGTCGACGAGAACTTCATTGCCAAAGTAGCAGACGCGGGCATTGTAAGACTGATTCAGAAATACGATGAAGTCGGTCCATCAGACGCGTTGAATGTTTTCAGAGATCCAGAGTATGTTTCGGTTTCTGAATTTTGCAGATTCAGAGATTTCCTATTAATCATTGTTTTGATTCATGTATGAATGCTTTTTTTTTCTTGAGAGTTGGAGAAGTTGGAGAAGGATGTGAAGCCAGTGATGTGTACAGCTTTGGTGTGCTGCTTTTGGAGCTTGTAACTGGTCAGAGTGCGGCTCATCTCGCTTTTCCAGATTCTGGGACAGGCTTAGTTGAGTCGGTAAGTGACGACACGTTCTCATCCCACAAAAATTTCATAAATAAATTTGAGGGATTAAAAATCTAAACAATTATTATTTTATTTTTTTTAGCTTTTTCTAAATGATTATTCATGCATGCAAGGTGGAAGAGCACCTGAACTCGGATGATCTCACAGACCGCCGGCTAGCCGGAAGCTACACCTCCGAAGGGATGGCAGCACTTATCCGGCTAACTCTCCGGTGCCTGAGCTCTCCGGGAACCCGGAGGCCGACAATGACTGCCATCGTTGCTGAGCTTGATCAGATTCTTGAGACAGAAATGACAATGACCACAGTCATGGGTGATGGCACAGCCATTTTTACTCTTGGAAGCCGGTTATTTGTTTCTGCATGAAGAGCAGAAGAAATATTGTTTTTTTTTTGAAAAAATAGTGAGTTTATATTCATTTGCTGCCTGTTCTTGCAAAGAAGCAGCAATTCCTATTCATCTGCAATTGTGTCGTTATAATTTCATACGAGCAATGGAAATTGGTATTGTTGTTGATGTTTATCATGGACCGGGTTTAAGATCACGGTTTTGGTTTTGGTCATGGTAGAATGAACCGATAGGATAGTTTCGATTCAGTAGTGTTTCAACTGATTTTAACCGCTGGGCACTGGCAGACGGAAAAGGGCGCGACTCGAGTACAACCTAGATCATACTCCAGTTCAAAACGGCAGTGAACTAAACATTGTTTTTATCATTATTCATTTATTTATTAACAGGAACCACCAATAAATGATCCAGATTCTGAGGCTTCTATCTATTAAATTTTCTGACATTTCATTTTTCTGAAATAAAAAAAACATACACAACCCCTGTACCTGAAAGCACAGCAAAATTTTGGAATGAACGGAAGTTCCTTGACAGAATAAAATTGCAAAATTACCAACCATGGAAACTAAGCCATGCCACAATATGGTTGCACATACACAAAAGACAATTATTAGAACTGAATTAAGCAGTCCAGCTGTACCATAACACAACAATGCCCCTTGTCTCAGATTTCGGGTGCGAATCATATGCCCCATTTCGAGTCTTTAATTTCAGAACATAATCTATATAGATAAATACACAAAAAAAAAAAAGAGAAGCAAAGGATAAAATGGAAGAAGCAAAAACTTGCGTTGCCACCCTATCTAATATGTGGCGTGAACAAGCTCAGAAGGCAATAAGTTGAAGGTTGATCAAGGAGTGAAGACGAGGTGCAAACCAAAGGAAATGGAGCGAGAGAGAACCAGGTTCAAATGATCCATTTCCATTTTGGAAAGGTCAGAGGCTTGGAGAAATAGCATATGTGAGCTTCAAAGTCTTCCAAGTCACATTTATTGGGCAGGAGGGGAGACGGAAATGACTTTGCTACAACTTTTCTATATTGGCTATAGCTTATTCATAGCAGAAAAAACTGACCAGATAAGAGGGACTATAAACATGGGGGAGTATGAGACAAAAGTGAGAGGAGGAGAACTTGGATGAGACACATATGGAGGATTCCTCCATCGGTGGCAGGGAAGGGAAGAAGTGCCAAGGCAGAATACACAAAGTTGCTGCTTGAGTTTTCAGATTGAACTAGATTTCTCAGCATGGGCCATGCTGCTGCCTCCCTTTGAAAACAGTGAACCAATGGTACCACTGGACAAGCTCTCCGCTGATGGCATCCGTGTTGAGAAATTTTCCCTGTTGGATGGGAACTCAGTGTGTAGCTCTGTGGATGACGAGGAAGGGGCCAAGGTTGCCAGTGAGATCCCAATGGGGTAAGGAGCAAGAGGCACATCTGTGGGCGATGATCCAGATGGGCTGTAAGCAATAGCTCCCATTGGATGATCGAACTTGCAGGTTGGCCCAAACTTGCATATACCGTGTTGAGCATAGAAAGTGCATGAAGGCGCACCCTGAAACCCACATGGGAATTAGTATCAATCTTAGGGGCTAAAGAAATCATGATCTATATTGATAACAAAAAAGAAAACGCTTAAATAATAGCCTTGCAAACAAACATAACCCCAAAAAATATGCACTAATTGAACTTTCGTAGTATAAAACAGAAAAAAAAAAAGAAGAATAACATGGAAATCAATTTCTCCGTGATTGCCTAGCATTCATTTCTTATCTCCTGTTTAACTTTTTCCTTTCAAACAAGGGCTGCAATTATCAATGGAAAATCAAACCATAATTGGAGTTGATATAAGAAACTTGCTAGTGCTCAATGTCCTGAGTTCTTCCTTAATAGTTACATCGTGTTCACTAGCCCAAACATTTTTCAGACAGATTTCATCGAGATAGCTATATTGGAAGCTAAGTCTCACTTCAGTTTGTATGGGCCAAACATGGCAGTTGTTCTTGGTTGATTAGTCATAGACTATGGATTGTTAACCATAATAACCAAGAGACATCAGAAGCCAGTTTAGTTAGGTGTATAAAATCAGAACATCCTACAGCTAAATGTTTGGGAACATCTAAGAAAATCATACTGCAGAATTAGTTGGAAAAAAAGGATCATCTTGCCCATGCATGCAAAATAGTTCGACATAATAGCCTTGTAAAACAATAGAACACAAACATAATAGCCAAACAAAGAAGCTCCTCCACAACTTAAATGCCTTGCCTGCTAGGGCAATACAACAACAATATTCCAAGAGGAGAACAAAAAAAGATGACAGTAGAGGAGTCCACATGGTCAAGCCAAACCTCATTCTGGAACTGACACAGAACGTGAAGCAGGAACACTGCTGTGTTGAATTGATGTTTTGCCTACAGGCGATATTTCAAGTTGATCAAAATAGCCCACCGAAATAACATTTGACTGGAGCAGAGACCAAAGGGAAATATATGACATGAGGAAACACAACACCTAAGTAGCTAAAAATTAACACTCATAAATAGGTGAACACTTGTCATGAACATTAAAGGAACAGATCTTGAAAGAAGGGAAGACAACACATGAAACACTTTGTAACAAGTCTATTATATCATTTATAATGACCAGTAAAATTTAACTGGTTGACAACTGCTTTAATTGCAGCACAACTTTGATCAAGAAAACCTACAACATCAATTACTTGTGCTAATTCACTAACATCAAAAACAGAAAAATCACGCCCTATTGAGTACAAATAAATAGGCCCCATATGGAAATCTAAATAAAACAGACAACATTTAAACAAAGAAACTAGTGAAGTGCACAATGAATCCTAAACCATATGTTCAAAATTAGGTTCTATGTGAACTTGCAGAGAAGTTGGTAAAATAAATGGCAGAAAAGCACAAATAAGGCAGGCAACAATACAAAAGGCACCAGTAATTCTCGGAAACTACATAACCTCAATTGTAATGATGAAATAATACATTGATTATCATTGACTGCAAAGATAAAAGCATGCATAAGATTTGGTTTTGCTGCATCCACGAGAGGTCGTGTCAGTCCAATGGCAAAGAACATAACAACGTTGGTGGGTTGGGGTGGCAATAGGCAGCTACCATCCTACTAGTTTAGCACACTTTTTCAGCTAGTTCACCACCCATACAGTGAAGAACTACCAACCGATAGACACATCTAGGCTTACTCTCTTATGAATGCAGCAGAAAATCATGGGTTTTGAGCAAATTAACAAAAAAAAAAGAGCATGCTCCCATCTTTAAATTTAAATTAATAATTTGAAATTAAATATCAATAAGACTTGAAACAATGATTTTAAACAAAATGATGCAGTCGACAGTTAAATCGTTACAAAGACATAGTAAATGGAAATCCTTTAACAAACAAGCCTTAAATGCAGACTGCTATTTCCAAAACATTTGGTAAGTCGTAATGACTAAGATACTTCCAAATTAACATTGCTCCAAAAAATGATAGAGAAATCAATCATTGGTGGAGCTCCATACCGGACGAAGAGGGAGACCCATAGGGTTGAGCATAACATTCAATTTTGGAATGCTCCAGCCTGGTGGATGGTGGTATCTGCATGTGGAACCAAATTTGCATTCTCCTGTCCTCATATAGTGTTGGCACTCTGGTTGGCCAGGCCTCTCTGGGAATATATTTTCTTTCTGGCCACTGCTACTTGAAGGTGCAGCCAGGGAAACTGGTGGATAAGATACAGGATAGGCAGAAGCTGAAGGGGATAGATGCCCTGATAACCCATAAACTGGTGCTGCCTGAACAGTCTGCTCTCCTCCAGGTGACACTACAGAGCTTGCAGGTGGCTACCTTACACCAATAACATAGAGTAAGAAAATCTAACTCCTACTGTATTTGAAGGAGATGTATTAACTCAAACCCACCGGATAGGGGCTCCAACCAGGAACAGGGACAACACCAGGAGAAAGCAGCATGGGACCATAAGGCGCTTGCATGTAGGAAGCAGGTAAAACTGAAGGTCTTGCAACTTGCCAACTGGTCACACCAGCATATGGTTGAGCTGAAGCAACTGAAGGAGACTGCACCGTTGGATAAAATGCAGGTGCAGCCGAGGGAACTGAGACACCACCAGGCTCTGGGTGATGGAATTTACAGGTTGAACCAAACTTACAATGCCCTGTTCTCACATAGTAGGAACACTCCTTTTCACCCTGCATTCATTCAAAGCAGTTCCGTGTTTGCACAATGCAATGCAGGAAGTAAGTAGAAAGGAAGTTCGGATGAATGTTAAACTGGAAGGAAATCAAACCGGTCGAAGTGGGTATCCATAGTAATTTAAAGATACTGGGCCTGCAGATCCACTTTCTTGTCTCGGATGGTGATACTTGCAAGTTGAACCAAATTTGCAAGTCCCAGTTCTCAAGAAGTACTGCAAAGTGAAAACAACAATAACCACAAACTAAAACTGTAACATTAAATATCATACCATATATGCCATGATAGAGAACTGTATACTAGCAAATGTTTATCCAGGATCAAATGGTCAGTAACTTGTTCTCCAATACAAGACAAATTGCATGAAGCTTGTAACTAATACGGAAGGACAAATAGTTTTATAGCCATGGATAATTACAAGAAATTGCATGAAGGTTGTAACCACTATAAAACGACGAATAGCTTTATCGCCACGTATAATCGCGGAATTTTATCGGTTCCGAAAACTACAATAGACATGTGACCTGAAAACCGTGAAACGCATAAAATCGCCAGTTCAATATGACAAAAAAGGAACTGATACCTGGCATACAGGTTGCCCCATGCGCTCCGGATACTCCAAAGCTCCAACCCTTACTGCTCCGGCTCCCTAATCAGATCGACCAGAACATTAATCAACACCATTGCAACATTACTCATAGCAAGCAATCAAACCAGATTCCAATGGCTCAAATAACAAGTAATCACATCAAACTAAACTATACCATCAAAAACAACACGCATTGGGAGGAATTTTCATCAAGCATGCTAAAAAGAGTAAATCAAACCCCAAACAAGGATCAGAACTCACTAAGACGGTGCGATCACGGGGATGATTGTACCGGCACCGTTCCCCATACCCACACGTCCCAGTGCGCATATAGTAAGCACAGTCAGGTTCCCCAGGCCGCTCCGGGTACACAACCACCGTCGCCACAGCCGCATCCCCGCCGCCACCAAGCCCCAGCTGCCACATAGACTCTGCAGACAAATCCAACCACAATGATCAAACCCTAACCCAACCCGCAACCCCAACCACAGAAAAGAAGAACAAAAATGGGGGAAATCAGAAAGGGAGAATCGGATCACCTTCGAGGCCGGTGTCGGGGTCCGGCTGGGGGATCTCGCTCCCAGGGGCACGGCCGTACAGGTCCATGGCGGGAACCGGCGGGGTCACCGGAGGAGGGGGGCTGGCGGGGGGTTCCAGAGGGGCCGGGAAGGTGCCGGAATGGTCTGGAAGGGCGGATCAAGGCGGCGGAGGGGGAATGGAGTAGGGTTTTGTGGCGATCGGAGTTCGAGGGTTTTCTTCTACTCCAGTGCTCCTCTCTCGCTCGCTTGCTCTCTCGCTTCCCCCCGTTTTCAAAGCTTTGATCTTTCTCTCGGCCCTTTTTGCCCGGCGCTTATATACCCGCCAAAGAGGGCTAAAGTTATAAGAAAAAACGAATAAATATCCCCGTGGAGCGGAAATTCTATATACTCTTTGCTGTTACTCAAATGCCCCTCTATCTCCATCAATTATCGTTGGTGCCACTGAAGTTCAGTTGCGTGTCGGCTCGCTAACACCCCGCTCTCCGCCGTCCGGTCGGTAGCACAGCACACGAAACAGCTAAAATAGGGAGAAGACATCAGTCACGAGTACATTTTTTATTTGCCCACTCTGGTGTTTCGAAGCCATGATAGTGTAGCTGATTGTATTCTCGGAGGAGTGTCGGCAATTGAAACCATTGTGCGTGCGGGTCGGATTACCGTAGATCCGAACTGGGGCATTAGTCTATATATGCGAATTTTGGGTCGGGTTCTGCCTAACGGGTCTCTTAACTTCCGGAGAAGAGCAGGAGAGGGGTGATTTGGTAAAAGCAAATGGTGTAGGACGTGTCCGTCATTCTAAAAAAAGGTAGGGGCAGAATAGCAATTTCCAATGCCAGGAGCGCTCGGGCGCTGCGCAACAGATACGGACACAGAACGCGGGAGGCTCAGACGGAAACCGATGGGAACATGACACGCATGCACGATGGCTTCCGACACCGGTTTCAACGGCTGAGACCTCGCGCTTGCGGTTGTTAGGCTACGCGGAGACGCACGAGAAGAGGGATGGCGTCACGGTGCTACCGGCGATGACCGGTTGTCTGGGCGTACGGACGAAGGAGCTTTTCTCGGAGGCACTGGCAACGGCCGGTCAGTGCTTCGGGTTTACCTTGTCCTTTGATTTGCGATTGCTCCGACGAATGTATGTTTATGTACCCGATCTGATGTGATCTGGACCATCGAGTACCGCCGATTAATTCCTGGCCCTGAATTAGCAATGATTTACAGACAGGTGTTCTATATATAGGGAAACGAGTTGTAATTATGGAAATCACAGGGTGGTATACGTAAAAGTTTCCTAGATGGAGACGCAGAGAAAGGTCAAAGCCGCCTGCTGCACCTGCCATTGGATTGCGACAGTTCCACTCATACCCTAACTATAAAGATGCGATCGAAGTCGTTCAGTTGCAACTCTGAATCATTGATCTAACTTGAATTTCTCTATTTAAATACGAAGAGAAAATTGACGGTCCATCATTTATCCCAAGAAATATTGGTTCCTTTTCTTTTTTTGTTTCATCAAGATGATCCAAATTTTTTTTTAAAAAAACTTTTTTACGTATACCTACCGTCTTAACATTTTTAAATTACATATACTTTCATTTATTTTTAAAAAAATTACTTTTTTTCCCTATATTTTTACATTTTTTAATCATCTGGAATTAAATTCATTTATATTTGTAAAAAAATACTTTTATTTCATTTTATATATTTAATCCATTAATTAAAATATATTAATTTTACTTGTACTTCTATTTCATGTCTCTCCAGTGATTTTCAAAATATGATAATAGTCCTCGTTTCGAAAAAAATCCTTTTACTCTTTAATATGCTAATCTCCTCCTTAATATAATGCGCAAGGAGTTTAAAAAAATAAATCTAACCAATATATAATTATATAAAATAAACGGCAAAAGACTTTTCATACATATAAATAAATTTAATTCGAGATAATCAAGGAATTTTTTTACTAAGGAGGTATATCTGAGAAATTTAAAAAATACAGAAATAAATATATAATTTAAAAAAAAACAGAGAGAGAGAGATTATAATTAAGAAAAATTTCAGCGAGGCATATGAAATTTTTTTTAATATATATGACCTATATAAGTTGGCAGTGATAATACGCAATTGAGGGTGGGTCCCGCTCGATAATAAAGCAGCAAGGGTTTCCGCATGTGCAAATGCAAATGCAACACGCAGAGTATTAGATTTCGCCGTCTTTCTTTTGAAGGATGTTGACGTATTGGCCCAGTACGTTGCCTTTCGTTGTTGTGATCTCGAGTAAGTACAGGGCGTGCTTTGATTTGACATGCCGGATTCATTAGACCACTGCACTATTAACAATAATAGTAATTATTAGCTTAATCTAAGCATGGCCTTTTCCTTTTCGGTGAGGGGGAGTCCCCACCGATATTATATTGTGCCCTGTACCTCTGAAATCATTCATAAAATTTCAATGATTGCCGAGTTCCCACGTGGCAGGTCACGGTGTTGAGGACTTCATGCACTGAAAAAGAAAAAAAAAATTGAAAAAAATGGTATGGAATTCATAAGAACTAACAAGCAACTGAATTCAAGCAAGTCAGAACGATACAAGGAATTAAAGCTGCCATGGGAGATCAAAACCAACCCCTATGCTTGAAATTAGGGATTAAGATTGGGAAAGAACAAGGTACCCGCAAAGAAGGTTACTTGTTGAAGTCTCCACACACGAGCAGCAATCAGTGGCCTTGCTCTGCCGCCAGGATGCACCGCCCCTATGCAGCTCTTTTGAGTTTAAAGAGAACCCACGAATCACAAGCTGGAGCAACTCAAATGGTTTGACCGAGACACTAAACTCATTTTCCAAGAGCTTATCGTGATTAAAGAAAATTGAGAAACTTTACCGACAAATGCACAGTACAAAGAATCAAGTTGACAACAATGATGATCTGCTTTGCAGATTCTACCAACAGAGGAAAGATGGGTGCCCCCACACTCCCTTTGGCTGAGTACGTTGATGATTCCTTTACTTGCTCCATGCCAAACCCTTTTATATCAAACACTCATTATCCATTTATTCGTGATCAGTACCATCTTTGTCTTGTAAAGCAACTGAGAATTTCAAAACAGGAAATGTTTTAACCAGATTTTGCTTCTGTTAAACACGAAAGCAAAAGAAACAACCAAATACATGCTAAACATGTAGCTTTTTCCATGCAAGAGAAACAAGATACCATTGTACTCCAGCAAGTGATCAACAAAACGTAAATAAGTTAGCTATACTTCTTATGCACAGCCAGAAAGATCGTAAATAAGTTAGCTATACTTCTTATGCACAGCCAGAAAGATCAATTAAAAAGAAAAACTTTACCCATGAGGGGTCATATGCTCTCCTCTAAGAATGGCAATGATCAGATCTTGGCATTTGGCACAGTCCTAGGTGGATGAATATATAAATAAAAACTGTCACTTATAGACAAAGATCAGTTCTATTAACTCCAAGAACCTGCAAATCAAATATCATAATTCAATTAACTACTTCCCACTGTTCTTCAGTTATTTAAGAGATGGACAGAAAGAGACAAGTCTTTTTTGGGTGTTCCTTCACCTGGGGGATTCACTTCAACTGCTATATCAAATGCACCAATATCTGGGTGCTGGTTACATAAATTACATGTGAATAGAAGAGTTCAAATGATCATTCAAAGCTCACATTTTGCATCCCGTGCATCCGGCCAAAGTCATTTCATTGCATGTCATTTCTTAAGGATGAAATCCTCTCTCTGCCATCTCGGTCTCCATTGCAATTGCCTTGTTGTGGTATCCAATTTTTGGATACCCTTCAGTCAACGCCTTATACACACCATTGTCAGGGGGCAGCTTCCTCTGCAACATCTGATGATATAGATCCTCAGCATCTTGCATCTGTCCTTCCGTTCCCATCCCACATATCAACATATGGTAAGTACGCAAATTGGGTTTTAGGTCTATTTTCTCCATTTCTTCTGATAGGTCAATAGCCCTTTGCATCACAACATCTGCGATATGCTTCAATCGGAGTATTATATTTAATGACATCAAGGATTAGACCTTCACTCCTTAATTAAATCACTAAATCTACAGCTTTGGATAAAAAACTTCTGTACAGAGACCCTTCAAGCGTGCCTCTGCTTCCAAAAGCTTGTCTTTTTTCACCAAGCCATTGAGCAGGGAACCATATGACACGGCATTTGGCGTGATTCCCTTATTCTCTCGCATTTCCTCAAGTATGGCAGAACAACTCTCTAACTGGCCCAATCGAGCGTAGGCATCAATGACATTGTTATGTGTTTCTACGGTCGGGTCACTCCCTTCTCTTCCATTGCTCTCACCGTCTCCTCAGCCTCTCCAATCCTCTGCAATTTACAGAAACCATTTATTACTGCATTGTACGTAATATACTCAGGTTTTAACCCGGACAACTTCATTTTTCCAACTGCTAGCAATGCACCCTCCACATCTCCAATCCAACAATAGCCATCAATAATTGTGTTGTAAATCACAATTGTAGGAGTCAGGCCCTTGTCCAGCAACCACTGCAGCACCCTCTTCTGCTTTAGCAATCTTCCCACCTTTCCAAAGCCCATTCAACAAGATACTAAAAGTTAAGTTCTGCAACTGGTCAAAAAGTTCCAACAACTCCTCCAACTGATATTTCCAGTGCCCATTGAATAAAACACCATATGTGAAACCATCTGGCACAAGGCCTTCCTTCCCCATTTCCCCCGCTATGCGTCAAGCCCGACGAAGCTCCAAAAGCAAGCTATTAAACGTGATAACGTTAGGCTCTACACCAAAACTCTGCATCCATTCTCGAACCTCAAAAGCCACATCCAAATCACCTTTCTTTCAAAACCCATCGATCATTACATTAAATGTGACTGTCGTCGGGATCACTCTCCTCTCAAGCATTTCATCAAACAAATTCATTGCGTCATCCCCTTGTCGCAAATTCCAGAGTCCCGAAATCAACACATTATAGCCAAAGGAATCAAGATTTAACCTATCTTTCCTCTCCATCTCCTCCTTTAATTCTATTCCCTGATCATATCCCTTATCCATATTCCCTGACTCCACGGCAGCCTCCCGAAAGTGCATCTTGATACCTACAAGCGCGGACTAGGACTCGAGGAGACGGTTGAGGGAGAGAACGGAGGGGAAGCGGGAGAGGGCGAGGACGAGGGCGAGGGCGTTGTCGGGGCGGCGGAGGTCGGAGAGGGCAGTGACGAGGACGGAGGAGGAGGCGGAGGCGAGGAACGGGGACGAGTGGGAGAGGGATCGGAGGTCAGTGGAGGGGTAGTGAGACTGGATTAGGGTTTTGGCGCCGGTGAGGGCGGGGACGAAACGCTGTCTTTGGAGGTGGAAGCGGAAGTCGACGAGGAGGGAAAAGTAGGAGCGATCTTCAGGGTTTGGTTTGTGGCTGGAGGAAAAGCGCCGGAAGAGAGGGCAGTGGCGGAGGATGAGGCTCGCCATTGGCGACAGTTGGGCGGCTAAAAGCTGCAAAAACCCGGAGTTTTGCCTACTGTTGAAGAAGTTGTTGGGATTGAAGATAGAAACTCAAAATCAAAATTAAAATAAAAATAAAAAAAATAATTTAATTAAAATTTTTATATTTAAATATTAATCTGATAAATAAATATTTTAAATTTTTTTAAAAAAATTTATAACTATAAATATGTTATTTATTAAAATTTAAATAAATAAAATAAAAATAGTATAATAATTTTTTAAAAAAACAAAATAAAAAATAATTTAATTATTTGTTAATATTTAAATAATTAAATTTATCAAAATAAAATAATTTTAATCCTGATTCGAAGCTAAACGCACCTTAACAGACGACTTTGAATTTATTCCCACATTTTTGTGCCCGAGACTGAAACCAAAGAAATTGCTTGAATCCGTATCACGCTAACCTGGTTTTCCTCACTAATTAAATCACGTGCAAAACACGTGCAACCTCATTAGCATTACCCCCCACCCCACTCCGTCCGCCCATATCCATCTGGGGCTCGCGAGCAGGGGAAAAGGAATGGATCGCGAGTGGGGATCGAAGCCGGGGAGCGGCGGCGCCGCCTCGGCGCAGAACGAGGCCATCGACCGCCGCGAGCGGCTCCGGCGACTCGCTCTCGAGACCATCGACCTCGCCAAGGACCCCTACTTCATGCGCAACCACCTCGGCAGGTGCGTCTCCCTTTCCTCTACTGCAAACCCTGAGTCCAACCATGGAGATGACATGAAGCTTTGATTTTTTGTCTTTCCGTGGCAGCTACGAGTGCAAGCTTTGTCTGACGCTGCACAACAACGAGGGGAACTACTTGGCGCACACCCAGGGCAAGCGCCACCAGACCAATCTGGCCAAGAGAGCTGCCCGCGAGGCCAAGGACGCTCCCGCGCAACCGCAGCCTAACAAGAGGAAAGTCACACTCCGAAAAACAGGTAATTTAAGGTGAATCCGTGTTGTTTCATGGTTTATAGGGTTTTGGGAATCTTGAATAATATAGGTTGTTTCGCACTTGGAAGTATTTCTGAAAAATTGTTGCTTGTTGAAGTAGCGGTTTCTAGTTTGGTGAAAGAGGATTTGGTTTTTATAGATTTGTTTGTGAAATTAGAGCTTCGGTGTCTGGAACCTCCCTGATTCGTTGTTGGTAGAGGACTAGTATGTTGATATTGGAATATACCTTGGATCTACTTTTTCTAGTCGGCATTGTGGGAATCATGCCATTGGCGTTAATCCATGGCGTCTATTGTATAACCTATATGCTAGGACTTGGTTCCCTTATATTGTAAGCTTGTTGGCATACTAAAATTTGAAAATGGTGAATTTATTGCCATCTGTCAGCAGATAAATTTGTTTTACATCCTATATACTTGGTCTGGAAATACATCCTAGATGCTTGCATATTTTATGTAGTCATACATATTACTTAGATGAATGAAATTCATGCATTGATGTTTATCTTTCTTCTCTCCATGCAGTTAAAATTGGCAGGCCTGGGTATAGAGTAACCAAACAATTTGATCCAGAGACCAAGCAACGCTCTCTTCTCTTCCAGGTTAACAGTGAATCATTTTGTAGTGGTTATAGCTCAAGAGTTCCTTACTACTTACAGCCTTAACTTTTTTTTTTCTAGTGGTTATTTTTTTATCCTTACTTTGCATATAGCTTTCATGAGCAAGTTAATTATCAGTCAAGTGTTTTGAAAGGTTGTTGTAGGCAAATTATATCCTGTGCATGATCCAGATACTTCAGTATTCTTTTATCAAATTCTGCAAAATAACACAAAGCAAAAGGCATTGGAGCACTTTAGGAAACAAAATTTGGTGACTGTTGCAGCTTCTTTATGGGAATGGTAGCAAACATCCAAATTTTACTTGTTCAAATTGTTGCATATTGGATGTTTTGCATTCTGATACTGGAATATTGAACCATTACCACTTCTACAAATATTTTGAGGTGTTAAATCTCATAACCAAAATATGCTTATCAAAACGTTACTGACATTCTCATGTTTTTGAGTTTCATCCAACTATTGGGCATCAGCTTTTTGGGTCTTGGAGACACTTGGAGGTCAATATGTTCTTTGCTGCAAGCTTCTGTTGTTTTTTCTGGTCAATTCTATTTTTTCATCTGCAATTGTCATATGACATAGCATTAACTAATGTACTTAATGTGTTCCTTTGAGTTCTATGCGCCTCAACATTCTTAATGTTTTCTAGCACTGTATTGCCCTCAGATTTGCTTTTCCCTGATATTTTGAACCTCAGTATCTTTGCTTTACATTATATTACTGACTGCATGTTTGATGTCTTTATTCTCCCATTTGTGTCTACCTTTTCTAGATTATGTTTTACTTCATTGATTTTATTCCATATTCTTGAATATTCCTTAGTGGCATTTAGTGTTTATGTTGCATATTAACTTGTTTTTACTTTCAGATTGAATATCCTGAGATCGAAGATAATGCAAAGCCTAGGCATCGTTTCATGTCCTCTTTTGAGCAGGTAATTCTTCATTAAAAAGTCTTGTAACAGGAATGGTTTTTGGATGTAAGCATTTATAAACATGCCAAATTTCATAAATGCCATTTATAGCTATTGCAATTGCTTATTTTTTCATCAAACTTATGAGATGCTGTATATCTTCAATGTACGATGGCGTGCAAGCTATTAGTTGCTTTACAATTTGAGAACAGTCTATTGCACTAGTTTTTCACTATAGAAGGAGTTCTTTGGTGTGTTAGATGTTGGCAGTGCTACCCCTGCATTTGCAAAGATCATCTGATTCAACCCTGCATATCTGCAAAAAATCCAATTGTGAATAATTTAACTTGTATGGTTCATTGTATCATGCAATGGTTATTCATTGTTTTACACTTTCTTTTTGCTTCTCCCTTAGACCACTTCAACATGTTTGTTTTCTTTTGGGGTTTTTCACAGAGGGTCCAGTCTTTTGATAAGAGATACCAGTATCTTCTGTTCGCAGCCGAACCATATGAGATCATTGGTTTCAAGGTTTGTCTCATATATTACAAGTGAATTCATTAGCTTTAGTTTGGAAATTGTTTGTTTTTATTTATTCTTATTACCTCTTGATATTGTGCTACCAGGTTCCTAGCACTGAGATAGACAAGTCAACACCAAAGTTCTTCTCACATTGGGACCCCGATCTTAAAATGTTCACAGTAAGTAAAAATCTCACCTTTCCTTAAGTATTATTATTTCCCATATGCACTTTTATATCCTACATGTGAACAAACTAAAATTTTTTTTTGATCCACAGCTGCAATTGTATTTCAAGGTCAAGCCACCTGAAACCAACAAACCTCCAGCACCACCTGCGCCAGCAGCTAATGGCACAACAGCTCTTGGTGTTCCTCCACGGCCATTACCTCCCCAAGCACCACCGCCACCCCCTCCACCGCCACCAGCTGGAGCCCCACAGCCCCCTCCACCACCAGTAGCAAATGGTCCGCCTCGACCAATGCCACCGCCACCCATACCACCCCCAATTGGTGGTGCAATGTCAAACTTCACTCCAGGTGCTCAAATGGGCCGGCCGCCAATGCAGAGCTTTTCAGGGCAGCAGATTCCAAGGCCACCTGTGCCCTAGGAGTTGACTGGAAGTTTTTAACAATTCAATGGTTCTGTCAGTCTTGGGGATATCTCGGCGAGCAGATGATGTCTGCATTGGACTGGACCTAGAAATGTGTTCTTGGTTATCAAAGGAATTTATGCATATGTTGCAATATAACCTTCCAATAGATAATTTGCTCAGGCACTGATTTGGTTTGCAGTAGTTGAATACAAGGCTTGTAGAACTTGACGTAATGTTTCAGAGATTGTTTTGTATTGCTATACCTGCCTTAACATAATACGGGATCATATTTTGAGTCAGGAAATCAAACTCTGTTGCTTGAAACAAGTCTGAAAAATATACATAGACGATATAAATATACAGAGACAAAAGGTCAAGATGGCACATGAATCACGTTATATGGTGAATTCAACCGCACAGCATAAACATCCGACCATTCTGTACGCTGAACAAAAAAAATAATGATTCAGATGCGATTAAAGGTACTGTGGAACATTGGGCAACCAGACCAGGTACAATGGAGCTTCCCTATCAACAAGACATTCCATTGTGCAAGAAAAAATATTATATCACTCGTGATATTTGCACTGAAAGTACTTATTCGATTCCATCCCTCATTGAACACACATCAGCAATCAAAGATCAATTTCACTGGCTACACATAGTAGACCATACCTACCTTGATGAGGCTGACATGGGGGATGCTCAAGGCCACTGCAGGGCCCCTGCAGTTCCACCTTAGAAAAGAGTAGGCTACATCAATTGTAAACTTTAAAAATGATGAATTCTTCCTTGTTTTCATCTATGAAAACCCCATGATGTACACAATCCCCACATTCTTCACTGCAGCGAGCTCCATCAGCTCTTCTGTCACTTGGGGATCCATGCCAATATTGGACACACTGAAATGAACTTCCTCTCACAGTCTTGTGCTTTGAGACTCCTGCTTGTTTAATGACTGCAAACTCTGAAGAGCCTCCAACTTACTGCTGCTAATAGTGTCAGATTCACGGGCACCACCTTCATCATCTCCCCTCATCACCAACTTTGTGCCAAATCTATCATTAGTATCTTATGACTGCCATACTTCCATCAGGCGACTGCTCACTGCGTACTGCTGAGTAACTTTCCTGAGCTTCCATCTGGATGAACTCAACAATGCTCATCATAAGGTTTTCAAAATCTTAATTATTTTTGGTCACATCCTTGTAATCACATCTCATTATGCATCTGTACATCCTGTAGGTCCTGTGGCCAATGCAGCCGATGAGGTACTGCTCTTTGGGTGGGATATATGGTTAACTTCATGCAAACAAAGACAAGAACCTGATGGAAAGCAGGAACATTGGTCACAAAGTGTGAGAAAATAGCAGGGACTCCAGCAGCCAGCTCAGTGTAGATGAGTCCGATTCTCGGGACACAGACAATTCCGAGGCTGGGGCCTAGTATGAGGATCCATTTCTTTGAAGACTTGTTCTGCATGTCAAAAAGATACTTCTGCTGAGTTCCATGATGCCAGACATATATGATCATCAAAAAGAAAACGGAAAGTACAAGAGGAACCCAAAACCTCTTGTTGCACTTTCAGTATTGCAGAAGACAGATGAAAAGCCTCCATCAAGCCGAAGATCAGAAGAAACAAAAAAGTGTATAATGCATGCCATACCTGAAAAAGAAAGAAATTCCCAGTTGAAAAACATGCGCGGTGACCAGAAAATCAGCATATTACACTAGTAGAAGGAATTATGATAGGGAGCATGTGGCATCTACTGAACATAACTATTGCACATAAGCAGAGGAAAATAAACATCTAACTGTCGAAGGCAGCAGCAGAAGCCATCTTGACACGGTACGATTAAGACCACCAATTCATGAACAAAATGAAATAGGAAACTTGGTGACATGGAAGAACAGAAGGACCTACGATAAGCATTTCCAGTAAGGGTAGTATCTCTGAAACCAACTGTGGTTGCTACACAAATGACCATAAGCATCTAGTTTATTTCCAGTATGTATATCTGGCCATAGATCCATCTTCAAGTATGGACAACCTTGATGCGTGGGAAACAACCTAGAGCATGACATTGTTTGACAATTGAAAATGTTGCAGAGATGATGGCTTAACTGGCAACAATAGCAGCAAGAGTGGCCACAACAAAGATTGGCCAAAACAGGACACCTGCAAGGCAAAACTACTGAGTAGCAAACATGTTAATGGCTGCACAAAAATGTAATCTTGTAAGCACTTCTACATAACAGTTGTGTCCATCTATGAGAATTCTGAGAATCCACATCAGACACTTGGACTAACTGTCAGTGAAAAGCAAAGAGAATAAAAGAGGGGGAAAAAAGGAAAGGAATGAAGAAAAAGGAGACATGGAAGAGCACATTCATACGATTTAGATTTTAATATATTATTTAACCTAGAAAAAACTTAGTTTTCGCTAGAATTAATTTTTTTGATGCAATTTTTCTGCTTCTCTTGTAGCACAACAGATCAGACATTCCATCGAAAACAAACACCAGTGTTCTATGTTAATTCAATGCTGCTTACAAGAATGATTTTTAGGGAAGTTGCTGAGACTTACATGGGATAGACGCATAGAAGCTCGGATTTTTTGAAAGAAATGGAGCTTGTCCCAGATAATGGAGAACCAGACAAGGGTAGACAACCAAAACAAATGAAACCTGCAAAGTAGGACACCAATAAAATACTGCTATACTAATGATATGAGACCTCCTAAAACAAGGAAATTTTGTCAACAATGCCACAAAATGGCAGGTAAAAGTTGCACAATATGTTAAGATAATTATCATCCAGAACTATAAGCTTAAAATGTAACATAGTAGATAATAAGTAAGACATGGCTTACAGAATTGGGATTCCAAAAGCCGCCTGATAGTGCCCAATGTGCGGCATTTCTTAGCACTCATTCATTGTAAGTTTGTAATTGGCTATACTCTTCCCTTCCTCTTAGGTCTAGTCTTGCTATGGTCAAGTTTTTTTTTTTATTAATTATTTAATGAGATCTTACAGGATGACATTATGTTTCTATCGCAATGCACGCTTCAAAGAACATAATATTGGTAAGATGCCATGTACCCGGATGGATGCAGCAGAAAAATGACCAAGATCTGCAGACATAGCTTCTGCATCTGCAGATGCCATGACAATTTATACACACTAATACTCTTGAGTTGGATAAAATTCAGCATTCAAAGGACAGAACATTAACATTTTACCTGTTGTACACAAGACTATTCCCCCAGGAGCCATCCAACCATCTTTTCTTGCCATCTTGAGAAACCTAATGATATAATGAGGAGAAAGAGCACAACATAATCTTGGGTTCCAGCCGATAACATTGTATACCCCAATAGCACCAACAGACACAAGCTGATGAGAAAAATGCAGACAATAACTACTATAACACCTGGATACAAAATAATAATAATAATAATATATTTATACTCTAAAGAAATTTCTGAATTTGAAGCAATGCCTAACATAAACCATGTGCATTTTCCAAGTCAGAACTGTCAATAACAGGAATTTCTTTAAATGGGATTTAAAAAAATCTAAAGCATCATAACAAATAGGGGTTTGGAATGTGGGAGAAACCATATTGAGCTTCTCGTTGTTTCCAACACAGAACTGTCAATAACCCTAATAGAAGTAGTGTTCTTCGCCCTCAAGCCAGAAGACCTTGTATTGTACTGTAATACATGCCACCAAACAGGAATAGCAGTCTGATTGGGTATGATTCAATCTGCTGAAGCTAATTATACCCCAGAGTTCCTACCTCAAAGTTACCATTAAAAGCTAAAATATGAAAGTGCAAGATTCTGATGGCCAAAAGTTCAGAACATTTAAAAAGGTAAACACAAGCATAGCTGACCTCTAGTAAGCACCACAGTTTAACTAGATAAAAAGAAACTATAACAACAAAATCGCTCAGATGAACGCATCATAGAAGCATCAATAGCCATTGTATTGGACAATTTTCTATATTCTGAGTAAACAAGAGGGGCAAATCTCTAATATTCCATTTTTTTGCTTTTTATTCCAGAAAGATGTTTATATCCAAATAATCAAGTGGATTCATAACCAAGATTTCTCCCATGTAAGTAATTATGGGGACAGAATTAGCATGCAGAGAAAAATATTAACCTTCAACAACATAAAAAATAAGTCCCACAAGACAATGATTCCATGTTTGAGTAACGAACTTAAAGTGAGTGACCAAAATATCAGTGATAGAACGCCACGTATTGTTTCTTCAACTTTGTAGTCAAAACAGTCTCTCAATAAATATACTCTAATATACATAGAGTGGAGATGTGCTAAAATCACCATAAACAACACCAAAAACTCTGATACGCCAAAAGTAATTGACTTCGATAGCGACGCTTCCAGTGTACCTGCAGGAACAAAAGTAAACAAAATGCTTAAAACACAACATATAATCACCATACTTGACAATAGAATGCCCATATTGGCTGGGACTTAAATGCTATATACAGAAAATTTCCACCTCATGCGAGTACTAAAAAACTTCCCACATCACTTTCAAGTTTTAACAGAGTTATCACTTTTTTCGTGACGGAATCTAGTGCAAAAACACCGCCAATTTTCACTCTTTCTCCTCACCACTGATTGGCTCCATTGAAAACCAACAAGGCAATGTTAAAAATCAAAATCTGACATTGTTAGCAGCAATCTTTCCTCTGCTTCTTAAAGACCTACGGAGGTAAATTTCGTAAACATTTATAGTTAAAGAATTGGTGCATAGGGCCAAAAGTATATGATAATCGGCAAAAAACCAATCCCTGACATTCCATAAGAATCAATAATCGAAGAAGCAGAACCAAACCAATGCAATCAACGAAAAAAAAAAAAAAAATTCCGTCCACTATTCGCAAGAAATCGCAAGTAAAATAGGAGAAATGACGACGAAGACACTGAAGTGAGGGAGTAGGAAGGGGAAGAAGAAAAAGAGGTGGGAATGGCGGACCCGGAGATCGTCGCCGCCGAAGCCGAGCTCGTGGTCCATTGTGACAACGGATGGCGGAGGGGAGGATCAGGCCACCGCCCAGCGGGATTAGGTGGTGAACCCCATCCGAAATCCCGAATCAAGAAGAGAGGAGTGTGAGAGAGAAATAGAGCGATCTTTCGTTTCGGCAGCGTAAATTACTAGAGTTTGAAGGAACCGGAGCACTTTTACATATAACCCCTATATATTTTCATAATTTTCATACAAAACCCTGTTACTCGAACTTGGCACATACTCCCATTTGCAAAAGATTGTAGTTATAGAGCCCAATGTAAACCGTGAATGATTCCAACCCGTCGACCGGTCCAAAATCTGAAATCGAGGAAGCTTCTCCGTTGGAATTCGCGAGATCCTGACGCTCTCACACGTGGTGGTGATCCATTCAACATATCGCAAGTGGATAGTTCATCTCTCTGAATTCAGTAGATTATTCCAACTTTTTTGTGATTGATTCTAAATTATTTATTTTGTAATAGCACGTTAAACTTACCCTTTAAGTTCTAACATCTATGATACACTTAAAATCACAAGGAAATTCCCCCAAATAGTCCACCAAAACAAAAGCTCGAAAACTATAAATCTCAAAATTTTCAAACATACTGTATTAATATAAAATTACACCAGCTTTGCATATCAGTTTCCAAAAGAATTGCTGGAGACAAGGAAATCCAATACTGCTGGTAGAATCAACATGAATGCCAACTTGTGGAAATTAATCCTAGTCCTAATGCGTAAAAAAAAATGAAAAGAAAAGAAAAAGATACAAACAATAAAAGCTGCCTACCAACCCAAACAATACAACCAATAAGAGAAATTACATCAGGGGATCATTATATTGTGGAACATAAACTGCATTGCATAGCACTGCACTGTAGTTCACTGGAAATAAACTACAATGATTTGTCATCTCATGGGCACATTCAAACCATTTCTTTGATCCCCTCTGAGATGTCTGCTTCATCATACCTTTCTTGTCAGCAGCAAGAGAACTTAAAGATTGCATGGCACTATAAATGGAAATCATCAGACTGGGAGAATTGGAGGTAAAAGCAAAAAATTCCTATCATTTACAGACCTCCAGTGGCCCCAGTCTTAAAAACAGACCAGGCTCTAAAACCAATTTTGAGACCCATAAAATGAGAAATGTCCCACCAAATGATTCCACATGCCAAATAAAGACAGTTTGGCCACATGTTGACAAACTGATGGTTCTCACAGTAGCAGGTGTCTCAGGTGAATAACTGATGTGGAAGCAGGGCTAACCAAGCAAGAACCGGAATACATCACTCAGTGAGATAATGCCTTCCACACGCTTGCTTCCAGCTTCCACAATGATCACGCGCCGAACACCTGATGTCAAAAGTGAAAATTTTTTTTTAAATAAAAAAAATAGAGTTACTGATGAGGCTATAATTGCGAAACAAGGCACCGTCTGGTTCGGCATCAAGACCAGGATCAGAATCAAAACTAGTAAACCACTTTTATAAACTAATATGTTTTTATCAAAATTAACGCTTCAATAATTTAAAGTTTGAAAAACTATTTAATTTTTTATAATAATTTAATTTAACAACAGTGTAAAATAAATAATATTAATTTTACAAGAAAAAAATAATTTTGAAATGGGCTAATCCTGATTCTGATCCCAAACCAAACAGGGCCCAAGAGATTACCTGGATTAGCCAATCGCTCCATCACTTTCAGCAGAGTATCGGTCCGGAGGACCATCTGGCATCTCTGCCTGTTGAAAAATCCATAAGGAGAATTCACATCTTGTCCAAGTTGCAGTGCCTGAATTTAAAAGAGAACATAGTTGAGATTGAGACATTTTATTTTGGAAGATGTAACTGAATAATCAAGGAGCACCAAACATACTAAATTGGCTTTCACAAGCCATGCATGTTTCTTTACCAACAATTAACTAGATACTTCATTGAACTAAGACCTGTCCCATCCTAATTCAACAATAGGATATAGCTTTCTCTAGATATTGAAGACAAATTTCAATTCACCCAAGCACCTAGTTTGAGCAAGAGCATCTCTAAGCTTCTTTAAGCAAATTATTGCACAATTTTAATTTTGTCTGCATCTTCCACAAATGGAGAGTCCAATTCCCTCATTAAGATACACCTTGATCTCTGCTGTATTGACCTTCCACTTGCAGATTGGTAACAGTATATAAGGTATACCAGGACATGCACCACTTCTTTAGAAATATATAATTGCTTTCTCATGTTTCAGTATTACCATGTTGGCGGCAATGACTCCAATAGTTCTGATTAAATATATGAGGAAGTAATATGACTAGAAGTTAAAATAAGTATAAACGCATGTCAGACCAAGATTTCGAGCCTAATTTTCTTGTGAGAGCTAATGAACAGATATTAATAATATCTCCGATGAACCAAAAATCATGTTGGAATGTTATTGCTTTATGACACAAAGTTAGACAATCATGTCCACGATAACCAAAAGGAGTAAAAATTACCTGATGAACACTCATTTCATCTAGGCGAATCTGCGCATAAGCTCTGTCCTTGGCTAATGCTGTGATGTCACTGAAGGAAGTGAAAAAAAAAAGGTTTTTCAATGCATGTGAATGAAAACAGAAAAATAGCTTCCAACAGAACAAATAATAGTTGTGTTCCACTCATGAATGAGAAAACAATGTACCTTCTAGAATATGTGTCCAGCAAAGAATCATTCTCATCAACTATAGGTATTGAACTCACTCGAGCTGAAACAGAATCAATACAGTAATAAATCCAAGGTGCAAGTTGTGAATATCCTAGTGATTCTAGATGCAATATACTTGAGAATAGGAACAGAATCTCCAAAGTTTAAACATAACAAAGAACAAAACCTGTTCTTTCACTAGTCAACCAAGAATTCATGAATGCCTGAGTAAAACCCAAGGTTTTCAGTTTCAGTTTCGAGATCGATTTCAGCACCCACCAAAACCGATATGTTTCAGCTGTTCCAGTGGTCTTGGGCATTCCATGACCTTAACAATACTAAATTTGTGAAACAGTTTTTGAAGCCGTTTTGCCGCGGTCTCAGCCAAAACTTAAAACCTTGGTAAAAGCTTTTCCTTTTATTTTTGAGACAAAGAATGCTGATTAGAAGGCAATAAAGCACTAGTTAAGTAAATAGCTTCCCATTAGCCAGCAATTGAAGAACATGCCAGTCCTGAATCTGACATTTGTATGGCTTCTAAAACTAAATGCTAACTTGTAATGCTTAGATTTTTCTCATTCTTTCAATATATTCAATTAGTCCTAGAATAAACATTCACACCATGATATTATTGTTCTGGTAGAACAACATGATATTTTCTACTTCCACAATTCAGTAACATGTATTCCAGGAGATCAAGGTAGACTCCACCAAAGAAGCAAAGGCTCTCATTCTACATTTCTGCCAGTAGGTGTTCCTCATGATGAATATTGATGCATTAACTACATGAATCAACAGTGGCAAGAAACATGATATCTAAAACTGCTTCAAGGTCAATATTAATTTGTAGATTTTAAACCTTTTGAAATGTTATCTTTTCCCTCCAACTCTATAAGGTGCCTGTCTCTATTAGGAGTTCTGAATTGCACTTCTAGACATGGATACAACCTGGAAGAGCAGTGCCTGGGAATTAAGTTTTGGAAAAACTATTTTGCCAAAAGAAAGTATTGGAAAAACTAACTATGTATGTACAGTGTGTACTCCAACATCAAGTATACATAAGTGTCTGCACATTCAAGTGTTTTAACCTTTGACTATTTCAATTGATCTCTAAGAATTTACTATGATACATATTTAGAATACACCTGCAACAAAATTTGAAATATCATACTATGAAAGAAAACAGCTCAAGCAGGAAACACACAAAAGAATGCCTTGCTTAGAGCATCTCAAGTCAACTGAGAATGAGGTATTCACCTTGAACCAACAAAGCAAGTGTGGAGCTAAGTGATGCATTTGGTCGCAACATTGCTAGTGGACGCCCATTTGATTCCCCAATTCTTGGAACCCAAGTCCCCAAGGGAATTGCACAAATTGGCTGCTGTAGAATAGGCAAAGAGCCAGAAGAATGTCTAAAGTGCCTGCAAATGCCTGAAAGTAGAAACAAAAATATGCCTCTTGATATAGGTAGGTATGCATCAAATGTAAAAGCCAAAAAAAGTCATAGGAATAGCAGTTCTAAATAAATATTAAATTTATACAGAAAACAATAACAGAAAACTTGATTAGGATATGGCTTACATTTCAATATTCCTGAAAGGGATGCAAGATGTAACAGTTGTGGAAATGATCCATCGTCTGACATTGAATGTATAATTGGAACTGTGGCCACCTTATTCTGAAGGATCTTCAATGCTACATCCTGCAAACAATCATAGGGTCCCGCCTATACGAACCAAAACTATATCTCATTACTGGAATTTAAGAGAATGAAAATTTTCAGTACATAATAAGATAGGAAAAAAAAGTATGAAGAAAATCAAATATCTAGGGTTAGAGCGGTGCAGGACGCTCCCACCAAAGTAGGGAATAGATGAGTCAGATATTTGTTGCCTACACAACATGCTGGGAAAACTTTCCATTACTTGAAAACCTGGCATCTAGGTCACGATCAAGCAACCTTACCCATGTTTCAAGACCTGCCCTCTAAGATTAAGTATGTTTAGTCAGCAAGTAACAAAGTGAACTTACATGGACAAGATGCCTATGGAATATTCCTCCTTGCTCACCCATTTGCCTGAAAAGTTGTCGCTTCCCCTCTTTCCAAGCTGCTATTGTGTGTGTCTCAAGCTCTTCCTCTGTCAAATTTGAACCATGATTTCCAATCTGCAACTAACAAAATGTCATGGCTACAGAAACATGGATATCCATGTTATCAATGCAAAAAAAGGAATAAATAAAAGGAAAAGGATAACATGAGGAATTATAAAAACATTATATTTGCAAGGAGAATAAGTGCTTTCTATCATGATATGAAGTTAACAGGCCATGCATGAGACCAAAAGCTAGTCCTGGGCTGAAACCAAAAGCTAAATAAAGTAAACAATCTATGCATGAGATATAATCAAACCAACTAGAAAACACAAAGGACAAAAATATGGCATTAGTCAATACTCACTCACAGACATGAGTTTCCAAGAGAAAGAGTCTCAGTGCTAACCAAAGTCAAACACCAGGTATGCATAGTAGCATTGAGGCCTAAAGGATAGAAAAGTACACTTCTCACAAAAACTGGAAATCACCATCAAGTTTTGCTTCTTTTCATAAATTGAGGGTCTACAAGGAATTTCCAGACCAGAGCATGATTTTGGCAGGAATAGTCATAGAAGCAGTACATAATCTTCAAAAAATATTCCACACAGAAACGAAAATGGAGGGAGGATGATTGGCCTCACAGCAATGTATGAGGGAACTAGGTTTGACTGTCAATTTCCCAAGTGGTAGAAAATTCTAATTCAAATCTTTCTTGGGAAAATATGGAGAAAAATATTAGAATCAGATATATCCATACCTCTCTCAAAATTAAGATGAAGTCCAATGCACTTAATACTCCAACAAATTGACCACTGCATAAATCCCATAAAGGAGCCACAGGAATTCCCTGGACAATTTTATTTCAGAAAAAGCAATAAAAATGCTTAAACACTTCATATCCATGATATTCCCATTCTCAACATTGTAGAGTAATAAATTTGATCAACAAGAAGAATCTCAAGAAATATTTGACAGGCAACGAGAACATAGAAAAGGATCTGAAAGTGAATATAGAACATGGCAGGTCGCAGAACATATAAACTATTTAGGTAGGTAGCTTACATGATTCCGTAAATTAAGTCAAGCACAGAGATATGTAAAACTTCTCTGACAATTGGAGGACTACACTATCTGGCTCCAATCAGCTGGCTTTCATCTAACAATCTTAGTGTCAAAAGCATCACTATTCACGTACAGTTGTACGATGACATTAATAAAAAACAAGAATTGCAATGAGATAGTTTTATGTGCATGGATTTGAAGATTTATCCTTTCACGTAGAAATCTCTAATAAGAAAAACTAAGCAATAAAAAGAACAACAATCAACTAGACAATAATAGAAATTCAGGCAAGCTAGCCAGATTTACCAAAAGATCTTTTCAGCATCAACTAAGTACCTGCTCGTATAGGATGTGGAATGCTTGCTTCACTGGCAAATTAACATCAAGTGCAATGACCTGAAAATCTTACATTTGCACAATCAGTGAAAGGAGAAAATATGACAGCATAGCTTTATGATAAAAACAGACATAGGACCTACACATACCTTTCCTGACTCTGGAAGCAATTCATATGCGGTATGTGCTGATAAGAACATTGAAATTCGATGACGAAAAATCTCAATGTCACTCTCAGAGACCCTCAGAGCAGCCTCCTGCAGAGCTCCGGACAATGCAACCTGGTTTGTATAACAGAAATTGAGTTCTGAATGATTACAACAATAAATATTTGAATATATAAAACAAAAGTCTAAAACAATAAATTGAGAAAAGTCTAAAACAAAAGTCTAAAACAATATTTGAAACAATAAAACAAAAGTCTAAAACAAAAGTCTAAAACAATAAAACAAAAAACATTTGAATGCATGAAGATCTCCAATATTCCTATAATTATCTACATATTTCACAACCAATGCCAAGTTTTGCATAGCTATCACAACCTAAGAACCTAAATTCCATGCACTTTAGATATGCTTCCTTCACACACAATAAACATAAACACTAGTAACTCTGCTATGACCAATAAAAAATGGACATAAGAATCAAGCTTGTCCTGTTGATACTAGACAGATTGTTTGCCACCCGACATTACATCTAGAAACACTAAACAGCTGGATAGAATTGTTCAACTTCTACATGTCCCGCATCAAAAAATTCTCTCTGTTGACCAAGAACTCACCACACGCTGAAAGGCTTCATTGTCAACATCCATATTCATTCTGTTACCAGACATTTCAGGCATAGGATCAGGATCCCTGGTTAAGAGCACAGTGTTCACTATCCCATAGCTGCTCCCTGTGACATATGGCTGGTGCTCATCATGCCGCCACTCCCCATCAACACAAAATTTGTACTGCATGAAGGAAAAAAGGTTAGAAAATGGAATAACAGATTCAGTAACATTTACAATACAAAAAAGAAAGGTATATGAAAATAGCGCTTGCATATAAAGACCACAACCATAAGGGGTCAACATAGAAAGTCAGAACCCTGCTTTGCACCTTTTATATGCTTATATCCCTGCATAAACATGCACATACATGCTCACCTAAGCCATATGATTTCCTTATAGCATGACCATTACCAATAAGAATACAACTGATAAAAATTAAATAGCATATCCAAAGAAAAGGTGAAGAACAAGCTGACCTGATGAAATCCTGGTGTCAAGCTGTAAATAGCCTGAAAAACAGTAGGACAGCCTTCAACAGGTGACATCTGTATATGGTCAGACCACCTACAAGAAAAGATTCAGCAAACACATGTAAGCTAGAGATTTAGTTTAAAAAATCACTGATAAAACACGTTGTTCTCTTCTTTCCCATAAATTCAGCAAAAATTGTTCCATTTTGCTGGAATTTAATTTTTTTCTCCAGATATGCGTTCTCTTTCCATTTAACCAAATTTTCTTAATCAATAAATGACAAAAAAAAAATCATGATAACTCTGCATGCCTACTTCATAGCAAAAAGAAAAGTGACTTTGAGATAATCCTGAATTATCTCAGATCAATTGCCTGGACAGCATAATGACAAGTTGCCCATTTTCAGTTGAGAGCTATTACTAAAATAACCTACTTGACCATAGAGGGCTTCAATACTTCCACAGCATGCCAATTTATACACAAGTTGTGCACTAAAAGGTCCATTCTTAGTCTGTTGGGATGTAGCAAATGTATCCTCCCGCTTATACAATTTTTCAAACTATTCAGAAGCATACTAGATAATGGGGCGCAAGTTGATAGTTTTTTTACAGTACATTAAATTAAAGTATAAACTGCATCTAGTTGAAATTTGCGTCTGGCAATTGATCACTAATGTGATACATCAGCAATTAGGCCATTTCAAATTTCAAACAGCTTCCCATTAACACAAACGAGGGAATTATATCACTGCCTCCTGTTTCGCTGCACAGATTTGCGTTACTGAAAGAATAAGATTGAATTAAAGAACCTCAAGGCCACAAAAAATGAAAGTTGAAACCAAGAAATCAGGTCGAATGATACAAGATCCAAGGATGCCAAACAAGAAAGAAAAAGAAAGCATCTGACCTTGTAAAGGAGCCAGTAAGGAAAACCCTTCTCCCACCATACGGCCATACAAACCGAGTTGGGATTAGCACGACTCCACTTGCATCTTGAGAGAAATCAGCTGCCGAAGCAAACATTGACCCAATTTCCCCACCAAAGACGAACACCAGCAGTTTTCTACCTACCTAAGATGGAAATTCGACCACGTGACCCAATCTTCCGCGCACAACCTCAAGGAGAGGCAAGAGGTTTGTCCATCACAGCAAAGTCTCACCGAGATAATGTAAATCTAACTCTTCTCTAAGCTACATCTGGCGACGGGATCCTCCACAGCACGCGCAGAGGACCCCTCAGTGATCACACATTCCGCACTAAAACGTCCCAAAAGACCCAGATATGCATGGAACCGCCTTAAAAATCCGTCAAAATTGCCACTTTTCCAGCACAGATCACCGCTACCCAATTCCCGAAGCCCTAGCACATCGCAGAACACCAAATTGAAAGAAAATCCTTTACCCTCCCCATAAAACCCTGCAATTTCGCGCCAATCAAACGTAAACAAGACAAAATTCTCAATTGGACAGCAATTCCGACATAGAAAACAAGCAAACTAATGGATTAAAAAAAGGGGGGAATCGGTGCTCGACTTCGAACCCTAACCCTAGGGGGGAATCGAGAGGCAGAAGGGGAATTGGGGAATCTTACGGGATTGGCGAAATGCGAATGGATGGGAACTACATGAAATCGTCGGGTTGATGATTCCGATGGAGCCGAGAGCGACGAGAGAATAGAATAATTCGAAAAAAGCGGACAAGGAAAAGGAGATCGCGTGGGAGGAAGAGAGAGAAAGGAAAGATAACGATGGAATCGCAGGCGTTTATCTGATTTGCAGTGTACCCCCTGCATTTCATGATATTGATACGTAACCCCTATTTAATTGTTTCTTATTGTTTAAAAATGCTAATAAATAAGAACCCAAAAAAATAGGCAAACGAGGAAGCGAGCAATACAGGCATGCTCATTTCTACAAAAAACCAAAACTTTTCGAGATTTCACAATTACACCCCTATTCTTGTTCGTCGCCTTCGAGACTCGCTCGATCTCAACTCAGTCCTCACAAACCACTGCAAAATTCTAAAACAGTCTGCCTTCGACGTCTTAACCGGCAACCACCTCATCAATGCCTATCTGAGATGCCAGTGTCTCCCCGATGCCCACAAGGTGTTCGACGAAATGCCCGAACCAAACATCGTGTCCTGGACTGCCTTGATGGCCGGCTACGTGGACAATGGCCGCCCAAGTTTCGCTCTCTGGCTCTTCCGCGACATGCTTGCGCACGATGTTCTGCCAAATTCGTTCACTTTTGCCACTGCCATCAACTCCTGCTCGCATCTCGCTGATGCGAAGCGAGGACGGGAAATCCACGCTCGCGTGGAGACGCTGGGGCTGAGACTTGACCTCGTTGTCTCCACTTCTCTTGTTGGGATGTATGCCAAGGCTGCCGAGGTTGCGAATGCTCGCCAGGTGTTTGATGAGATGACGGAGAGGAATCTCGTCTCCTGGTGTGCTATGGTCACGGCTTATGCTCAGAATGCTTGTGGCTATGACGCACTCACATTATTTGGAGAGTTTCTGCAGAAGTTTTGTTCGCTTGATCTCCGGCCCAACCACTTCATGCTTTCCGGCGTTGTGAATGCTTGTGCGAGCATTGGGAGATTAGGGACTGGAAGAGCAATACATGCGTTGATTATCCGCCATGGCTATCAAGAGAACGAAGTCATTGCCGGAGCTCTCATTGACATGTACGCAAAATGTGGGTGCATTAGCTACTCTAACAAGGTGTTCGACCGCATTGATCACCCTTCTTTGGTTCCATATACATCAATGATCATGGCAGCAGGGAAGTATGGGCAAGCGCGTCTCGCTCTCAGTCTGTTCGATGAGATGCTTGACCGAGGTGTCAAGCCAAACAGCGTCACCCTACTCGGAGTCCTTCACGCGTGCAGCCATGCAGGCCTTGTAGAGACTGGTCTCAGGGCCCTGAACTCCATGTGTGAAGAACACGGCATTAAGCCAAGTGCGAAGCACTATACATGCGCAGTGGACATGCTAGGTCGTGCTGGTCAGTTGGACGAAGCCTATGATCTGTCAAAAGAATTTGTAGCACAAGGTTACGATGCGCTGTTTTTATGGAGCACACTGCTATCAGCGAGCAGGACTCACCGGAGGCTAGACCTAGTGGCGGAAGCTGAACACCAGCTGGCAGAGTTCAAACAGGATGTGGCAGGGGCTTACATTACAATGTCAAACACCTATGCATCCGCTGGGGAGTGGGAGAATGCAGAGAAAGTCCGGTCAGAGATGAGCCGACAGGGGATCCGGAAAGATCCTGGTTGCAGCTGGGTTGAGATGAAAGACAGAGCCTACATCTTCTACGCAGGAGAGACGTCAAAGTGTGCTCGGGGGGATGAGGTTGTGGAGGTGTTAAGGGAGTTGGAGGTGAGGATGGAGGAGAAGGGTTATGTGGCAAAGGGAAGAAAAAAAGTGCGTGTGTTTGACGTCGAGGAGGAAAAGAGTGTAGAAGATATGATTGGCGTTCATAGTGAGAAGCTGGCGCTAGGGTTTGCGCTGGTAAGTATCCCAAAGGGGGTGACAATTAGGGTGATGAAGAACCTGAGGATGTGCAGGGATTGTCATCAGGCATTTAAACTTATCAGTGACATTGTTCAGAGGGATATTGTTGTGAGAGACCTGAATAGATTCCACCACTTCAAGGATGGAGTATGTACCTGTGGGGATTATTGGTGATCAGTTTAGAAGCTGAATTGAGAATTTCTACAGTCACTATTTGGTTTACAAGAGTGGATCCACAATATGCACAAATTCAATCTTACAGAGGCACACAAACATATACAACACGAACGGATCTTACAGAGGGGCACAAGCATATACACCACAAATGTATACCACCTTACTGTAATCATATTTAAAATAATCATGTAAACAAACGTAATTTATAACAGATAATGAAATTTAATACCATTTCAATTGATTAATTTACCCTGAATGAAATCTCCTGAGGAAATGTAGCTGGGATTTGGAGTCATGGCCTGATCCAAAAATAACACATGCAAGCACGGGCTTTTGAATCTTTGTAAGACCACCCCTCTCTCCTAAGCCGGAGAACTTTTGCAGGAGTTTCATTTGCCTTGAGTTTCTGGCGCATGCCTCAACCAGGCAATTTCTAGGCAAGAACAGTGTGGAAGGGATGTACCCTTCACCGTGAAAGCAAATCAAGCCAGGTATCTGTAAGTGTTGGGATTATCCTTGTCCCTCTCTAAATAATCCCTGGTGATCAGATCTTCTATTCTTTTCTTGATTGCCTTGAAGTCAGGCTGCATGAGATATCAAGACAAATCAAATACTATAGAAAATGACCATCAGAATAAAAGTATATTCTCAGAATGCCAATCAGACATATATGATAATGCTGTTATGCTTTAATCATTTAAAAAATCAATTTACTAATTTTATTTTATGTTTCTAATAACCTAATCTAATTATTTTTACTCCCCATGAGACACTTTGTATATATTGGAACCAATTTTTTACTCTAGTGTGATATCCAATTTGATATTGATGTTGGAGTTGTTGAACATACAGAAATAATCTTTAATAATATTTTACTTCTTTTTCTTATTATTATATTCTCACTCTGCTTCTTCTCCCACTTTTTCTCCCAAAATACCCTGAGAATATTTTCTGTAAAACAGGATTTTATCTATTTAGATTTGTCCCCTCTGCTAGGAGTAACTCAGTTATAAACAAATTGAAGAAGGCAAAAATCCATTAGATGAAAAATAGAAGAAATATAAATCAGAAGAAGGAATACCAACAAGTAAAAAGTAATGTAGAATCCTACAGAAGACAACCTATACAATAATGCTACAGGAGATGATATAGAGAAGATAACAATCTCCAAAAGTATAACATAATACCTTGAACATGCGTCCAAGCTGCTCAACGCATTCCAAGACTAGCTGCTGATGGCCCAATACTTTCCGGCTCTTCATAATCCGTACAATTGATGCATCAATAGCATATCTCCTGTCCTTGTCAACATCTTCTATGACCTTCTTCTTCTCATCAACTGGAGGGAGAGGTATCTGCAGTTCAAACGGGGCTTGAAACCTCAGAAAATGTATTGACAAATAAAAGCAAAAACAAAGGTGTGAATCCAAGTTTATTTTCTCTGTTGGTAGTCATAAAAATCCAAACCTTAATCCTTCTCATTTTGTCAGTGAACTTCGAGTTGAACTCAAAATAATCGGTATTAGAAATTTTTTTTGTATTTGGTTCTTTATTGAGGATCTTGTATTTTGCGCAAGAAAGGGAATGAAGCAGTCTAACTAAATCGTCATCTGTCAAGTTTAGCTGAGCCATTATCTCTGAATAACTGAGTCTATCAGAGGAATTGAATAAGAGTAAGGCTGAGGCCTGCATGGGTAGGTATATTGTGCAAATGTCAGATTCCAATAGGAAAACAAGGATTCCTTAGTGGTAAAAAATAGTGGAACAAACCTGGTAAGTTGTGACTATCAACTCCATGGTTTTTGGTTCAAACTTGCCATTGATGTTACACATACCTAATGAATATATCCATGTAAGCTTTCTGTGCTTGGTTTTTGTCTGATAGAACTCCTTGAACACTTCCACACACCTAACCTGCCCAGACCAATTCTGCTGTAAGGAATTCTTTCCCAAGCAACATTTTGTGAACCACCTTGGCAACACTGTAAATACTGTCCAAAGCATTTCTTCCAAAATTTACTAGCGATATTCAGCATCATGATCTACAGAAACAGAAGAAAGATTCATACCATCTCAGAAGGAAGGTTGAGATCAAATGTTTTATAACTTGGCCAGAATCCAGTAGTTAGAACAGTAACTGTCAGATCAATTCCGGGATTTGCATTCAAATTATTGTTAAGATACTCCTCAAAGCTCGATTGATTCTCCCTTGCAAGCGTCAAATCAGTTACCTGAAAAAAAGAAAAAAGGAACCCAGTAAAAAAGCATCATCATTTATTTAACAAACAAACATTCCAAAGAATCACACCATGCCCTCCATCTTCGATGTGAACTGCCCTCCACATTGCTGCTTTAACTTCATCAGAATACTCCTTTCATGGTCATCATTAGCACTCTTGTCAAATAGCAGCCTTCTTGCCAGTTTTTTCCTGCAATAAATTTGTCAGCATATAGAGAAAAAGGGCCACTTAAATAAAGCAAATTGTCCCATGGAATATGGGAATGACAATCCAAAAAAGGAAGAAAATATCTTACCTGTAGAATTCAGCAAAAAGGTCCTTATCACTAATATATGCGAGCAACTTCACCACCTACAATCAATTGAAATATATACTTAGAAAGGGACAGAATGCCAATTGCTGGCAATAGTTGAAGCCTGAAGAAAAAATGTAGTTACCTTTTCAAGTGTCTCTTCGATTGCTTCATCACTTAATTTCTCACTTCCACCCTTCTTCAGTATGTTATCACAGAAAGTAGCCAGCAATTCAGCACTTGAACTGCTTGCAACACCCTTATTGCAGAAGACCTCAAAAGCCTCTTTAAGTGCCTGTGATAAGAAGAAGAAACATTACGAGAATGATACAAAGATGAAATAACAATGTATTTTTAAAAAAAAAATCAACAAACCTTGTGGAAAAGGGAGTGGTTCTGAAAACAATCATTTACATAAGTCAAGTACTTGTCATGAAGTTCAATTACTTTCCTAACAAAAACCTGCAAATCAGTAGACAAAAAGATTAAACAAGATCAGCGAGCACACCATACTAAATAGTGTCATGTTGGTCTTCAAATTATGCTTTCTACCTGTTCTTGCAATCCAACCACATCTTTTTTCTCTGCCTACAAAAGATGGAAATATTAAACTTGTCAGAATTAGTACATCAGGACAATACAAAATTAAGGTAGCAACTCCAGGACATTAAGTGAAATATGGACCTATTCCATCAGGTAAGAAACTTTACATGAAATTATTTTTTAGGGCATAGAATAGTGCTATTAACAAACTCAAGAGGATGAACTCCAGAGAAACATTCTATAGAATTCTCATCCAAGCAACAATGTTTTCTTGCTTATTTTATGGCAACTCAGCAGACTGAGCCCACAAATCTTTTAGACAAAACTGCTACCCAGCCTAAGCAAAATTCTAGCTCAAACCCTGAAACTTGAATCATCTGACCAGGGTTTGTTAGGCTGGACTTCAGCAGTTCAGATTACAAAGCATGCCATACTATAGAGGAAGAATGCTCCTTCTAACATCATGGCACATCATGTTTGTTGGTTAATTACTTCCATCGTCTCCCAAAGATGACTCAAATTTGCAGAATCACAGCATAAAGACATGTCACACAAATATATTATACATTTCAGAATCGTCCATACAAATCACACTTACCTTCTTGTTACTTGCAGCATCTTCTGCTTGCTTAACCAAGGCTGTTCCTTCAGTAGTGACATGCTATATAAAAATGTAGAATAAGTTAGGACATAAAAAATTGCAGGTTAAAAACAGAAGTTTCCTATTTGCTTCCAAACCAACTATACCTGTTTGAAAATTTGTGAAACTGGATCCAAGCCATGTTGTATTCTAGAGAACAGTCTATACATCCTTGAGAGATCATCCACCTATTGAGTGACAAAAATAAAAGACGTTCCTCTTTAGCAGAGAAAGCTTCCTGGATCAAAAGCTAAATCTGTAAAAGCACACAAACATACCTTGTCATCTCGAAGCAAGACATGGCATCCAGAATGTTCCTTTTCAAGGAGTTGGTTTGCATACACACACAGAAGCTCATGTTGCACTTTCTATGGAAGAGCAAAAAAATGAACAATTTAATGAATTTTAAAGGTGCAAAATAATTGAGCTAAATATATAGGCTGCACCTTCTTTAATATTTACTGTTATGAAGGACAAGAAGTTGAAAGAAACTGCAAAATTTTAGTTCTTTATTAGGATCTAGCTTCAGTGTCCCTATGACCCAAAAGGAACTACTATTACAGTTTGCTCCAAATTGCAGCAATTAAGCCAGGTGGCAGGACAAACCTCCAACAACTTCTGCTCACTGCTTGAGTGCAAGTAATGGGAAACTCTATCCTTCTCCCGCTTTAAGCACTCCTCAGCCTAGAAATATCACCAGAGATGATCATACATTGCAGCCCTTGAAGGCAACTCAAGACAGGAAATAAGATGTACAAATGCAAAGGAGTACTTTTAACATGTAATCTGGGCATGAGTCCTCCAAAATCTCGCTTGAAGCCTTTCGAGAATAATAAGCTGCAGTATCTTTCAGCATGGCTGCTTCAAAATCATTTTCATAGTAGTCCATACTACCTAAACCAATTTCAACAAATATATCCAAGACATTCTTCAAGAGAGCATGGTCAATCTGTTCCCCCTCGCGTTCTCGATCAATCTGCACAAACAAGATAAGTTAGCAAGTACAGCGAAAAAAATTATACTACAAGTGAGAAAAAGAAAACTATTTACCAAAGAAATAACAGCATCCCTGACTTTGCTATTGATCTCCTGATATACCTGTAATGGAAAAGTAAAAACAAAGTATTAATGCAAAGGGAGGAGAGAATTTTGAGAGTACCTAGTTGCAAAGGTAATGGATTGAATTCTGAACACTGAACTGAAACAAAATGCTTGTCTAAGTAAAGCTAAAGTTGCATCTACCAACATAAAGGAGTATATGAAAACATAATGGATTCGAAATGTACCAGTTCACGGAAACAAGTAAGCCCAACTTCATTTAGTGGTGGAAGTGATCTCCGAGCAATGAAGTAACGATCAAGATAATGGAAAAAGCGTGAAAGCCACCTGACCATAACTTTATGATTTGACCACCTCCTAACCAGTTCTCTCAACATGAACTCATCATGTTTTTCTCTTAGAGAAGGTAAAACCTAAAGACAAAAGGGTATCTTGTAAAGGAAGTACAGTAAAGAAAGTTGAATTCAAAAACAGACATCCAAGTCAATTCCATCAAAGAAAGAATATCAGAGAAACATTCGCAAGGGATTTCCCTCAAAGAAAAGTTTTAGTAGTAGTATTTTGCAGGAAAACAATGGAATAAGGATGATCAGATGATCATTCATATTAGGAAAAAAAATTGTACGACATTCATTGGCTCAGTGACAAGAAACTAAGGCGAAAAGAATAACCAGTACTTATCCACCTAAAAAAATTCTTCTAGAAAAAAAGAAAATCATATACACATGTTGAAAAAATGGCATGGCCCACTACTCTGAAAGCATAAATTAAGAAATATTATGTCTATGTCTACAATCAGGCTTTATCTTTTTTTACTTGATGTCTACTCCCATATCCCTTACAATAGCACTGAGTTGAACAGAAACAAATAACAGCGCGATGCACACAAAAAGAAAAGTCACTTCTCTCGATTGTAGAAGGTTTCAGTTGAAACCTCTCCCTTCTTTTTTAGACTTTTATTTGTTCATCGCACCTGACACTTCTGGTCCCTAAACCTTGGTATGATTCTGTCCTCCAAGCAGAAATTCCAACAAGAGGTTTTGAAAGTTCCCTCTTAAGGATTTAGTTTTTGATCTGTACACATGTTCTAACCAAGCTTCAATATTTTGAGTTCCAAAGAAAGTTGTGAAAGTTAAATAGGCCATGTTGAACACTTTCACCTTTTCTTTGGTATCTGAAATCTTTTTTCTTCTCTAGCGATTCTCCTTGAGTTTTCAGATCTTTATGATAGTCTGTAATTTTTGGATTTACATTAGGTACAAATTGCAATAATTGCTTTGGTCCCAATTGAAATTCAAATATAAAGTCGCCTCTCTCAACCAAAAAACATACGGTATGATATCTCATTCAACTTTTGCTCTGAGCTTTAATTCATAGTAATAAAACAGTTACAGTTTGAAATTATCAACAACGCAACTAGCCTTCCAAGTCTTCTCATTATGAATTCAAATTTAACAACAAACCACACAAAACACTTGATAGCAGGAAAAAAAAGATTCACCGTTGCAGTAATGTACTCCTCGAATGACTCCCGGTACTTGTCGTACAGTTGCTGCGAGTAATCGTGAGGTGGCTTCTGTGTGCACATATTATATATCGTCCTGATCCAAATTCCCCAAAAACGCAAGAAGAAATCAAGAAATGGAACAAAAATCCCTAACCAAAATCTCAGCAAGAAAACAACGAAACTAAAAAAAAGATGATTACGTGTAGAGCATCATGTAATCCTCGGAGCTGAACTGCGTCTCCGGGAGGGCCTCGAGGATGTTCTTGAGTTTCGTGATGCCTTTCTGCATGAACTCCCACCCCTGCTCCAGATCTATCGTCTTCCTGTCGTGCATCGCCATCCTAGCCCCCCGCCGAGATTCCGCCACACAATTAACCGATCAATACCCACATTTCGCACAAAACCGATAGGGAATCAAAGGATCAGCGTCTCCGGCAACCTTCCGAATCGAATCGAGCTGCGACGCCGGTGATGGAAGAGGGAGAGAAACCCTAGCCTTAGAAATCTCCGGGGACAAGACCGGCGAGTCCCCGCCTCGACAGAAAGACGAAGCCAGTGGTGATGACGGGGGAGGTGCGGGTTTCCGGTTATATGGATAAATTATTTGTTATTATTAATATGGAGGGTTAGCACTTAGGTAAAAGCCCCTGACATCTTCGAATTACAAAATCAAGTACTGAAAATTAAATTACTAACAAATTAAAAATTTTAAAAATTTTACACCCAATTTCTTAAAAAGTAGCTAAATCATATATAATTTCTTAAAATTAAGCTTCTAATTTTTTTTTTCATTTACATATGAATTTCTTTCTAAATTTCTTAAAAAAATCGTAATTGAAGTCTCAAACTTATCTTGTTGCTCGATATTTTAATCTTTTGTAGCGATATTGTTTTGATTATATAGGGATATTTTGATTGTTTATTTATAGAATTTGGAAAATATATTTGGTATATTCTCTAAAAAAATAGCTCCCTTAATTTACGTATCTAAATTTTTTCTAAAAATTCTAAAAAAGGGTTATATGTAATTATGAAAAAAAAATTGAGAGTTATACATAATTTAGTTATTTTTAGAGTTATATGTAAAAACTCAAATTTTAAATATTTATTTATAAAAAGTCTAAATTAATGAAAAAAAATGAAATATTTAATTTCAAAAAATTTTATTGGTCGAAAATCACCATACAAAAAAATTCAAATCACTTGAATCACATATCAGCATAGACAGCATAGACAAATTTTTTTATTAAATCGCTGTTAAAATTCAGAAGACTTCGAGGCGTTAAATTAAGTTTTAACACGCACTCGATAAAAAACCATAACTAAGTCAAAATTAAATTAAATGGAAATTGGGATAAAATTGGATACAAAATTTTTCGAGGAGGTACTAGGGAATTTCCGAAATATTTTTTTAAAGTTTTTTACATGTAATTTCTGAAAATATTTAAATTACGTATAACCTAGTGATATTTTATAATTTTTTTTAACCAAAAATCACATATTTTATTGTGAATTTTTGAAAAACCATTTACTTTATCACTATGAAAAAAAATACTTGTCTATACTATAAATTTACAAAAAATTATCTCGATTAAAATATAAAAAATAATTTAATTTGTTTTGATTTTATTACTTAAATTAATATAAAAAGTTTTGATTAATTTTATTTGGTTTGACTTTGGATAGTTAGCTTTTAATTATCAAACAACCAGTTTCACAAAATTAATTTTTTAATTTCATAAAATCAAACAACTAATTATTCATAAAAATTAAAGTAAAATAACTTTTTTTATTAATTTAATAATTATTTGTATTAAAATTAGATGATACTAATTTGAACTTTTTATATTAATTTTTAATTTATAAAAATCGAATTAAAATAATATATTTTTGAATATTTTAATTGATGTAATTTTTTTGTAAATTTATAGTACAAGAAGAGTGATTTTTGTTTAATAGTAATAAAATAGGTGATTGTTTGAAAATTTATAATAAGATAGGTGATTAGTTACTAAAAACTCTTTTTATACTACAAGTAAAACACCAAAATATTCCTCAATCAAAATCAAGAGAAAACAATGCAAAATTTTGGGGAAAAAATTCGGCAAAAATATTTGATACAATGTTAGGGAAAAAAATGACTTAATTTCAAATCATAATACCCTAATAAATAATTGCAAAACTTAGGATGTATTTAGTTCGGAATTAAAATCAAAATTATCTTATATTAATTAGTCTATCGTTTAAATACCAAAAAAATAATTAAACTATCTTTATGTTATTTAAAAAAAATTGCTATATTATTATTTTATTTATTTATTTAAAATTTAATAAATAATATACCTAATGACATAAAGATCTTAAAAAAATAATTGCAAAACTTAATTCTAAAAAGATATTTCATCGTATAATTAGAATGTAACTAGTTAAATTTGAAAATCAAATGAAATAATCAAAGTCTTAGAACTCAAAACTCACTGTATAATCATCAAAATCGTATTTAAATCCTAACTTTAATTACCAAAATAATTTTCATAATAGCACTTTCATTTATTACTCTATTAAATTCAAAATTATACGTGAAAAATAGATGAACAAATAAATTACCTTATTTCGTCCGAAACTCCAATTACAATTTTCTGAAAAATAAAATATAAGAAAATGCATATTTAGATGGATAAAAAAATTAGAATAAAAAATTATAACAAATCCAGGAATTATATATAAGTTAACCATTTTTCAGGGGTTATATGTAAAACTGGATCCGAGGTCGGGACCAGTTCTCCCGCTCGACTGCGCACTCTTCATACGGGTATTCTCTCTCTTCACTGCTCATTGAAGAACCTGCGGTTTTCTTTCCACGATGCCGAGAAAGAAATCTAGAGGCCAACGGAGCAGGAAAAAAGTATGGGTTCCTTCTTCTTCTTCTTCTTATTTTTTGATTTTTTTTTTTGCCGATTTCTTTGATTATCTTTTTTTGATTGATCTGTGTTTGTTCAATGCTAGCTTAAGATGACAGTCCAAGAAACAACCGGGAAAAATGCGGTCCGATTCAAAGCGAAAGTCTCTGCCCAAGAGCTAGTTGTACGGATTCTTGCTTTTCTTTTGATTTTTTTTTAAACCTAGGATTTCTAGTTCTCGGATTCACCTTTTTCGCCCTTTTTGTTTTGATCGGTAATGATTGACCGTCTGCTTGTAAGAACAGAGGATTTTATCATGGCGCTATTTGTCGAACTGGTGTTTTGCGTTAAAACTGTTTTTTTTTTCTCTAGTTCTACAATTATTCTTGTTGATTTTTAGCCAATAACCAAATTATATTTTTTTTACCTGCCAACTACGTAAATTTCTGTTGATTATTTTGGTTTATATGGGTTTTTAGTGGTAACGGTACACATTTTTTCATCATTTCTCGTTCTTTCTTATCCGTGCAACAGGTGTAATCTAGGGATAATATCTTTTGAGAAATTGTGTTTTTTGCTCACCAAGGATGATATGAAAACACTGATCCTTCCAAGTCTGTTTAGTTCTTTTTACTGTTTCCAATTCAGTACACATTTTTCACTTCTTTTTGCTGTCTCACTTTTCTTTTTTCTGGTTGTATTCGTATTCCAGAATTGTCAAACTATTATTGAATTCCAGGAGGGATGGTGTGCCCTGAAAGATGGGATAGATAAAATGATTGCAATTTTAGAGGAGTCGTCCAATCTTCCTCTCGGTCGGGAACTATACATGACACTCTACACGTGAGTACCTTTTAGTTATTTACCAAGGATTACGTAAGATATGTTTTCTTAAAAAAAAAAAATTAGCTTGATGATGTTGTCCATTGTTTGATAGCTTAATCCTGATTTATGCAACAGAGTTGCATATACTATGTGCACTCAGAAGCCACCACATGACTATTCCAAGCAGCTATATGAAAGATATTGTGAATTTCTATCAGACCACATGACGCAAACAGTGAGAAACTTCAATTCTGTTTTATGTTTTGGATATCATCTTTTTATCAGAAACACTGTACTTACATTCTTTTATCAATTTAAGCTAAAAAATAACAGTTAGAATTTGTCAAAATCATAAAAAATACATTACCCATAATTTTTTTGTTATTTGCTGGTTTAAAACTTAAAAGAGGGTAAAAAATTACATCAGAAAAAAGCTGCAAAAATAATTAGAGAATTGACTAACGATGACAATTAATTAACAGAAAGAAAATAATGTAGAAAATTTCATCACTTATATTGATAATAATTGCAATTAAATTTCAAAGTTCAAAAATAAAATCGTGATAACTATATTTTGATGTATTTAATTATATAATATTGAAACAGTGATAACCATTTAAAAAAGTCACTGTTGAAACTCTTGAGTTATACCAAAAGTAGTTTTATATTGATTAACTAGTGATTTTAGTATCAAGCATTTCTATTTTGTTAACTTTGCCAAGTCATCCATTAATCATAATTGAACTTCCTAAAGTTCTTGAAGTTATCTAAGCAACATGGAACTCCAGTAAATTTATGAAATTATTGCTGTAAAATCCTATTGTGCATATGGTTGCTTCCTGAATTTCCTTACATATTTTTTTTTGGACCAATGCACAGATATGTACATATTACCTCTTCTTTTTCAGTATCTCCAATTAGCCCCTTCCTGCCATTGTTTCTAGGCTGATTAGCTTAATGAATGAAAAAGTGATATATTTTCACCGGTTGCAAAGTGCAGTAGTTATGAGTGAAAAAACTAGAAACTGAGTCAATATTGATTTTTAAAAAAATCCAACGATAATATATCTACAACCTCAATCCCCCTTTTGGCCTCTTACCTATCATCTTCATATTTGTAGAATTTAATCTTTTATGTCAGCAAAACTATCTTGATAAAGAGAAAGCTAACTGTGTTAGGAAAAAAAAACAAAGGGTAGAAGAAACAATAATTTATATTGACATTTAGTAAGTAATACACAAATAATTAATTTAAGATCTTTACTAAAGGTTTGTATGCAAATAATTAAGAAAATTTTCTTGTATATCCATGGAAAGTCATGGCATTTTTAGTATACACCTGAAAACTTCTAAATTTCCTATATATCCCTGAAAAGTTTCTTTTCTTTTTCATATGCCTATGTTGTAAATTTTCAGAAATATACAGAAAATTTAAAAGCCGTAAATTAAATCTGACAGGGGCACATGAGAAAGAAAATGAACATTTCAGGGGGACAAAGGAAATTTAAATGTTTTCAGGGGTACACATGAAATATCAGGACTTTCCCGGGCTATAGAGAAAAATTTTCCTAAATAATTCCTGCCGTATCTCTTAAGGTATATTCATATCAAAACTTTGCTGATATTTTCATTTGTTATTTCAGTGAGGAAACCGCCTCATTCTTTCTTATACTTTCCAAATAAGACAGAACATCCACTAATAGAGCTCTGCCAGATATAATTTGTTATGCTGTCAAACACTTCGATTGTTATAGAGGAGTAAAATGTTTGTATTGTTTGCTTGGCTTTAGCTCTACTGAGGAGCTTAATGCAGGGAAACAATTATATTCAAAATGTACCTCTTTAGAACTTTGAAATCATGCATCATAATTTTATGATGAGGTTTGATTCATGTACATTTTTAAAAAAATAAAACAGGTGCTGCCATCATTGCAAAACAAGCACGGAGTTCGTCTACTTGAAGAGCTCTCCAAAAGGTGGGGAAACCATTGTGTCATGCGGAGATGGCTCTGTCGCTTTTTTCAATATCTGGACCGTTACTACTGTCCTCGGTATAAACGTACTCCTCTTGAAAGAACAGCTGTGGAATGCTTCCGTGACTTGGTTAGTGGCACAACTTATGGCTAATTTTTTACTAATGTCCTTGATTGTTTATTGAATTGAAACTATATTTAACTATGTTTTGAATTTCTGAAATTTGTCAACAATACAATGTTGATTTTCAGGTTTATAAGCCCATGTCTGGTAAATTAAGAGATGCTGTTCTTACCATGGTATGAACCTATTTTCTGTTGAATATATCAATATTCTTCATTTCTTTTGAAATTTTACTAATTATGTAATTGTTCTCAGATCCATCAAGAGCGCCAAGGAGAGAAGGTTGAGCAAGCTATACTAAGGGTTGCAGTGTCCATTTTTGAAGTCATGGGGCTTGGGGAACTAAACATTTACAATGATGATTTTGAGAAAGCAATGCTTGAGAACACTTCTTCTTACTATGCTAATGAAGCTGCAAAACACGTCAACGCTGTCACCTTCCCAGAATACATGCTAATGGTTTTGAACTTTCAAATTACTTCAATATATTTTAATATACTCTTTAATTAATTTGCATGACACCATTACGTTTTATATTGTTCAATCTTGCAGGTGGAGAATTGTTTGAAAAGAGAGGATGATAGGGCTCGTAGTTATTTGCATGCCAATACTTATCCGGAATTAATGAAGGTAACATATTTGTTTTGGCAAGAGTGAATCTTTTTTATAAGTGTTTTGTTGAGCAAACTATCCATTAATATGGGTTTTGATCTCATTCAAATATCATGCTTTTATAGGTAACACGTCACCAACTGTTGCTTGCATACCAGAATCAACTCCTTGAAAAGGAGCATTCTGGCTTAGATGTGCTGCTGCGAGATGGCAAGGTATGTTTGGGCAGCATCTTCAATTACCAAACTCAACCCGAGGAAAATTTCAAGTTCTACATGCTTTCTACAGGTGGAAGATCTGAAAAGGATGTATGAACTTTTTTCTTCCATTGATGGAGGCTTGGAGCCAATTATTTCATTGTTTAAGAAGGTTAGACCAACTCCCGACCATATTGTCAATTGTTGAAATAAGAAACGATCATAGCTTCAATATGTGACATGCTAAGTAATTTTTTTTTTTCCTGATGAAGCATATTACTGAAAGTGGGATTGCATTGGTCCAAAAAGCTACTGGTGCCGTCCAGGAAAAAAATGTGAGCTTCTGCCCTTTTTGTTCCTGCTTCTTCAGTACAAACAAAATAGACTTACTCCTATTGAAAAAGAATAGAAATGATCAAAATTGAAATTATTTTCAAACCTAACCTAATTCCCTTTCCTTTATTTGATTTTGGAATCAAGTTACATAACACACACAGTTCTTATTACTATACTCAACCCAGGAATTGAAGAATGAACCTCTTCTCTTGATTCGGAATCGCAAGATCGGTCAGTGTTACGCCAATAAATTTTAGGTTGCAGTGAAGAGAATCGAAGGATCTTGTGTTCTGACCTTTTTGGCTATTAGCACACACATCTGTTTCCTATGCATTTCTAAGTCGCGTGTTATCATTGAACTGTATATACCTAGATTGTATTGATGAAGTGCCTATCTAACCTGTGTTCTCTGTCAATGTGGCTAACTGATCATTACACTTAGTTGTATTCTTAACGAAAATTGTTGATGATCTGAATTTGATCTTACAGGGGAACAACAGACCATTAGCTGGTGCTGCAGAACATGTAATACACTCTTCCGCAATTATATTTGGCAGGATGGATATAGCTATATATTTTCTGTTTATCTGTTTATCTGCAGGCCTTTACAATAGAACTTTTCCAACTTCATGAAAAATATAAAACTTTCATTTTGGACTGCTTCAGGAAAGACATTCAATTCTGCAAGGTTTTGCATCTGATGTTCTCTAAAGCTGATTGATTTGATGTTGTTTGCCAAGTATGATACAATCTCTTACCACAGGCTCTCAAGGTAGCTTTTGAGATTTTCTGCAACAAGGACATATGCTGCATAACTACCTCTGAGATTCTGGCTACTTTTGCTGACAATATCCTCAAGAAAGGGGGCGGTGTTGACAACTTAAGAGCTGAAGTTGTAGAGTTTGCACTTCATCAGGTTTTGAATGACCATTCTCGCATATCAAGTCTTTTACTTTGGTTATGCTTGATTTTGATTTTTGAGAATTTCTTATCTTTCAGATTGTGGTGATCCTTGGCTTTGTTCATGGCAAAGATCTATTTGCTGAATTCTATAGGTCTAACCTTCATCTCTCCTACCAGTTGCATTGCAATGGGACAGTTTACTTATAGCATATCTACATTTACTTTCTGCATACAGCCTGAAACAATTGGTTTTTTTTTTTTTTGGTTGAGTTGCAGGACAAAGCTTGCTCACCGACTCCTGTTTGACAGGAGCAGCAATCAGGAAATTGAAAGATCCTTCTTAACAAAACTGAAGCAGCAAAATGGTTCTCAATTCACTTCAAAAATGGAGGGAATGGTTTGTGGTTTTGCAAACATTTTCCTTAGCTGGCTTTATTTTCACTTCTTATTGTAATTGCAAGTTATGTTTAATTTCCTTCTTGGTTCTTGTATTCCAAACAGATCAATGATATGATATTGGCAAGGGAGAACCTGCTCAATTTTCAAAAGTTCCTAGAATCTTGCAAGAATGGCAATTCCAGGGTCCCGAGCATTGACATGGCAGTCACTGTCTTGACTACGGGATTCTGGCCTGCTTATAAGCCGTCTGATCTCTATCTTCCTATAGAGATGGTAAGAAACTATCTTTTTTTTCATACTTCTCATACTGCTCCAATAATTTATGACTTGATCTCAAGTGTATTACTCCTTGTTCTCCTCTAAAGGTCAATGGTGTCGAGTTCTTCATGGAATTTTACAAGATGAGAAACAAGAGTCGGAAAATATCTTGGATTTATTCGCTTGGCTTTTGTAATATGATTGGCCATTTTGATCAGAAGCCAATTGAGCTTGTGGTAACAACAAATCAGGTACTGTTTTCAAATACGATCATTCTATTTTTTCTTCTCCTTTTTGTTTGAAAACAGAAGGCAGGCTGCAGGACTCTTACATTTGCAAATGCCTTGACAATTCTGATAATGCTTTTACACAGGCTGCTGCATTGATGTTGTTCAATGATTCAGAAAGGCTAAGCTTTGATGAGATCAGGACTCAATTGAATCTGCCATTCGACGAGGTTTTTAGAATGATGCATTCTCTAACTTGTGCAAAATGCAAAATACTAAAGAAAGAATGTGATACTAAAATCGTATCAAAAGATGACATCTTTGAGTTCAACTCAAACTTCACAGACAGGATGACGAGGATTAAGGTTTGGTCTTCTTTTCCAATAAGAATCTGATACTTCATGCTAACAAACATCACTTACTAAGAATCTGACTCGAATGTTCTGTATCAAATTTTTGTCTTCTGGAAATCAGGTTCCTTGGCCTCTTTGTAATGAGAAGAGGAAGGTCATCGAAGATGTTGTTGACGAGGACCGGCGGTTTTCTATCGATGCTGCTGTAGTGAGAATAATGAAAAGCCGAAAGGTTTTGGCATACCAACAGCTTGTGAGTGAAGCCATACAACAACTTAGCCATGTATTTGAGGTACCCATTTTGCTTCTCAGCTCTCTTTATTTGGGAAAAAAATGTTCTTGATCTTTATACCTTTCTTTTTATGCAGCCTGATGTCAGGATGTTAAAGAAAAGAATTGAAGATTTGGTGGAAAGGGAGTTCTTCGAGAGAGATGCTAACGATGCTAACACTTTAAAATACATCGCTTGATAGAAGAGGGAGCATGAAACTTGCAGCTTTTTTATATTTGTATACATATGAGGTTTAATGTTCTGTTGTCGTAAGATTTTTTAGATATTGGGGTTTTGGGTTAATGTACAGATAATGCGTTATCCATATCTCAAAAATATCTGTGAAAATTGAAAAAAAAGGTTTCTTCAGTTCTAATGTTCTCATGCTTGGAGTTTTGGGTTCGGTTTTGAGCCCCTATCCTCCTTAAAAAATAATTAATATTTTAATCAAATAAATTAAATATAAATTATAAAAAATATATAAAAATAAATATTATATCTAAAAAATTGAAATTGAATTTTAAATTAAAATAGTTTGATCGAGATTTCAAATCATAATTTAAACCACTTTGAAAAAAAATTACAAAGTCATGATGAGCTTTAAGTGAACTGAGATTTTGTTTGGTTCGAAATTAAAATTAAAGTCAAAATTAAATTTATGATTAAAATTAAAATAAAAAAATATTTTAATAAAAAATTTGATATTTCGATGTTAATTTAAATTTTTCTAAATGATTATACTCTCATATATATTATTTATTGAAATTTAGGATGTTTTCGTGTTCCACCTTTCTAGCAGCCGCCACAAACGAAGCAAAGCTGAGGACGTGACAAACGAGGCACTCTTCGCGGCAGACGAGTAGAAGGCGAAGGGTCATTGCGAAACCCTAGCCACAATCAAATCCATTGTCGAACTGCTTATAAGCATGTAGGAAGCAAACAAAACTCCTACTCTGCACCACAAAGCTGTCAGGTTATGAAGAAGGAGATACATTCTGAGTTGAAACCAATTAAAGCAAATGAAAACACTGGTCGAGGAAATGCTGGCTCAACAAGCGAATACTCCTTTTACGCTCTTTCAGGAGAGCATCATTCTAAGGAAGAGGCAACTCCTCGTGGGATGGACTCACTTAATAAGAATTGACTGAAAAATTGCAGTGCAATAGTATTATTGTTCTCAGATTTGGTAAATTGTAGCAGATTTTTGCATTCAAATGATGGAGAAAAATGAATTGCATATGAGATATCCTGATATGGTATTATTGTTTGACCAAAAATTAACAATGCATCTATTAATTTTTAGACATTTTATCAGTTTCATTTGTTTTTCTTTTCCTTTTCTTATTTATCTCATATGAACTTGATGTAATCAAAGGAACTTTTATATTGGACGAACTCTATTCTTTGAAGCTGTAATTTATGTTGTTGTACACGGTAAACATATCTATCTACGTCTATCTCAAAACATGACAAGATTAGGATTTATTTTCTTTTTGCTTAAAAAAAAATATTGTTACATTACATTTGATGCCCAAACCAAGCAATTTGTGATGGACTCAGCACATCATATGCTATTGTTGTTTTTTGATTTCAATGGTCTAATGTTTCTAATTCTTAGTCTATTTCAGAAGCAGCTGCAATTCAGATGGTCTCAAGAATTGCAGTTTCCACTATAATGTACAATTGTCTAGCTTCTAATTCTTACTAGTCAATCTTAGAAGCAAATGTAATTGAAGTGTTCTATAGATTTGCAATTATGCACTATAATGTACAATGTTGCTCTGCAGTTTTGATATATGTGTGATTTGATCCTAGCAAATAGAAGCTAAATTTTAAAAAATATTCTTTTAAATTACTTGTATATAAAAATTTGAAATTCAAAGATAATTAGCTGAAAATTATTACCTACAACCTACTAAAAGAATTTTTATTTTTGAATTTGTACAAATTTCTTATTAACTTTGTTCCTTATGTAAGTGTATTTTTGGATACCCCAAATTATACGAAATTGGGATTTTCAATGGTTTTTTTCCTTCGCAATAACTATTTTTCTCATGGGGAAGTCTTCAATACCAACTTTTGAGAGCCTCAACTTCCATTGAGAATACCTGCTTTCATGCAAAACTAAAAAAATCATTAGGACCTTTTTTGTATTTTCAATGGAATCAAGGTTGCATTTGCCACCTTCCTTTCATTAATGACTACCATTCTCAACCATAGGAATTTTCATAGGAAGTGTGCTGCTTCCAAACCTCATACCCTAAACCCTAAAAAATCATTGGTAGAGCACCTAAGAAATTTAGGATGTGATTTGATTATCAAATAATTGAGCTATGGCCTTCCTACATACATAATATGAAGGTGTAGCCAATTATTGAATTGGTGGAAGTAGTTTCTAAATAATTTTGACCCCATTTGTATTAGTCCAGTCAAAAGTGAATCAAAATATGAGCCAATAGGTTTGTAATAGAGGGGTCCGTCTAGGTGCCCACTGATTTATTTCATTCAAAGTAAATTACTACATTGGTTAATTAGTGAGTAAGTGTTTGCCTAGGCATCTAGTTATAATTTTCTTCTAGCAACCTTATAGATACATAAGTAAATTTCTTTTGTTAATGCACTTTTAAAATTTTGTATACTTTTTAAAATAAATTTGTATAGGTGTTGGTCTAAACACATAGGTGGTCCACTTGGGCATTTAGCATCACCTAAATGTTTTGACTACCTTGATTTGTAGTGTGTATATACAATAAAATGCTAAATCCCACTAATATAATTTATTTTAAAATAAAAGATTCACAGTGTTCAATTTGACCATCACCATTAAAAATATTAGGAAATAGAAAAATTTTACTTCTTAAAGTTTTATTCTCTAGTGATTGAACCATAAATAAATAAATAGATTATAAAATCACAATATCAAGTTGAGTACATTTAACAATATTAATGTCAAATAATATTATTACAATATCCCTACCTTGGTTAATTAGTGACTAAGTGTTTGCCTAGACATCTAGTTATAATTTTCTTCTAGCAACCTTGTAGATACATGAGTAAATTTCTTTTGTTAATGCGTTTCTAAAATTTTGTATACTTTTTAAAATAAATTTGTGTAGGTGTTGGTCTAGGCACATGGGTGGTCCACTTGGGCATTTAGCATCACCTAAATGTTTTGACTACCTTGATTTATAATGTGTATATACAATAAAATGCTAAATCCCAACAATAGAGTTTGTTTTAAAATCAAAGATTTACAATGTTCAATTTGACCATTACCATTTAAAACATTAGGAAATAGAAAAGTTTTACTTCTTAAAGTTTTATTCGTTAGTGATTGAACCATAAATAAATAAATAGATTATAAAATCACAATATCAAGTTAAGTGCATTTAACAATATTAATGTCAAGTAATATTCTTACAAGTTTTTTTCATTGTAGTTGTCATTGATATTGTCATTTTTTTTTATTTTTGAGAGTAACTGGGCCAAAAGCTGATTTATTTCATTCAAAGTAGATTACTACCTTGGTTAATTAGTGAGTAAGTGTCTACCTAGGCATCTAGTTATAATTTTCTTCTAGCAACCTTGTAGATATATGAGTAAATTTCTTTTGTTAATGCACTTCTAAAATTTTGTATACTTTCTAAAATAAATTTGTGTAGGTGTTGGTCTAGACACATATGTGGTCCACTTGGGCATTTAGCATCACCTAAATGTTTTAAAATCAAAGATTCACAGTGTTCAATTTGACCATTACCATTTAAAAATCAGGAAATAGAAAAGTTTTACTCCTTAAAGTTTTATTCCCTAGTGATTGAACCATAAATAAATAAATAGATTATAAAATCACAATATCAAGTTGAGTGTATTTAACAATATTAATGTCAAGTAATATTATTACAAGTTTTTTCCATTGTAGTTGTCATTGATATTGTTGTTTTTTATTTTTATTTATGAGAGTAACAAGGCCAAAAGCTTACACAATTAGACCCTGTCGAACCTCAGTTGCCTGCAGCAACCTACAACAAATAGGTGTTATGGAGCCTTGAACTCATGGCCTCTCACATATGGGAGATTAGTACAATTACCAAGCCAATACTTTGTTTGTAAAATATAGTGTTTTTTGATTTCTAAAAGAGAGCTGTTTTCAATTACATTTTTTTTATTGACATTGATTACATGTTTTGTGGATAATCCTTCCCGTGCAGACACATATTGTCTGCAATATTCTATTTAGGCGAACCATTTCTCGATTTAACACCTGAAATTACTTGTTGTATAAAGGGTATAAATTTTTTCGATTTCAATGGTCTAATGTTTCTAATTCTTAGTCTATTTCAGAAGCAGCTGTAATTCAGATGGTCTCAAAAATTGTAGTTTCCACTGTAATGTACAATTGTCTAGCTTCTAATTCTTATTAGTCAATCTTAGAAGCAAATGTAATTGAAGTGTTCTATAGACTTACAATTCTGCACTATAATGTACAATGCTGGTCTGTAGTTTTGATGTATGTGTGATTTGATCCTAGCAAATAGAAGCTAAATTTAAAAAAATATTCTTTTAAATTACTTATATATAAAAATTTGAAATCCAGAGATAATTAGTTGAAAATTATTGCCTACAGCCTACTAAAAGAATTTTTGTTTTTGAATTTGTACAAATTTCTTATTAATCTTGTTCTTTAAGTGAGTGTGTTTTTGAATGCCCCAAATTATACGAAATTTGGGTTTTCAATGGTTTTTTCCTTCACAATAAATATTCTTCTTGTGGGGGAGTCTTCGGTACCAACTTTTTAGAGCCTCAATTTTTGTTGAGAACACCTGCTTTCATGCAAAACTAAAAAATCATTAGGACCTTTTTTATATTTTCAATGGAATCAAGATTACATTTGCCACCTTCCTTTCATTAATGACTACCATCCTCAACCATAGGAATTTTCATAGGAAGCGTGCTGCTTCCAAACCTCATACCCAAAAGTCTAAAAAATCATTGGTAGAGCACCTAAGAAATTTAGAATGTGATTTGGTTATCAAATAATTGAGCCATGCCCTTCCTACATGCATAAATATGAAGATGTAGCCAATTATTGAAATGGTGGAAGTAGTTTCTAAATAATTTTGACCCCATTTGTATTAGTCTAGTCAAAAGTGAATCAAAATATGAGCTAATAGGTTTGTGATAGAGGGGTCCGTCTAAGTGCCCACTGATTTATTTCATTCAAAGTAGATTACTACTTTAATTAATTAGTGACTAAGTGCCTGTCTAGAAATCTAGTTATAATTTTCTTCTAGCAATCTTGTAGATACATGAGTAAATTTCTTTTGTTAATGCACTTCTAAAATTTTATATACTTTCTAAAATAAATTTGTGTAGGTGTTGGTCTATAAACATAGGTGGTTCACTTGGGCATTTAGCATCACCTAAATGTTTTGACTACCATGATTTGTAGTGTGTATATATAATAAAATACTAAATCCCACCAATAGAGTTTGTTTTAAAATCAAAGATTCACAGTATTCAATTTGACTATCACCATTTAAAATATTAGGAAATAAAAAAGTTTTACTTCTTAAAATTTTATTCGCTAGTGATTGAACCATAAATAAATAAATAGATTATAAAATCACAATACCAAGTTGAGTAAATTTAACAAAATTACAGTGTAATAGTATTATTGTTCTCAGATTTGGTGAATTGTAGCATATTTTTGCATTCAGTTGAGTAAATCCCACCAATAGAATTTGTTTTAAAATCAAAGATTCACAGTGTTCAATTTGACCATCACCATTTAAAATATCAGGAAATAGAAAATTTTACTTTTTAAACTTTATTTCCTAGTGATTGAACTGTGAATAAATAAATAGATTATAAAATCACAATACCAAGTTGAGTAAATTTAACAAAATTATAGTGTAATAGTATTATTGTTCTCAGATTTGGTAAATTGTAGCATATTTTTGCATTCAAATGATGGAGAAAAATGAATTGCAGATGAGATATCCTGATATGGTATTGTTGTTTGACCAAAAATTAACAATACATCTATTAATTTTTAGACATTTTATCAGTTTCATCTATTTTTCTTTTTCTTTTCTTATTTATCTCATATGAACTTGATGTAATCAAAGGAACTTTTATATTGGACGAACTCTATTCTTTAAAACCGTAATTTCTATTGTTGTACAGGTTAAATATATCTATCTACGTCTATCTCAAAACATGACAAAATTAAGATTTCTTTTCTTCTTACTTTAAAAAAATCTTGTTGCATTACATTTGATGTCCAAACCAAGCAATTTGTGATGGACTCAGCACACCATATGTTATTCCTTCAACGTTATGCGATGAGCTTAAAAAAAGAAAAGGAAAAAAAAAGAAAAAGAAAGTAATCAATTGAAGTAATTAACTAAATCCCAAGCCCTTGTTTGGTTTGATAATGGATTAAGACAAAATTAGCCCGATTTAATTTTTTTTTAAAAAAATAATATCAATTATTTTACATTATTATTAAATTAATTATCATAAAAAATTAATTAAATTTTCGGATTTCAAATTCCTATAAAAATTACTCATTTATAAAAGTGATTTACTATACGAGGTGGCCCGTTGGATGCGCGCCACGTCAGCAAATCACGGCCGAGAGCCAGTCAAACGAGCGTTACACATATGGTCACGTGCTTCGCACCTGCTTTTCGACAGATGGTGATATGACCTCGAAGGCGACGAGAGAAGGCTCGCCAAAGATATATCCGCTCTTGGTCTCTTTCCCCTCATCAGCTAGGGTTTCTCGCCGCTAGGCTTCGCCGCCTCCACCCCGCCGCCTTTGCTCTTCGATGCTCTCCGATTTCCATCTCCTAGGGTTCCTCCTCGTCCGGCGCTGCTCCGGTTCTTGAATTTCTCTCTTTCTGGCCTGCTTCTCGCCATGATCTCCGTCATGAGCAAGCGGGAGATCGATCCGAAGCCTACCCCCGCCGCCGCCTCCGATCTGCCATTCTTCGTATTCAAAGCGCCCCGAGACGAACCTAGGATTTCTCCCGGGTTTGATCAGGGTCGGCAGAAGATCGATCTCGAGGCTAGGGTTCCAGACGCCGGCGAAAGGGATGCATTTCTTGATCTGGTGCCAAGGAGCGATGAGCCCTGGATGCATGGCTTCCAGATCGGGGATATGGTTTGGGGGAAGGTGAAGTCCCATCCATGGTGGCCCGGTCATATTTTCAACGAGGCCTTCGCTTCTCCTTCTGTTCGGCGGACCAAGCGAGAAGGCCATGTTCTGGTGGCTTTCTTTGGCGACAGCAGCTACGGATGGTTCGATCCTGCGGAGCTCATCCCTTTTGGTCCCCACTACCCAGAAAAATCAAAGCAGACTACCTCGCGAACATTTCTCAAAGCTGTCGAGGAGGCTTCCGATGAGGCTAGCCGGCGAGGTGCGCTTGCTCTTACGTGTTGTTGCAGGAATCCATACAACTTCCGCCCGACGGATGTCCCGGGTTACTTCGGCGTCGACGTGGTCGGGTATGAGCCCAGTGCGATCTACTCGTCGGGGCAGATCACGAAGGCTAGAGAGAGTTTTACTCCTGTTAGAGCGCTATATTTTGTGCAGAAGCTGGCTCTGGCTCCGCGAAAAAGCGAGACTGAGGATATTGATGATGACATCGAGTGGACAAGAAACATGGCTACGATTCTTGCATACAGAAGGGCTGTTTTTGAGGAGTTTGATGAGACTTATGCACAGGCATTTGGCCAGCAGATGATTCGACCCTCCCCAGATGCTGTCAGCATGCATAATCAGGCAGACAAATTTGCTCCTAGAGGTATTAATTGGTTTATACTTATAAGTTCTTTGTTGGAATTGTCAAGTAGTAGTCTGTATTTGGACGTCGTGACTTATTTTGCGGTGAATTTTATGGTGACTGGTTTTATTCGTCTGCTTTGTGTATTGCTCTTAGTTTATACTTGAGTTTTCCTTGGTTATCCCATAATATCCTAATTTTGATATCTGATCTGTATAACTTAATCACAAAACAATTGAGCCCGTTCCATTTTGGTGTTATGGAATTACTTAATTTTCTTCAGATGCACAAATTGTCTATATTAATTTCTCCATTATAATGACGGAGGACTTGTTGAATTTGTCTTTTAGTTTTTTTTTTTTCTGTTGTGACTAAGTAATAGAGGGGAGGGTTCTGTGTGATCAGAATGCTTTTGTGCATGTATTTTGATATTTTTATTTTACTTTTTTATTTTGTGTGTGAGGTTGTGTTCGTGAAATTGCTAATAGATATTAGAGGAAAGCAGCCATCATCTCTGGGCAACACCCAGAAGTTGTTTTAATAGTGTTCTTTAAAAGCATTGGTAATGCGAAGTTCTTTAGTATAGTTTGTAATCCAGCTCATGTTCATGAGCGCTTTACCTAGCAAATAGGTTTTGTATTTAGTTGGTATGCGTTATAAGGTTCTGATATTTCTGACAGTGTTCAAGGTAATTGATTGTTTAAAAATGATTTTATGTAGCATAGATTTCTGTTGTATATGTATCTTTTGATTGATTGAGAGATTATAGCTGAAATCATATTCGAAGTAATAGAAACTATTATGATAAAGATTACTAATCTGAATTTTTCATGGCAAGGAATTTTCTTTTAAACAACAGAGTGAACTTCAATTTTCTAGCGTAATATTTTCATTGCCACATTGCAATGTTGTGTAATTAGAGCCTTATCCTTTGTACTTGAATATGATCATTGTACTGTTTCGCATGTTTCCCAACTTGCATACTACCCAAGTTGGTTATGAGCTTTAACATGCAGGTTTCAGTTAGTTTATAGCTCACTAATATCAGATTGATTTTTATGTATTGGCCTTTCCCATATTATATTACATTCATGTAGTAGTCTTTTCCATATTCAGGTCCAGTTCTATGTAGTCTTTCCCATAGTTTGATTGTTCAGTGGGTTGAGAGTGTGGTTGCTGGATTTTGTTTTGCTCTGATTCCTGTTGTCTGCAGAGGAAAATTTGAGTAATACAAGCTTTTGCTTCAATGGCTGTCCTAAAAAAGCATGTTCTTATTTTGTTCTACTTTAGGGTCAGTTTGATTGAATAGAGCAGTGGGAGGAGTAAATTTTGTTTCACATAAGGGTAAACCCAAAATAAGAATAAGATGGTGTAGAGCAATTCTTATTCTTGTATGTGTTTGGATGCTAATTTTGGAGTAATTCAGAGTAATATACAATTTTGCCATGTCGTAGTATGTATATATCCAAAGGTGTAGGATCTTCAAGGAGTAATAAATGTTTAGGTTTTACTCCATTTTGGGCCTGTTTGGATGAGAAGTAGTTAGTGACAGTATATTTTAGTATCTGAAAGATTAAGCCAAAGTAGGACAAATAAGATAGGGTATTGCGATTTTTATTATTGCATAGATGTTCCATCTGGAGTAATTCTGAGTAACATAACTTCTATTAACAATTATGACACATTGTACTTTTGGGAGTAACATTACTTCTTGAGGTAGTAATGGTTACTTCTATCATTTTCCTTCAGAGATGAAATTCAGGATTAAGGATTAAATCCGAGGTGCACTTCTCGATCTAACAGGGTCCTTTGGGATTAAAATTAGGATTGAGATTTTAATGTCAAGCTTATTCCCCAAACTATAAGTCCCTTGTTGTCATTGATATTGTTGTTTTTTATTTTTATTTTTGAGAGTAACAAGGCCAAAAGCTCACACAATTAGATCCTGTCGAACCTCAGTTGTCTGCTAAAATGAGGTAGGCCACTTGGATCCTGCTAAAATGGGGTAGGCCACTAGGAGTTGAGCTTGCAGCAACCTACAACAAATAGGGTGTTATGGAGTCTTGAACTCATGACCTCTTACATATGGGAGATTAGTACAATCACCATGCCAATGCTTTGTTTGTGAAATATAGTGTTTCTTGATTTCTAAAAGAGAGCTATTTTCAATTATAATTTTTTTGATTGGCATTGATTACACGTTTTGTGGATAATCCTTCCTGTGCATACATATATTGTCTGCAATGTTCTATTTAGGCGAACTATTTCTCGATTTAACCACTGAAATTACTTGTTGTATAAACGGTATAAATTTTTTTTGATTTCAATGGTCTAATGTTTCTAATTTTTAGTCTATTTCAGAAGCAGCTGCAATTTAGATGGTCTCAAGAATTGCAGTTTTCACTGTAATGTACAATTGTCTAGTTTCTAATTCTTACTAGTCAATTTTAGAAGCAAATGTAATTGAAGTGTTCTATAGACTTGCAATTCTGCACTATAATGTACAATGCTGGTCTGCAGTTTTGATGTATGTGTGATTTGATCTTAGCAAATAGAAGCTAAATTAAAAAAATATTCTCTTAAATTACTTGTATATAAAAATTTGAAATCCAGATATAATTAGCTGAAAATTGTTACCTACAGTCTACTAAAAGAATTTTTATTTTTGAATTTGTACAAATTTCTTATTAATCTTGTTCTTTATGTAAGTGTGATTTTGGATGTCCCAAATTATATGAAATTGGGGTTTTCAATGGTTTTTTTCCTTCACAAGAAATATTTTTCTCGTGGGGGAGTTTTCAATACCAACTTTTGAGAGCCTCAATTTCTGTTGAGAACACCTGCTTCCATGCAAAAGTAAAAAAATCATTAGGACTATTTTTGTATTTTCAATGGAATCAAGCTTGCATTTGTCATCTTTCTTTCATTAATGGCTACCATCCTCAACCATAGGAATTTTTATAAGAAGTAAGAAGTGTGCTGCTTTCAAATCTCATACCCTAAACCCTAAAAAATCATTGGTAGAGTACCTAAGAAATTTAGGATGTGATTTGGTTATTAAATAATTGAGCCATGGCCTTCCTACATGCATAAATATAAAGGTGTAGCTAATTATTGAAATGGTGGAAGTAGTTTCTAAATAATTTTGACCCCATTTGTAGTAGTTTAGTCAAAAGTGAATCAAAATATGAGCCAATAGGTTTGTGATAGAGGGGTCCGTCTAGGTGCCCATTGATTTATTTCATTCAAAGTAGATTACTACCTTAGTTAATTAGTGACTAAGTGTTTGTCTAGGCATCTAATGCTAATTTTCTTTTAGCAACCTTGTAGATACATGAGTAAATTTCTTTTGTTAATGCACTTTTAAAATTTTGTATACTTTCTAAAATAAATTTGTGTAAGTGTTGGTCTAGACATATAGGTGGTCCACTTGGGTATTTAGCATCACCTAAATGTTTTGACTACTTTGATTTGTAGTGTGTATATACAATAAAATGTTAAATCCCATCAATAGAATTTGTTTTAAAATCAAAGATTCACAGTGTTCAATTTAACCATCACCATTTAAAATATCAGGAAATAGAAAAGTTTTACTTCTTAAAATTTTATTCCCTAGTGATTGAACCATAAATAAATAAGTAGATTATAAAATCACAATATTAAGTTGAGTGTATTTAACAATATTAATGTCAAGTAACATTATTACAAGTTTTTTCCATTAAATTTCAATCCCATGATATCTTGTTTATTTTTGCCTCAGCTGCTCCACTAAGTGGCTCGTTGGTCATTGCGGAGAGTTTAAGCGATAATAGGAGCCTAACTACTTGCAACGGTGCTAAGTCTTCTGTGCAGAAACAGCCAAAAGTCACAAGCTCCAAAAAGAACAAGTATGAGTTCAAGCGAAGAGAAGATCAGCCATCAAGTTTCTCAAATTCTAGCAGCACCAGCTATTCTTATTTTGGCAGCATCCTGTTGTCACAGCAGCAGCAGAATGTGCAATATGGCCAACTTATCAAGGATCCCAATATGACGCAGACTCAGGCCAACGACTATGTTCTGCAAAAGAGGCCTTATACAGGCACTACTGGTGATGGACAGCAGCAGCTACCTGTCCTGAATAGTCAGGAAAATGGGAAGGAAGAAAGCGATGCAGGGGAGGATGCCATGCCACCAGTAGCTGTTGTTGCCACTCGAGAATTAGATCTCCAGGCTTTTGCAACTGGTGCTCATGCGTCACTTGATGGGTTCGATGAATGGATGTCAACAACAGGATCAAAACCTGTAGTGTTGACTGCTGCGTCCGAACTGGTTGGCCCGGTGAAGGTGTCAATGGTGCTGGACTCGCAACCTGATCTGAAAGATGGAGGTGGTATTGACATGAGTAGCACATTTGGTTGTACTGTGCCAAAGCTGGACTTGGAGCCTGAAAAGGATCAAGGCCTTAGCGGGATGGGTAATGGAGCAGTTGCAGTTGACCCATCACTTGTGAATGTCATGCCAGCTGCTGGAGTGAAGAAGAAGGTTGCAAAACGCCTCAGGGAGGATGACTTGGCAGATGGAAAGAAGAAAAAGAGGAAGAATTTGGGTATTGAATCTGGTTCCGAACTATTGCAAAGGAAATCTGCTGGTAAGTTTCTTGATGCTAATTCTGTTCAAACAGAGCATGCTCAATCTGATTTGCAGAAGAAAGATGTTGCTGTTCATGCATTTCAACTGCCTAAAGTTGATGTTAGCTCATTGAAGATTGAGTTCTCTCAGGTGATAAGTGACCTCTCAGAGCTTGCTGTCAACCCTTTTTATGGTTCTGAACTAAATGTGCCATCCATTGTTGGCCATGTTGTCCTCAAGTTCCGTTCATTGGTTTATCAGAAAAGCTTGGTTCTGCCACCAGCAAGTGAACCTGTTACAAGGGAGAACAAGCCGAGCAAGTTGGCTGCTGGGAGGTCATTGCCAGAATCACACATAGTTAATGCTAATGCACGTGTTAAAGAGCCTAGGGAGCCACCCACTTCCTTGATACCATTGAAACCAAGCTTGAGGCCCGATGATCCGACCAGGTCTGGCAGGAAACGAGGCCCTTCTTATCGGCAGGAAGATGTGTCGGCAAAGAGACTGAGGAAACTTCACCAACTCAAGGCACTGGCAGCAGGGAAGAAGGCAGTGTTGGTTCAGAAGACACCTGGTGGGAAGCAACAGGAAGAAAGGCAAACTAGTTTGGTGTCTGTAGCAGCAACATCAACAAAGACCAACAAGCCTGAAATTGTCAAGAAGCCAGATGCCCCGTCACCTCCCAGAGTCATCAGCCCTACATATTTGGTGATGAAATTCCCTCCGAGGACCACTTTGCCATCTATATCTTCATTGAAGGCGAAGTTTGGAAGGTTTGGTTCCCTTGACACTGGTGCTTGCCGTGTGTTCTGGAAGTCCTATACCTGCAGAGTTGTGTTCATGTACAATGTTGATGCTTTGGCTGCATATAACCATGCCAAGAACAATGACTTGTTCGGTCAGATAAAGGTGGCATACAGCATCAGAGAGGTTGAAAAGGCGGCTGCTGAACCACCAGTGGAACCAGCTAAGCAGCAAGGAGAACCAAAAGCAGATGTGTCACAGATACGACCGGGAAATGGCAATGGTGCAGGTGCCTCTGTTCTTCCACTAAGGCCACTTTCTTCTGCTCTCAGGCAGCAGCAACCAGGTCAGCTGAAATCCATCCTTAAGAAGCCAAATGACGATGTTAATTCGCCAGTTGGTAGCGTAACTAAAGACAATCGTGTGAAGTTCATGTTAGGTGGTGATGATGATAGAAAGAAGCCGCCAACGGTGGTTGCTAGTAGTAACAACAATGGGGGCAGTAAAATTGATACTTCATCATGTTCTCTTCCAGGAATAGAACCTATTATTGCAAAACAGAAATCAGTGAATTTTCAACTAGAGCCTCCTTTTGTTCATCCCTCGTTGCCCCATCCCCCACCACCTGAACAACGTCAATTTTCATGTCGTCCACCCGATGTGCGTAATCAGATGCCCCTGCCATCGTTCTTGCATGCTAGGGGTGAAAATTATGAAAGAAATGGACTTGCCCAAGTTGAAATTGACACTGAAATGGACTGCAACAATGCAGATATCTCACACCAGATGTTCAGCCTGCTGTTAAAATGCAACGACATTGTGAGCAATCTCAAGACAACCTTTGGATATGTGCCGTATCACCCACTTTGAAGAGGTTGCGGCTGACTGGTTGATGCCAACATAATCAGTCCAACATTTCCTATTTATGTAAACAAAATTCTGGCGAATTTAAATCCGATGTATATGTAACTAAGCTTGCTCTCGGGGCTAATCCTGCATTGCGGCACGGTGGTGTGTCGTGTCCTATAGCTATAGCTAGAATAAGGCAGACTGTATTCACATTTACTTGTTTCTTCGTTGGTAATGTTTGTGAATTGCATGTGTCCCTGTTGTCGTGTCGTGATAATGCATTCTATTTTATGAATTTTCTTTTGTTGACGGGTCTCGTATGCTCTCGCTTTAGTTTATGTTGGTGAATCGAACAAAAAAGGTAAACGATTGATGGTGCTTACATGCGAATAGTCAGTCTATCGAGAATCTATGCGAAGAATCGAATAATCCTCTAGGCCAATTTCTATCCTTAACTAGAAGATTCCACACTCACCGCTCACTTGCCTAACCGAACAAAAATATGTTCCATATTTAACTGAATTTTTTTTTTTTTTTTTTGTACTCGAAGAACCAACGGCTTTTTAAGGGCTTAATGGCTACCGCGTAGCGGTCACTCAAAGAGAAACCGCGTAGCTCGCCGCTTTTCCCGCAAACTCGGTTATTTGTTACTGGGTTGGACTCGTTGACCTCGAAACCTCGAGGCACCGTCCCGTGTAGAAGAGCTCTCGCCCCCTTCTTCGTCGACTCCTCCCTATAAAATCGAAACCCCCGCAGCCAAATCTTTCCAACATCTAAATTCCACATCTCCTCCGTCCCCAATCCAAACCCTAGTGGATCTCATCCCTCATCCATGGCGACCACGCCGATGCTTGAGATCACGCTGATCTCCGCCAAGGACCTCAAGGACGTCAACCTTTTCTCCAAGATGGAGGTCTATGCCGTCGTCTCCATCGACGGCGACCCCCGGACCCGCCAGCGCACAGCCGCCGACCGCGACGGCGGCAGGAGCCCCACCTGGAACGCGACTCTTCGTCTGCCCCTCCCCGCCGGCGATCCCTCCCGCCACGCCCTCCACGTTCTCCTCCGAGCCGAGCGCGCCCTCGGAGACCGCGACGTCGGCGATGTCCACATCCCGCTCAAGGAGCTCGTCTCCGGCCCCGGCAACACCAAGGGCCCCCAGTTCGTCAGCTATCAGGTCCGCAAGCCGTCCTCTGGTAAAGCCAAGGGGGTTCTCAACCTGTCCTATAAAATCCCCGATTCCGTCCCCGCGCACACGGCACCCTACCCTCCCCTGGCCAACAAGGTTGGGGATCAATCCGCGGCTTACCCCTCCTACCCTCCTCCGGCCACGACGGCATACCCTACCTTTCCCCCTCCATACACTGGATCGAAGCCTGCTGCCGAGATGGTTGCGGCGTACCCCCCTCCGAAGGCAAATTCGCCTCCATCCAAGCCATCCAAGTCCGACGAGCCCGTGACTGCCTACCCTGCCGGCCCCAGCGCGTACCCATATCCGCCACAAGGATACTCCGCGCATCCACCGCCACCTCCTGCAGGGTACGGGTACCCTCCACAGCCTCCGGCCGGGTACGGCTACGGTGCTCCTCCGCCGGCGGGATACGGGTACGGCGCGGTACCGCCGCAGAGGCCTCAGAGGAACAAGTTCGGGGCCGGTCTCGGCGCCGGGTTGCTTGGCGGCGCTCTCGGCGGGCTTCTAATCGGCGACATGATCTCCGACGACTCCGCCTATGACGCCGGTTATGATGCTGGTTTCGACGACGGCTTCGATTTCTAGTTTTTTTTTTTCGCTTTTAAAGTTTTAATAAAGAGTTTGGTAGCAGATTTGGTTGTGTTTGCTTGTGGACGAAGGTGTGCAGACTTTTCTTTTATAGCACGGATGGCGTTCAGTGTTTCGTGAGGCAGATTTTTTTTTTTTTTTAGTTGTTGTCTGGTTTTCTTTTGTTGCATCATTGAATTTTAGAGGCATATAAGGTTGGAACTTGTGGTTGTTGTTGCTTATCGGATGTTTCCTGTTAATCAGCGCTTCGCTATTAATTAGCTGTCGAGTTATTGTAAAAGATCATATTAATCTATTATCTTAATATAAAAAATAGTTAAATTAATTTTATTTTATTTTAAAAATAAATTATTATATTTTTTTTATTTTTATTCATTTAAATTTTAATAAATGATATATTTAAAAATATAATGATTTTTAAAAAATTAAAAAATTAACTAATATTTAAATATTTAAAAATTAATTAAATTATTTTTCTATATTTTAATTTTAATTTTAAATTTGACATTATCTTCAACCAAAAGATGCCTTATGAACTTTGATTGCATCATGCTGAGGGGTAGAATACAATTTTAAAGGTTTTGAGGGGTTAAACTGCAATTTCCAAAGAAGCGGCGGCGGCGGCGGCGGCGGCGGCGGCGAGCCCTCCTGACATCTCCCCTCGATATCAAATTTCGCATCGCTACCGCTGGCAACTCCGATCTCTTTCTTTTTGAAGGAAAAACTCACAACAATCAGGCGAGGTGCGCATCTCCAGCATGATTGCCAAGGCTATGCGATAGTTCACAACCCAGCTATGTGCAGATACATGATTACATTCTTCAGATGGGTCTGCCGATCATTGCCAAGGCTAGAGAAATTGCAGTAGAGTCATTGGGCTACCAGAAGAAAGCTACGTCCTCTGGATGACATCCACGCCCATTTCCACAATGGACTCTTGCCTTTGCACTCTGTTTTGATAGTAGCTATATATCTGCAGTCCTAAAGAAGAAGATTTCACGGGATTAGATGAATTTTTGTCGGTCTGTTTCGCCAGCAGGTGTTGGGTGCCTCAACCAAGGGAGTTCCACTGAAATCCAGAGCCATATATATAGTGACGGCCAGAGGATTGTGGATCGAGATGTTGGCGCTAGCTGCCTTCTGCTAGAGAAGTATGATCCTCGCTTTAATTAAGGCCCTCGTGCAGCAATTGCATTCATGAATATTTTCTTGGAAGTCTGCTTGCAGTGACGTGGATATGGAGTAGCAGAACTACTGCACGAGTGTACTGCTTTGCAGTGATGTGAGTACGGAGTAGCAAAACTATTCGCTGAAACAAGTCCCACAAACATTTCAAAACGACACCATTCTACATATTGCAATGCGACGAGCAAACTCACAAGGAAAAAGACCAAAAACCAAAAAAATCAAATTTTTTCACATGACCTTCAAGCTAAACACGACGAGGAATGCGGCCCAGGCCAAACAGGGCTTGACCAAGTCTGCTGCGATCGGGTTGACGCGCCGGAAGCACCTCGTGCACCCAACCAGCGCCGCCACCAGCCCTACGCTAGCCGCTAGGCCGGCCCGGCCCGAGCCAGAGCGGAACAACAACGGGCCCCAGGCCAGGCTCATCAGGAGTTGGGCCAGGTAAAGCGGCAGCGCCTCGGGCAAGCGGTGGAACCCGCCGTCGGCCCAGGCGAGCCAGGCAGCGAAGCCCATGAGACAGGCGCATGAGGCGGAGGCGAGGTGGAAGGCCCATTCTGGAGGGTGCCAGAAGGGCCTGGAGGGCCTGGTATGGGCCCGGGAGGAGCCCAGGAAGGAGAGAACCAGGATGGTGAGGACGAGAGGGGTGGCGACGGCGATGGCGAGGGATCTGAGGCCGCGCCTGGCCATGGCTAGCCGCTTGTCTTTACGGCTCTTGGCGGAGACTGCGGTGGTCGCCGGCGAGGGGTCATCCTTTGGGCGGTACCGGAGTTCTTGGGTGGCCATGGAAGAAGGAGATGGACGAAAATGGAGATGGCGATCGTTTTCTTGTACTTGGAGAAGAAATGGAAATGGTCAGAGATAAAGGAGGGGCTAGTTTTCCTCTCGCCGGGACGCGAAATGAGGTCCGGAGAGATTGACGCGTGTCGGTCGACGTGGGAGAGAACCGGTGGTTCGGATCCAACACGTGGAGGAATGTCGCAGATAGCTCGTCACAGAGTCACAAACTCGACCGATTAAACATAATTAATTCTTCGGCTTCTTTAAATTCGAATCTTCAAACTCCAGACGGATGCGACGGATCGATTTTGTTGGGCCTTCAGTTAACATGTCCGGCCCAAAACATTTACCTGGGCTTCGCGGCTGACTGCGCGCTCGCCGAAGGTTAGCCGCCAGATAGATCTCTCGACGCCGGCTTTCGGAATCGAAGGCCAACGTGGTTAGGGTTTCTCCTCCTCTCCTTGTCTCCGGCTTCATCCCCTTCTGATCCATCTCCCCTGACTAATGCGTCTACTAGCGTTTGCCGCGAGACGAGCATTCTCCGTGCTATTATGTTAGCATTCTTTCTTTGGATTATTACAAATTTCAGATTTGGTCGGAAAGATGTGCATTAGGGTTTGGCATACGATTCTCGATTAAAATCGCTGCGAATTGGTTTGAAATGTGTAAAATTTCATTTCCAAGGCTGACGGGAATTTGTTTCTCTGCGGAAAAGAGGAGATCTTGGAAGACGTCTTTACGGGAATTTGCTGGACTTTGTTTTCATTTTTATGCTTTTCAGTGTAAGGTGCCTCTTGAGAAAATCTAAGCACGCCCTGGAAACAACTCACATCTGTTAATCGAGGAAGATGGAATATTTAACAGACTACCAATGCAATCTTTATTGGTTAAGCGCTGTGCTGCTGGAGACATGTTTGAGCATGTCTTGATGTTTTGGATTTGCATGCTGTTCTTTCGTACACTCTGCATAATAAATGGTACAGCGAGGTTTGTTCCTTGTCCCTAGTCTTTCTAACGATCTGCCATTTGAATTTGTTGTGTGCAAATTGCAAGTGGTAAGCTTCAATTATTGGGAAGAGAAATTTGTTGTGTTCTTTTCCTCTGTGAGTTTCTTTTGTTGAATTGCTGAAGTTCAATGGTACATTTGTTAATGTCTTGAAAAACAGGATTAAAAAAATTAGTATAGGATTAACCTTGATTTTTGGTGGTTTGCTTTGTTTGCCTTATCAACTTGTCTAACTGATTCTTTAAAATGTCGGGCTCGACAAGAATCAGAGGGTCTGCAACAAAGCACCGCTGATATGACTGCATTTGTGAGTTGTTTTGCTATTTTCGTCCTTGGCTCTTTTGAAGAGTTCCAGTTTTATTTTGGCTTATGAAGCACATCTTGCATTGGTGTAGTTCTTATTAGTAATTGAAGATCATGTCATTTGTTTATTTTTCATATCCTGGCTAAAAAATGCTTGTTTGCCTTTCAAGACTGACGTCTCTCTCGAGTTCATCTGGAGCATATATGTATGACTGGGTCAATCTTCTGCCTGCATTTCTACGTGCCAAACCTCCTCCGAACAAATGGTGAGAACCCCCAGCATGTGTGCAACCACGTGAGGGGAAAGTTCGAACACTTCTTTTTTGCTTTGAGCCTTCCCAAGGGTACCAACGCTGTTATGCATTTGCCACTGAGCCTTACGCAGTTATGCATGTTCATTCTCAATGAAAATCAGAAGGAATTACCTCTGGCATGGACATGACCTCAAATCACAGAGCTATTCCTGCCGACAGTAGAATCAATTCTATCCACGATAAGTTGGATTATTTTATTTCTACTTCAGAAGCTGCTTTCCGATCATATCTCAGGCCATTTAGTCCTGCAATAACAGAGTAGATACAAAATGATATTTCTTTTGCTGTAGATGAGATGGGAAACGTGATTGATGAACCGGAGCATGGCATCGACGACGTCAAGGTAAACTTTCAACAAGTGGTGCAGAAAAAGCAGCCAAAGAATTGTCCCCGTTTCTTATCAGAGTGGTCACATTATTCAAGACTTCAACGCTTTCTTCTGTCGCTGATCAGGTTTTTAAAACTCTATTTCTGTTATTTTATGTGGTAAGAGTTACATTAGATTGACGTGCAGTTTCGGCCATGTTCTACTGTGCCATTGGAAAACACACTGGCCACCGAAATGAATAACTGCTGAATTGTGAAAATTGCCAGTTTTTACATGTTTTAATGGATTTCTACCTGTTTCTTTGTTTTTATGTGACTCGCGTTAAGAGTTGGTTAGGGGATTTGAGCCAAACCCCCACGGGAGTTCATGAGATCTGGGGGGATTGCTGAACTTCCCCTTAAAGGCGGGGAGATGAAGTCATCAAATCCGAAAGCAGGAGGACAACAGCTGTTCGTAGCAGAGCTCATCCTGCAGTGCTGCCCACCAACTCCATGTTCTCTGCTCTAAAATCGTCTTCTTTTGTTTTATGGTAGAATCGATGATGGTATTACATAGATGTACTGGAAGTTATAGAGAAGCCATAAATCGAGTTACTGCTCTGCAATATTATTTTGGATGATTCCTGATTCTGTCAGCTCACCAGCTAACAACCTGTCTTCCCAGAAAAATAAAAAATAAAAAAATTAAAGAGAAAACAATGCAGATAGCGATGATGCGATATTGTTTATTATTCACAGAATGGATTCTATTTTGGGCTTTTGTATCGCGCTTCGTAGCGGGTCAAAACCAAAGTCAACCTGATTTTTATTTTTTTTCTTAAAAAATTAATATTAATTATTTCACATTATTATTAAATTAAATTATTATAAATTATTATTTTAATTTTAATTTTAATTTTAATCTTGATCCGATAGCAAAGAGGCCATTGAGTTTCACTTGGCGAGAAAAGGAAGCGGATGTCGCACCAATTGAGCGCTTAAACTTACACATAACTCCCTGGAAAACTAGCTAATTACATGCGTCATTCCCAACTTTTGAAAATATTTAGATTGCAGGGATTTATCTACAATTATAGTTCCTAATTCACTCTATAATTCTTAATTATCATTCATCAACGAATTATATTCCTCGGCAATGCTCTATAATCTTCATAATTAAAGGTAAATAATCATCCTTTTTAACCCACAAGACTACGTATAAATGAGAAAAATAGCACTATTCTTGAGAAAAATAAAAATCATTCGGAACAAAGAAGTTTGGAAGAATGTTTTTTTCCTCGAAAAATTCGAAAAAAAATTAATAAGCAAACAAAACCGGATAAAACAAGAAATCCAATTTATGCATGTTTAAGAGAAGTGCCCCGTAAATCTTGAAAAATTAACGGCTAAATCAGATACCAAATCAAAACAATTTCGCAATTTGGATGCAGCAAAATCACATCACGAGCACACAAATTGGAAAGCAAAAACCTTAATTTGTATACAAGGTCAACAGCAGAAATCAGAAATACAAGGACAATCACGCAATTTCCACAATCACAACAACAAGAACAACATCAATCCACAACATAACTCAAACAAATCCATCACTTTCAGTATAATCGGAATTCCAGAGAGAGAGAGATAGAGAGATTCACGAGATATGAGAGAAACCCTAACCCAAACTTAGCTGCGGCAGCGGGTGATGGCGGAGCACCCGCGGGAGTAGGGGTTGGCCTGGGCTCCGGCACGGCAATTGTAGTAGGAGGCACCACGGCGCGAGCAGGGCACGGCGTCCCGACGGAGCGCGCCGTAGCTGATGTAGCCGGAAGTGGCGAGGATGCGGCGGCTGACCTCCGAGGAGAGATACAACTCCTCGCCAGCAAGGCACTCGGCGATGGTACCACGACACAACGATCTCGTCGGGATCCAGGATAGCTCCTGGGCGTAATGGTCTCCTCCGGCGGAGGCGGCAGCGAAGGCCGCGGAGACGAGGAGGAGGAGGAGGGCAAGGGCGGAAAGGCGGGTGCTTTCGGCCATTCTGGGAACCTTCTTCCTCTCACTCTGTCGAGAAGCAGAAGGGAAGTGTTTCTCTCTCTAGAATTTGCGAGATGGAGATGGTTTTGGAGAGAGAGAGAGAGAGGAAGGGCAGCGAGTCCTTATCAAATGCTCTTTTATGTCTTTAAAAAATGGAATCGTTACGAAAATTGCGTTCATTTTGAGTTTTTTTTTTTTTCTCGACGAAGTCGAGGCGGGCGGCGGGCGCGCTGGGGTGTGGTCACCTCCCGTTGATCTTACAGTCACCGGTGCTCAACCGCGTCGGGGACCAAATTGGTTGTCAAAATTAAACTCAGCGAATCAGAAACGTGATCGTTGTAGCTTCCAACCCCGGAAACCGAACTGGCCCACGTTCTCTCGTCAATCCGTCGGCCGGTTTGATCTGAGCTCAGAATCAGAATTAATTTTTTCAAAATTTTTTATATAAAATTAATATTATTTATTTTATATTATTATTATTATATTATATTATTATAAAAATTAATTAATTATTAAAAATTAATGTTAATAAAAAAAATAATTTATTAAGCTCACCTACCAATTTTAATCTCTTTTTTGTTTTTTTTTTTTGCCCCTGCTTTACCTTGTAATTTTGGTTAAGACTAGTTGGTTATAAGATTTTTGGCTTTTTTTCGAAACGCTTGGTTTCGAATATTGGCAAATTTTTTTAAAAAAAATATAAAAAATTCTAAATACCTAAAAAATCTGCAAAAATTTTAAAAATAAAAAATAATTTTCATAAAAATTGAAAAATATTTCAAATACAAAAAGTATTTTTCAAACTTATTTTAATATTTTTATAAAGGGACAATACCTATAAATCCCTATAATTAGCCTTAATTATCCACAACTCCCGTAATTTCCGGAATTACCTATATCCCCTCATTTTCGAAAATATTTACTCACACCCCCTGATTGTTATTTAATCAAAATTTTCCCAAAAAATTTTGATTTTACCCTGTTATTTTTACAATTAAACCCTTAAAAACTTAAATTTTTATATTTAAGGACCCAAAATTCGGTTTTTTGCAAATAACACTTCGAAATTACTCCGATTTACAGACAAGTCCCCGAAATTCGGATTTTTGCAAATAACATCTTGAAATTATTTCGATTTACAAAAAAGTCCCCGAAATTTGATGATGGTCGGAGCGGCGGCAAGCGGGAGGCGACGTCGGAGCTGGCGGTGGGAACGGAGGCGGAGGCCGACGCACTGGCATGAGGGCACGGATGGCCTCGACATGCGGGACGGACATCGAGGCCGGCACGCCGGCAGCGGGCCCGGACGGCCTCGGCCTATGTCTGCGCCCGCGTGCCGAGGACGGACGCCTCGCCGATGCGCGGTCTCCATCCTTGGCACGCGGGCGCGGACGGAGGCCAAGGTCGAGGCCGTCTGCGCCCGCTGCCGACACGCGGGCCTCGGCGTTCGTCCCACATGCCGAGGCCATCGGCGCCCGTTGCCGGCACGTCGGCCTCGACGTTTGTCCCGCGTGCCGAGGCCGTCCGCACCCGCGTGCCGGGGACGGAGGCCAAGGCCAGAGTGCCGCCCGCCGGCTCCGACGTCGCCACCCGTTCGCCGTCACTCCGACCGTCGACGAATTTCGGGGACTTTTCAGTAAATCGAAATAATTTCTGAGTGTTATTTGCAAAAATCCAAATTTCAGGGACTTGTCTGTAAATCGGAGTAATTTCGGGGTGTTAGTTGCAAAAAACCAAATTTTGGGGCCTTAAACATAAAATTTTTTTAAGGGTTTAATTATAAAAATAACGAGGTAAAATCGAAATTTTTTGAAAAAAATTTGATTAAATAACAATAAGGGTGTGGGTAAATATTTTCGAAAATGAGGAATTGTGGGTAATTTCGGAAATTAGGGGTTGTGGATAATTAAGGCTAATTATAGGGACTTATAGTAATTATCTCTTTTATAAATCATATTAAAAATAATTTTTTTTAAATAATTATAAAAATTTAATTTATATATATATATTTTTAAAAAATGGCAACCGATCCATGCAAAAAAGGGGAAGCAAAGAGGGGGTTTGTTTTTGGAAGCTTCTGAACTTTTTTTTTTTTTGAGAAATTTAATGGGCTTCGTTATTTCGACTTATACCGTGAATCATGTTTGGCCCACAAGTCACAAGTCACAAGTCACAAAATCGTGTTAGACGTAACCCAAATAATATAGATTTTGAATTATGCCAAATACGACATATTACAAGTTATGTCAGACCAATCCGTGGGCCAAAGGCCCATTTTGACATCGCCATTGGACTTTCAAATCCTTATCAAATACTTAGCAGGCCATACTGAGCCCAACTAGACGAAGGTCAAGTATTGGGCCTGGCCCACTGGGGAGGGCTGCAAGCCTGCAAGAGGATCCTCCTGGATTGGGTTCAGCATGATGCAAACCCGACCCGTTTGAGGAGCGGGCCATACTTGTTGTTACAAATCAGATCCGTTTAGAAACACAAGGAGTTTATCCGTTTAGAACCTTAGTATTTCAGTTTCAAAGTTAATTTCGGACTAAAAAATATATATTATTTCATTTTATATATTATTTTTATACTTCATTAATTTAATTTAAACGAGATATTTAAGTTTTTCATATTATATCTATGGATCAGTTTTAAATCCTTGATTTTATAATTTATTTTTTAAAAAAATATTGTCTAGGCAATTGATTTTATTATTTAGACTTCAAATTAATTCTTTATTTATTTTTTATTTTTGGTGTAATAATATAGAAAATTTGATATCATAACTATCAAATTTAAATTAAATTAATTAAAATATAATATAATTATTTGGTAAAAATTGTCATCAATTTTGTTTAAAATTTCTAATTTTTCGTATTTTTATAAATTTTATATATTTTAAAATTTAAAATTAAAGTATTGTAAAAAAAAAGGAGAAATAATTCGGCTGATACTAAAATAAGATTGATTTCAGTCGAAATAATCATAATATATTAATTTAAGTATGTGTCAATACTTACTCCAAAACAGTTATTTAAAATCTTGATATTATCGATGTACTCAGCGTCGGATCTAAACGCCGCATTGGAAACCCGGTAATAATAATCGGATCCGGGCTAAACTCTGTTATATTCCGGAGCTCCATAAAATCTCTGGCAATTACGTAAATAAATATAGTTTGATGGGCAGTCCCGTCATTAAATATTGTGTCGTTAAAGCCTAGCACCTTGTGTGGCGTCGCCGCCACAGCTCGCGTTTATGCTTTGAAGAGATTCGCGGGAGATCGAGAAGCGAAGGCCAAGGCGAAGACTAGTGATTTGCCACCATGGTTCGATTTCATACTCGTATTTTGATTTGTGCTCGCTTTTCTTGTTTCGAAAATTTCCTCTTTGTCATATTTTTTCTGATGGTTTGTCGCTCACGAAGTCATGATCTTAGGGTTATTCTTGATAAAATCGCGTTTTCCTTGTAAATCCACTAGGGCTTAAGAGATTTTAGTTTATTTGAAAAATTTTGCGTTGTTAGATGAACCTTTAGTTCCTAGGTTTTGAATTGCGTTGCTGCAGATGTATGAACTAGTTTATGTCATGGTTTATATCAGATTTTACTCGGTTGCCCTTCATGATTGAAGTTACCTAGTTATTTTGTGAACGTAATTTCCAAGTATGGGATGATTTGGGAAATAAGTGGAATTTGACAACGAAAGATGGGGATTTTTTATGTCCATTAATGGCTCTAATTCAGTTTACGTTGTTCAGAGTCGTAACCTTGTGATAAATTGTTTATTGTGCATTTCTATTAATAAATTATTAACATATATGTTGAGTGATTTTGTTTCCTGAATGAAATCATTGTTGGTGATACACTGATACCTGAAAATTCCGTGAAAAGGGACCTAATTATATTTGATGTTCCCAAGTGAAAAAAAAAGCCTTCTTGTTTTGATTCCAACAAAGTTCTTATACATGCATAAAATCTGTGAAAGCCACTGTACTTCTCAACATACTTCAGGAACATCCTTATTAACAAAACTCACAGTTCTCAGTTTTTTGAATGATAGCCAATTAAAATGCTGAAAATATCTTTATTCTTTCCCCATTTAATTGTTTGGTAATTAACGTATAATCTTTCAAGGAACTAATTTCATTAAATGAGTTTTTGTTTAGTTACATTCGCTTTATTTGTAAACATAATTTTTGAAGCTTGAAATATGTCATTTTGGAGAATGTGGGAAGGGAGTGACTTTATGATAGGGAGATGGGCAATCAAAAACTGATAATTTTAGTGTCGGTTGCAGCAAATATTAGCTAGATTTTGTCCCTTAAAATCGGTATTTTTTTGGGTAACTTTAATTAGTTTATGATGGGTTCTGCTTGTTTGGGCAAGATCAGGGAAAATAGGCTTGTTTTACTGCGAAGTGTAACAACAAAATATGTTGAGAACATCCAGTGTAATAAACAAATGGGCTGGTCGTGCAGACTTTCTTGGCACTCGGGCAAACGTCTCTCTTTTCATTTTCTCTATGCTGTTGAGTTGGCCTGCCAAATTATATGCCTTTTTTGGGAGCAATTTTTTTTTTTTTTATATTTTGTTTCTTAATTTTCTTTTATCAGGAGTGGCTTGTTTACAACAAATAGGTTTCTTTTGCCAAACTTTTTCTGTAAGTGATCCAAAAGCATAGTTGAGAAATCAATTCGAGCTTCTTTCTAAAAATATAATGAAATGATATAAGTCTAATTGCTAGGAAATTAATTAGAAGGATACTATTATAATTGTGGATGGACATTTGGTAGGTGAACTGTGTACGTTGTATCACCTTGTTTGTTATCTCTTGCAGTTTGAAATATTTTAAAATTGGCCAGCTATTTTGGTTCAGCAGCATTGTTCACCCTTAGCCTCCATTTTTGTTGATTTGGCAAAAGTAAAAGTAACTGCCACTGATCATTTTTGACTTTCATATTAGTGAAAGTTCTTTATCTGAGGCGCAGTTGTCAGCTACACTGCTGTAATGTGATTTTACAGCTTATGGTGTTCTATTGCATTTCAGGCTAGGGGTCTGAAGAAGCATCTGAAGAGGCTTAATGCCCCCAAACATTGGATGCTAGACAAGCTTGGTGGTGCATTCGTAAGTCATTTTCTTTCTGATTTTGAGGCTACCCTTCTCTCACTGTCACTCTTGCAGGTACGCAACAAAACAAAAAAAAAATCTCCTGACAACTGTTTTTCAATCAGGCTCCAAAGCCATCATCAGGCCCGCATAAGGCCAGGGAATGTTTACCTCTGATTCTTATTATAAGAAATAGGCTAAAGTATGCACTCACATACCGTGAGGTCATTGCGATTATGATGCAACGGCATATATTGGTCGATGGAAAGGTCAGGACTGACAAGACTTATCCTACTGGTTTCATGGGTTAGTGTTGATCTCTTCATACAGTTTAGTTGTGTAAATCACGTAAGCACAAGTTTAGCTTATCCATTCTTTGTGCATGCCTTTAGTTCTTCCCATTATGATAGCTGGGTAATTGTGCTGAAGTATGCCATGTGCAGATGTTGTCTCTATTCCCAAGACCAATGAGAATTTTAGGCTCCTTTATGACACCAAGGGGCGATTCAGGCTCCATTCAATCAGGGATGAGGAAGCCAAAGTCTGCATCCTCTACTCCTTTCATCAGTTTCATTGTTGTCTATGCCATTCTTCCAGTAGTTATTTTACTGATTGCAAGATTGTGTTTCCTTACCTTGCAGTTTAAGCTCTGCAAGGTTCGTACTGTGCAATTCGGCCAGAAGGGTATTCCATATCTGAATACATATGATGGTCGCACCATTCGGTACCCAGATCCTCTCATCAAGGCAAACGATACCATCAAGCTCGACCTTGAGACTAACAAGGTTGTTGACTTCATCAAGTTTGATGTCGGGAATGTTGTTATGGTGACTGGTGGGAGAAACACTGGACGAGTTGGTGTCATTAAGAACAGGGAGAAGCATAAGGGCAGTTTTGAGACCATTCATGTCCAGGATGCTGCAGGTCATGAGTTTGCTACTCGCATGGGCAATGTGTTCACCATTGGCAAGGGAACAAAACCATGGGTGTCACTTCCTAAAGGCAAAGGCATCAAGCTCAGCATTATTGAAGAGGCTAGGAAGAGGTTGGCACTGATTAGGAGTGATGGTTATGTTCTGCCACAGTGATCCTCGACAGAGTTGTATGCTGTTTTATGCTTAAGGAGATTAAACCTTAGTTTTGAATATGCGCCTAGGTATTTGTGGCATTGAAGCTGAAAAGGCATAGATTACTACTTTGGAGCTTGCATTACATTTTGGTTTTCCTGACTTCCTGTTGATGTCTGCAAGTTTTTTTTTTTGGAGGATGAGTAGCACTGTGATACAGTTTGGCTTATAATCTTTTAGGAGTATATCACCTATAAAATTTTCACTACTAGTGGAGCTAGATGATCTTATCTTCCTAGGAGTTAAAATGTGAAAAAATGTAATTCGAGAAAAGGTAAGCTTATCTCCCTTGGAGACTTGGAGTCATCAAACGCAATGATATGGAATTTGCAATACATTTCCTGTTTTGGCTTGCAGCATAATCCTTCAAAATTTTATAAATTTTCTGGTAGAATCTTAATCATGTAAGCTATGAGATTGCAATTTAATGTATTGTCGGTATTCATTTTATTTTTTTCTAATTATGAAACAAAAAAATTGATATCATGGTTTCGGCAGTCGTCAGGGTCGTCAATCGCGATGCATCACGGATGGATGGGATCGTGTCCTACGAAGTTCTAGGCGAAGGCTAGCGTCGATTCACGTGTTTGCACCCGCTGGATGGGAACGTCTTTAGTCCCATATCGATTGTGCCGAATGAGTGAGCGCCGGCACGTCCGGCAAAAGGAAGCCTAAGGAGGAACGTTGATTCATACTTACCTGGACGGGGTCGACGGGTAATCAGGAAGGCCCGTGGCCTGGAACAGTGGTCTCCATTGCACTGTGGGGGTGCGCTGGTCTACCATCTGCCCAAGTGGCAGAGTGGACGTCATAATTTGTAGTCGAGGGGGTACGCGCTTGCGCGGCCCCTGCCAATGAAATTCTTCAAAATTTTCATTTCTTGGTTGTACTGTGGTCCGTATAGAAAGTCTTGTGTTTTTGAGAAATAAAATGTTGCAAAGCTTTTTGATAGTGAGAACAGCATCTGATTGGCGTGATGTACATCTGTCTCGGCATATACACCATTATTCATATTCAGTTAATTCACATAATCTATGGAGGTGATATGTTGCTACTGGCCCCTCATTCCCATCATTTCTCAGCATAAAAGTTCACAAAACACACTTAAACGCTTATTCATAGATGAGAGTAGGAGACAGAGAAGCAGCGGACATCACTTGTTCAATCCCAGATCATCCACAAACCATTGTGGATCTCGAAAAAGATCTCCACTTTTATAAATCTTGAAGCACCAAGATCTCAAAGCACCTTTCGTCCCAGTTGCATATATGATATCCTCTCAACTCAAGTGATGAGCAGAGATCAGAAAAACATCAAATCCAAGTTATTCCAAACTATTTCCATTAGTCTGATTCTACACATGATTTGATATCATATCGTCGTCGTCGTCGTCATCAGAAATTTGCACTAGCAGTAGTGTTTTCTCTTTGCAACTCTATATTCGTTCTAAGTGTGGCTCCAGGGCCCCAAGAACATGACTCTTCTTATGGGGTCCTCGACTCCACATCCTTTCCGTCGATCGAGCTCGCCGGATTTCGGGAGCTCGCTCCGGGAGGCGTTGGCTTCGGAGTGGACAAAGCTCGAACTGTAAGCCTTTCTTAGCTTGTCGGAGATCGCCCGCTTCATCTCGTGGCTCCAAGTGCCCTCTCCGGCAACATGAGGAGGCTTCATGGTCTGAGAGCAGTAATGCCTTGAGAGTTAATATTATCTCAGAGGCAGTGGTGCAAGGTGTATATATAGAAGAGGAGGAGGAAGAAGAAGAAAAAGAAGGTGGTGCTAAGAGATAAGGTGTAGGTGTAGTGGTGGAGCCTCCATTATTGTTCATTAGGTTTCTTTCGCCATCAACGAGCTGGACTTGTGGCCTCCCATGGCACGTGGGAGCGAAAGCTACCTGGAGTATCATTTTTTTTTCTTCTATTTTGTGGGACAAATTGTGGTGGGAGATTACATACTCCAATCAGCATCAAATTGGGATCTAGCCAATTGCCAAAGATCGAATCGAATATGTTCTGTTCGTTTTTTATTTGTTCTTCGTTTCAGTGGGTTTCGATTCTGGATTCGAGATCTAAAATAAAATCCACGAAACGTGGACGGTTCTCTTCTTTTGCTTTATTTTTAATTAGAATTTCATAATTTTGTTAACTAGTCGTGATCAGGGCTCTCGGCTCCGCCTCGTGATCGTTGGCTCTCTGACTCAGCTCGTGAGTCGTGACTCGCAACTTCCTTCTTTTCCCTCCAATTTGGAGTTAGTCCATTCTCTTCTTATGGATCTCTTCCTCTCCCTCTCGTCTCCGGTTCCATCGGATCTCTGCCTCCTGCTCCTCCTCCTCCTCCCTCCTTGTCACTGCTGTGGGCGGGATCTCCTCCTCTTCCCTCTCCTGCCCCCTGCTCCATAGAAGCGACAATATGCAGAGTTTAAGATGTACCAAACGACGACCTGCTAGTGCTGGGTCGGGGATGTGTCGGAACGATGATGTGTGACAGCTCGAGGATGACAACGAGCGGCGACACAGTGTTGGGGACGCACGAGCTCAGCGCGTTTTCTTAAACAGTCGAACCAAGCTTGAGTCTAATCGCGATAGAAATTTCGATAAATTAGTATTATTTTAAAAATAAAATTTCTATAAAAAAAAATATATGTTTTTTAATTTAAAAACAATAATCCCTTAAAAAAATTAATCGTGCACTCAGTTAATTAAATCTAATTATAAAAGTTTATTCTCTAATTCTCTCTTTTAGGGCACAAACACTCTAAAGAGAAGGCAGCGAGCTGGTGATATGGACGAATAAAGGAGGACAAAGACACCTTCGGCTGATATTTACCAGAAGAAGAACAGACTTGGATGATAATTTTGTCGCAACACGCGTCAGTTGATCGGATATCCATGCTGCGCTGGATATGCTATCAAACAGCGTATCCGTGCTATCTATCCATTTGTGTTCGGAACAAGGAAGAATGTGAACCAAGGGAATCAATCGGGTGGAGACCTTTCTGAGATGGTCCGTGGAAAGGTCCCCTCCCTCATGCTCATAGTCCGCAGTCCATTATGTTAATTCGTTATTATTTTCTTTAATGAAAGCTAAAATGTAATTTAATATCACCATGTTTTCTAAATCTCACCTATCAAAACAAGTGAATATACGCCTACGAATATGTCTGTGTATTGCACATTACAAAATCAACAATCAATCAAGAGAACTCAAACTTACGAAAATTATTATATCAAATTATTAAGGGGTTTGTTACAAATATTTTCACACGTGGTCTAAAACATATTTCGCCATTCCCCAGGGTTATATATGCAAAACCTCTTTCGGTTTTGACCGCCCAACGTCACGGGCCGCAGCCCACGTGAATTCTAGGCCTCCTCCAATCCGTATGCCGCAAACACCCAATCAACGGTCAAGGTCTTCTGGATAGAAGATCAACGGTCAAGGTCTTCTCGATTGCAACTACAAATTTCTTACAAAATTACTTTGCAGCTCTAAGCCCGTCTACGATTCCTCCTCCGGCGACCTGAAAAGTAACCGGCGACTGACGCCGATTTCCGATGGATCCAGGCTCGACGAAGCTCGCGTTCTTCGACGACATGGGGGCTCTCACCTCCACCGCTACCTTCCTCTCTCTCCACCAGGTTCACCCTCCCTCTCTCTCTAACGATTTCTCCCTGAAATCCCTGCACAACCCCTAGTTTTTGCATTCCTTGTTTAAAACCCTACTTCTTGATCTGTAGGCGGAGGATGGAAGGAAGGCTTTGATTTTGGACGCCACCATTTTCCACCCGCAAGGCGGCGGGCAGCCCTCGGACACCGGATTCATCAGTGGCTCCGATTTCAAGTTCGTCGTTCAAGACGTCCGACTGAAGGACGGAGTGGTGAGAAACCCTAACCTCTGAATCTTCTTGTGCTTCTTGATTTTATTTGTGTCGCTGTTTTCTAAGTTGGAAAACTCGCGATAAATGGTCTTCAGTCAGAATACGTTTTTGTCGTCTAGAATTTTAACCAGTGAAAAATACTGTTATGCAAGAATAAAGGTGGGAGTGGAAGAAGGCCATTATACGGGAGTTTAATGAAAACCATTACATGGAAAGGACTAATCAAACCGTAGTGATTTGTTGGATCCTCATTTGTCATAATTCTTTTGTCATGAATCTCATGATGCATTTTTGCTTGGGTTTATTCTTTGGAGTCTTAACAGCTTGCTTTACAGAGGCTTATGCAAATGAAGGATATAATTGTTGGTACAATAGGTAACTGATGAGCTTAAAGATAAAATCTTTAAACTATATGGTGCAGACAGAGCTTTTTTCTTTCAAACCATGCAAATAATGTTGACATATGTTTTAAAGAATACATTACACAAGAAATGTAAATTATATGGTGCTCAATGTGTGGCATTAGTACAAGTTATAAACAACTTTTGTAATGCAAAGTTTATGTCTTCATCCTCTTTAGTGGATTTTGAAATTACCAATTATTTTACTTTGAACTATTGAAAGTGCTTTACACTGAATAGGTTTTACATTATGGAGTTCTTGAATATCATCAAGATGGTTGTGAGTCTAAACTTAAGGAGGGGCAAGAAGTTAATTTGTATGTTGATGCAGAAAGACGGGATTATCATTCTAGGTAAATATTTTTTTGTAAGAGTTTTTATTAACAACCATCTGTTTTATTGCGAATTTATGAAAAGTTATATATTTTATTATTATTAGCAAAATCACGTGCCTTATATTATAAATTTGAAAAGAATAACATCAATTAAAATATTTTTAAAAATATTTTATTTTTATTAATTAAATTAATATAAAATATAAAATTATTTTTATTCAGTTTTACTTGGGCAATCGGTTCATAATTATTGGATAATTGGTATGACAACAAATTCCTAATTCCATAAAATCGGATAATCGATTTTTCATAAAAATTAAAATAAGATAACTTATTTTTATATTAATTTAATAGTTATTTATATTAAAATCAAATGATAATAATTTGGATTTTAAATATAATTTTAATTGGTAAAATCGAATTAAAATATAATATTTTTTGAATATTTTAATTGAGGTGATTTTTTGCAAATTTCTAATATGAGATGAGTGATTTTTTACTAATAGTAATGAGAAAAGTGATTTTTCGTAAATTCGCAATAAGGTAGGTGGTTTCTTACTAAAATTTTTTTTTATAAACATCTCAATCTAACATAGTCAAAGTCCATCCTGAATAAGCAAACAACTTTTTTATTGTAGGCTTCATTCAGCTGGGCATCTGTTGGACATCTGCGTGCGTAATGTAGGCTTGTCTTATTTAGAAGCTGGGAAAGGCCACCATTTTCCTGATGGGTATGTTGTTGATTTCATTGTAACCTTTCTGTTTAGGAAAAGCCAGGAAATAAAAAGAGAAGAAATTATGCATGAAAGGCATTTTTCTCTCAGGAAGTGACTTGATTTAGTAAAGCAGTCTGAAAATCTGAAGTAATCCTTCCTTTATGTGCTGTTGATTCCTTCATATGTAATATTTATGGATAAACTCATAATTTAATTATTTATTTTTTTTTGAAGATCCTTGACTTGTTTCTGGTTTAACAGAATTAGTAGCTTACCTGGATGATTACTTACATTCTCGCATGTCATTCCACCTCTGGTAGTGAAAAAATTCTCACAGATGTCTTCTGTTTTTTCATAAATTTCTTGGTTGTGAAAAAAAGCAATTTGTTTGTACTTACATAATCATGTTTGCGGAAGCATTTTCCATACTCAAAACACTGTTTCATGTAGGGTCAATTACTAGGAGTCTGAAATTTTAGGCTGACATTGGAATTGTGATCTTTCTTGGCTGTTACCTTTAGTGGAAACAAATATCTATAATTTTCAGCTCATTGTATGACATTTTGGCAACACATGGACATGTGCTTTATGGATGTCATCTTGTTTTATGTTTAAACCTGGTATTGTCATTCACATGATTGTACACAACTTGTATTTACCCATATACATGATTGAACTATGTATAAGCTTTGGAATACTGGAACGTTAGATGTCCATGTATTCCCTTATTTAGTCTTTGTATTTCTTCTTTCATTCCTTGTTTTTGTGTCTCTGTTGTGCCCATTTTAATGCCATAATTTCCAAGGCAAAACTATTTCTCAAACTGTAAGTCTAGCTGTTTTGTTATTTGTCTCCTTTGTGTATAGCAATGTAAATTGTTGGATTTTTTTTTTCAAATTATTTGGTGATAATTTCTCTTCTGGAGGAACTGCCAAAGATTATGGAGGTTCCTGCAATTAATGTCTTTCCATTGCTAACTTTCTAAAATGCAGAATTTGCACAAGTAATAATAAGCCGATGAAGCGTATAGGCCCCGTTTGGTTTTGGCTCAGAATCAGCATCAGCTCATTTCAGAATTATTTTTTCTTATAAAATTAATATAATTTATTTTACACTGTTATTAAATTAAATTATTATAAAAAATTAAATAGTTTTTCGAATTTAAATTATTGAAGCGTTAATTTTGATAAAAAGATATTTGTTTATAAAAGTAGTTCACTAGTTTTGATTCTAATCCCGGTCCCAATCCCGATCCCGAACCAAACGGTGCCATATAGTTTTGGACTAACATATGCAAACATCAATGCTAGTAACTATCATAAAATAACATTAAGCCTAACCACGTGCTTAAGAATACAAAATTATTTTTTCTACTCTAAGCATTTGAAAGACTCTTTTGGAAATAAACATTTGAATCACCTTTCTGGAATTTTCTTCTTTGTTTCTGATATTCTGTTTTTTCTTTTGTGAAATTGACTATAATCTTCATGAAGCTGGATCTTCTAATTGACAAGGGCCTTTCTATAGTCTAGGTCGTATTACAACATAACAAAAAATCCTTCATTGTCACAGGCCATTTGTTGAATACAAGGGCACAATACCGCAAGATCAATTGCAGATCAAACAGAAGGAGTTAGAAATAGAAGCAAATACATTGATTTCAACTGGTGGGAAGGTGTGTGTGTCAAACAGTCAAGGTGGTCGATGGTTTCGTAGCATTGATTTTCTTTGATGATTTTGTCTTCATCTTCAATAACTGTGGTCACATTTTCAGGTCTCAGCTTCAGTTTTACCATATGATGAAGCTATTAAATGCTGTGGTGGGGATCTTCCTAGTTATATTTCGAAGGTCAGAAATTAATCTTATATTGAGATTTCTCTTGTTATGTTAGTGGGACAAAATCATCTTTCCTATTATTATAGGTTCTTATTTGTGGAACTAGAATTTCCTGAGAGACTGCATTTCAAGCTATTGATTTTATGACACCTCAAAAGTCTTTGCCATTCATCATACATCATTATTTTGTAAATGCTTGTTTTCATGCATTTTACTTTTTTATTATAATAGGTCATATTATTGACAAGTCTGTCAAGGTTCCTCAAAGTTTATATGCCGTTGATGAGAAGTTCATGACTGCTTCAAAATTGGATTGCCTTGCAAGCGAGTTATTGCTATTAGAAAGTCTAGAGGTTTAATATTTCTTGTTATATTCAAGGAGTGAAAAACTGAGATACACCATAACAGATGGGAACATTTCCTCTTACTTTCTCCTTGACTGTTCCAGTGGATTATTTGTTTTGATCTTTCTATCAGTTAGGGGCTGCTGGTGTACCATTGCCTGATTTTCTTTTGAAGTTATAACTATTATTATATTATGAGAATTTGGACTGGTTTTATCAGTTAGAACCTTGATAATCAATTGGTGCCCCTATTGCCCTATTCTTGAACTTTCGTGTTGTTGCAGTTTTCAACATAGACTGATTGACTTTTGAAGTTGTAATTGAATTATTTTTGGAATTCTTTGTTCCCCATTTTTTTAATTTTATTTTGCTTCATGAATTGCCTTGGTAACTCAGTAAAGGTAGCTTGTTTTCTTGAACTTTTGGTGCTTCTGTTGTTCTCTTGCCATTTTAATTTCCCAGATATAGGTCATGCTTTCCTTCACCTTTTTTTTGCCAGAAGTAATTTTATTCCCATGGTTTGTCGGTACTCAATATTGATTAAAGCATCTTTAACTTGGTCTAGTTACTTATTTAACTCCTTTGCAAACTTATTTGGTTATTGCTATCCTGGCAACTCTTTTGGTCATATAATTTCTAAACAAACAAGAAATCTTTCAGGACAGTACCCCACGGATTGTGAAGTTAGGTGACAACCATGGATGCCCATGTGGTGGGACTCATGTTACTGATATTGCTGATATCAGGAACTTAAAGGTACAATACTTTTGCAGTCCATATCCACGAATCATTTCCATCATCTGAACATGCCTATATCGTGCATCTTAATTCTTGCTTGTTTAGATGTTTTGGGCCTTGAAATTCTTGCTTGTTTAGATGTTGTATGGAAGAAGTTTTTATTCTCTTATGAACTTAAGTGAAATTGTGCAACAACTTTCTTCTAGGGTAGTACAACTAGCAAAGAGTTTCTTGTGAAAATTTTGGGATTTTGAGTGCAATGCAACATCTTTAAGAATTTTATATTATAAATCTGTGATTCCATGACATAAATAACTTCAAGTATTTGGGATCTGTCTTGGGAGGAGTGATGTTAGACTCGATGTAAAAATAGCTATGAGCAGCATATTTAGGGACAACTATCAGCTGGCTGAAATCTTGCAAATAATGGTTGCCATTAGATGAACTTTGTTTTGTTATGAAAGAATATTGATGTTCTACCAAACATACTCGTGATTTCTTTTATGATCTGCATTCAATTTTTCTAGGCCAATCTTTTGTGTAGTGCATTTCATTTTCTCGTTATTGCCACAGAAAATTAAAGGCATTTTTCTCCAAATTTCTTTGTTCCAGGTTACACAGATACGAACAAAGAAAGGCTTCACAAAAGTTTTCTATACCATCAGCCCTTGATCATCTATTACCAGAATTACTCCACCTGATATTTGTCCCTTGCAATTCAATTTCCCTGCTTCTAGTTCTACTTTTGTGAAAGTTCTATTGATCCTAGATTTTCTGGGAGTTCAACTTATAACCTGTCAAAGATATCTGTTGTAATCATTTGGATGTTGCCAGGGACCATAGGAAATAAAAGGACATGCTTGGAGCAATTCATGTTGTAATGTTATTTCTTTATTTATTCTGAACAGCTCGATTTTTCGTCAGTTGATTACTATGAAGACACATTTTTGATTTTTGTAGTTGATATCTGATGTGTAGTATTCATTCTCTGAAATATGGTTTTCAGCAGTTGAATTTCTAGCATGTCAGCCGGGTTTAGCCAAGTCCATCCTCTGATCGGTTTGGATCAAATGTCTGTTGGAGAGTTGTGTTGTTTTTTTTTGTGGCATTGTATAGTGATGAAATTGCCATTGTGATCCTTATTTTTTTGCTGAGCATAATGATCAGTTTTGCCACTGTATATTTCCTTTTGAACTATTTGGTAATCTCTGCTTGTAGTTGAACTAAATATTATGACTTCAATGAATGTAGCATTTATGTAAGAACCATTTGGAAGTTCATTTAGAAGTTTCCCAAATTCCAGAAATCAGAAAGTCAGGATCCTTTCCGGGCTGCAGGTAGTTTTTCCTTTTTTCCCTTATTCCTGTTCTTTCAAATGCTTCTATACAGATTCATCTGTCCAACTCGGAAAATCTGTATGGCCGGGGATGCCATGTGGTCCTGCTAGTCTTCATTTACTGTTCATTTATGGTCCCTTTGGCGTATTAAATTGCAATAATTACACCATACTCATGTACTTCTTTTATGGATTATGTGATTATTGCACATGATCTTCTGAGAGTTTCAGCATTTTTTATCAGTATGTGAGAAATGCCTATTGCACTTTTCTCCATTTTCAGATGAGAGGCATTTATTTTGACAAGGTGGAGCAAGTCATTTTCCACACTTTCAGCTATTTGTTTCTGCTCAAATAGATTTGGAATTTGAGCTCAACACTTCCCAAAGACCTTCACCAGCCCATTTATTTCCTCTTCACCTTGAATTGCCTGTTGTGCAGATCCTTTCTGTACAAGGAGTTGATCAGGTGTGCTTCACTGCTTCTGTCACCTTCTATTGCCTACTATTCTACAAGATTTTTTTTTTTTTTGGGTCAATATTAAGGCATCTTCTGTTTGCTCAAAAAAAATATTAATTCATCTTCTACAGTCTATAATTCTTGATTTCTTGCCAACTTGATTGTAGCATTGACTTTCAAAATGCAGTTGAGTTATAGTTGAAGCTTAGGAAATACAAAATACATCAGTTAACAAGAGTTCTTGTAGCTTTTCTAGCTGTAATTATTGTTTCTTTTGATTGAAGCAACACCAAGTAGTCAGTTGGCCAATTATTGGCCTGAATATTTAGTATTATCAATTTTAAGTTTGGGTAAGATAGAGTGTACTGAAGTATGTGTCTAGCACCTACAACTAATTCCAAATAATTTCACTACTATTTGTATGAATATGATTGAATTTCTTTGTGCAAAATCTGTATTAACAAAAAAACAATGGTCCTATGTATATGTCAATTTGAGCAACTATCAAATCTAACACATTGGCACTCACCATAATTCTCAGACATTTAACCATATTGGTGGTTTGGATATTATCCATCGAAAGAGATATTCGCATATGATATTTTTTTCTTCTTTACTAAGTTTTTATGCATACCTATGGTGGAAAAAGAAAAGAAAATTTTTTTTTGGTAGTGTGCCCTTTGTGTGCACTTTTTACATGATGCTCCCCCTCTTCCAATGCCCACAAACCTACATGCCAATCAGTTTTTTTCTGATAGCTATCAAAAACAGTGTTAGGGTTTGTAAGCTTTGTAACTTTTCTTCACACAGTATTTGAATCATTGATCCAACCATGTTGATCCACCGAGTAGCCTTTTTAGATCTCATGGAAGTTCCTTTCATAGCCAAAAAGTCTTGACAAGTTAATGGCCATCATTATTTTGGAGATTTGTCAAATTTTGGATTGTTTATGCTAAGATTGATAAGATTAGGGCATTATAACTAATTATTCAGATCTAGAAAGCTTTCTAAAGATTATGGCTTTCCCATTAAATTCCCCTGGGAAAATGCTTTTTTTTTTCTTACATCTCCTTTTGTCTTTATTTATTTTTGAAAAATGCCAAAAATGCCCTAAAACTGTTAAGACATACTATAATAAAGTAGTAGGGGCATTGTTGTAATGTTTGATTATAAAAAAAAAAAAAAAACTACTTTTTAGCTTATAGAATAGTGGAAAAGCACATAATGAGACAAAGTTTTGGGTTATTTGCACATTTTTCCTTGAAAAGTTGAAGATTTACCAGTGTCTGGGGAAATCTTGTTGCATATTTCTCCCCGCATTTTTCTAATTGCATGGCATTGCCTAAAACTTCTCAGGGTGTAAAGTGCACTTCCATAAATATATGTGTTGGCAAAAGTCAGAGATGAACTTCCCCAAAGACATTGGGTGGGGGCATATAATGCACACCGATGCCACTGCTCTCCTTCGTATGGAAAGGTGCAGAAAGTTTGGTCTAGTAAGTGGGTGTCTTTATTGTTGATGGACAGGTACCACTCATCATTTCAGCAACACATGACAATACCAAAACAAACAGCGTTGGACTGCTGTTAGCAAATTGTATGGAACTTCTGCTAAGTTTTTTTCTTTCTTTTTTTTAGCTGATTACAGTCCAGCCTCGATTGCCTGCAATGTAGGACCATGCCTTACTAAATTTTAGCTCATCGACAGTTGGGAATGAGCTCCATTGTAGTCCTTCCTCGAAGGATGTTTAGAAAATTGAACTCATGGTCTTCTCCAAAAAAGACGTGGAAACAACTAACACGCCCTGTATTTGATTGATTGATGATTGTGATCTAATGTTGTAGAATGGATAAAATGATAGATACTTGACGTTGCCAAACAAAGAAGTCAAATGGGTTCAAACTCGGTACGTCCAGCACATGGACCGGAAACAGAAAGAGAAGTCTATACTGACGGGCGCTCACGAGAGAGAGGGACACTAGCTCTGCTTTTTATATCACAGGGACGCACGGGCTAATAGTCCAACATGTCCTGTTAAACCGCCCCTTAACCCAAGGCCGTCCTCAAACTCTGGCCCTTGTCTTCTTCAGGCACTGGAATAATAACAGTGATCATCAGACCGAATTATATTTCCGCCCGTACCAACCCTGAAATGGGACTATGATTTCTCTTTTGGCTGGGCATCCACCTCTGCGGCCTGGGTTCCTTCTACCCCAACTGAATCGCTACTTGTAACAACAAAAGAGAAGAGAAGTTGAGGTGTTTTATGCAATTATGAATACAACAAGGAGGTTTTTGCAAGTTGGCGTGTCCACAGGTGCAATATTGATTCGACTCGAAACACTTCGCCCAAACCTTTGCTTCCAAGGAACCACTAGAGAAATGCAAATCAAACATCACGTCTAAGACAGAATATCGAGAAAAAGATATCAAAATTGACTCACGAAACACTTAACCAAACTTCTTATTATACACCTGCCATTTATAATAGATATAACTTTTCAGAGCAAGTTTCAAGTTCGCTGATGTAAACTGGTATGATTTTACAATTCAACCATAACATCCATCACTGCAAAACTCTCTGCCAGCAAAGATCTCCGCTGAAGATTCCGGCACCCGTCGCCGTCACATGACGGTGCATGCGCCGCCTGCAACATCCTCTTCCGCCGCCACAGACTGCGATGACAGAATCTCCGGAGCAAAGTAAGAACCTGGCGGCGGGTAGGCGGCGGAGTAAATATAACCGCTGTGCTGCACCGGCATCGGATAGTAGGCAGCGCAGTAACTCACTGGCTGGTGACTCGTGTTGTAGCTCATTATGTACGCTGGCGGTGGCGGTGCCGCCGGGTACATTGGCATGTGGTATGCCGGCGGCTGTCGTGGCAAGCTCATTCCAGCGCCCCTGCCATTGGCTGCTTTCTCAGCTTCTTCAACCCCTCCTTCGCTGCCGGCGGAGGCTGTGGGACGGTTTTCGGGTTTTCTGCCGTTCTTTGCTCCGGCATCGCCATTCTGATCGGAGTCATTCTGCTCTGGGTTGGACGGCTGATTTGCTGCCTTCTTCGGAGTTTCTCCGTCGGGCTTGTTTGGCTTCTTTGGGGTGTTGGAGGCAGCTTGCTTGTTTCCCGTGTTCTCTGGTGGCTCGCCGGGGCCAGAGGCTTCGCTCATGTTCTTGTTCTTGTTCTTCTTCTTGGAGTTGCTGCTGCTGTTGTTTGGACTAGAGCTCTGGTTGTTGGCAGGCTTCTTCTCTGGCCAGAGCTCGGCGTGCTTGCCGGACCTCAGAAGCTTCTTTACAAGCGTCTCCGCTGGCACGTTGCCCGTCACCGTTACCTTGTGCTGCTGTGCATCAACAGCAGTCTCGTAAACCCCTGCAAATTGCAAACAACCAGCCAGAGATTGAGAACTCTGAGAAAAAAAAAAAGATGAAAAAGAAGGAGATGAAAAACATACCATCAATGCTCTGGAGAGTCTTCTTGACTGATCTCCTGCAACCTTCACAATGGATGGAGACCTTCAGAACCCAGGTCTGGAACACCAAAACAAGAGTTACTTAGGACAAATAGCTTCTGAACTAATGGAGATGAAGAATAAGCAAGCGAAATAGAGGTGTCACTTGGTATTTGAGTGGCTCAGTGGCTTCTCCAGCTGCTGCCATTACAGAGAGGTTGGAGAAGGAGAAGAGGGAGGGTGAGAGTGTTCTGAGGGGTCGGTGAGAAGGTGGAACAGGGTGCACACCTGTTTGTGCCATTTATGATGTTGGGACGGGAATGCCGTTTGCTGTGGGTACGGGCCGATCAGAGCCGTTCATTGGGTGATGTTGGGGAATCCTCCAACAGCGGAGGGCCACTTCTAAGAGATAGGACTATTCAGTTTGGCATGGTGACTGGTGACCGAGGAGAAGATGTTGGAGATATCTTCGTGGTTTCTTGCTCCAGAGAAGAAGCAAGCAGATATTCTGAGTCATTATTTACCAAAAAAAAAAAATTTTCTAAGCCATCATTATGAGATGATAGCTATCCCATTCCATTCCTTTTCATTTCAATCATATATTCCAGTTGCAAAACCAAAAAAAAAAAAAAAAAAAAAAAAAAAACTTTTGTTAAATCATTTAAAGGAAGAAACTCGAGTTTTAAATTTCGATTTGTACGCCGAAATGGGTATATTTTGATTGTTGTTTCGGTTAAAATTAATATTTTGGTCAAATTATTTTTTATTTTTTTACTAAAATTTATTTTAATTTTACAAATATTAAAAAATTTTGAAAAAAAAAAATGTTATATAAATATTAAATTAATATTTTTGATTTAAAAAAGTACTTAAAATATAAAAAAATAAAAAATTGTCCCAAATAAGATTCAAATCTGAGTCAATACAATCCGAAATTAAATTCTTAACCACAAAATAAAAAGTGAATTATATTATAAAAATAATATATAAATATAAAAATTATATTTTTAAAAAAATATGAAATTAATAGTTTATACTGAAACGTTTTGACGGGAGATTTAGCTCGGAATTTAAAATCTTGGAAGAAACTAGATATTATGAAATTATCAAAGGTTGCGATCTTCTTGGAATTATTTCCCAATAAATTTTTCAAGAAAAGAATGATTCCCGCGGACCACAAATAAAATTGAACTATTTGGTTTGAGAGCAGTAAGCAGAGGAATCAATTATTTCACGGATGATGTAAATGTAAAAGCCAAAACTCACTGAAAAGGCTGCTTCCTTTCTACTCTTAGTCCTTTCCTAATTAATGCATGATACCTCCTGTTCTCAATCCTTATAAAAAAAAAAAAAAAATTATTTTTCTAAAAAAAATTATTCTTGTTTTTGTCTCTGCGTGGAGGAGAGTATGAATGAGCTCATGCTTCTGCCACTTAACTGTGAAGACAAACAAGGATGAACATCACCATGATGGCTTCTTCCTGGGCAGGGCTCTTTTGTCATGTCAAATTTGTACCTCCATTGAAGAAGACGAGAAGGTGATCTTGTGCTCTCTTTTATGCTCTGATTTGTATCCTTTGGTGCCCATCCAGAAGAGGTAAGACTCCACTGACTCTTTCTCCTACTACTCAAGCACGGCTGCTGTACGCTCAAAGTTGACGATGTCTCCTTGGCCTTGATCGTATCTGAAGGAAATAGTGCAGCCTCAATCTCTGCTGTTGTGCTGTGGTTTGTGTGAGACATTGAGTGTGTGCTTTGTCATGGAGATTGCAGTAATTGCATGGGTTCAATGTCCTTGGAGATGGTGTGCTGTAGGGTATTAATGGCAGGGAAGTAATGGCCTAGATATCTCCACAGCCATCCATCATGCAGTAAATCTAGTTCAAGACAGTCAAATTTGACCCTGGTCGGAAGATTTATGAATTGTTCGAACTCAGCTTAATTAAACTCCACTCATTTATTTAAAAATTGAGCCGAGTTTAAGCCTAAAATACAGATTATTTTCCTACCAAGTTGAGTTCGAATTAAAATTAGCTTGTTAAGTTCATGGAATAATAGTAAATTCATAAATACCTCTAATTAATTTCACGAGTGTCCCATGAACTGTTTCTTCAAAAGAAAAAAAAAAAAAATTTACGTAAAGATTCTTATCACGGAGACGACGAGTCGGAAGCCTGCTCTCATTCTCGGATCATAAATGCATCCTTCCTTCAAATTACAATTCAGAAAATTCGGTTGAGACGATGGCGCTCTACAACGAAACCAGGGGCCCTATTGGCCCGCGGCGGGCCCAGAGTACTAATTGGCTTGGCCCATGTACAGGCCAATTTATAAGGAGAACCCGGCCAGTAATTTCACTTAGATTTAGGATTATTTGCATAATAATCCCTTACATATTAATAAATTACATATTTCGTCTCTGTATATTACAATTTAGTGCAAAAGCTCCCCAAGTCATAACCCGTTTAACTACGCCTGAAGTTCCCAGTTACCCTCGTTTTCCTTTTGGCGGAAAATTGCTTTGCTTCGTTATTAGCAGTAGATTAAAAATAAAAATTTTCTTATTATTTTTATTTAAGCTTTCTAAAAGATGCATGTTAAGTAATTTATTTTAATTCTTTTTTTGTGCACTAAATACACCTATTTTTATTTTTAAATAGGATTAGCACCAAAAGAATTTAGAACGTTTTTTGCAAAAATGAGGGTAAAAAACAAAAAAAAAGAAATTTGGGCCCTGATCGGCAATTTTTCTTCCGGCCCCGGTTTTCGTAAGGGGATATATTTGCAAAAAAACCCCAAAATTCTTTCCGAATCCATATTAGGCCAATTGCGGTTCAAGAATCCAAATCCGAAAGACCGGTCTTCTCGGCTTTTCGCGTTTCAGGTTTGGCGCTATGTTTCCGCGTCTCAGCCCTCGCTTTCCCTCGCGGCCTCCTCGTCGCCGACCTCGGCTCTCCTCCGACGAGATCCTCTGTGCTCCTTCCGACGAGGTCAGGAAACCCTGTCTTGATGAAAAACCCTAGCTCTCCACTGGGATTCTTGATCCCTAGTATCCGTCTCTTTCGACAAAATTTCTTCAATTTCAGCCAATATCGATCTTTTTCGATCTAAATGGATGGGAACTATGTATCCACCGATGGGGTAATTGCGGAGCTGATTCATATGTGTTTCGAGTTCGATAGGGCTATAAAATCCATAGATATTGTTGGTCCTAGCCCTGATGATGCTTTGGAGTTCATCTTGAATGGTTTTTGTGATTGTGACGGAGGTGGAGCGCGAGGTGGTAGGGTTTCGAGCGATTTGGTTTGTTCTACGAGCCAGCCATAGGCATCGTCGTTACGTAGATTGGAGCAATTAAGCATCAGAAATCATGCTCCCTCGTTTAGTAGAACAAAAAGGGATTATTCTTGTGTTTGATGGTTCTTCTTCTAGAACAAAGAAATCCAAATCCAGGCATCTGAGCATGCAGCATGGCTTCAACTCTGATTCGGATGATAACACCGAGTCTGCTATGAAAACTTGCAGCAGGAGTTGAAACCAGCATTGTTGCTGGAAACTGATAATGCACAATGTCAGGAATCACCACAGCTGAAGTGGAATGGGAGCAAAAAGTTGGCTGTATTTTTGCGAAAGCATTTCAGGTTTTCATACTTGAAGGGTTACCAGAAACAAGGGTTGCAGGCTTGGTTAGATGACAGAGATTGTCTTGTTCTTGCTGCCGCCGGATCAGGTATATTTCCTGACAGATATTATTGTTTTAAAGATTAAAGATTGCAGAATCGTGACTCTATAACTGATCTGGATGCCAATTCTGCGGGGAAGCCTCTGTAAGCTTATATTCCTTTTATTAATATGAATACATCAACACGGCGAGCCAAAACACCAGTGAAATATTTTGGCGAGGAGTTCCACAACAGGTGATTCCTTTGATTAATCATTTATGTAACTTTATAGTCTTGTCATGGATCTCAATTTCTGTTTTTTCAATTTTGTTGTCTGTAATCTTTATAGATGTTTTAACACAGTTATGCGCTCCATCATCTTTATAGAATTAGTCTCCATTGGTGATTTTTTATTATTTATTCATCTATCTTGTGAAGTTCTTCACAATTGAAAGCCATGTTGCGAGTGTTTTTGGTGCTCAATTTTATGGCTTCTTACATTTAGAACCGTGTTAGTAATTATGGACTAAACAATCAATCATGCCTCTATGTGTAACTTCTCAATATTGCATTCATGATGTCTACAAATTCCATTTCTACTAATCCTTTGCAAGCAAACATGATGAAGAATGAATAGATCTTATGAAATTTGTGCTTTTGAAAATGATTGGCGTGGACCTAAAGCGCCTATGCTAACTTGATCTTACTCTCTTATAGGAGTTGTATTTAAATTCTTAAGTTGCCTTGTCATTGAGTTGAAGATTTTGCTAATTTTGACTCTTGATTTCTCCAAATTCCTGGTTCCATATATAACTAAGTAATAATTATGACATTAGATGCCCCACTAAAAAAAAATCTAATAACTATACTTGGTTTTGTGATTAACTTTTAATTCGTGCAAACCATTTCATCTTTGTTTTTTTCCATGTATTATAAATATTTGTTATTAGTGTATTTTCCTGAAAAAAACAGATTTTCTAAGTTCTTTTCATGCAGATGTGATATTTGTGTAGCTGGACCACCCAGAATGCAAGATATAAAAGAGGAGGCAGTCATTTTTCTATGGGTTCTTAAAGCTGAATATGTGGGTTTGCCACTTCTATAGTGAATCCTCTGAAACTTGTATTTTTGGAATTTTCTCTGAAGCAAATCCACTATTAAAACAAGTGATTTCTGCTCTATCCTAGTAAATAGATGAGTTGGTTCACCTTACATTTGCTGTTAGTCAGCAACCTGAGAAAACCAAGAAGGTCCTGAATTTAATTTAATTTAGTGTCACCAACCGTAAATGGATCTTACTTGATTTAAGAACGCTTGCCTTCTGCTTACAGCTGTAGCTTGCCCTTCGTTTTGGTTGGGGGGGCACATTATGGTCTTGATTTTGGTGGAGATTTTTGTTTTTGCTGCTTTTGCATGCATGGTATCTTGAGACCTTTGTTTCTGAAATTTCAATATCTCATGGCTTGGGGTTGTGTTCATGACTATGATTAGAGCCTTTATTCCACTCTAATATGCATCCTAATAAATGATATTTCTCTCTTAGAAAGGACAAATCTTATATGTATCTGAAATATGTCCAAATAGAAGTTCTAATTAGAAAATTTGTATATTACTTTTTTTATCAAAGTATTTTCTTGTTGGGAAGGCGTGATAAAATGGTTCCATTTGAACAGCCATGGCCTAATTTTACTTAGAACAAATAATAAAGTGGCTTTAAGTTGTTTCTCACCTAATGGTGTGTTTGGTGGCATATTATTTTTGCAACTTCTCCTGTAGTTGATTCTAATTATTTATCAGGGACAAACAAGTATGGAAATTCAGTATGACAATGGTGCAATCTATGCTGAGAACTGCAACAGAAAATTCAAAGAGAACCTGATTTCAGGATGTTGATTAGCAAAATAAAGCCACAGGTCAGTGTTAATTTATTTTTTTATTTACTGTTTGTTGTGGATATAAATAAGGTCACATAAATACATTCACATATACACAGAGCACATTTTCGATTCACATTATATCGTTAACTTCACATTTTAGACCTAATTTTCTTACTCAAGTACTGTGGTTTATCAATCAAATGTTATCTGGTGGCTTTTTAATGTTTCTAGTTCAAGTTTTATGATGTGTATATGGTAAGTAACTTATTCTGGACTCTGTTAGATACCACTACTAGTCATGCTAACTATTTTTGCCCTGTATGTGGGCTGTGAAAATTGAACCTATCATCTAAGACCTTGCAGCAGTATATGACATTTCAGAATAAACATGATTAGAATATCTTTGCCATTATTTATGAAACTGTGAATCTGAACTGGAGATTGAAATATGCAAATTTTGCTGGAGCTGCATGGAGCCAGGCACAAGCTATATGGAAAGGTGAAAAGATTTTATCAAAGGAATTGCTACCTACTCAGATTTTATCTTATATTTCGTGCATCTAGAAAGCAAAGGGCATAATAGTAAACAGGAGGGCTTGGTATGTGCAGAAAATTATTGTGGAATGTTGTGGAAGAAATATGCATTTGTTACAATCACTTGAGATTTATTTCTGAGTTTGCTTGTCATGCTTTGACTCTGAAAGAAAATGTTCCTGATCTTGTGAACAAATTGTATGCTTTAGTGGATAAGATACAGAATGCTTGCAAAAGTTTATTTAACAGCCCAAATAATCTATTTACAATAATATGCACATAATAGCAATCATAAACATCTTTTATGTTTTCCTATGTCTCAAAAAAAAAATATATATATCATGTATTTGTTTCATGCTCAACTCTCTGTCTGATGATCTATGTATCTATATGCGGAATTTTTGTGAAAATTTTAAATATTTTTGAGTTCATTATCTATCCTGCGGCAACGAGCTTCTAGTAAGTCCAGAGCTAACAAAGCTGGGATTAAGGTTTCTTCAAACTGAATCAGAACAAACCTTGTATGCATATCCTGAAGCGGACATGCTTCTGTCAATGGAGAAGCAGAAGCCACGTTGTATCTTCTCTGAATGGGGCAGAGGTTGGGCTGATTCCGGGATTTGACGTCAAAGGCTCCAACGAATAAAATCAAGGACAAGGAAACGGAAGAAGCCTTTCGAGCGACGCCGAAAGGATCTGGACAGAGTCAGGGGAAGAAGGCTTGCGGCAAATTTGGATAACCCGAAGCAGTAACCCATTCCGCTTCACCTCCAAAAGGATCCTGAATCCTTTTTGCAAGCGGCTGTCAAGAAAATATTGGAAAGCTGCATGCATCATAGACAGCTTATTGTTATCGATCATCATCATAATTTAATGAGTTTTGTACCAATATCTTTTAATGGGGATGTAAAAGAATCATCCGCAGCTGGGGAGTGCGCTCCGTGTGTTGGTATCGAAGTGCCTCCCAATGCCACGATATCGACTGGGGTTCGACTCCTCGGATGCGCAGGATTTTCTATATATTTTGTTTATTTTTTAATCTTTTTTTTCTTTTTCCGATAAAAATGCCCCTTCAAATATTCTTCAACAAAACTATTCCCCAGTTCGCTCGTCAATTCAACTGCGCCCTCGTCGCCTCCCTTCTGTGAAATGCCATCCCTCCCGCCTCCTCTCAGACCCCCTTCCCGTACCCTGACTCCGACGGCCCAACGAATACTCCACAGCCTCAACACCATCACCTCACCATCCCTCCTCCCCCAGATCCAAGCCGAGATCCTCCTCCACAACCTCCACCCCAACACCACTGTCGCCTCCTCCTTCATCAACGCCTGCAGCTCCCTCCGCCACCTCCGCCCAGCCGTCGACCTCTTCCGCCACCTTCGCCGCCCCCACACCTTCATCTGCAACACCCTCATGCGCGCCCTCGCCCTCCACCGCCTTCCCTGCCCCCTTCTCTCTACCTTCTCCTTCATGCACCGCGCCGCCGTCCCTTCCAACAACTATACCTTCCCCCTCGTCCTCAAGCCCCTCGCCAACCTCCGCCTCCTCTTCCATGGCTGCTCCGTCCACTCTAACATTCTCAAGACCGGCCACGACACCGACCTCTACGTGCATAACTCCTTGCTCAACTTCTACTCTGCCTGCGGCGACATGGCTATCGCAGAGAAACTGTTTGATGAAATGCCGCGGAGAGAGGTGGTCGCTTGGAGCACCATGATTTCCGGGTACCGGAACAATGGCAGGCTCGACCAGGCTTTGATTATTTTTGAGAGGATGCAGTTTGCCGGCGTGACGCCAAATCGTGTCACGATGGTGAACGCGCTGTCGACCTGCGCAGGGCATGGCGCTCTGGAGATGGGGGTTTGGATTCATGACTACATTGAAAGAAGCGGTTGGGAATTGGATGTGGTGCTTGGCACTTCTCTGGTTGATATGTATGGAAAGTGCGGGAAGATTGAACATGGGGTGAAGGTGTTTGCGAAAATGCCTCAGAGGAATGTCTTTACTTGGAATTCACTCATTGGAGGGCTTGCGTTGGCCAAGAACGGTGAAGAGGCCTTGAGCTGGTTCTTCAGGATGGAATGTGATGGAGTCAAGCCCGATTCTGTCACTCTACTTGGCGTGCTGTGTGCTTGTAGCCATTCAGGGCTGGTGGAGATTGGCAGGAGGGTCTTCCGATCAATGGCTAGGGGGAAGTATGGGTTTTATCCAGGGGTCAAGCATTATGGCTGCATGGTTGATCTTCTAGGACGTGCGGGCTTCCTTGATTCTGCTCTTGAATGCATAGAGAGGATGCCTTATGAGCCGAATATTGTGATATGGGGATCACTGCTGGGTGGCTCTAGAGCTCATGGAAACTTGGCATTGACCGAGCTTGCAACAAAAAGACTTGTGGAGTTGGAGCCAAGAAACGTTGCACATTATGTGTTGCTGTCTAATTTGTACGCAGAGATGGGAAGATGGAGTGATGTGGAGGAGGTGAGGAGGCTGATGAAAGAGAGGGGGCTGAGGAAAGACGCTGGGTGGAGTTTCGCTGAGTCTGGTGATGAGGGGGATTGTGTTGAACTAGAAGCACTTAATAGTAAACCAGATTACGAGAATACTGCACCTGGTTGAGGTATGATTAAAATCTTCATGCAATTCAGCTTGTCTTAGGTGTTTGATTATTTTCCATAATTATATTAGACATTGTTGCAAAATTGCATTGAAGGAATGTGATTAATTCAGGAAAAAAAAAACATATCAAGTCAAGCAAGATGGGGATTTTGATGCAATAGAAGCACTTTTCAACGAGCTTGATTGTGAGAAACTTCTGATTGATTAAGGTATGAATATAAATTTTGTTCAATTGAGATGTTCGTAGGAATTTTGAGGATTTCTCATAATTATATTGAGCATCATTGCAGTGAAGAAATGCAATTATTGAGTAAATTATTGAGTAAAGCGAGAAGGGGATTGGGCTTGAATGGAAGTATTTATTAATGAACACAATTTGTAGGAGAATGCATCTGTTGGAGTATGACTTAGTATAGCAGAGTCTTTAATATAATTGGTTTTTTTCTTTGTTGTAGCAAAAAAATGTAGGCATTATTGCGCTGTCAAATTTTAGATACTTCACAGGTGTACTGAAGAATTCGTTGTTTCTGTACAGGTCCAAAGGCAATTGGATGTGTTCACATGCTTGACCACTCTTTTTGGTTATCCAAATTAGAAAGCAAGGAATCTCAAACTTTGCCGTTCCCCTTAGGCACCTCTACACTTCCAAATGACTCCATGGCTTCTGTTCCCATCCTTTCAGCAATTGCCTCAACTCTGGCTTTGCTGAGCTTGCGTGAGCTGAGGAGATGGCAGAAGCGACAAATCATAATAGAGAAGCTGAGGCTGGTGACTGAGGCTCTCGAGCAAGCTGAGGAAAGGCTGCTTAGGCTGCAAGAGAGGCATGACAGGATCCTGTGTCAGATTAATTCGCAGTACTTGAGGTACAAGGAGATGGAAGAAGCATTAGCCAGTGCCCGGAAGGTCATGAACGATGCACTTGAGTTCTCAGTTTCTCTTCAGAGGTTGCAGGTGAAGATTGTTAGCTCATATCCATGTGGTACTAAATGTGACACAGCAGATCTCTGAAAAAAAAAATCACCCACTGAATCATTCTACTGTGAAATCTCTTCGTGTGGATTATTTCCATGGATTTCTTTGGTCACATTTTGAAGAATTGAAGCTGATATTATTACATGTCAATTGTAGAAATACCACTGTAATACTTTTAGATATCTGATGAGCAGCATGTTAATTTCTGTGATCCATGTTCTGATCTTTGCCGCTGTTTCTACTTGTAGACATGATCTGCTCGAAAGATCCATATTGAATTGTAGATTAAATTTGCCCATTCTTACATATACTTCTGATACTGAGAAACAAAAATAAATTTGCAGATCAAGATATCCTGATCTTCATAGTTGACAACACCATGATGAACTGCAGGGTTTCATATGTGAGCATGGAAAGTTATAGGGGATCTATAAGCAAAAGTCCATGGTTTCAAATAAGCCTGCTCTTATTCGTTAGAACCACTTGAGTTCAAGGGGCAGACTTGACTGCCAAGACGGCCGAGCTCATGGCATCGGTGATCTTCTTGCACGCCGGCCTCGCCGCCAGCTCCTCCCACCATGCCTTCACCCGCGGCCGAGAAGCACTAAGAAATGCGTACTGCGTGGCTGCGACGAGCTAGTGCATGAATGCCAAGTGGTGGATGCCGGCAAGGCTGAAGAAGTCGCCCGCCAAGTACTTGTACACGTCCAGCACCTGCCCCAGCTTCGCCATGTACTCCACAATGAGGGTCTCATTGGGACGCTGCCCATGTGCGGCACGGCGAAAACTTGGTATACGATCGCGACGATGGCCGGGTTGAAGCGGTGGCATCCCCCTCATTCCACACGTCCACCCGCGCCTTCTTCTTCTTCTTCTTCTTCTTCTTCTGCTGCTGCTTCTTAATCCGTCACTAATCAATTCAAGGTTAACCTCAACCCTAATCCGGTTTTGTCCATTCCCAAATACCAATAGTGGTTTGGCATTATAAAACTGCTTTAATTTTTTAAATATTGGTAATTCTGTTTAAAAAATTGGATTATTTTTCATTATTGAGATGTCAAAATCAACAGAGAAATCGCACATAATAATAGGCCCATCAGCAGAAATTTTTTTTTATAAAAAATAACATATTTTGAAAATTTAAAATACAAAATGGCAACAACCGTCCTCATGCTTTCGGCGCGGAAGCATTTCCTTATTCAACGAAACCTCTAACCTCACGTGACCGAACACAAGCCCCTCATGTGCCGTTGGCACCGGGACCACATATTCACATCCACCACGACCACAGACGTTGGATTCATCGAACGGTCCGGATCGGTCGGTCGGTGCCCTCCATTGCAAGAAGAGAGAGAAAAGAGAGGCGCTCCCCGCCTGCCGCTTTTCCCTTCGTGTCCTCCTCCTTCTCCTCCCTCTCCCCCCTTCGAGCACGAGCTTCTGATCCATATCCATTTCCTCGCAAGATTTCCCCCCCGTTCGTCCTCCTCGCCCTGTCTTCCCCGAACAGGCTTTGATTTTTTCCTTTCCTGCTAGGGTTTCGAAAACTCGATCTTCGATCTTCTTCGTCTGTTTCCAGAATCACGAGGCGGTTCCTCGAGTTGCTCCGGCGATCCTAGGGGAGGTGCTCTCGGCTTGTTCTTCCTCTCTTTATTCCAGATTTTGATCGTTTTTGTTCTCCTGTTTCATGTTGCGATTCCGTTGGTGGGTTTTTCTTTTTCTTCTGCTTTGATTCTGGAGGGGTTGGAGGCGGATCAGGTGTATCTTCGTTTCTTCAGTCTCTTCTTCTAAATTCTCAGCCGTGATTTCTGGTTTCTTTTCGGGTTATGCTGCACTAGATTACAATATCCTAATGGTTTTGTTTTTCCTTGGTTTCCCTTGGTTTTAAGCAATCTCTTCTTTTCTCTACTGTTTTCTTCTTCGATTTCCTCAATTTGAACAACTGTGGGCTCTTATCTCTCTAACTTAGAAATTAGAACGACTTCTCCTCAGAACAACGCTGATAACACCTTCTTGAAATGCCCTGGAGATACCTCATAGCCAATCTCCTGTTAGAAATATATTGATCTCATGATTCTTGAACCCTGCATTCCTAAATTCTGGTTTTAAGATGAGATTTACAAGAAGGTGAGATATACAATGGTCCTGACCAACTAAACTAAGCCCTAAAGCCAATTCCATGACTTGGTTTTGTTTTTATATATGATTTTCTTGTTATTGTTTGCGACTTATTTGGTTTTCATGCTTTGAAATGTGCTAGTGGTCGGAGGGATCTTAGTTGACACAAATCAGTTTCTTCTTCCTAGTTTAGGAGGCATGTTTTTGAAATTTGGACTTCAAAGAGTGGGGAAGATAGAGACATGAGAAAGAGGGAGCGGGGGCGTGGCCAATGTTGGGAGAGGCCTTTTCCTAATGTAGTTTCAGGAGCAGTAAGATTAGATTTAATCATTTTACTTACACTAGTCACGTAGTCTTAGGGCTTATTCGATTGGGTTATGACTTTTGTTTTTGAAGAGCTTTCTTGTCTTTATAAATTAGAGTATCTCCACGCTTTTGGCCAATTGGTTGTGTTCCTTTTTGTTGTTGATGTTATCTGCAACTGGAGGTTAAAGGGGGGCTTGCGGAGGTTTTCTTTTGTGATGGGGATAGAGGTTAATGAGGATTCTCAGAGCCCATTACCCATACTTTTTCTTTATCTCATATTCGTTTTTATATGTTGATTTTTGTTTTTTTGCCTTTTGTTGTTGTCTAAGTAGTTGTTTTCTATTCTAGGTTCAGAACTGTGTGTCTTGATACAGTTCTGATACATGCTATCAAATTGCTTGATGCTAGTTCTTGTCAAAATGCTGCACCTCCTACAATCACAAGCAAAAATCTTCTATATTTTATATTTGAAAACTTCTGACAGCTCTTTAACTTTTCTGCCATTTGTCGTTTTAGTTTGTAAATCCTTAGATTTCTGTTCTTTATCATTTTTTTATTTTGAAGGCATGAGACCAATGACACTCTTCATGCTTCTTCCTTTTTTTCCCCTTCTTCCTTGTTCTCTTTCACATTTAGAATTTTATTATTAAGTTTTCATTGTACCCTAAGGTTTTAGATTAAGTTTTAGTCTCCAGGTTTTTTGTTCCTTGAATGTTTAATTTAAGTCTTTAAGTTTTTTATTATTTCTTTTTATTTCTCCCTAGTTCTCATTCATATTTAGAATTAAATCTGTTAGTTTTGCTGCAAGTTTTATTATATGTCACTACATCTTTAAGTTTTATTAAATCTTTTGGACATCTATTTCTCACTATTTAAAACTTCAATATGTCTTTCCAAAATTTTGTTCCTCTATTTCTCTTGAATGTTAATGTTTTTGAGCTTTAGTTTGCAACTCTTTATTTTATTTTATTTTTTTCGCTTTGTCATTTGTTTTACGCTTTTCTAACATATGAGGCTGATGACACTCTTTGTGTTATTTCCCTTTGTATCTCTCTTTAACATTTTGAATTCAATCTTTTAACTTTTGATTGACTGACAACATATCACCAGTTTCAATAACAACAATTATAGGTTTATTGAGTGGAACTTGAGGAAAAGATTATCTGATCCGAGTTTGAATATGTTCTAAGATAAACCTAATCCCCACAAAAAAATCCATGTATGATCTTGATGCTTCCTATGGTCTTAAACTTTTTTTGCACAGTTCAAGAACCTTCATGGAATGTTTTCATGACATTGTCTTTAATGGTCATTGTGCATGAGCAAACATTAAATGCTTCGTTGAGGATGTAGCTTTGAGTGCTAAAGTTTCCTGTTCACAAGGATAGTATTATTTCCCTTGTAATTTGTTGGTCCAGATCCTTCTGGGAATGATTGACCAAATCTGCCTCAATTGCTTGTTAGGTGTGCTTTTGTATCACAAGTTGTACCTTGGATGACCCTCTGGTCCATTTCATTATTTTTTTTGGATGACTCAGCTGTTCTAATGGGAGCAAGGTTTTTAATATCTACTCTGCAAATCAATATTCAACAGAAATTATAATTTAACAGTAAATTTGCTTTCTTGTCCAACTTTCATTTTATGACTTGGCTGATCTATATTCTTTCTTTTTGGTAGATTATTAATTGACAAAAATCTATTTATCTTTTTCATGTTATGTTTGGGTTGTACCTCTTCTTCAGTTTTCTCAAATGCTATTCATCCTCCAATTTTTTCCTTTGTACGAAAGATGGCTTACAAGCTTATTGGCACATGCATATGCCTCTATTAGTCAGTAGAAAATCGTCCTAAGGTCACCGTGCCACAAACCTTGCTATAGCATATATTTATAGTGGGTTTTGCCTTTTTTAAGACCAAAAAAATTCACATTAGCTGCAGATTGAAGATGGGTTATTTGTAAAAGTAACTGAACAGTACAAAAACAGAAGAATGATAAAAAAAGGGAAGGAAACAATATCATATGGTTGTAATTAACATCTTTACTGTGATGATTTATAATATGTTTATCATCAATTTTTTTCCTTGATTAGTTGCAAACAATGTTGCTTTCAAGGACTTTTCCAGAAGAGAGCAAGTTATCAGCTAAGGTTGAATATGAATGCAAAATGTGAGGTGCACAGGGAATGCGTAAGCTTATTTCATTTCACCATTGGAGTTCCTCCTTTATATTTTAGATGAAATGAATTTTCTGTTTTGAGTAAGTATTTTAACAACTATAATCGTTGGCAACTGTTTTTAAGATGCTTGAGGTTAAGACATGAATGGTTACAAAAATAGTTTCTTCTTTGCATTGGATATATTGACTAGTGGCCTTTTGGGCTATTTTTTGTTTGAGTTCTCTAGATTTTTTTTGGCCCTATGGGGTGCTTTGTACCAATTTATAAGAGTATACTTTCCTTTGGTTATATCATACAATTCCATCTCTTTTTATTTTTCCGTATGAAATGGAGCTTGCATGCTTCCTCCTCCTTGGCATTAATGCCCGTCCCATTAACCAAAAGAATTTTAATAGACAGCAGGTTGCTTGCAAACCTAAATCCTGCTGGAAAAATTTCAATGCATTTTTTTCTTAGTATCCACAGAGGCCCTTAATCTTATATAATCTTCCATTGTGTGTTATTTCTTAGTGAAATTACCTATACTCTCCTGTCCAATGCTTTATGAGTTTTTAGCTTTTACAACTTTTGGAACCCCCCACAAACCCTTAGATTTCAAAGACTTTGTTTCTAACTCTTTTGGTCCAACCATACTCATAAGAGTTTGAATGATACTAAATGAAAAACCATATCCAAATGAAAAAAGAGCGAAGATAAAGAAGAGGACAAGGAAGAAGACAAAAGCCTTCCTCCTTTCAACTTGCTACTTCCTTCCTAATTCCAGCCACCCAGCAAGGTCCACATGGCTTGCATCCTCCTTCCAACCCTCGCCACTAATCAGAAGGGTTCTGGTGCCACATCATCTTTCCCAACCCTGTCATCCACCTAATCAATTGATGCTGCGTCCTCTTTCCCAAACCTGCCCTTCTTGTTCTTCCTTTTTCTTCTCTTTTTCTCCTCTGCAATTTTGGTGAGATTATTGACACTCATCTTGTTATGAATTAATTCTTTAAGTTCTCTATTATCTCTTATAAGTTTTTACTCTATTTTTTGAGTTTAAGCCTTTAAGTTTTATGTTATATTTCTTTTGACTTTCAGCTGTTTTTCTCTTTGACATTTCAGCTGTTGTCTTCTTCTTCTTTGTAAGTAATTTTGTAAGTTTGCTATTATCTCTCAACAGTTTTGATTTCAGACTTCTTTTGTTCTTCCTCTTATTTAGAATTAGTTCTTTAAGTTGCCCAAGTTTTGATCTATAATTTAGTTTTTGTCAATTCTCTTACAAATCCTTTTTAATGATAAGGTAATTTTCCTTATTTCTTGTATCCTAGTGAATTTTTTTTGAAATCCTTTGTTTTTTTCAATTAAGTTATGCAACAGTAAGTTAACTCTTGAAAGCATATATTGAGAACCTTGACAATCTGATAGTTGGACATGAAAATTTTAAAAAAAACTTCAACCAAGCAGCAAATGATAATTAATGGCATCATTAGTTTTTCATAGTTCTGAAGTGTTTGTGACAGTAGCCAAGAAGCACCATTCTAGTTTGTGGACCTTCAAATGCCATGCCTTACCCTGCCCACCACCCACCACAACCACCAGAAAACAAGCAAAAAAAAAAAAAAAATTTCCCTCTGAGCTTTAAGCAGCAGATGTAGTGTGGTTTAGTTTGATTTGTAGATGTCTCCATTAGTGCTCGGTATGGGCACTTTCTGCTGAAGGTGTTAATTAAGACTGAATGTATTCTCCCATTGAGCTATTTGTTATCATAAAGTTCAAATAAGGGTCAGGGTCAGAATGGGTTGGGGTTGGGTCAAGGCAATGATATGCATCAAGATCAACTGGTTTATTTTGCATCCTATGCACGTACAAACCCATTATTTCACTGCATGTTTTGGCCTGTGGGCTGTGTTCCATTCGCACATGATGCCTTTTGTGTTCTAAGTTTTGCTACATATTCATTTTACAAATTTAATGGCATTTCTTTTGAAAAATAAAGCATGGAAGAATCTGATCCATTTAAGTTTATGCATAAATTGACATGGGTAGAGCACTACTGCATGGCCATATCATGTTGATGTAAATAACACTGTTTTGAAGGTTATGGTAATAATTCATTTATTTACCTGTTGATTCATGGCCAACTAAAAAATAGATTTCATTCCTACTTATTAAAGATATGTGTTTGAACATCTGTTAGCGTTGGTAGGCTGATAAAAACTCAAGAGGCAAAAGATGCAGAGGAACAGCCCATAACATTAGCCCAAAAAAACCCTAATCATTACAATATTCTGAACTCTCAGACACCTTACATAGCAGCTACTGCACTGAGAAAACCTGACCTGTTAACAGAAGATATCCAAAACATCATAAACTAGAGTCCTAGTTTGATTTGAACTCTTAAGAGACCCAGCTGTACTAAACCAGTACACAGTAAACTTATTTCTTAATACTGCTATCACTTTCTACTGTTTCCTAATTATTGGCTTCTCAGTTAATCATCTACAAATATAACCTGCAAGTAATTTCTTATTTCTCTATAGTTCCTTTCTAATTAGGCTAGGTTTTTTCCTTTTGGTGGTGGAGCAAATGTAAGTGTTATACACTATTCGCAAAAAGATCATTAGGTACGATGTATATAGACATTTTGACAAAGATCAGCTTGGTAATGTGTTGTATGGTTTAACATGTAAACATAACAGGTCAGAGCTGGGAAACTTGTATGGATGGACATTGGGTGTGAATTTCATTGTTATCTCAGTGACCTAACTTGAGCTAGGCCTCCGTGTGGAAGATTTTCCTCTACTCAGGTAGGAACGTCTCTTGTTCAGGAAGTTATCTGTTGGATGAAAGCAGTCTATTTTTTTAACTACATTCCTCAGCATCCGTTTGTGCTTGTGATTCTTAGTTCTATTTATTTATTTTTTTCATATTGCAACACATGCCATGTCTCACTACTAATTTGTGATGCGGATGGCAAATGCTTGATCCAAAATTTATAAACCATAGAACTTTTGCTTGCTTTAGTTAGGAGGGGGAATTAAATACATCAAATACAATTGGAATCCAAAATTTATCTTGTTACTGCTATATTTGCCTGGTTTTTCACCAATTGAAATTATGCAACCAAGCTTTCTAGTACCACATAGTCATGTAGTTATCGTGCATGCTTAAATTCGTGGGCCTGGAATCATCAGGTGCAATGGTTTGCATCAGTCTGCATATGTCAGTAATTGACTGCCTTGGATGGTCTCTCATGTGTGGCTGATTATCAGGAGACAAATTAAAGAATGTTTGAAGCTCTGTAAACCAGGTGTGAGCCTTCAGGAAATACATAATTATTCGGTATGGTAAAAGTTCATATAAGTTTTAAATTATGATTTTCCATTGATACATGATAATTGGTTTTAACGTTGAGTTTTGGTACCTTTTAAAAATTTGAGTTCAAATGATGTTTTTTCTTGAAAGAAAGATTTCTTGTATTACCTCAGACATGCCTAGACTTGTAATTGTCTTGCACTTCATGTTGTCAAAAAGTTGAAAGCCCCAGCTTAAAATATCCTGGAATTTGTTTGACCATTAACTCTAAATGTTGCTTGCACCACAAGGCCTTACCTTTTTGGTAAAATTTTTTAAATTATTAATTATGTGTTAATCAGAATTTGATTATATTTTAATTATATTTTGACTTCAAATTTAAAAAATAGATAAAAATTTTTAAAATTTTTTTAAAATTATAATTTTTTTTAAAAATTATTAATAATTTTATCATAATAATAAATATAAATTTAATTAATTTTAATTAGTTTTTATAGTTAAATAATGGTTATGTCAACCTTTAAATTTAGAGATAACAATTGTATTTAATTAACTAAAAAAATTTTTTTACTTATAAATCCAGACATGATTCTATTTTGAATTTTAATTTTAAAAACGGTTTTAACATGAGAAATTGAGGCATTTTGATAAAAAAATTATTTTTATTTTGACCAAAATATTTTTTTATTTATTAATTATATTTGAACAAAATTTAATTTAATTTTAATTATTTTTAACTTCAAATTAAAAATATTATAATATTTTTAAAACAACCATGGTTTTGGTCAAAAGATTTTTTTTACTTATTAATTATGTATTAACATGAGAGTGGGATATTGACGCGATTACCGGTTCTAGAGGTCGGCGAGAACGTAGGCGCTGGCATGCAGTCGACGAGGTGTGACCTTGGCGAGGGCGAGGTGGCGAGGACACAGGCGCTAGCGCTGGCACGGTCGGCGAGAGCGCGGGCGCAGCCACGGGGCTGGGGCTTGGGCGCGAGCCCAGGAGTGAGCTGCGGGCGCCTAGGCGTTGGAGTGGGGGCGTGAGGTGTGAGTGCCCAGGTGCGGAGGTGGGGACGCATGCACGAGGTGAGTGGGATGCGTGTGCATGGTGCGGGTGCCCAGGCATAGGGGCGGGGGCAAGGGGGGCAAGGCACTAGGTGCATGTGTGACCGACGTGAAGGCGCGTGCACCAGGCGGGAGAGCGAGCAGGTGTAGGTGCCAGAGGCTAGCATGAGCGCTTGAGCATGGATGTGAGGCCGACAAGGGCGTGGATGCGAGGCAGGGTGAGGTGTGGGCGAGGTGCGGGCGAGGTGCGAGGCGCGGGTGTAGGGAGGCGTGAGTGCAAGCGTGGGCACGCCCGCACCCGCACTCTTGTCGGCGAGCCCGCACTCGCACTTAGACCCGGGCCCTCTGGCGCCCCCACTCGCGCCCGCACCCGCACCTGCGAGCTCGCGCCCGCACCCACGCCTCCACCCCCACCCGCCCCCAAACTTATGCCCTTTGGTGCCTGCACCCATGCTCATGCCTACACTTGCGCCTACACTTGCACCCAAACCCGTGCCCTCTGGCACTCGCACCCTCGTTAGTGAGCCCGCACCGGCACTTACACCCACACCCGTGCTCGAGCCTGCACCCGCTCCCTTTGGCGCTTGCATCTGTGCCCTCTGGTGCTCGCACCCGCGCCTGAAAATGTCATCGGAGCGAAACTTAAAAAAGAGAGAATTCTATAGAAACCTGTGGAATCTTTTTCGAATTAGTCTCTCTGAATGGCTCCAGATGTGAAACGCATTACAGTTCTTTCATGCTATTTTGCTTGATTCTCCACAAAGGTCCTTCCCTCCTAATCCAGAAATGCACAAACCAGATCACCTTCCATTCTGAATGAATAAAAGTATACTAGAATTTTTAAAACCCTGTTTTAGACATCAGTATGAGAATATTCAGTGCTACGCTCATATAAAATTGCAGCGGCAAAAGTCAAAATGGAATTGCTGAAAATTCAGATTGTGCACTACAAACCATATTCTCTGAACCTAATGCTCAATATTGAAATCAACTTACTGCACCATTTCTGACAAAAGAAGACCTTCAGATTTTGTACATTACATGGAACTTTAGTAAGGACCTGTCGCATATGATAAGAGTTATACACAGTCAAATGCATTTTACAACTAACACATGCTCTAACCATGATTCGGTACATTCGATAATATTCACAAAACAAGATAAAATTGTGGTTTTGGAAAAATAGTTGCATGCACATGAAACATACAGAACAGAAAAATTCAGTTACAATGCTGAAGAATGAAAGATACCTTCTGCAATGCACCCTGGAGCCTATGAAAATACATTCCTCCTTAGCGCATCATCATTGTCATTCTTAATTTTTGTTCTTCTATCTCTTTTTTTTAACCCTATGACAGGATTTTGACAATTTTCTTTGGTTTTATGCAAACCTCCAGATTCCAGAAACACTATCAAAACCGTCAAAGAAACTCATCCATCTCAGCAGTAATGAATTTCTACCAAAACACAAAACACAAAAAAGATAATGTACTGCCCATCATCTATTTCTAGCAAAAACCCACGTCCAAAAAAAAAAATCCTGTACAATCACCTGTGTTTTTCTCAAACCCGACAACGACCCCAAAATATGATAAGGCATTCGACATGGATAAAAGCCCACAAAAACAGCAACAAAAAGAAGAAATCATGTACTGCCCATCATTTATTCGGAAAAAATATAAAATCGTGGTTCAAGAAATATAGGATGACAGATATGAAACAAATACAGAAGCAAAAAGATGATAGAGTAGCAAAAATTGTAAACGATACCTACTGCAAAGCACCCTGCAGCCTCTGAAAGTAGATTCCACCATCCATAATTCATCAACACGTCTTTCTTTACTTTGGTTCTTCTTTCTTGTTTTTTTCAAGACTATGACAGGATTTTGATAATTTTTTGCAAACCTCCAGAATTCAGAAAAATTCATAACAGCCAAAGAAATTCATTCATCTCAGCAGTCATGTATCTCTACCAAAACACAAAACCCAAAACTCAAAAAAGATCTTGTACCACCCAATATCTATTTCTACCATAAACCAACACCCGAAGTAAAAAAAAAAAAAAAAGATCTTGGACTATAAATGTGTTTGTGTGTTTCTATCAAACTCGAGAAAGACCCTGGAGGAAGATCAGGTATTGCTCATCATCTATTTCTACCAAAAATCAAGTATTCTTATGAGAATATGGACCATAAACCATTGCATACCAAGTAGTCGTCTGCATAACTTAGTTTGATGGTCTCATAATTATTATTATGCAAGAATTAGCCTAATACACTGTCAAAAGAAAATAGCTGCCTAATGTGCTCTGTTGGAGCAAAATGATCTCTGCGTAGTGTTTATCTCAGTACTACTTCGCAAATGGAAAGAGTCAAATGGAGTTGCTGGAAATTCAGACTTTGTACTACAAACCATGTTCTCTATACCTAATGCAAAAATTGAAATGAACTTATTGCACCATTACTGCCAAAAGAAGACCTTCAGCTTTTGAATATACAGTTGAATGCATTTTACAACTAACACATGCTCTACCATGACTTGATGCCTTTGATAATATTCAGAAATGAGATAAAACTGTGGTTTAGGAAAATTGGTTGCTTGCTCATGAAACATACAGAGCAGAAAAATTCAGTTAGAATGCCGAAAAATGAAAGGTCAGCACCCTAGAACCTCTGATAATATATTCCTCCCTCCTTAGCTCATCATCATTGCCATTCATGACTTTTGTTCTTCTATCTCTTTTTTTCAATCCTATGACAAAGAATTTTTATCTTTTCTTTTCCCTTTTTTTTTTGTGCGTAACCTATGGATTCCAAAGACACTCCCGGAACAGCCAAAGACAAGAAGAAGAAGACTATCAATTGTGTTTCTCTATCAAACCAAAAAGAAGATAAGGCATTATCCACATGGATCAAACCCCACAACAACAGCAATAAAAAGAAGAAGAAATCATGTACTGTCAATCATTTTAAGAAATACAGAAGTGAAAAAAATCAGCCAGAAATATAGGATGGCATGCATATGACAGAAAGGAAAAAAATTCAGTTAGAATGGTGAAGTATGATAAGAGTAGCAAAAATGTAAAAGAGACCTTCTGCAAAGCACTCTAGAGCCTCCCTCCTTAGCTCATCACTATGTCTTCCTTTGCTTTTGTTCTTCTGTCCCATTTTTTCATCCCATGGCGGTGTATTTTGCTGGTTTTTTGCAAACCTCCAGAATCCAGAAACACTATCATAAAAGCCAAAGAAATTCATCCATCACAACAATCGTGTATTCCTACCAAAACAAAAAACCCAAAACACAAAGTGATGACTGCCCATCATCTATTTCCACCAAAACCCAACACCCAAAACAGAAAGTGATTACTGCCCATCATCTATTTCTACCAAAACCAAACATCCAAAACCAAAAAAAGAATATCCTGCATTATCCATCTTGTATTCCTTCCAAACCTGAGAAAGACCCAAAAAGAATATACTGTACACATGGATCAAAACCCAAAAGAAGAACCAGCCGGAAATAATGTGCTGCCCATCATTTATTTTTTCCAAACACAAAACACAACCAAAAGAAAAGATCATGTACTTGTCCCTCATATTTTCTACTAAACCCATAAAAGACCCAAAAAAGAAGGTAATGAGGGTTTCAAAAAAGGGTTTTTGCAACATTTTACAAAACCACACAAGATTTTAAAAAAAAAAAAAGAACAGAACCAAATTTCGGTGGCTCAAACCCATTCAATCAGAATAACAATGACACAAATATGAGAACACAAACCCACGTGCGAGTCCATTTCAAATAAAAGAAACCAAAATTTAAACCCTAACACAAGATTCAGCAACAGCATTAACTTGAATAAAATTCAACTACGACCCATTACAGCAAGTCACTGAAAAATATCATATACATTGGAGGGTTTTCCCTTCAAGAATCAAATCAAGGGTTCAACTGAGGATTTCTGTAGCAGTTACAAAATTAAAAGAAAACGAGAACAGAGAACCACCTGCAGCGACAGTCTATTCCAACGAAAAGAAACCGATATTTAAACCCCAAGGCAAGATTCAAATGTCTCCACTTTCTCCACGGGAAGAACTACAAAACCCTAAAATAAATAAATAAATAAATAAACAAGAACGACAAACCCTCGCAACCAGCACCCCTCTCAACCCCAAACTCCCAAAACCAACCATCAAAAAGGAGAAGGATTTACGAGCTACCTGGAAGGAAACGAACTGGGGGACCAGATCCATGGCCTCCTGCGCGATCTGCTCGGGATTAGCAACACGATTCATCGCGAAGAGAGCCGACCGGAGGTCGACGGCGGAGGAGAGAGACTAGGAGGGGCTAGGTCTATCTTGCCGCTTTCCAGTGTTTCGAGGAGACAGAGCTGCGAAGTAGAAGAAGAAAAACAACCCACGAAATCGCAACATCGAACACAAGAAAAAAATATTAAAATCGGAATAAAGAGCGAAAATTAAGAAATAACAAAAACCCTAGAATCACCGGAGCCGACGGAAACCCTGCAATCGTAACGCAAGCAACACGAGGAACCGCATCGTGATCGCGAAGGAGGCGAAGGGAAGTTCTTAAAGCCGTAAAACCCAAAAAAAACTTCCTCACCGCAGGGGAACCCAGATCAGCTGCTGGAAACCCAGAAGCGGCGCCAGGTCAATGTGAAATCGAAACTGGTCCGCAAATCGACGGGACGGGGAGGACGAAGGGAGAGGGAAAGGGATCTGGCGAAGAGATGGGCATGGATCTGAGGCTTGGGCTCGAAGGGGAAGGGCAAGGAGGAGGGGGAGGGGGAGGAAAAGAAGATGGAGAGGAGACGAAGAGGAGAAGCGACGAGACGGAGACGGAAGAGGAGGAGGAGAGTGGGGAGCGTCTCTGTCTGATTATGAGCGGGTCGTTCTTCCACTCCGATGCCGCCACGTGTACAAGATTTATATATAAACCGACACAGAGCTGGCGGATCTCGGCCTCGGAGAGCTGAGCCTGCTTCCCGGCCGCGCCTCCGGCGAGCAGGCGGCGGATGATATTGTCGAGCACCGGCGTGTCCATCGTGCCCATGGAGCTCGTCGTCTTCGTCATCTTGTCCTCGTCCTTCTTCTCCACGGAAGAAAGGCGGCGATGACGACGACGAAGAAGAGGAAGCGGGAGGAGTCCGGGGGTTGAAAATCGCGCGGATGATGCCGGCCGTGGCCGTCCTTCGTGGATTTTTTGGGCCGTTTGGAACGAGGTCAAGGTCAAAAAAGTAGAGGGAGGAGTAAAATGTAAAACGTTAATACGATCTGTTTGGTTACTAATCTGTTTAGCAGATGATTAAAATTTTTTTGTGAATAAAAATGCCCTCCGACATCGCCAATTATGCACACAGTACTGTTTATCTTCTTTGCTTGTAAACGACGTCACCGGCTGAGCTCGCGCACGGAGCTTGCAGGCCGAGCTCGCGCGGCGGAGTTCAGCTTGTTGGGCTGCGGCGTGGAGGGTAGGGTTTCGGACGGTTCAGATCTGAGCTGTTGGATCGAGATCCGACGGTTTAGATCAAATGAGGACATTTTAATTAAAATATTATTGTAATTTAAATAAATTAAATAATATTAGTGCGATCAAAATTTTAATATTTGAAAAATAAGAATCAGCCTAGCTCTGACCCGTTCCAGACTACCCCTTTGTGTGTCTTTGTGGACCTCCAAAAGGCCCCTCAAATTGGACGTTCGGCTGACGTGGACGGCGGACGTTATTGCCTTATTGGTGCAGAATCTTCGGTTGTGTTTTATTTGTTGATGCCGGCTAGTCGTCAACGGCATTAAATTTTGAATTTAGTATTACTGTTCAGAGAGTTTCGCTATTAGTGTTTTAAAATAAAAAATAAAAAAATCCTTATATATAAATATATTATTATATGTATATATAAACACTTTAATTAATATATAAATATTTTACTCATATATAAATATTTAATATAAGATATAATATTTAAAAATAATGACAAATTTATATTTTTATCGAAAAAATTAACTGTTTAAAAAACTGATTTTGAATTTCAATATTTTTTAAGAGTTGATAAAGAATTTTTAAAATATAAAATACTGATAAAGAATTTCAATATTTCTTGCTGCTCACGGAATTTCGCTAAATTTTTATTTTTAAAAAAAACGATAGTGAGTATGAAGTCATTCTAGCAGATAAAATTCAATAAATGACAGTGTTTAAGAATTTAATTATAAAATTAATACATAAAAGCATTTTAAGTTAAGAGTCCGGTGCATGCGTTTCAAGGAAAGTGCATCCCGGACAAACCGAAGTGCTTATATTTCGACATGGCAAAATTTATTTAAAATTTTTTTTAACTATTTACAAGCGTATCTCGCAATTTCGGTATTTATTTTAATAAGAAAAAAAAAAAAAAGGAAATTTCGACGCGACCTCGCTGACGACAATCCAAAAGCGGTGACCAGCGAGGCAACGCAAGCCACGCAAAGAGCGCCGTTGACCACATCAAAAGCGAGGTCACCGCGGCATCTTCGCCACCACATAAAATATTACAAACAGCTTCTTCCAGAATAACAAGAAAAAAAAAAAATAATACCTGGAAGCTTCGAAGAGACGCTTCGCCGCTTCGTTCCCTTCACGAGGCAGCCTCCGCTTTCGGCTCGCGGGTCCCCAGTGATCTCGCCCGGAACGTTTTCTGTTCCGGCCGACCGCCCTAAACCGGATTCAGTATAGCTGAGCATATCCACTGCTTCGGATAACCAAAACCGGCTGGAGTACCACCAATCCAAAACCAAAATGAAAACCGAAACTGAGATTTCAAACCTGCTACGGCGTTGGATAATGATTAGAACACGCAACTGTCGACAACTCAACGCCAACAAATAATAGTATCTCATTCAAGAGCTTCACGGCTTCTTCTCACCTCGCCCACTTGTCATCCTTCTTGCCTATATGTACACCCCTTCACCTCTCTTCTCCAGTGCATCCAAACTCTTCATAACAAAATGGCTCGAGCTCTCGCTATCGCCTCTTTCGCCAGAGCTTTTGCTGCCAGGTAATAATGATCATCTTAGCTACAATCGAAACATAACTACATGTATTCGTTAACTTACCGTTTCTGATGCATCAGCACTAGGGGCTTCTCTGCAACAGCAGCGCCAACAGGAAGAGCTGCGGAAGAGAAGGCAGCTGCTATGGTCAAGAGCAAGAAAGAATCCCCGGGCTCATCTTCTCCATCTTTGTCTTCCTGGTTTCCTGATCCAGTGACTGGATATTACCGGCCAGCGAACAGGCGCCCGGAAGTGGACGCAGCTGAGCTGAGGGACGCGCTCCTGTCTAATAAATCCACTTGAGAGAACTGTAGCTTCTCATACTGTTTCTTCGGCTGTGTTCTGGCATCTTCTAGGGCTGTCCATCAGGTGGAGATTGGAGAGCATGTGCTTCCCCTGTATCCAAACCCTTGTACCACAAATCAGATATTCTAGAATCTAATGCTCTGGAAGTTGAAAAAATGTTATGCATCTCAAAAAATAAGAAAAGAAAATGAAATCAATGCCTGATTTGTTGTGTCGGAAGTCAATTCAGACTGATGATGAACACATCCAATGGTCGAAATTTTTCACAGGAACATTAATTTGAGCAACAAGAGTTTATCCAATAACAGCCTTAATTTGAGCAACAAGAGTTTATCCAATAACAGCCTCAGGGGAAAGATAAATATCTCGCATATAATCACCTTGCAGGTTCAGTGCTGGAAATTTCAACATGAACATTAATTTGAGCAAAATGAGCTCATCCAGTAACAGCATCAAGGAAAAATCACCTTGTACGGAACATATCAGAGCGTAAGGCTTCTGCGAAGTGGAAATAGCATGAAAGTAATCACCTAGATGGCTTGCAAACCATACCTGAAGAAGTATTGAGTACGTTCTCTCGATTCAGCAAAAGAGGAAGTAATAAGTGAGTTCTCTCGATTCAACAAGATATCTTCTACAAGTAACATGAATCCTTACGACTTGTTCGGATACAACATTTTGACAAGTATGCTGAGGCTGAATATTCAATGATAATGCTGATGCATACGAAAAAAATGGTGGACCGATTCCAAATGATTCCTTGTAGAAATTGGTCTTCTGGTTTCTGAATTACTAACAAAATAAATAAAAAGAAGGACTGGAGCCAGACAACATTAAAAGTTTAAAACACCAGAACAGTTCCGTATAATCTGATAAGACTTGATTACTTATCTTTGTTGACCCAAGGAAGGCTTAAAAGAAATGGAGGTAGAGACAGATGGAACAATGTCTGATCCAATCCAGTCTCGTTGGAAGGTCAGGATGGATCAAATACAATCATTTTATGATCGAAACATTTAGACTTTTGTTGAACCAACGTAATACCAGGATCTCAGGCTCTTATCAAAATTGTTCCTGTTGTAACTGTAATTATTCAGTGAAGCCTACGCCAAAATCATGGTGCTTACTCACAATTCCTTGATACTTGTGGTTCATAAATACCCAAATAGTTGAGAAAGCCCACATAAACTAGTTGTATTGGTGCCAGACTTCCAGTGTAAGACACTATTCATATGCAAGGATCTAATTCCTGCTGCCGAATTCATAATCAAAATTCAATTTAACAACTCACTCCAGGGATGCATTCTTCAAATATTACCATTGGTAGGTGTGATTGAGGATCACTCAAACTGACAGATAAATCCCCAGTTTTAGGAATCGATTCGCTATGTATGGCCATTTAAGGGATGACATTCTAAATGATATGAACAGCAAAAACATATAATGTATCACATGTCTTATGAAAGATCTCTCATCAGCCAGTTCTCATGAAAAGGAGCCACGCCACCCAAATATATATATATATAATTAATAGATCTCCCTAATCAACCGATTCAAAGACTTGGAAAGCGATCACTTGCACGCTACAGCAACAACCAGCTTAAACGCTAAAGCAGCAAGCAGGACAACTGTCACTCCGTGTTAAGAGTTATATTTTTTTTTACGCCATCAACGGCAAAATTTCAGGGTAGAAATTCGCTGTGCGATAACAACCATAAAGGTGTTCACGAAACCATAAAGCAGCAACATTTATCCACAGAAACCTAAACCTAAATCACATCAACAAACTGTGTATATAGCCGTGTTTGAACACGTCAATCATACCAGAAGATCTCAAGTAACTCGTGCAACCCTAAAGCAACCACCTTTGATTCAGAAAATTTTCAATCCATACAGACAAGTCAACATCCAATTATCAATGTTCATGGAAGATGAGATGAACACACTCATCACTGATCAGTGATCAAGATCGAAACTGACAATAACAAACCTCAACTCCCATCAGAAGGGCCTTCTCAGAGAAATCCGATCTTCGTCCCGCGGAACCGACACGGCATCGCAATCCATCCCGCACCCGCACTGCGGGCACTCGGAGAAGTTATCGACCCCAAAGTCGGCGGACGCGATCCCGACGGAGAACTCGAGCTGATCTCCGCGGCGGTCAACCTCGACGATGCCGACCCAGAAGACGAGGAACTTGACGCTGACGCCCTTGAGGTCGCGAAGCTTGCCGCGCGAAATTCGGCCCGAGATGGAGGACTTGTAACGGAGCTGGTAGGAACCCTGGATGGAGAAGGCGCAGCTGCCGTTCAGGTAGGCAGTGAAGGCGCCGGTGGTGGGGTCGAGGTCGTAGCCTAGGGCGCCCTTCGGGAGGAGGCCCACGGGAAGATCGTAGGACTCGAGGACCTCGTAGGCGGTGGGGGTGGTGGTCACCAGGAGCGGTGAGCTCACGGCGGAGGAGGTGATGCTCATAAGGAGAGGGAAAAGAAGAAGGAACAAAGCGCTCATCGTGCGGTGCGGTGCGGTGCGGTGCGGCGCGGCGCGGTGTCCTCGGTGGAGATGGAGGAGGGTTGATATGGAATTGGAAAATTCGGTGACGTGGCGTGAGGGGTTTCGACACGTGCTGGGAACGTGTCGATGGGAGCAGAGTAGGTGGTTGTCGCGGCTCGTGATAGCAGACTGCAGGACGTCGGGGTTCTTGTTTTCATCGGATCCAACGAGGACGATGGCCACAGGTTTGTAATCGCCGTCGATTTTGACTAGCGATTCGTGACACTGACAAATCGTGTTTTTTCTTTTGGGCAAATAGAATAAACATAATTACGGAAAACTCCCTCTTGGTTTATAGTTTTTTTTTAGATAATTACGTACAAACCCCGTAATTAACTTTAATTACGTATAACCTCACCTAATTTCCGGAATTACCCCACATATCGTTATTTAATCAAATTTTTTCCAAATAATTCCGATTTTACCCTCGGTTATTTTTATAAATACACCCTTAAAAACTTATTTTTTATATTTTACGACCCGAAATTCGATTTTTTTGCAAATAACACCCCGAAATAACTCTGATCTACAGAAAAGTCCTCGAAATTCGGATTTTTGCAAATAAACCCCCGGAAATTATTTCGATTTACAGAAAAGTCCCCGAAATTCGGATTTTTGCAAATAACACCCCGGCGCGCGGGCGGGAGCGGAGGAGGAGGCCGGCGGCGGGAGCGGAGGCGGAGGCCGGGCGGGCGGGAGCGGAGGCGGAGGCGGGCGGGAGCCGGCGGCGGGAGCGGAGGCGGAGGCCGGGCGGGCAGGAGCGGAGGCGGACGCTGGCGGGAGCCGGCAAGGGAGCGGAGGCGGAGGCCGGGCGGGCGGGAGCGGAGGCGGACGCGGGAGGGAGCGGAGGCGGACGCGGGCGGGAGCGGAGGCGGAGGCCGGGGCGCCGGCGTGCCGACACCCGGGCACGGACGGCCCAGGCCGACGCCGTTCCGCCCCTGCGTGCCGTCTCGCCGGCGCCTCGGCCTCCGTCCCGCGTGCGGAGGCCGTCCGCGCCCGCGTGCCCTCGGCCTCCGTCCCCGGAGCGCGGGCGCCGACGCCGGCCGGCGATGGTCCGGCGAGGGGTGTATTTGTAAAAATTAGTTTTAAAATTTCGAAAAATTTAGATTTATTTTATAAAAAAAAATTTAAGGCTTTTTTAAATATATAAATATTAAATTTGTATTTATAAATTTAAAAATCATTAATGTCTTTCTTGTAAAATTTTACTTAAAATATGATAAAAAATATAGACTTATTTATAAATAAAAATATTGAAGGGGTCTATTTGTAAATGTACAACATGAAAATTGTAATTTTAAATTTTAAGTTTTGAAACCTTTTGATGAATTATTTGTAAAATTTACTTATAAAATAAATAAAATTTGGACTTATTTATAAAGAAAAATATTAAATGTGGTCTATTTTTAAATGTAAAAATAGTAAACTTGTAATTTGAAATTTTAAATTTTAAAACTTTCACCGTATTTTTCGTGAAATTTAGTATTAAAAATGATTAAAATATTAATTTATTTAAAAAAATCAAGGGATCTATTTGTAAATATATAATATGAAACTTGTAATTTTAAATTTTATGTTTTGAAACGTTCGATGATTTATTTGTAAAATTTACTTATAAAATAAATAAAATTTGGTCTTATTTATAAAGAAAAATATTAAAAGTGGTCTATTTTTAAATGTAAAAATAGTAAACTTGTAATTTTAAATTTTAAATTTTAAATGCAAGCAACTTTGGGTGTCTGTGCCAAATGCTCTGCAAGTACTTCCTCCATGTTCAAGGAGACAACCTGATAGGCCTAAAAAGAAAAGGATTAAGGATCCAATCGAAACATCAAGTAGAGCAATATATACTTGCAGTAAATGTGATCAGCTGAGACACAACAAGAGAGCGTGTAAAGAGTCTCTTGGACTACAACAACAAATTGATGTTTCTGGATTTAGCAGTAATCAACAGTCAGTGGGAAACCAATATGTTGAAGAACGTGGCAAGGGAAGAGGAAGAGGAAGGTTTACTGTAATGACTTCAAATTTTAGTATGCATTTATTATGTGAGTTTTTCTTTTAAAAAATTGACAATTTTTTTTTATTTTATGTGATTTTGAAACAATATATTAATAAATGTCACTGTATTTTTTTGCAGGATGTTCGTCAGATCTCTAGGATCAATTTTGATTGGGAAAACAATCTTCTCGAAAATGATGATGATGTCATGTTGCTTGGTTATCATAACTATGAGTGCAAGTGCATATTTCTGCTAGATAGACTGGGGAGAGTTAGATGACAAGGTTTTGGATTAGCGACTTAGGAGGAACTGTCATATCTTTTATCATCCACCTCTCTTTTCTTTTGTTGAATGAGAAATGAGAAGTGTTATTTTAGACACTTGTTTCATTAATGTTCTTCAAATTTTGATTTATAAGGAATAATAGAATGTTTCCTTTTTTGATTCAATAATGGAAGGTTTGCTTTTGTTGGACAACAGCAGAACTTGTTATATTGCTTTATGTCTTAAACTTTCTAGCTGTTATTGCTATCTGATTACTAATTAGGCTATATTGTTTTAGCAAGCTGCAAGCTTCTATTATTGTTATGGCAGGCTATATGTTATAAAATCTCAATAATAATTGTCATCCACTGGGAAGTGGCTTTCTTTATTATCTCCAGTTTTACATAAATAGGGTTTATCCTTTTGGTGGGAGATCTGGATCTGGTGTGATTTCTCTCCACACTCTTTCTTTAGTTATTTCAAAACTTAAAATTTAAAATTACAAGTTTCATATTGTGCATTTAAAAATAAATCCCTTGATTATATTTTTAATAAATAAGTCAATATTTTAATCATATTTAATATTAAATTTCACAAAAAAAGACAATGACGGTTTTAAAATTTAAAATTTAAAATTATAAGTTTACTATTTTTACATTTAAAAATAGACCACCTTTAATATTTTTCTTTATAAATAAGTCCAAATTTTATTTATTTTATAAGTAAATTTTATAAATAATTTATCGAAAGGTTTCAAAACTTAAAATTTAAAATTACAACTTTCATGTTGTACATTTACAAATAGACCCCTTCAATATTTTTATTTATAAATAAGTCTATATTTTTTTATCATATTTTAAGTAAAATTTTACAAAAAAGACATTAATGATTTTTCAATTTATAAATACAAATTTAATATTTATATATTAAAAAAACCCTTAAAAAATTTTTATAAAATAAATCTAAATTTTCTGAAATTTTAAAACTAATTTTTACAAATACACCCCTCGCCGGACCATCGTCGGCCGGCGTCCTCGCCCTCGCGCTGGGGACGGAGGCCAAGGCCGGACGGCACGCCAGCACTCGAGCACGGACGGCCTCCGCACGCGGGACGGAGGCCGAGGCGCCGACGAGCCGGCCTCAACCTCCGTCCCCGGCACGCGAGGGCAGAACGGCGTCGGCCTTAACCGTCCGCGCCCGCGTGTCGGCGCGCCAGCGCCCCGGCATCCGCCTCCGCTCCCGCCCGCCCAGCCTTCGCCTCCGCTCCCGCCCGCATGCCGGGGTGTTATTTGAAAAAATCCGAATTTCGAAGACTTTTTTGTAAATCGAAATAATTTTCAGGGGTTTATTTACAAAAATCCGAATTTCAAAGACTATTCTGTAAATCAGAGTTATTTCGAGATGTTATTTGCAAAAAACCGAATTTTGGGACGTAAAATATAAAAATTAAGTTTTTAGAGGTGTATTTATAAAAATAACCGAGTATAAAATCGAAATTTTTTGGGAAAAGTTTGATTAACTAACAATCGGGGGTATGGGTAAATATTTTCCAAAATAGGGAGTGTGGATAATTTCGAAAATTACGGGAATTATACGTAATTAAAGCTAATTACGAGGGATTGTACATAATTATCCTTTTTTTTTTGCGTCTTATCACTATAAAACAAATAAATTAATAAATAAGATTGACTAAAACTGATTTATTATATTAATTTTATATATTTTAAAATTAAAATCAAATTTCAATTGAATCAAAATCATACCGATTTAAATTAAAAACTAATTTTTTAATTCCGATTCTAAACTAATTCTAAACTATTTCTAAAATGGATATACCAATTATTTTAATTATATTTTAAAATATTTTATTTAACATTAAAATCTTATAAAAATTTAATTTTAAATATATTAATACTAATTTTAAATATATTATAATATATATATAACATAAAAAATATATTTTAAAATTTTACATTATATATAATTATATATATTTTAATAATAAATACGGTTTCCATATACTAATTTTTTAAAAAATATAAAATCGAAACCAAAATTGTACAAATCATTTTAAGAGCTGATTTTTCCATACCAATGGCTAGCCTTTCTTACTTCTTCCATACTTCTTAATCCACTGCTCAAGCATGGCAGTAGCCACGCGCCTTCAGCCTGCAGCTCGCCTTGGAGGGTCTTCCCTCAGCGTCCCCGGTTTGCCTGACAATGTGTTGCAAGTCTCTGCTCTTCAACAGCAACGGCTACACCGTTTATGACTCCCATGGCAGAATGGTCCTCCGAGTTGACAACTATGCGCACAACTGGCTGCATGAGACTGTCCTCACGGACTCCACACCGGCAATACCCTCCTTAAAGTCCATCAGTGCCAAAAAGTAAGCATCAACAATTCCCATTTGCTTCCTCCTGTCGCTCAGTAAATGATAACAGAATGTTTTAGCAGACGCAAGGCATAATAGAAAGCTGGGAGGCGTACAAGTGTGACAAGGAAGTGTTGGACTTAGCCTCCAAAGACCCCTGTTCAAGGTCACAAAGAACCTGATCGACCGCGGTCGCAGAGTATCAATGCCCTCGGGTGCTGGAGTTGAACCATGCGCATATTGGAGGAGCTGGTCAAGCCGCAAGCTCAAAGATCTACTGCATGGAGGCTGATGCGCCATTGATTGCTGAGGTAGCAGAAAATCGAAGTAATAGTCATACTCTGAATATTACATTATGTCTCATATTTGATGGCAGGTCAGCAGGAAATATGTGCATGAACCAAAGGAGTTGTTCTGCAGCCAGGGAAGGATCAAGCTTCAGTCATGGCTATGTTCATTATCACAAATTTGATGAAACGTTAAAACAAGGAGCAAAAAAGTGAAAACGAAAAGAAAGTCATCCAACTTTTGCTGCAAAAGTGACAGCTTTGGAGACTAATAATGTTGAGAAAAAGCAACAAAACTTGTATAGGTAGATAATAGAACAGATTTGATGTACCTGGAAAGATTTGACAATAAAACATGTTTCAGACTCCGCTCATCTTCATCTTTTCCCATCCTTTCCAAGAAGAAAGAACATTCATTTGTCAAGTGTTATATTATCTTTCCGCGGTGTCCCATATTGTCCTTGTAACAAAACACAATCTAAAGGAGTCCACTATAACCAAGTATTATTTTGAATTGGAAATGAAGTATAAAAAACCATAGCTTTCTTTTGGGAAGGTGATCAGCATTATAATCTGAAGTTAATAACTCAGACATATTCCCCAAGGCGACTTGTAAAATCACCTTTGCTGTTTACCATAAAATCTGCAACTAAAGAAATCTAACATAAGGTACTTAACAATGATAGGAGCAACCTCACATAAAAACAGCACACCAGATGTAGATTCATGTGATGCATAGCAATAATTAGCACTCTTTGAGAACATATCAGCAAAATAAACTCCCTTTCCAAACATATAACCAGTAACTGGTGCTTCTGGTGGAGCAATCCTCAATCCCATTAATAAAATAAAGTAAAAGCTATTGATGAAGTATTCTCAGATCAATATTTTTTTCAGAATTAGCTTTGAAATGTATGACGCAACATAATGTGCATGGTTTCCCTGGGCAGCAAAATGCCACTTGAAAATTTGGAGAAAAAGGGGGCAAGCAGAGCTGCAAATGCAACACAAAAGAAGAAATTGAACAAGGGAATGATCAAACCGTGGTAGACTCAATGACAAAGGCACACCTTTCATGAAGGAGACATTTGGATCTCTTTGTCGAGTGGACTTAATAAAAAAGAGCTAGTTGTGGTCCATGACTAATCCAGTTGAATAGTGGGTAAGATACTTAGAAATATGTGAGTGGGGTATGGAAACTGAGAATTACTAGCCATAGCAACCTAGATGAAAATGAAAACCAATTATTACTGCTGCTGCGCAAATGCATGGATCTGTTAAATAGCTGGAACCAATTCCTTCCTTCCTAACAAGTCAACAGAATGATTAAATGAATCCAACTGACTACAAGAAATATCAAGTGAAACTCAAATTACAGCAAAAGAACAATCTAACATTGAGGAACTCTCCAACCTGGATGCCCTTGTGAACAACTATAACCTAGGATCAAACACTGAGAAGTTTTCAGAGGACCCTGTGAAGTATCTTGCTTCAAAATAGATGATGAAGGAAAAAGCAGGAAAATGGAGGACCTTGTGAAAGAATCCCAGTCCAATTTTTGAGTTGAGAACCATGTCATAAAAGCATCCTATTTTTAGTACCTGAACACTGTAGAGACAGACATTAAGACATAGAGTACACAACATTCTTGATGAGATAGCGAACAAAGATACAGAAAAACTTGAGTCAAATTCAATTCGAATGACATGCTTTAGCTGCATATCCTTGAAAATAAAGGAGAGTCTCATTGGGGTGTTAATGTTCACCTTTTCCAAGCATTTCATTTCACCATGTCTAGAAACTTTAAAATTTTGTTTGGTATCAACAACAGAACTTTGTGTTTTCACATGAGTGTTTAGCATATACTTCTTATCTGGTCAAAGAAGTCAAATTAGCATGCTGAATTCTATTAGAGAATAGTAAAAAAGAATATGTTGTTGCACAATCAAAATCCGCAACTGGAGATTTAATGAACTTCCCATTGCATTGTTCCCTGCATAAAGGAACATAAGCTACACAAAAGCAATTCAACTGCATGCAGATCCATGTCAGAGAACATTAAATACAAACAAACACAATAACTGATATTTTGATCAGAAATTGAAAGCCAGCCACCAGAAAATTTTAGTCACTGTTTCTAGTTTTCAATGAGAATCCTACTAACAATACTTCTGTCATCCAATATGACTCATACAGTCCTGCATAATTTCAATCAGTGCATGATAATGCATGCATGCAATGAGTAAATACATGTTTCTTTGTGTTAAACAACAATTTACCATTGAAAATTCCTGAGAGTTTGCTCCAATTGGTACTAAATAACAGTGGAGTTGCTGATAACGGTATTGCAATGGGTCATCCTATAATATCATAAAAATGTCGATCAGCAATAGAGAAGGCAACATGAAAACAGTTCAAAGAGAAAGGCTGCAACACTACATGATAAAAATCAAAGAAATGGCAACAATCAGATGCAAATATATGGAGGCAAAAGAAGCTTCAAGCAAGGTAAAAATTTGTGGAAATGCAGACCTTCCCATAAATGAATACAAATATGCAGAAAATCTGGTATGGGTTTGATAAATAAATAGTGATTAAGATAAGTAGAAAAATCTTATTTTGCAGCAAATCGTCTTTGGAAAATCACATTTTACAGAGAAAAAAATGATAAGGAAGATAGTTTTCTGAAATTTCCTTGTATACAGATCAAATTTGAAAGAAAAGATGGCTTAACAAGAAAGAGAGAACTGCATAAGGGGAGGCAAAATTGGAACTGCTTTCCTGAAGTGCAATAAATAAGTTTCAACAAGAAATTCTTATAGAACTTGGTTTGAAGAAAAGTTGGAAAATTTTCTCTAACTTGACAGAGTCCAAATCGTGAGAAGTTCTCATAAAATTGTTCTTCAAATTGATCAAATTTAAAAATGAGTCCTAGTAGATTATATCCATATTGAAAATCTTACTTGCGTCTCAGCATCATCCTGCAAAATTTTGGTTGCATTTCAATATCTCCAAGTGCTGCCACCTTCAAATGCACAATAGAAGCAAGGAAATCTCAGAACATGGAAGATAAGCAATCTGAAAATTTAGCCTCAGGCTATACCATGCTCACATATATCAGCCAAGAAATAAAAAAATACTACAATAATCATCTCTACCATGTCTTCATCAAACTTGATAAAAACATTCAAAAGCAAACAAGTAAGAGACCTTGACACGAATATCCGCGAAAAAAACCCTAGATCTATTGATCCTGGATAGATTTCGGGAAGAGAAGAAGAAAGAAAGAAAGACGAAAGAATGGATAGGACTGCACCTCTGAGGAAATCCCGTGGGGCAGGCGTCGGGAAGCGACCCCCCGTGGTTGGAATCCGGCGAAGCTCCGGCGAATGAGATATCACGCGATCGGGGAGCCCCGACGTGCATGCGATGCGAGTTGGAGAAAAGGCCCGAAGAGTGGGAACGAAGGAGACAGATCATCACGGACCGCATTGCTCCGCCGCGCCGCCATTGCAAATTGAACTTGGGAGTCGAGTCCCGTCACCACCCCGTGAGTCTTGTGTGACTCACCACCAAAACGAGACAGTTTGTTTTGTAATATATATACATACATATAAGACTTTTGCGGTTCCTATAAAAGCCAGCTGTTCATCGATTGAAGATCATTATATTTCGTACCAAGAAAAAATAAACGAGTTTTGGCGCTCTTGATTTCTGGATTTTACAAATACGACCCTGAGAGTAGATATATTGCAAAAAAACCCTTTGTTTCATGACGTTCAAGAAAATACTGGATGTAAATAGTTGTTATTGTGGCTATGGTTATTCTTCTAGTTGTATGAGCTAGCGGAGTGGGATCCCACCCACCGGTGGCGCTCGCGCAACAAGAAAGAGAAAAGCGGGATCCCACCCACCGGTGGCGCTCGCGCAACAAGAAAGAGAAAAGCGTAGCAGCCTGAGCCCGCTGGGACGGTGAGAAATAAGTATTGCATGGCAAAAAAATATAACTCCAAACCAATCTGTGATCAAAATGTTACCTTGATTATTTCATGACTGCGTGTGCCCTACATCACCCTCAGCACCAATATGATACTCACTAATTGATAGATAGAGAACAAGACCATTGCGGAAAACAAGAATAAAATATAAAACGTGGTGCATAAATAAATTCATCATCCCAGGTTTACAAAATAGGTATATTATGGTAAGAGAAGCTTGAACAGCACAAGGAGTTCCACACCCCCACCCTCCCCTCAAAAACTTAATTGAAACAAACAAGTAGGCGACTACAATCACTCTTCCTCTCCCTCATTCTCAGCAATGTTAAAGTATCTCAATTCATATACGCCACGGTCTTTGTTAGATGCTATCACTCGAAGCCAATCACGAACATTATGTTTCTTCAAATACTTCTTTGTCAGATACTTCAAATACCTGGAGCACATTTTAAAAATGCACTATCAATAAATATCGGAACATAGGATAACCCTACAGAATGAGGCCGCAATAAGAATAAAGCTAGTCACACTTTACATTACACCTTACAATTGCTTTAATCATATGTAACCCCAAACATTTGAATAATTAGATATACCCAATGATGTAGGACAACTACATCCTTCTATAACCAAATTTGCAAGTCCTTAAAATTAAGTCGGTCAAAATTTGTATTTATTTCTAAGTCCAAGTGTGTAATAGTCCTAGCCCAATATGAAATAAGAGTTTTAAGTCTTATTGCTAGTCTATTCTAACTTGGATTCTAAGTTGTTTAAGAGCTATATATACAACTCCAAAGATTGTAACAAAAAAAGAACATTCTAAACAATAATATCCTATTATTTTGAGTTTATTCCCACTCTATCTTCTTTGTGGATTCAAGAACCTATCACGATGAGAAGACGGTGACTTTTCCTAACCACTTGTGCTTCCCTGTTGCATGATCCCACTAGGACTTCAAGTTCTTTATAAAAGCCCCCCCCCCCCCCCCCCCCCCCCGAAAACGAAGGCCATCTTGCTAAAATCTAGGATCACAAATAACTCTAGATGGATTTTACTGGCCCAATGTTTAGAAAAATGGCTAGAATACCCTTCTGTGAAAGATAAAAGATGGTGTCAGCCTCTACTAATGACTGATTCTAGGATCTATCAAGGTCTATTGGCTAGTATGTGTCATCCGTTGAACATCAATTTGCATCTAACATGACTTACACATTTCTGTCAATACTTGGATTGGAGTACCTTTGCCATAAAAAAGACTAAAAGCTTGGTAGTTATGGAGCATATCAAAGAATCACAAAAACAACAAACAGAACTTGGAGGAATTTAGTAAAGAAGTTGAAGTTTGACAGGCTCCTATCTAGTAACTCAAATCTCATATAATTTTGTATACTTATACATAATTATATCAATCTATACAGGGTTATATGTGGAAATCCCACAATTAACCAATTAACAAGGGTATAACCTTGAACATTCATCAAGAGACAATGTTCTACACCAACTACATTTTCTGAGTAAATTTTTTGTTATGGCAGGTAGTTATTCCTGAATGTCACAACAGACACAATATACGCATGTCAACAATTTTGCCCTCAAAAATTTCTAGAGCATCATTTTTTTCGATATTCACATAGATTGCATCAACAGAGGCATGAATATTTGTTGACATACACTCTATAACTCAACCGTTTTTTAATGTACAAAAAACATAGCCAACCCAAAGGGTAAGCCTCTCTAGTGATCTACTTGTCTAGAATCTAAATCATATCTGAAAAGAGAAAATATCCATCAAATATAGAAAAGCCAATAATAGCTCAATCATTTTCAGGTCAATTTATACACACATTCAGACTTAGCTTTAGAGAGAACAAATACATGGAAAACAATTGAACTGATTTTATGCTTATAATTCAAGTAAGATTTTATTATAATCAATTTGTTACCCGATTTGCATAAATGTGAAATGTCAGAAACGCAAGGAAATCCTTACATGAAGATGCCCAACAGTATTTTCAATATTTGACAATGTCTAAAGCAATAATTTACAGTTTTAACTCATCTAATGCTGTTCTTCTAATTCAAAAGCATGAAAATTTGACAGTAAACATCAAAAAAGCCCAAAAGTTAACTTTTGGGCAGTTCTACATTAACAAAATCCCGCAGAATCCTTGCTTAATACTTTTCCTATTTTCCTTTGATTACACAAGGAATTGATAATGCATTCATTTTGATATGGTCATATATACAGAAATACAATATTACCAATGAACTGAGAGATTTCCAATGTGATTCTCAAATGCTTCAAAGCCAGAATTGGTAGCTCCAATAGAAAGCACAGAACCACATAAAAAGCTAATTGCAGATCATTATCAATTTGTTAGCCGAGTAGGTTTTGTTAAAATCAAATTGCCACCAGAAGTGCACAAAAATTTAGTGTCAGAAACTTGGTGAAATCTTTATATGAGAAGATCAACAGTAATTCCATTATTTGATAATGTCTAAAGCAACAATTTACATTTTATACCTATCTTATGCTATCGTAATTCAAAAGCACGAAAATTTGTGAGTAAACATCGACAACAGCCAAAACTTAAAATTTGTGAGTAGACATTGACAAAATCCCACAGAATCCTTACTTCATACTTTTCCTATTTTTCTTTTTATTACATAAGGCAATCAATAATGTATTCAATTTGTATCGATAAACCAAGAAATTTCCAATTCATTTGTCAAATGCTTCAAAGCCAGCACTCATAGCCCCAATAGGAAGCACAGACCCGCATAAAAAGGTCATAATCAACTAGCGATGCATTTACTAATCAAGCAAAAGAACTAAAGTTCCAAACCAATAAATCACCGCCAGAAATTGAACAAAAACACAAGGATCTGAAGTAACAGTTACCGCTTGGAGAAGGGGCCGTCGGACGTGACGGTGATATTGGTCTTGTCACGGGTGACTGTGACGGCGTCGCCAAAAGCGCCAGGCTTTCCGCCGGCGACCTTGATGCGTTCCTGCAGGAACTTCTCAAGGGATGCGATGTCCATGATTTTGTCCTCCACAGGCTTCGCACAGTCGATCACGAACGTTGACCCCTTCTTCTTCCCGCCCTTGGCCCCCGCCGCCGCCGAACTGCCGCCGCGACTCATGTCGAAATATCTTTTCACCCGCTCCGGCTGGCGGCGTCTCTAGGGTTAGGGTTTTAAAGAAAATGAAGGTCGGAGAGATGGGGGGCAAGTATTTATATGAGGTTGCAGCCATTTTTCGCGATCGCATCGGAATTTTATGTATTAACCCTTCCATTATAAAATTTATGCATTGGACCCACTGACCCGCGGGAACTATTTTTTACTTACTATTATTATTATTATTATTATTATTATTATTATTATTATTATTATTATAGCCCATCATCTGTCACGTCACCTCTTTCTCATGAGCTCCATGTATCCCTGTGCAACACAGAAGAAATCTCAAAACATTGAATTTTTTAAAAAAAAATCCTAGGAATTACAGCATCTCGGCAACACACAGCACCCCTTAAGAATACTAGGCGTTAAACTAATTAGCTTAAAAAAATATACAAGAAGCTTCCCCTGAACAAATTTGACAGGTGGCATCTAAATAACTTAAAATCAAGGGGCTATCAATAATTTTAGGCATCTGAAATCCTCCATTTTCATCCATCAGCGGCCTATTTCCATTCCAAAAAACGATTGATGAAACACAAAAACCACTCTTAGAAAATATCAGACATAATATTGATTCAAAATTAGTTATAAATTCGCCAAAGCAAAATCATATGTAGCAAAACAGAGACATCTTTTCATCTTTAGTTCCAAGAACTGAATGAATTAATAATTTCCTCCAAATCAAAAAGAGGATGAGGCCTAACCAAAAATGGACCCAATCCAGAGGGTCCAAATGAACCTCAAACAATTAATGTATAATTAGTAAAAACTGTGTGCATATAGAAATGGGAGGCTGCTGTAGAATTTTAGTCTTTGTGTGAGTGTGCCAGAAACTGATTTGCGTGCTTGTCTGCTTCTGGACCAGAGCCGAACTTGTGGTCATAATATTCAACTGCAGCAGCTCCCACTAGCGCAGCCAAGGTTAGAGCCTGAGCATGCAACCTGAAAAAATGATTTCATCCAATTAAACTAAGGATTTCATCCAGTTAAACTAACTTAACACACATTCTAATGAAATGCATAACAGCTAATGCAAAAACACTCCTAAGAAATCTTGTTTGATATACAAAATAGTATACCCAACACAATGGACGTAAAAATGGATATGAGATATGGGAACAAAGATGACTCACAAAACACAATTGAAGCCACTAAAGAAATATTAGCTTAATTAGCATAGTATTAGCTTATAGTCCAACATATGTCAACAGGTGCATTTCAGTATAATCACACACTAAAGACAAGTTATTCCTTTGAGCTTTTGTTCCTATAGCCCAAGTAAACTATAGATTACACATCTAAATGATATGCTCGAAGAATCAAGAAACTTCTTCCACGCCTCAAAGTATTTTCGATATCCTCAAGACGCCAAGGCAAAAGAAAAGGATGGAACAAGTCTCAGATCTAGTTATCTTTGAAGAGAGTATAGTTTGGGCAATAGGTTAAAACAAAGAAGAAAGGCACTAGACAACAACAAGGCAGTAGCAACAATACATGGGTACTCTCTAACATCAATAGGTTTTATCATCCACCTCAAAAGAATAGCAAACCTCTTACTTTTATCTACCCAACAACATTTTCAAAAAATCCTCCCATTGCAAATATTGTCATATTTTGCAATCAATTTCTAGGTTCTCCACCCAAACAACATTTTACAAACTAGATCATCCTATTTCAATTTCATCAAAAACAGTGACAGCAAAACATATAGTCCTCCATTCATATCTGGAAAAGATCATATAGTGTTGACAAAAGTGAGGGAAGCAAAAGATATTGACTTGACAGTTGCCACAAAACAGAAGTGGCTAGTACAAGAAAGGAAACATAAGCTCACACCATCAAGGAGCAGCGCTACAAATCGCCTCCAAACAACTTAATATCCTCAAAAATTCTCCTATAAGGTAATCTAAGAACGTTCCTCCCATTTAGTATTTACCATCCTGCAATGAAGAAAAATCTAGAAAATACACCCATTACACAAGACAACACAAATATAGGGCAGGTTCTTAAATTTATATTGTACATCATTACTTTTTATTCATGCAACCAGTAGAATTTTTAGATCACATTGGCCTAAGCTTGATTTTGGTCTTAATCTCTCCATCAAATATGGAACTGGACTCATGGTTCTCTCCAAAATATCTCAAGACCATATATGACAGATTCAAATAATAGCTACTGTAAGTAGAAAATCTGTGTATATATGCAATTCAAGGCAACCATCACTTTACAATCAGTGTAAGAAAAACTCATCCAAGAAATGGCTCCATAATATATGGCTGCCTTCCAATCCAATCACCACTGAAAAAAGATGCAAAGAAAGACATACAAAGAAAAGGCTCCAAATCAGTTAGATAAAAGTTTCTTCGACATGATTCTCAGAAATTTGACACGAAAATGAGAAATCAGAAGTACTTGCAACTAGTTATTAGTGTGGGGCCTTTGACGTTCCCAGAACCTACTCTAGCTCACTATAAAGCAAAGTTGGCTTCAACCAAGACTGTCCAAGCAAAAGATGATGATAGATTGAAAAAGAACAGAATTTCAAACCGTCAAGGTAATTCTATAGATAAACTGATCTATGGAAACCTTTTGCAGTGCTATCCTAAAAATCCCTTGTGAGAGAATTGTTCAATAATGAAGAGAAAATTTGGACATGAAGCCATAATAAAAGATTATTCGAATATAAGATGCATTACTCTCTTCGTGCTAAAAGTAATTCTAAAAGACTGGCCAAAACTTGATTTGGGGTCCGAATGTGTCCCTCACATATTGAAATCTCCAGGTTCTGTCAAAATACTGCAAAGATAACCCTGCAAATTGAAATAATAGCTATTCCGATACCGATTTTCCAATTAACAACCATCACACTGGAATAGCCGTCCAAGAACGAATCGAGTTCAATCACGCAAACACATAATTTTTAAAAAAATATTGAAAATGGTTTCCATAGATCTAAATGATATTTTCTTGCAAAAAAGAGAGAAAAAAACTCGAGTGGAATTTTGGAAACAAACCTTGCGTGGATGATCTTCACGCTAGGCTTCATGTTAGGGCGCGACCAGTTGTACGCCATCGATCCCGTGATCCCGCTAAGCCAAAGGCACCCTTTTGATTCCCAAAAACAAGAAACACAACCAAAATAAACAACAGATTCAACAAAAAAAAAATCGATCGATCGAGGCGTCCTGAAAACCCTGGTTATAAAAAAAGTCAAGAGGGAAGAATGGTGGGAATTCAAGGGATTACCCACGGCGCGGAGCTTGTGCTCAACAACCCACTTCCTGATCGATTCCATCGTGCTTGGCTTCTCCGCCATTTGCCTTCTTCTTCGATCCGTCTTTCTCCTTGGAGTTCTTTGTCTTTCCTTAAAAGAGGAGAAGTAAAACGCGAATTGATCGGCGGCGGTGGGTTCTCTTTATTGATCGGTTAAAGGCTGTCGGGTCGCCTTTTATCTGTAAGTGATTGGATGATTTCTTTGGCGCCATTTTTGATTGAATGAAAGCTCTCAAACTCCGTCGTCATATTTAGACCAGTATAAATTTAACACGTGGACACACGTGGCTTTATTTCCCTGTACATGAGCTGGGGTGGATCCGTTCTCATCCGATCTTATGTCCACCACTGGACGAGTTGGTGGAATCTTAAGCGTGTATTTCTATTATTTTGACAAGAGTCCGCATTTTCTTAAATAAAAAAACTCAAGAGGGCAAGATCCAGGCTGTTGAATACCAATCCAACGGTCTAAATGTGTCGGATTGTACAAAGCTGTGCTTTACATGTGAAAGCAGAAGACACTCATCTATTAAAGAATAAAAAAAAGAAAATTTTATTAAAATATATTTTTATTGGCCAATGAAAAATTGCTGTTCCGCTGTCTCAAAAGATTCAATATACATGCATTACTGAGCATTTGACTAAAAATCAAAAAGATTTTATAAAGATTAAATATTTTAGCATAGAAATATAAAAGAAGATATTGGGCAATCTAGATAAAAAAAAAGGACCGAACCTCCGAAAAAAATCATTACACATACATAGATAATATCAATATCAATCAAGATCATCGACTCTTGCTAACATGCAAAATTAAGATAAAATCCAATATTTTTGGAATCAAGGCAATTCAACTATATTGGCTGGAAAAGAGCATAAACTTTCATTAAACCAAAATTTTTTAAGAGTTCAAGCCTAAGAATTAAATTAAAAGCTACAGGAATCAAAGAACTAACTGCAACATTTAGAAGCTAGTAGAACGGCTCAATAAATAGCAAAAATAGCTTGAGAACATCTAAATCTATAACTCATCAACTCTCCCAACCAGTGGAAGCTGAGGCAGGAGCACCGGCCTCAGGGGCGGCATTGTTCATCGAAGGAGCAGCGGCTGCGTCCCATCCATCTGCTACAACACCTGATTACCCGATTGCAAAGCAAGTAAGACAAAAACTTCCGCAGATCTATGATAAGCAATCACATATTTCAATAAAAATGTTCATCATAATATTGGTTGAAAAGATGTTTCAATAAAATTTTTTGAATTTTGGCATGTAAATATGCACTTTTTAATTGATATAGATCATTAACACGTCTATGTTTCTACAATTTTAAGATTCCCTTGACTAACATATTCACTACCAACACATTAATCATTCCAGACAACTGATCCGGGTTTTAATTATCAGCAAACAGTGGTTATCTATTTGGAGGAAAAATTATTTGGAAAGAGGAGCTGACCTTGAGTTGCAGTCTGAACAACCCCTGATACTGGAGGAGCAACAGCAGGCGCAGCTCCAGCATCAGGTGCATTCCAGTGCTGATCTACAGTCCATTGATCAGTAGGAATCATGCTGGTGTATTCTGTAACTGCACCAAAGTCTGGGGCAACAGAAGCCTTTTCCTCTTCTTGTTCCTTGGTTTCCTCGGGGTCTCTATAGAAGAAGAGGTCAACCTGCAAATGAAACAAAACCACTGATGCTCATTAGCAAGGGTGAATATGTTTCCAATTTAAGTAGAAAGTAGCACACCTTTTATAGCAACGAGAGTAGAAGCATAACATCAAAAATGGATGAGGTTATTTAAGGAAATAATCACATTTCATACCACATGCAAGACTTACTAGAAAAAAATTAATAGCTTAAATACGAGTTATTTAATTACTATAGGCAATAAGAATCTATTAAAAGGCACAGCAATTATATACAAAATTTAATTAAAATTAACAATTAAAGGTGGAAATTGTCATGCTGTAACATACCATCACATCCCATTTATGTCCAGGAGCAATGGTACCCCGCATTTGCAAAACCATTCTAGCCAACAACCAGAAGAGGCATCCAATACTGTGCTTCCCCTTGTTATTGGCAGGAATGCCAATGTCAACATACCTCATAGGGGAATCAGTGTCACAGAAAGCAATTGTCGGAATGTTACCAAGTGAAGACTCCTTGATGGGCTACAAAAAATGCAACAATATGAGGCACAGAGCAAAGTAGTAACATAGCAACAATAAACATCAACAAGTAGTACAGCAGACCTACCTGGTGGTCCGTTCTAGGATCAGTGAGGATCAGAAGACGAGGCTCGCTGAAGGATGTCTGCAACTGATTCGTAAAGGTACCAGGAGTATGTCGCCCTGCAATGGGGTGCGCACCTGTGTACTGCGCAAACTTCAATACTGCTCTCTGACCATATGGCCTTGCAGACTGAACAATGATGTCTTTAGGGTTCTCAATAGCAGAAATAACTCTTGCAGCCAATTGAAGCTTCTCCCAAGTTTCTCCAAGGTTGATAATGAATATTCCTGAGTACATGCAGATAATACAAGATTAGTATGAGGCTGCAAATAGGAGATCTAGGTAATGGAGATTCCTGGGCACATGCAGAAGACACAAGACCAGTATCTCAAACGATTAGGAGATCTAGGTTTCAGAAGAAAAAAAAAAGGCATGGCGATGGAGTCCTTTTGTGCATTATCGATCACTAAGGGACCCCAAAAACTCAGGAAAACAAAGAGAATAATAAAAGCACGAAGACTTCCATCGTCTAAGTAAAACTAAATCCAAGACAGCAAGCAATTACCGAAAAGTTAGATTCAAATAGAATAGTAGCTGCACAATAATATTCATCAAATATGTTCGGATATTTATAGAGAAAAGATATATATTTTACTCAAAACTAAACGTTTTGTGTTGTAGCAGACTTAGACTCAACAATTGCATTACGTCACAATATAGAGTATTGTCTGATAATTCAAACAAACAAAGAGGAGGTTTTTTCCATCACAAGTCCTCAAAATTCCATAAAATCATATGTTTCTATAACGTTGTTCTTTTTCAACATGATAAAACTTGTTTTCGAGTCATGAGATCCTAACAAAGGTATTTGGCCGCTCAAAACACAAAAATTTATCACCTTTCACAAAATCACAAAAAGGTCACGACTTTTTGACTAATCCGAACAATGCATGCTGATTCACAAACGTAAAACGCAACAAAGAATCGGATTACTCCTTGTAATCAACAAAAGAAGAAAAAAACTAGGGAGTACCGTCGGAGCGTCGATTGTAGGTGTAGCGCTTCATCTGGAAATCGCAGTTCTTCGTGCCGAGGTGAACATGAGCGGCGACCATCATCCGGATGTCCTGCTCTCTGGTCGTCATCGTCCTCGCTGCCGCCATCGTTCCTCGAGTCGAACTCCTCCCTCCGCTTAGGGTTTCTGACGGCGACTACAACTGAAGAGAAGGAAGCGGGAGCACGGTAATGAAGGGGCGGGGCTTGTACGGCCCTATATATAGTGGCGTAAACGAGCCGCGGCTTGTACGGCCCGATATATAGTGGTGTAAACGAGCCGATATATAGTGCTCCACCAATAGGGCTCGAGCATGGTTCGCTCTGAACCCGAGCAACGGCTTGGCTGAGCTTATGAGTTCAAATGAGTCGGATTCAAGCAGAACTAGAGCCGAGTCGAATTTAACTTAAATATAATTTCTATTAATTATTTTTTATTAATTTATAATATTTAAATAATAAATTAATATAATAATACTTAAATATAAAAATCGATTAACTATCTCATTATAATTAAATAATTGGAAAACATAATATGTTATACCTTATATAATATATTTTTAAAATTAAAAAATAAATAAGTTTTTCAGTTGAAATTGAGTAAGTCCGTTTAGCTCAAACTCAATCTCTTAGAAAATAAGCCGAGACAAACTTGAAACTAGTTTGAGCTGCTCTTATTCGGGTTGTGTAATTTGATTGAAAATCAAATCAAATCTAACTAAATTAAATAGACCGAATCAAAATTTTTTATTTTAAAAATTGAAAAAACTAACCGAATTGAAATGCTACAAAAACAGAATTAAAATCTAACCAAAATATTTCGGTTCAGTTTGGTTTAAACGAAAAATTAAAATTTTAAATCGATTTTATTTTTTTATTTTAAATTCAATCTTATTCAAATTGAAATCAAAAATCAAAACCAAATAATATTATGTATATATATACAAATGTAATTTGGTTTCATTCCGTTTTTACAATTTTTTAAATCAAAAATTAAAATCAAAGCCAAACACCAAAAATTTTTATTTTAAAAATCAAATCAAACCGAAAATCAAATAAATTAAACTGAATTAATTATTTAATTTTGATTACATCGGTTTATTCAATTTGAACCAAATAATGCATGTCACTGGCTCTAATCTCTTCTACCTGAGACTATTAACGGGCTCGGACGGACCTAGACCTATTGGATTATACTTGCACCAAAGATCGGGCCGGCCTAATCCAAAACTGATGAGCATTGCAGATAGGCCGTCAGAGCAGTTGAAAGACTCGCAAAACAATGCCTGTTTAGTTCAACTGAAGCTTGCCTACCAACTGAACCAAGACAAAAATAAATAGTACACGAACTTCTCGTAAGAGGGCAAACTCAAGATGCGGCCATGCCTGCCACTGCTACCATATTCTGGCTCCTACTCCTCTTTCCGACACTCATCATGATCACAGAAACCAATGGCGTTCGATCGATAAGCTCATCGACTCTGGTGACGCACTCCAACTTCCTCCGGGCAGCGGTGCATGGCGGGAGGCAGAGGAACTTGTGGTGCTCAGCCGATCCAAATGTATGCCTGGACAAAGAGAAGAACCCCTGGGAAGGCACTACTTGCTGCTTCCAGAGGTTCTGCAAGGACACCATGAATGACCATGAGAACTGCGGTGAGTGCGGCCACAGGTGTGCTTATGGACTGGCATGTTGTGGCGGCCAGTGCACCAGCCTTGAGACGGATCCCGAGCACTGCGGCTCCTGTTACTATGCATGCCCGGGCCAGCTTGAGTGCAGCTTTGGTATGTGTGGATATGGTGGCGCAGACCTGTGAAAGCCTTGGATGGGCATGGATCTCTTGTTTTTGTTTCGTGCTTGCTCAAACAATAAGTTCTCCAACATCACAAGTGTATTCATTTACATTTAGCTTGCGTCCTGCATTGTTTAAAGTGTTGCTGCTTTTCTGTGTCCTCTTTTTTGTCATCGCAAATTACAATTCAAGTTTGTATGTTCCAATAAATTTCATCTAAAATCCGTGGACCTTACGTCTAGTTCACCAACCCTTCTTAATAAACATATCCACCAGGAGTAGGTCGAATCTAAATTTGGTATGACCTAACAAAGAACATAACCGTTAATCCTGATAATGTTTTCATGAAGTAGTGAAACTTTCAAGTATGCTTTAAAATTTCGGCTTCTGCAGAACCATTTTGGCCTTCAAAAGTTTCGGTTCTATGGTTTTGACTTTACAGTGAGCAGTGGTGGCGAGCACATCAAGATTGCGCAGAGCAATAGCAGCGAAGCAGTGAACAACACGCAGAACAAAAGCGATGGAGCAGCGAGTAGCGTATGGAACAGTGAGTAATAGTGGAGTAAAAACAACAAGCAGTGAGCAACGACGGAAAAGAAGTAAATGAATAGCGAGTGGCGGTAAAACAACAAACAGAAACGGAGTAGAAATAGCGAGCGGCGGCAGAGTAGTGAGCAGTGGCGGAGCAAAAGCAACGAGCAGCAAGCCTCTATCGAAGCAAAACAAGTCTAATAGTTTATTTCAGTCTGGTTTTGCCATCTTTTTTTCTACTCTCGTCACAAGCATAAGAAATTTCTTTGCTTCTCTATTTTTGAGCAACAGCGGAGCCACGAGAGGCGGTGGAGCGAGTACATCCTTCCGGAGGCAAAGTGAGCACATCCACCCAAAATTAATGCGAACGGTGGTACTTTGGCCGAGCTCTTAGAACTCTTCTATTAACGTGCTTATCATTCTGAACATGGAGAAGGTCTTCATCTTCTCCTATGTTCACTACAACTAGGACAATGACTACCATAAAGTATCTGAACAGTGCAAGTATCCTTACACCTTCTTCTTCTCCACTATCGAGTCCAATAATAGGATCTAACAGCTCCATTGATCCACTCATTTTCGATGAGAGCCAACCCAAGTCGGTGACCACCTCATTGCCGACGAGACAACTCGCTTCTTCAATAGCAAGATGGGATCCAAACTCCTCAAATATAAACAAAGGTAACAATACTGCAAGTACCCCTGTTCATGATGTTGTTCATGATTTTGTTCATGATATGTAAGCTATGGAATCCAGTCGATGTAAGTTGATGCAAGTGGATGCAAGTTGCATGGCTATGAATTTAAGTTGTGACTTGTTTGTTTACTTTTAATAATTAAGATTAGCAACTACGTTTTATTAGTTAGTTTAGACACTTTAGAGTGTGATGTATTTTATTACCTACAGGATAAGGATAGTAATGCACATATAAGTGTCTGCTATTTCTTTTTTCAATATTGAAGTGATTGTGAGAGAGATTAGTATCTATTATATGAAATAAGAGTAAATATTCTGCAAAACAATGTGTTTAAAATTTTTTCTTCGATGTGTTACTATTAATGTTTTATTTGTAAAGTATTATAAGTCTATTGTTTTCCTTCTAATTTAGGTTACAATCATATTCAAGAAAGATGAAAGAAATTCTTTTAAATTATGAATTATTATACGTGTCATATATAAAATTTCAATTGCAAAATATATAAGGTTTATAATTTTTTATTATTAGGGATAATACAAAAATTTGGGTTTGCTAAACTGCCAACTAACAAATTAACCAACAAACCTCGTATGATTCTTGGTTCGTTCTTGTTCTTCTTTGCATTTTTGCTTAATTTGCAAAATGTTTTTTCCTCAACTTATTTTTTCTAAATTTCATCTCATGTTGTTTTTCTTTAAGACAAATGCCCAAGTTTCATATATAGATAAATTCACAATCAATATTTAGATATATAATACAAAATTTAGAGAAATTTGTCATAAAAATATTATTATTTTGATCAACAAAATAACTTTAGTAATAGGGGCTTAAATGCATAAATTTATATGAAAATTAATTAGTAAATTCAGAAATTTGAAAGTTATGTAAAAATAGCTATTATTTGTTAATAAATTTATGCAAAAATTAAGATTTTTATTTTTTAAATTAAAATTTTATGTGAAAATTAGGTAGAAAATTAAGAATATTTAAATTAATGTAAAAATTAATTAGTAAATCAGAAAATATTAAAGTTAAGCAAAAATTAGCTAGTATTTATCAATAAATTTGTTCAAAAATAGATCTTTTTTATTTTTTTAAAAGTTAAGATTCTATATGAAAATTAGGTGGTAAATCAAGAATATTTAAATTTATGTGAAACTTAATTAGTTAGAAAATTTGAAGTTATGTAAAAATTAGCTATTATTTGTTAGTAAATTTGCACAAAAAATGGAGTTTTTTATTTTTAAAAGTTAAGGTTTTATGTGAAAATTAGGTAGCAAATTAAGAATATTTAAATTAACATAAAAATTAATTAGTAAATTAGGAAATATTGAAGTTAAGCAAAAATTAGCTAGTATTTGTTAATAAATTTGTCCAAAAATAGATTTTTATTATTTTTTAAAAGTTAAGATTTTATGTGAAAATTAGGTAATAAATCGAGAATATTTAAATTTATGTAAAAATTAATTATTAAATTAAAATATTTTGAAGCTATGTAAAAATTAGCTATTATTTGTTAATAAATTCGTGTAAAAATGGAATTTTTTATTTTTAAATTTTAAGATTTTATATGAAAATTAGGTAGCAAATTGAGAATATTTAAATTAATGTAAAAATAGTTAATAAATCAGAAAATATTGAAGATATGTAAAAATTAGCTAGTATTTATTAGTAAATTTATACAAAAATAGAGTTTTTTTTTAATTAAGGTTTTATATGAAAATTAGGTAGTAAATTAATAATGTTCAAATTAATGTGAAAATTAGTTAATAAATTGGGAAATGTTAAAGTTATGCAAAAATTAGCAACTTTTTGTTAATAAATATTTTCAAAAATAAACTTTTTTATTTTTTTAAAAATTAAGATTTTATGTGAAAATTAGATGATAGATGGAGAATATTTAAATTTATGTGAAAATTAGCTAATAAATCAAAAAAAAATTGAAGTTATGCAAAAATTAGCTATTAAACCAAAATTTTTTTCTTAATTATAGGTAAATTTTTTGCCACCATAATTTTGTGTCGTTGTTGCTTGTATTCCCATATTGCTGCTACTATTATTCATCTACTTTTTATTACTCATTTGTTATTCCTATTACTATTATATTGATGTTATTGTTATATTATATATGGCTTCCAAGAAAAACATGTAATAACCTACTCGCGATGATGATATCGCATGACAACACTATAAATAAGTGGATGTAGATCTTTGAAAACAAAAATATTGGTATTGCACGAGATATATTTTAAATCATTAATTTATTTTTTTACATTATTAAGAAAAATTTTAACTTGAGTACGTCCATTAAATAGGCAGATAACTTCAAAAATAAAGTCAAGGACTTTGGTACACAACAAGCAATTATACCTGTTAGAGGTGATACTCCTAATATAGTTGATGTTCAATAATAATACGTATTTGCTAATTTAAATTATATTAATTTTTTACCAATTTTTTTTGATAAATTACAATTAGACGATAGAGCATTTATAGTCAACATGCAGCACATAATCTTTCAAAGATAGTAATTAGAATTTTAAGTTGAATTATTTTAAGTTTATAATGCGAGAAAAATTAGACAACTTTTGGATTGATTTATACGAAGATGAAAAATAGACTTAAAATGAAAAAATTAGAGAAACTTGTTTTATGTCATTATAACTGCGTTCAAGAGTCTGAAAATTACAAAGAAGAACATCATTAGAGGATGAGATAATCAACTTATCCGTCATATTCGAAGATAATGATCCTCTAACAGAGTGGATTCGAGAAAGAGAAGAATCTGTCTTATATCATCCTCAAACACAAAAAGTTATTCGTCATCTTTTAGACGAAGAATCAGAAGAAAAAAATTAATAGAATGGATAATATTGTTAATACCAGTGATAGTAGTAATAATGGTATATCTGGTAAGGCCAATTTTTAACAATTACAATATGAGGATTCATCTTCATCTTTTCCAATATATGGAGGAAATGAGTTTTTTGACTCTAATTTATATGGTGATTATGTACCACAATATCAATATATTTTACATGATAGATAAGATGACAATCAAGGTTCAACATATAGTACAGACTCTAACTACTATGACAGATATCATAGCGAGATGTCTTCTTTCAATTAAGGTATCATCAGTCAATGCAAGACTATATGACTTCGTACTATCTGCATATTGAATAATACTATTGATCACAATTCCATTGTATTGATAAGGATGGTGATAAAGAATACCAATCTTTTCAAAATTCGCCTCGAAATAGTATGTGGTTATAAGACATGATTTTCATTCTTGTCTTAAATTGATATATTTTATGTTATGTATGTATTCGGTATGCATATAATATTATTGTAATTTTATAACATTCAAATTTAATATTTTTATAATTTATTTTATACTACGATAATTTATTTACTTCGTAATCACATTTTGTTGCAGTATTTTTTTCAGTATTTTCTATTATCTACTTTATATTCATGAATCCTGACAATTATATGATATTTTTTAAAATAAATAATGACAAATCATAATGATTATATTACAGTTTCAAACCAAATTACATTTAAAGTAGGAAGAATAACTATGTTCATTTTTAGCGAAAAACTTATATTCTATCTAGAATGATTCTACCTTCGGCTTATGACATACTTGGATGAGATTTAATTGAATAGGTATTAAAAGAACCTAAAAGAGTAAATAATTATTTATCGTGTCTCTCAGTAAAGTTCACTTAACGTTACCAATCAGCGTCTTACCGTAATTAATTTTAAACACTTCGCACAGTATGCTATTTATTTTTCATGGGTTATTTGACCATTTTTAGTATGTGTTATCAATGAATATGATTATCTTTTTTATTTTGGATATTCGATATATGGTTATACTTCGGAACTGCTATCACGAAGTTGCGTAAAATTAGTTGTTTTTACTCATATACCTATAAATGCTCGTCTTGATTGTCCAGGTATTGAATTTGTAATTTCACACCTAGATATTCCAAATTCAATTGATGATGATTATAATAATGAAGGGACTAATGACAACAAAAATTGAAAACTATAGAAAAAGTTATAAATTTAATAAAATAGATATATAATATCAAAAATTTCTTATATTTTATTTATCATTTTATTGTAGCCACATTTTATTTTTTGTATTTTATACAATTATGGAATTTTTATTTTCAGAAAACATACAAAAGACCCTCCGGTTGTTAATGAGAAAAATATTTTCTTTTTTTTTTGCTATTTTGGAGAGTTTTGTAAAATTTTTGAATGATTTTATAAAATTATAAGGCACCATTTGGCTCGGGATCAAAATCAAAACTAGTAAATCATTTTTGTAAAATAAATTTTTTTATCAAAATTAACTCTATAATAATTTAAAGTTTGAAAAATTATTTAATTTTTTAATAATAATTTAATTTAATAGTGATGTAAAATAAACCTTACAAAAAATCTAAAACAAATTGATCTTGATTTTTAGCCAAATGACTGGACTGGGGGTTTTTCTAAAATTTACTCTTAAAACTTTTACATATATTTTTAACTGCCTCTATAGCTGCCGCTACACTCTTAAATATTTCTAAAATTTACATATATTTCTATAGAAATTAAAACCGCCGCTATGCCCCTCGAATTTCGGAAAATTTGCATGAATCCCTTTATCATTTGCCGCGACCATGAAGGGACTATGAAAGGCTTGTTTGGCATTGATTGCGATATTTCCAAGTGCATACATATAAAGAACAAAAATATTCGTCTACGTTGTTTTGGGTTTCTAAAGTTCTTCTCGAAGCTGTCGATCTGATGACGAACAGAATACATTGGCAGATAGTCTGCAAGGTGAAATATTTGTTGACGCCCATGCCTCGCGTATGAAATTTGATGCTGAGGTCTTGGATTTGTTAGCCCCCCATTTGGTTTGGGATATCATCAGGCTCATTTTATTTCTAATCAGCCTAATATTTAAATATCAAAAAAATAATCAAACTAATACTATTTATTTTATTAAAAAAAATTAAATTATCATGCTATCGATAAATGTTGATATGTGTTGCACTCAAGCTCCGTATGAATTCATAAGCTGTTCTTTTGAAATATAGGATTGGCCGATGGAAAATGCTGGTATTTAGTAGTGATTCTTCCTACAGCATGGTGAATCTCGTGTTCCTCGCAGATGCATCAAGTACTGGGGTTTGCCATAGTTTTTATCTCGAAAGGTCTTGCTCATGCAGAACCACTCTCCACATTTAGGACAGACGAACAGAATCTTTAAACTGCTTGCCGACAAACTTTTCATCTTACCAGGTACGAGGGGCCCTGCAAATGCTCCAAGGATTTAATAGCTCGTTGCGTGATTGGGACGTAGAGAGAGGAGGCTCTCTTCTCGTGTGGAATACATGCAACCCGTCTTTTCCAGACAAGCTTGAGGTACATGCTGGCCTAATGTTGATCTTCGTTAGTGTTTCTGACGCTGCCAGAGGTTACCGGGGGGTCACAAGCAGCACCACGTCGTCAAAATCACAAGATTCTGAAATCATGTTTTCCAGTTTAGACCAGCCCAAATGAAAAATCAGAATCCATACGCAGGAGGAATAGCCTTGAAGTTATTATAGCCAAATGAAACAAAGATCAAGGACGCCAAAATATCAATCGTTCCGTTTTTCATGGTAAATCAAGAGACAATCAGCAGGCCAATCTCATTTGAAACATCCACAAAGAAATCATTTCTTAGCTTCCAGAGTAGCAAAAATACAGGAAGCTAAAAACATCAAGCCAGGTAACCTGACATTTTGCCTGGAGAGTACCAGTTGCCCACAGGCTACCAGACATTGAGCATGAAATTCCATTTACAGATAAATTACAGTCTGATACGAATTCAACTGCCTTTAATATAAACTGGTGCTAATAAGCATGATTCTGCCGATGAGAGGGGCCATCAGGCTGCCCTTGAGAACTTAGTCTATCAGCGCCATGTAGATGGAAGCTTGTTCTCCTGCCAGAATCTGATACATTTGTAGGATGTGAGGAGGGGCCCAACCAACCTAATTCCCTCCTGTCCAGAGGCAAAAAGGGAAATGGAGCAAAACGATCCCTTTGCCGTGAATGAGGGTTTCCTCTTGCAACCTCCATTTCTTGAATGCCTTGTCCTGACGAGCCTGTGCGAGGAAACAGATAAAAACCGGCATGATTGGATGCCGAAGGTTGTGGAGGGCCTATGGGTGCCAAGCCCCTTGCACGTTGTTGCACACCCAAAATTGGCCCATGTATCCCACTAGAGTTCTGATGTTGATAATGCTCGGGAGCCTGTGCATGCGCACGCGAGTTGCTTCCATACCTATAGTAAGGTGGGGCAAACGGGCCACCAGTCCCAGCACCGGTGCTGCATTCAAATATATAAGAACTGTTAGAGAAAAGGTTTCCCAAATTACATATTTGAGTTGGAAAACAGGAAAGAAAGTTCTAATCCCTTGGGACCAAAAATGAAAGAAACATAATGCTTGGAAAGCAAAAAAGAAAGCAGCAGTTGCTAATTGCTTCTGCTTTACTAGGTTTACAAGTGCCCAACCTATGGTTCAGATCTACGTGAATAACAGTTGTCTAGGCCCAGTAGAACCTATTATCTGTTTCAAATGTTGGATCAAACCAGAACCTACGTCCAGCCCAATAAGCTATGCGCTATCCATTAAATTTTCGTCAACAGGTGATAGAAGTCATTGGTTTTTCAGTTGTGCCCCTAGCTATTACTCAAAAGGTGATAAAAGTAACCAATAGGGCAGTATTACACAGTTTGAATTCAAATATAAATTACCCATGTGCCAGAACAAAAGGGTAGACGAGGGATCCGCCTCTAGGGAGACCATCAGAGTTGGCCCTTGCTGTTACAGAGGAAATTGAAGCTTGATCAGCACCGCCTGTATGGTTATTATGTATAGAATGTGAAGGATGGTGTTCCCAACCATGAAAATGGAGTTCATTCCCAGGCATAGCTTGATGCATCTGAACATTGGTTGCCATGGGAACTCGAGTCCAGTGCTGTTGGTATGCAGGGCCATCAATAGAACCATCAGATGGAACTTGTGGATTTGAAGACGATGACTGCTGGAGAGGCTGGAGGTAAGCCACGTATGGACAAGGATGGGACGTAGAAGCAGCTGGATGCTCCAGAAATAAATTGGGATGCTGGAACCGATCCTGCACTGCACAGAAAGAATCACTTTCAGTCTAGGTACTCCAAAGTGGCAACTTACGTCAGATGAAATGCTTACAAGGAGTTGATGGAGATGATTCCCCTTCACTGCACCAGAAAAAAAAAGTTCAACGATCATGAAGCAACCCATTCTATGCCATTGGAAACACAAACTGATAGTAGCATAAGGTGAGTCACAAAAGAAAATGCATCCAAACAATATAGTAATGTGTGCAACTTTTATTCATTGATTCTATCATAGGTCATAAGATCAAGAAATAAATCAGCAGTTGAAGTGAAAGATCACAGACTGAACTAAATGGTTATTCAGATGCTATAGGATGTCATTATACTTTTTATATAGAAGAGAAATGTAACCATCAAAAGACCATCCAAAGGAAGAAAACTCAATGTTTCTTTCATCATATCAAGTATGAAAACTAATATGGATGGATTTATCTTGTGAAACTCTTATGAATCAGAAGTTTCAACAAGCTTGACTAGCCTAAAACCTATCCTCAAAATACCAGTTGTTTAGGTCTACAGGCCTGCACTATGAAAAGCATGCCTAAATTAAAATACAAGCTGGACCTGGATTTCCTTAAAAGGTGAAAGGTGAGCATGCTAAGGCTTACACCGACCAAAAGGACCAAGTGCAGGCCTCATGGACCAGAATTATATGACCAATGGCAAGCTTGATTCAGACTTAAATAGGTCTCAAGCCAACCCAAAGTCAGAGAACCTCATCTTCGACTTAGGAACTATTTGGTTGGACAAAAGTGGGTGCAAGTTGTTGGAAGTGAAACCACTTCCACCCACTTTTGATGTTTGTTTGGTTGAAAATGACTTCTGAAAGTGGCGATCCACTTCTGCATACTTCCAACTAAGAAATCCAAAATGAACTAAAATTCACTTACAAATAATTTGAAGTCACTTCTAAGATGTCAAAATAAATAAAATTCACTGCTTATTTTTTCACTTTTGTCCAACCAAACGTCAGAAGTGGACCATTTCCAAGCACTTCTAAAAATGGGCTAAAAGTGGGGATAAGTCATTTCTCCACATTACCACTCAGTTTCATCCAATCAAACAACCCTCAATAAAAAAGAGACACTCAGACAAAATTTAATTCTTTAGAAGTTTGCAGGATTTCCTTGTAGGAATTTATTAATGGTTCAAGAGTTAATGGCCTAGATGGAAATAAAGTTGTTTGGAAGAATTGCAAGCCTAGTTAGTTGAATATCATCTAGCATGATGAAATTGCTTACATGATGTAAGAGAATGTTGGATAGACATGTGAAATCATAACATTTATTACAGCTCATAAAGGATTAGCAAGAAGAAATAGATAGTATATTTATTATTTAGCTTCTATGGGAAGCAGATAAATGGTTTTAATTAACCTGATCTAATAAAGCTGAAGTTTTCTTGCTGCCATTTCTGGGTCTTTAGGATCATAATTGATGTAATGTGACAAACAATCTATTCAGCAACAGTGTGAACTACAGAATGGCCAATCCACTTCTGCATGCACAGGAATTCACGAATACCCAATTACATTTACAGCATACAGGAACTCAAAACTTAATTTTCAGTAAATGCCAACACCTGTCTAATAGCAAGTGAATCCCTATCTGCAATAGCTTGAGAAAGTAGAACCGAAAAAACATGTTTGCAATTGATTAACTCGAAATAAACACAGTAGAGGACACGCACTCAAATGATCTTGGCAGTCGAGCAAGTCTACTGAATGGACACCAATGAATTCCAAATGCCTGAAAAAAAATGTGTATATAAGTGAAAAGCTGTAATAAAAGAGGACGCCTACAAAATATGTCAATAGGCATAGAGAGGTGAGACATATTAAAGAAAAGATATTAAATGCACGTGAAAAGAAAGGATACTCAAATTTCTTTAACCTGTAAAGTTACAACAGCTATGATGATCCAGATTGTTAAAGTTGAAGCAAGAAAACAAAATGGAACAGACCAAAGGTGAAATACAAGTATGTCAAAGTAGCACATGGGATAACTCATTGGGCTTCGTCGCATTTTTTTCTCTAGAATAGCTACCATTAATTGGCTTAATAGAATCCAACCAAATTTAAGGAAATGATTGTGAGCAAACTCTGATCCAAGTGAAACTAAGGGCAAATAAAAGATACTGCACATTGAATAAAGAATGAAAAAAATGATCCACACACTAGTCAATTGGTACAAGGTTTATCAAACTCGCAAACAGCAGCAAGGACTTGGATCTACCCTTCAAGAGAACATGAAAAAACAAGTTTTCTTTTCCATAGTTTAATTGCATATGGTGCCCAAGATTAATGATTGTATGTGCACCCCACATGTGCCCCTGCCATCCCTTACCATTACTATCAGTCCCCTCCTGCACAATTAACCTTGTTAAAAGGTTAAAAAGATCCTCCAAAAAATCCATAAGGGTATATATGCAAGATCATCATTGTCTTTCTTTTTTCCTTCAGTAGCTTCAGGCCAAGAGCATATACAACGGCATTTTGCACAAGGATACATGCAATTACAAATTTTTGAGAGGTATCTTTAAAATTTTACAACTTAATCATCAATTGATCTAAAAGGTTTTCCAGCTCATATTTTGTATTTGTTGCTATATTCAAAAGTTTTATCTTTAATTACACTTATTTAAATTGCCCAAACTGTAAACCAAATGGCATGTGGTTCATATGCGTTATCTGGTAATTTATAACTGGCTGATATATAGTTTTTGCCACATGGAAATAAGCATAAATGCTTAAGGCATCAATTTGTCCATTGTGCCATGCTCCGATGACAAAATTTTCCTAATATATCCAAGTAAAAAGATTGTGGCAAAAAATCAAGGGTAGGCAAAAGTGACCACCTCAAGCACATTATCATCGACGTACAAAACACAAATTATTTATAAGCACAACAAGGAATAAATATCATATGATATACTAGGATACAAGTGCATAAATTCAAAACATGTTTTTACCATTTCGGGGTAAATATCATAGAGGTCTTCCTCATGTAGCCACTCATTCATGCCAAGTTCCGACCAAGAGCTCATGGCAAAATCTTGCAATGACCGGCTACCACTGGCATAAAGCCAGCTACCTTTCTCAACTTGTCGGCAATTTGGACATTGCATTGCTCCTTTAGCATTAAAAGCCGAACCAATACAATCTAATATTTTTTGAAAAAAAACATTGTTATTGACATGAAAATTGTTCTATTGAACCAAGAAATCATACATGAAAATATTGTGCATGGGTAACAAGTGACTCGAGAATAAATAAAAAAAATGGACAGAAAAACCTGCCAAAAGACTCATATATTAAATAGGTTAGTAGACAAAGTGACAGGGAGGTTTTAAATGACAGAGAATAGTAATACAATTTCTTTATTATGAAACTAAACCTCTGTTTGGATTTCCGTTGGCCATTTGGCACCACAAATCCCACAAATATGTTATCATCTCATACTACACCAAATTATGCAAAAGTTGGAGACTATTTAATGGAACTTGCAATATCTTGGAATAGCAAATTACATAGAAAAACCTTCCCAACATGGAGACCCATCCATAAAAAGGCTTAAGTACAATGCATTAACAAAGAGGATAAGCCTTCAAAACTGCAGCTTAGACTCAAGAAGACAAAATCATGGTAGAAATTCCAGAAAAAAAATATTCCATGGTACCATCATTGCATATGTATATTCGTCGAAATATTTCATGCACCCAAATTTCCTGATGTGGAAACATTTTGCAGATAACAAGCAGGAAATTTCTACAAAGTAGAAATATTTCTGCTTGTTGTTCCCTCAGAACTATACTCCATAGAATTGTAGAACATGACAGCTTGAAGTGGTTATTCTTTTGTTCCTCTCCCTGCCACATTTTTTTTTGTTAACTCTCAATGCCATATCGACTTGCTTAACATTAAGTTTCAAACATGTGAAAACAGTGCTCCAAATACTCATTGTTTATATTTGTTTTCGCTTGCCATATTTTTCAATTAATGTCTGATACAACTTTCTTCTTGCCAAATTCAATTGTTTAAAACCCCGCAGCTTTGAATTCCAGAAAGGTGCACACATTGTCATATATGACAGAGAAATAATGGTATTATCCACATACATAAAATCTCATGTCACAACGGGCGAGTAATCTCCAATTCTACTCCAGAAATCATCAACAAAGTAATGCAAATAATCAGCCCCAAGCGCATCCTTGAGTTTTAATTCAGTTTGTCACAGATGTAAGACTCTGAATGAGAAGTAAGCAACTCACAACCACAAAGACAATAGCAAATGACTCTCTTCCATGTAGTTATGAATATGCACAAAGCACCATAGTAACCAAAGATATCTTAAAACCAAAAAGATTGACATAATAAGATTCTCTTGGAATTATCTTGGAACTTAGCATTGTCAAGTACCTAGGGAAGTTAATGAATAAATTAAAAATAAAATATGACAAGAAATGCTAAAAGAACTTATTTCAACCGTGCATAACATTGCTAAACATCTAATAAGGGATTAGTAAAAGGCTACCATGTCTCAGAAGCACATATATTTGTGATGACAACAGAATCAATTGCTAGATTCCAACAAATTAAGCAAGATTGCTAACCATTTCGAACTAATCTTTATGACCACAATTAAGCCAATGTCATTCATTTATATGCGCAAACAAAAACAAGATTTCAGATTTGCGTTGTTTAACACAAAACTTCTTATATCCTTTTTGTTGGAAAACTAGAGAAATACATTGATTTATGTTCTCTATTCTATCCAAATGTTCTCGATTCCACGAAGATTCTAATCTAAAACCTAATTCTTCTACCTGCCACACTCCCAATTATATCTCATTCTTCAAAAGATCCGCACGTTATCACAAGGGAAGAAAAAAAGAAAAAACGAATCCCTACATCTTACCCAAACATCGTCCCAAAAATACGCCCCAGGATCCCCTAAAACAAACCCCACCAAATTCGTCAAAAAAAAAAAACCCTAATTCCAAACAACGAAAAAAGATCCAGAACGGGGCCTCCACTAACCGAGATGGAATTCGTGGCCACATTGCAGCCTGGCCGTGGACCTTCCTCCGGCGGTGGCAACTACATCGAGGCAGATCGAGCAGGCGTTGCTGCCGGCGCCGAGCTCATCGGGGGGCGAATTCGCGCCTCCGAGGCCCATCCTTGCATGTGAATTTCCGATCGAGATTCCTCCCCCCGAAATATAGGTCGAAAAGTTCCCCCAAAAATCCCTCGATTTGCTCCGCCTCGTATTCGCCCCAAAATCGAAGGGAGGAAGACGGATAGCTATTTGTTTCCCGACAGGAAAGACAAGTGGGAGAGGTTAAATATGTTTAAATGGGCCCGGACGGCCCGAGATCGGACGGTCCAGATTCGCTCTAGGCGGTTTCGCAGGCGGTTTCAGTCGGCGCTGGAACTTGTACAAACTTAGCCCACGGACTTTGACTCCATTCGAATTATAATCTATACCAAAAAAACATGCACAGTCGGATTTCGAGAAACTTGAATCTCAAGGCGCATTCTGCGGCCTAGATTTTTTATTTAAAATGATAAATTAATATATAATTGGTTAGGCTTAGTCAAGAAGGGGTCCATTTTTATTGAAAGAAACCCATAAATTCAAGCTTTTTTTGGCCAAATCATTTCGTTGTGATTTTGATCAAGATCGATATATTTTAATTAAAATATTTTAACTTCGATCAAAACTTACGATTCATGTAGTAACATATAAAATAGTTGCTAATAAACAGTTGTGTTCCTTTTAGAAGTTAAATAGAAAGAGTTGGATTTTAAATTAAAATAATTCCCAACTTCCAAGGCACATAACCGAAGGCCCACGTGCTTATTTGCAGATACTTAGAAAGATCGCATCGTATGACTCAGCTGTAACATCAGAAGAAGAACGCCGTTCTCTCCACGATGCATTCCAACAGTCATCCAATGCAATACCTATTTCAAATGAAACTCGTGGACAATAATTAGCGAACTAAATACAGAGATATCTGAATGAGCAAACATAAACCTCCAGAATAAAATTCCAGATAAAACTTAAAATTTTACCCATGCTAAAGCCCCTAGAATCAACAAAATAACCTTAAAAAATTATTGTAAAACAATTAAGGGCACTTTGAGATATATAAGAACACCAAAACAAAGATCCATAATGTCATGTGACGGATGCATATATGTGAATATATGGGGCTAAACAAGGCTATAATAACAGAGACCCCACGAATCACAAAGGTTTGCATCTAAAGCTGCAACTCTACTTGGATATGATCTACAAGAACATATTTGGGCAACATTACTATATGACATCCACAAAATGGAGTCTCTCTTCTGTTAGGCCGCACATATTGAGCACTTCTGAATGAACAAACACATAAAGAAATACAAACAGAAAATGGAAATAATGATAAGGCCTTGCTGCTATGCCCAGAAACTTGTGTTCTCCGACAGCTCTCGTATGGTCGGTCAACGACAGTCTCTGCAAATCAACAAATCCAACTTCTAATATGAGATTTAACTTTGACCGTGCATTTGAAGAACCAGAATGTGGAGGCCTCCTAGAATAGCTCTTCAGAATTGAACTTGTTCCAAGCCTCCTGTTGCATAAACAAAGGCACAAACTGAGGCTTCAGCAAAAAACCTTTTTTTTGGACAAATTACTGTATTTTATTTTTCCCCTCCTGGTTAGTTTCAACCACTTCACCAACTGTTCTCAACCACAAACTAAAACACTAGAATAAGGAGACACTTTGCAAGTAAGGTTGCTCAACTTGGATTTTATTCAGAAAGCAAATTATATGCAAAGCTCTTCGTTGGACTTAAAGCACCTATCTGTTGCACTTGATGGCCATTATTTATTTAATTCAAAAAAAAGAAATTTAACAATTTTCTCTGCAAATACAGGAAATTTTGATTTCTCTAATACTGGAAAATTTACATGGAAAGACAAATACCTTAAGAAGATCAAAAACCTTCTCTGCAATATACTTCTGCTGAAGATTTGCACCCTTCTGTTGCACCTTGTCCGGATGGATACATAAAGTAGCTTTTCTATAGACCTTTTTGACGGATGCAGCCGTGATCAAATCAGTCAAAGAAACCGCCTGCCAGCCACACTCAGGCCAAAGCACCTATTTGCAGTTCATCAACCAAATCATATAACTCATCAAATGAAAAGTAGATTACTCTGAAAATCCATAAAGGAATTTACAAAAAAAAAAACTCACAGCAGAAATAAAAAATAATGGCACAAAGTAGCTAAAAAAATCTGATGAAGAAGTCCCACAAATTATTGGAAGGTTTGGCTTTACATAATATTGTTACAATAGACAGGTATTATCACAAAAAGGAAATCTGATATATTAAACTGCATTTGGGTACGACGAATGAAATTCAGTTAGAGTCTGAAAATGTGTCATGTTCCAGCCCAGAACAGAATACTTATTCTTTCCGCTTGGCCAGAAACATATGCTTTAGCATGTCAAAGTAAATTTATAATACAGACACAAAAGGATATTACTACTATTAATTGCCATTGCCCACAAAACCTTTCAGGCATGTAAAGTTGCCTGTCCTACAAATAGAAGAAAGTTAGACAAAATACAACTCAGAATTGGGAGCAGCTCAATATTTTGCCTGAAATTGAAGATATTCTAAATTAATTTCTTAGGCATTACTAAATTGTCAATGTGTTGAAAAAAAAGTAGCCAATGGGATTGAGCAGATGCATAACTGGTGGAAATTCACTTCTCTTACGTAAGTCCATGGTTTCCAGTTTTCCCCTTCTGTCGTATATCAATGTCCCTTATCTCTTAGTTTAAATTGACAATTCCCTTGTTCCACTATTTTTTGTTCAACTCCAAGAATCAGTTAAAAGAAGGATCCGATGAGTGAGTTTCATTGCATATTGATAATCCATTAGCTGCAAATGGGGATCATATCAGATCCAAGTTAAAGATGCCTTTGTAGTTCTATTTTGATCTGAGAAGATTTCATCTTAAACCCAGGAAGATAGCTGCCAGTCTTGATACATTAAACCCAAGGAGGAAGATTTGGATGGTTGCAGAAGACAACCGATGCAATATCAGAAAAAAAAGTAAAAAATGAAAAATACATGGAAGTAAAAAGGTGGTAATTGATGGCCATTGAAAGGAGCCACTGAGCAATCTACGATGATTTCATGCCATAATTATCACTCACAAAGAGGTTGAAGAAGGCTCCAAAAAATCATAATGTAGATTTTTAAGCAAAGTTGGGAATACTAACATATTGTAATGTTGATAGTAAGGCCCGCAAATTGCCTTCTTTCCCAGCAGCCCATCTTTTTATATCATAATCCAATGTTTCGGCAATTCTCTGAAATCAGTAGTTAGAAAAATGAACGAGAATTCAAAGCAAGAGAAAAAGCATTTGGCAGGAAAAAACTAAATATATAGACTGTTGTGCCTTGCCAACTACATATCATTTTCAAGTAGTCCATAATCATGTGTGGTTCCAGCAGTTTTCACACTTCTTTAAATGTACACCAACAAAATTGTTTAGCATGGGTTCTGTGAGACATGTTGAAACATATGATGTGCTCTGTTTGAAAGGCAAAGACATGACACAAAATAGTTTAGCATCAACTAAACCTAACCAGCTGCATGTCAGTAAGGCATGTGACTGGACAAAATAACAAGCACTTGTGTGCACAGAAGTCTTACATGTCTTTCTTCCTGCTCTCTTTTAGTTTGCATATCACGTTCATTCTTTTCAGCCAAAGCTTTAGCCTGACATGAAAACCAAATGGAAACAAAGGTTTCAATGCTAGCAAATTGTGAAACAGGATTGACAGCATTCTGAAATCCTATATCTGTGTCTATTAAATGTTTCAGTCAGTACATTACAGTCAGAAACATCAAGAGAAAAAAGAAAATACCGCACGCTCAAGTGTCCTCTGATGTCGTTCAAACCTAGCCTTTCTTCTTTCTTCACTCTCTCCCTCAACTTCTTGAAATTCTCTAGATGACGAAGCAGCTTTTGGCGTATAAAGCAAAGTCAATTTCATTAGTTGAATGGCAACCATAATGCCAAGAAAATTTTGTTTTAGTATTGAATATTAAATCAAATTGCCTCTGAAGACAAATATCACCTCCAAAAATAGAACTCAGGTCATCTACGATATTTGTTGTTGATGAAGCCTTTCTCATGGTGGATGAAGATGTGGAAGAGGTCCTCCGAGTCATATCAGGAACAGGCTTGCTTTGCACTTGAGCATCAAAGAAGTTGTCCTGGATACAAAAAAGCCAGCAATCACATTCAGAATTCATAACAAACAAGGATGTCATTCAATGTCTAAAAATTGATCCTCACAGTAGTTGTTGCTCTTTGTTTCGGTGCACTGGTAGCTCGAGCACCCATACTGAAAAATGACTCAAGATCATTTTCAGTTTTCTGCTGCCATTCATGAGCTTGAGCAGTGGCCCTTTCTCGAGCTTGAGCAGTGGCCCTATCTCGTGCTTGAGCAGCAGCTCTTTCTCGAGCTTCAGCAGCAGCTCTCTCCACTGCAGCTCTTTCAGCTCTGACCCTTGCTTCAGCTGCAGCTCTCTCCACGGCAGCCCTCTCTCGTGCTTCAGCAGCAGCCTTTTCCCTGGTTTCTGTAGCAGCCCTCTCTCTGGCTTCGGCAGCAGCCCTTTCCCGAGCTTCTGCTGCAGATTTTTCAGCTCTCTCCCTAGCCTCAGCTGCAGCCCTCTCACGTGCTTCAGCTGCTGCCCTCTGAACTGCAGCTCGTTCTGCACGTTGACGAGCTTCAGCATTTGCTCTCTCCACTGCAGCTCTCTCAGCTTTCAAACGAGCTTCAGCAGCTGCTCTTTCACGCGCCTCTCTTGTAGCCCTTTCCACAGCTTGTCTAGCTCTTTCTCTTTCTCTCTGAAGTTCTAGTTCTCTCTCCTTTTCAAGTCTCTTTTCTTCCCTCTCTTTCTCTTCTCTCTCTCTTTGTTCTCTTTCTTGTTTCTCCTGATGTCCCATATCCCAGGTATTTGGCATCATTTTTCCATCTTTTTCTTGTTGTGCTGCTTCTTTGCTTTTGGCTGATCTTGCATCTCGTTCTCTTTCTCTTACTTCCTTTGCATGTTTGAATTTTGCTTCAGCTTTATCCATAGCCTCCTTCATAGCAGCTGCAGATGCTGCAGCAGCTGAGTTTCCATCAAAATAGTCTTCATTGAAAGCAACATCTGTATGATCACTGGCACATGATTGAGGCTTGCCCATGGCAAATTCTTCAAATTCATCAATAGTAGATACGTTAGAATGCATTATAGAATCCTCATAGCTTTGACTGGATTGGTTAAATGACCTGCTATCTTTCTTTTTAGAATTTATACCAACTGATGCACCTTGTTCTGCCCTTCCTGAAGGTCCCTGTTTAATAACCAATGGAGGAGGTGGCCTTGATGGTGGTGGAGCACTTGTAGGTTGCGTGAAGAGAGGTATTTCAGAAACAACAAGCCACACATCGTCAGCTGTTTCCAAATGTTCATTCATCTTGGGAGACAGATCAGCTTTGGCACCTCTTTCATGTTGCCTCACATTAGAATCTGAACTTTGAAAACTGCTTCTACCAACACCTTCAAAAGAATCAGGAGATTTACCAGGCTTATCAAAGAATGCATAATTTGGCTCTGCATAACTTTCCGTTGGACGCACTTTAGGTACACTGCTCTCAAACATCCTGCCTGATGATTTATGATTTATTTCTAAATCAGCAAAAGGATCTTCACTGCTATTGTTCTGGGGGTTTCTTAGACGACTCTCATCCTTCCCATTTTCATTCTTTTCTGATGTAAATGGTGGAGCTGACTTTTTGAGCCCACCAAAAGCATCGATATCATCAAACAAACCTCCGCCAGCAGAGGGGGCACTCATGTTTGTGCTTCCTGAGCTCATAGGTCTGCTAATCCGATCTAATGGATCAGTAAACAAACCAGAGGATGAATTTGCAGATGTAGATGTTTCTGCAACTACAAATGGATCATCTGGGACAGCGGTGGCAGATTTAGGTGGTGGAACTGATGATGATTGAAAATGGGTCTCGGGGGATGCCCTGAAACAATAATTTCCACTGTAAAATGATAAATAACAAAAGAAAAATACTTAAAAATCCACAACCTTTAAGTACTTTGTGTGTGTTAGTTAACCTAGAAATTATATAAAGGTTAAGAAAATGACTGGTTAGAAACCCTTACAGTGAAATCAAAAGATTACAAACATGAAATTTGGGACATGGTTGACAAATTAACAAAAGGTTTGTGGTGGTGTCCAATACTGATATTTTCTTTTTGAGTGTAACCAATACTGACCTTAAGTGTTTGAGCTTATCCGTCACAGTTAAAGACTTTAAGTGCTGGGCAACATTAAACTAAATCCACCTGGTTTGTACAACAAGCTAATAAGTTCCATAAGGTGGATAAAATGCTTCAAAAGAATCTGTATACTTGCTAGGCTCTTTTAGACTAAGGGATGCCTTTTTCTTATGAGCATATTAACGCACCATAGAAGAGCTTCAAGAATCCACCTCCAGGCAGAGAATTTTGGGTTGTCTTTGCAGAAATGATTGAAATGTTATAGGTTTCCTTTTGATTAGGGTGCGAGTGATGACACTTCACATTGACAATAAGAATATCAAGATGATTGTTTGTCAAAAAAATCCTACATTTAGAGAAGGCATATCTCAGATGCTTGACCTAACAGATCCCATTCCTTCTTCTAAGCTCCAAGGTTATGCTCAAATGTTGCATTGATTAAACAAAAATGATGGCTTGATGATGCTGATATTAATCCACAGATCAAAAGGTATCAGTTGTATCCCTATGAGTTTACCATGTCATACAATTCCGGGTATTTAAATTCTATGTGCAATGTACCGGAGGAAACAGACAATGAACACAAAAATGAAGTGGACAAGCACAGGATGACAGAAGGTGATACAACACCAAAGACCAGGAGAATTTATATACAAACCACTTCCAATGTGTGAACAATAAAAGCTGGATCTTCAAATTAACTACTTCAGCCAATCAGAAAGGGACCGGCTAGCCATGAAATTTTACAATAAACAGATTAAAAATCCCGGTTCAATGGTTAGAGGAGAAAGGAAATGGGTTTCAAATCTGATTCTTTCTGTTGGAGCATCGGAAGGTTCAACAGATATTAAGTTATTCTAATATACCTTTGTTTGGCATGTGGAGAAATAGAAAATGCAACATTCAAACCAAAAGGTGAAGAAAAGAATCACCGACGAACAACCCCCAACTGAATCAAAGAATTACCTTCTCTGCGGAGGACTGCTTCCCCCAAACCCCGGAATGAGCTCCTCGAAACCCGCCAAACCCTCATCCTTCGCCTCCCCAAACCTCCCGCTGCCCGACATCTTCGCATCCTTCTCCGGCCGCCCCAATGTCTCCAGAAAATCCCCCATCGGCGGCGCCGACGCATCGCTCGACCCCATCGAAGCAAACACATCATCGAACTTGGCCGACGCCGAGCTCCGCATCCCAGGAACGCCGTCAAAGATATCATCGTCGTAAATCGGCTTATCGTAGACGGGCAAGGACGCAGATTTGGTGGCAGGGGCGTCTTTGAATCCGGGGAAGAGGGAGTCGAAGGAGGAGGGCGGGGATCGGGGCTGGGAGAAGCGCGGGGGGCCGCCGAAGACGTCGTCGAAGGCGGATCCGGGCTGCGATTTGGCAGATCCGGCCATGGGGGCGGCCTTGCCCTGCGGGCGGATGCCGAAGTCTCGGGCGAGGAGGCCCGGCAAATCGTCCATATGGGGATGGATAGGCAGACCGCCGCCGGCGGATCTCGTAGGCGGAGAGGAGTTTTCCGGCGAGAGGGGAACGGATCGGAGGGGGGGAGAGGAGAGATCGACGAGGTTTGGCGAAAGGGGCGAGAGAAAGAGAGATTAAGTCGGAGTCGGGGCGGGCCCCATGATAGGCTTCTCGTGTATTGCTTTGGGGCCTATCGTTGGTTTTTGTAAATAGAGAGCGCTTTTGCTGTGTGGGGGAGAACACGGGATTTTTGGGGGAGAAGCTTCGTAAACGGGGAAGGAAGAAGCGGGTCGGGTTCCCGTGTGTCGGACTCGTAATAAGATCCAATAAGTTTTACTCCGAAAATAATAATTAACAATAATATGTTCTGTTTTCCAACAAAAATATTTATCATTTTGTTGTGCAAATGGATGTGTTTTTCTGATATTTATAAAAATTTCTGCATAATTAATTTATTTAAAAAATAGCTGAACCTATTAACACTAATTATCCATTTTTTCTTGCTGGAAACACTTTTTTTCAGATATTGGTTTAAGAAATAACTATTGGATCTGGCTTATAGAATTGAATTATCAATTTGGATCAAGAAGTTTAACATTTCGGGTCTGATTGCCGACTAGCTAGGTTGTCGGAGCCCACACAACCGAATGCTTGGGGAATTTGACTTAGGATAATGAGAATCTCGAGACAAAATAGACGATTAAGATGAATAGGACGACAATGCAGGCTGTTTTGGAGAAACCAGCGTCGCGGGGCGCCGACGAGGTTGGATTGGATCGTGGCTGGCGGAAATCGGAATGACTTCACGGGTGGTTCATTATTGATAACCTCAATTTGATATTATGTTTTTCTTCCGTGTCTTTGTGGTTTGAAAAAAAGTATTTACTTGCTATTCCTAAAATTTATTTTATTTACCTACAATCTTTTTTAAAAAAATTATTACTTATAATTTTCTACTTTATTATTTAATTAAAATTTTTTCTTTTATCCTCAGTATTTTTACAATTAAATTCCTATTTTTTTTTATTTATTTTCACTTTCTTGTGCCTTTAAACGACTGCTCTCCATAATTGTCACGACCTCGCGCTCGTGACTTACACTCACTCACGCATTGGCTTGCGCAAGCCTCTAACGTCCATACTCGTGCCCTTGCTATTTTTGTACTCGTGCCTATGCACTCACGTCACCCCCTGACGCTTGCATCCATGCACCCTCACCCATTCATCGACCCCCTCCCCTCTTCCAATTTATTCTCTCTATATATAAGTTTTAGCTATTTTTTATGAGAGTAAATATAGTTAATTGAAATTGAGTTTTTTTTTTATTATACTTTGCAATTCTTTTTACTTGTCTCGTTATGAATCATCATAAATTTTAATTGATCATCTAATATATTAAATTGAATTAGCATTTATTATGATTATCGATGCGCTTTGATTTTCAAAGAGGAATTTTTTATGAATTCTTGATTGATGTGATTTCTCAATTTCTATTGATTTTGGATTAAATTTGAACTAGCTTTTGATGTTGTTTGTTTACTTGTATTTTATTCATGTTGTTATATGTTTTATAAATGTTTGATTTAGAGAATCTCGTGAATTTGATGTTTCATTATGTAGAATATCAAAATGAAGTTAGACATACTCAAATAACAAAAATTTATGAACTTTTATATTTGTTTCTATCATTATATGTGAATGTATTGATATTCATCACTATTATTTTTTATGTAAACACTATAACATATGTATTATGATATATAACATTAGAATATGTTTTATCAATATAATTAGTCATGTGTTTTTTAATTTGCATATGCTATTTATGATATTATCTCACAAAATACTTAATTTTTCATGTTAATTTTCAAGTAAATTTATGGCAAAATTTAAACATATTTATAAATAAAAAAAGTTGACAAATTTATTTATAAATATATAAATATTAAATTTATAATTTAAAAATTATAATTTAAAAACCTTCAATGTTTTTTTGTAAAATTTTAATTTAAAAATAAAATTTTTGGACTTATTTATAAATAAAAAATATTTAAGGGGTCAATTTGTAAATATAGAAATATTAAATTTGTAATTTAAAATTTGGGCTTTTAAACTCTTCAATATCTTTTTAAATTTTTTTAAAATAATAAATTTATACCTATTTATAAATAAAAATATTCAAAGGGTTTATTTATAAATATACAAAATTGTAAAATTTTAAAATTTAATACCTTCAATCTTTTTTTTTGTAAAATTTTAATTTAAAAAAGTTTGGACTTATTTAAAAATGAACATATTCAGGGGACTTATTTGTAAATATAGAAATATTAAACTTGTATTTTAAAATTTTAAGTTTTAATACCTTCAACTTTTTTTGTAAAATTTTATTTAAAATTTAATAAAGTTTGGACTTATTTATAAATAAAAATATTCAAAAGACTTATTTGTAAATTTATAAATATTAAATTTGTACTTTAATTTATTATACAAGGTTTATTTGTAAAACAATTAAAATATTTAAGGTTCTTTTTATAGGTTTTTATTTAAAAAATATTAACATTTGGACTTTTTTTTGGTAAGTGTATAAAAATGAACATTATAATTAAAAATTTATTTGTAAATATTTGGGAGAAAGAGTAGAGAGTGAGAAGTTAAACTTTTTTAGAAATTTAGTTGTAAAATTACGGAGGGTAAAAGTAAAATTTTTGAAAAATTTTTTGATTAAATAACAAGTAGGGGTTGTAGGTAACAAAATTTTTTTAAAAAAGAGTTGTAGGTAATTATTGAAATCTCGGAGAATTTTTAGTAAATAAAATAAGTCTTAGGGGATTACAAGTAAATACCCCTTTTAGAAAAATTAAAATTATAATTAATTTTTAAACGCCGGTTTGATTCAAGTCAATATAAAATTTTTTTTAATTTTTTTCTTAAAAAATTAACATTATTATTAAATTAAATTATTATAAAAAATTAATAAGTTTTGTAAACTATAAATTATTATAAGATTAATTTTAATAAAAAAAATATTTTATAAAAATAATTTACTAATTTTAATTTGAACGGACTCTAAATTGATTGAGTAGGTGAAAAATAAGTTTTTTTCTTCTAACGAAGACGAATTGTTATTGGCGCCTACGCTACTCGTTGCACTTGCCCATATCAAAAGTGTCTGGGTTGAGATTGAGGCCGACGATCTCATGAACATCTCTAGCTTACTCGCGATCCAAATTGCCCTTAATCGACTGAGATCACAGAGTGGAGTCTGTGGAGACAAGGGTCCGTTTGCGAAAAAAAAAAAAAAAAAAAAAAAAGGCAAAATGCAAATAGAAAAAAGCTGTAGGGGAATAATTGCAATATCGTGATTTTGTTGGAGTCACGTGACAATTGTCCTAAATCGAGTAGCGTCACATGACAACGCATCATCGGCTTTCACGGGCCACTTGTATTTGTCTAAAAACCTTTTTCCAAAGAACATGAACACTAATCGTTTTCTTTTCAATGAATGATAGCATATTTATTCTTTAATTTTTATTTATTTTTAAGAATAAATCATTCCAAAATTTAAAATTTTATTTTATTTTTCTTTCGGTTCAGACCTTTAATATTCTCTTGTCTATTACCAACAAAATAGTATTTTTCGCCGCTCAAAATGATGCCAAGTTGCTCATATCTTTCATTAACTTTTTCCCTTAATTGCTATATTTGTTCAAATATTTCATTTTTTTAAAGTATTTTGGCATTTATTTACTTCAATAGATCGGCTTTATTCATCTCGGTTCATTTCATATACTACTTTTTACTAAACGGTAAAGAGTTTTCTTACAAAGTACATAAAGTATGACAAATTAATTAAAAACTAAAAATACTTCCAACTTAACTCATCCCAAAAATACAGAATAGTAATTTAAATTTAAATTTTGAGTTAAAAGACAGAGAACATAGAAGAAAAAAATAATTTATTTAATTTCATGGATTTTTCATTTTAAAAAATAATGTCCAATTCTCTCCTCTTTCTAATAGAAAATTTTCACATTGTTTACGAGAGAATTATGTTTCATCTCGAAGCAAAACACCCACAGCCCCAAACGTGAACCAAATATTTGGATCTGGGCTTGTCGGCCCGGTTTGGCCCGACGTTGCTGTTGATCCACGCTACAATGGACGGTATAATTTACCCTATTCTTTTAGGTTCATTTGATACGCAAGGTCAAGATCAAAATTAGTAAATTAATTTTATAAATTAATATTTTTTTATTAAAATTAAGATTTCAATAATTTAAAACTCAAAAAATTATTTAATTTTTTATAATAATTTAATTTAATAATAATATAAAATAATAAATATTAATTTTAAAAAAAATTCTAAAAAAAAGTTTGACCTAATCTCTAACCCCATCCCAAACACAGCCTTACGAGTTAAATTACAAAAACGCCTCCAATCCGTTTCCTCAACATCAATCATATCGCAACCGTCAGATACGGCATCATCCCAATGATAAGACCGATCGGACGGTCACAGAAGTTACCGAGCACTAAATCTCGCATTTTTTTTGTCGGTATTTCCTCCGAAATTAAACGCCGACTGGGATTCTGCGCAGAGTTACGACGATAAATAGGGTTTGCTCCCCGTCGTTTGTTTCTCTCTCGCCTCAGTTAGCGTTTCTTCCTCCAGGGCTAGGGTTAGGGTTTGCTTCTTGCCGCCACCATGTTGGTCTACCAGGATCTCCTCACATGTATGACGTTTGGATCCGCTCCTCCTAGATCTGTTATTCTTGTTTGTTACTTTAATTATATGTGTTCAATTTCTTGCTGTTTTTATTTGTTTTTACCTCGATTTTGAGTTCCTTTTCGTGATCTGTTGCTTACTCTTTGTTTCAATTTCGTATTTTGTTTTTGTTTCGCTAGCCGATCGTGGACTTAATGACCTTCTGTTTGCTTTTGAGCTCTGACCTGGTTAATATGGATGAAATTCGTAATTTTGGCGTGTTGTCCGATGCTTTGTTTGTTATCTTCGTTGCTAAACGCATGATTTTGAGGGGTTTTTGTTTGGATTTGGAAGTGTTTGTGCCTGTTGATGATTCTGCGTCGATGATTTGGCTGATTATATATATTTTATGGCATCTTAGAAGTGATCTGTATTTTGTTGTTTATAATGGTTTCATATCATCCTCATGATAGTGCCTAATATTTTTACGCTCGCGTGACTTGGTTTTTAATAGCCAGATGCTTTGTTCTCTGGTGCCATGATCTTGGATTGAAAATAAGATTGCTGCTAGATATTCAAAGATTTTGTCAGCTTTGGAGTGATAGGTTTTTCTCATAGGATGACCAACTTTACTGTTAATCTTTTTGAGTAGCTGGGACTTATCGGCTCAATTTGATGCTGCTGGGAAGTACAAAGACTGAGAACTTGTCATCTGATCACAATTTTTCAGCTATCAATACTGTTTGTTAGCCGATCATTAACCATGAAACATATCCTATCTAAATCTTTTTTTTTGAAATTCTTTCCAGGGTCAGGGGTCTGTATCTTTTTCAACTGATTGAGATTGTAACCCTCAACAGCTTTATCTCACAATCAATATGGATGAATTCCTTATTCTTTGATGAGCTTGGGAGTAGATGATTGATATCTTGTTTTTTTTTTTTGGCATTCCAACCTTTCAGAAATGCAGAAAAGGAAACTATTTCATACCTAATGTTCTTTCTCCATCACAAGACTTCCATCCATGGAATCTGGAGATGGTGCCCCTAGCATGTCTCCCTAGTAAAGAAATAAGGCCAATAAAAGCCATTTAGTTTGCTTGGGTAAAATATGATTTGTGTTCATTTGTTTGGAGCAAATCTCATGCATCTTTTTTCTGTAGGAACATATTGTTTCACCATGGCCATGTTTTGTTTCAACTCCTGTGGTTGCTTAACCTTATTATAGTATTCTTGTTCGCACTTGAACTAGTCTGAAGTTTGTATATATGCGTGCTAAAAAATATCTAAGAACTATGTGATCATTTGTTCCCTTAGATTTATAAATTGGGCTTTTTTTTAACTCATGCAAGTCATTAACATTATCTTCACGTTGGAATTAATTTAGGTGATGAGCTTCTGTCAGACTCATTTCGATGCGAAGAAATTGAAAATGGAATGCTTTGGGAAGTTGAAGGCAAGGTCAGTTTATTTGCTAGCTGGTAACATTCTATTTATGTCCTTTTCTTGGATCACATGTAGCTGATGTGGCATTGATTATTTTTATTCTTGTTAATTGTGCTGAATTTCTTTCTGTTCCATAAATCTCTTGTATAAATGAAAAGTGGCATACTGTCCCAATACATTTCTAGAGATTTTTGCGGGTTATCCAGGATAAAAGTTGTATGATAATATTATTCTAGTACTTCCTTCCCAAGAGTTCAGTTATTAAAACTTTCTAAAGGTTTTGGGAATTTTTTTTTGATCTTGCAGTGGGTAGTCCAAGGTGCAGTTGATGTAGACATTGGTGCAAACCCTTCTGCTGAAGGTTGTGGTGAAGATGAGGGAGTTGATGATCAGTCAGTTAAAGTTGTTGATATTGTTGATACCTTCAGGCTTCAGGTTGTTATTTGTTTCATTTTCTGCATTTATTTTGTTGTTAGCTTTGTTTTTAGTGGATGCATGACAACAATCGTTTGTTGCATTTGTCAGGAACAACCTTCTTTCGATAAGAAACAGTTTGTTACTTACATGAAGCGCTTTATTAAGCTGTTGACACCAAAATTGGAAGCTGAGAAGCAGGATTTATTCAAAAAGAACATTGAGGGGGCCACCAAATTTCTGCTTTCAAAGCTCAGTGACCTTCAATTGTAAGTGTTCATACCCTATATTTAATAAAGCACCCTGGAGTTCAAATGAATGTTTAATTATTCATCTACAAGTGTTTTTTGCATTTTGGATCCTTCATGTGCTTTATCTAGTTATCTGTCCCACTATTCTCAGCTTTGTTGGGGAGAGCATGCAGGATGACAGCACCCTTGTCTTTGCCTACTATAAGGAAGGTGCAACTGATCCAACATTCCTGTACTTTGCCTCTGCACTGAAGGAAGTCAAATGCTAAGTGGGAGAGAATATATGAGCTCCACTCATAGATGTTGTAGTCTAGTTTTGTTTTTCGGTTGCCTTTTATTCTGTTAAGACTTGTATGTGTTTGCTACTATTGAGACTTTTTTTAACTTAAATAAGCATGGTTGGAAGGTGTTGACATTTGTCAGTTATTTATTTATTTTAATGGTTTGATGTTTTAATTGAGCAATATTATTTTATTTTGTTGTCTGTTTATGCTTCTCATTTTATCAGTTTTCTGATGGAGGAAAATTGTTGTTTGTTCTCAAAAATGTATGTTTGTATTATTATTCTATTTCCGCTTTCACTTGTGAGCAGAGTTTAGGAGTTTGCTCGGCAATGAGTTGTATACTATACAGTGAACAATATGATGATAGTTTAGTTGGTATCACTATTTTTTTTGTTGTCCTTGGATATTGTAGCACATTTGAAGCTATCTGTTGGTTATACAACTTGTTTAGCTGATTAGTATGATTAATAGGGTTGTACCACAAAATGTTTAAATTGTCTGTTAGTTTGCATTACCGCCCTGAAAAAGTGAGACCGGCTGAGCCCTTAGTCTTAAAAAAAATAAAAATCTTTTAAGACCCTCAGACCATCTGCTTATACCATTTAGGGAGTATTTGATTTGAAATAATATTTTTTTTCAGTCTGGTCTGATTGGTCTTAATTTAATTTAGAATTAAATTAGAAATAATATTTCAAAATAATATCCTCTCGTTTTTTATTTTCAAATCAAATTAGTTCTTAGAGACTAAGCGCTATAACTTATAGCAATCTCATAAATATAATGACTTCCAATTAGCTGCCAGTAATTATGAGTTATGTTAATAGATCAACGTTCATGTTCAATCTCCGCGCCAGGTGGGACAAGAATTGAAGAACTCAACAGAGATTAAAAAAAACTACACATTTGCCATTAAATAACAACTTCCAACTAGCTAACCAAGGAGGGGACCAAGACCATAAAAATCAATTGCTATGAGTAAATTTGGGAGGACAAACAAAATCTCATATGCTGCGGACATGATTGTCTAATGTTTCTGCTTTGGCATCTTCACGATCATCACAAATCAAATGCCGCCCAAGTTCAGGGAAAGAGTAACATAAATACATCCACAAAATGCAATTGTGGTTTCCTTTCTGTCTTCAACTTGAGAGATGGAAAGCGCAGTGAGCTCTCCTCATGGTAAAGAAGTATTTATGATATTCAGTACTGGACTTCTTATTCAGTACCTCTAGAAAATATTCTGAAATAGAAAATAATGTTCAGTTCAGCTTCCAAAAATGTTTCATCATCCACGTGATGCTTGTTTTAGTTCTTGCAGCCAAGGTCATTAAAAAGAGAACAAAAAGTAACGTAAACCTCAAAAAGAAATAAAAACCAATTTCAGTTCTTCCCTAACAATCAGCACAAAGGCAAAATTGACATTTCACAAAACATATCCAGTTAACCACAAAGGGAAAAAAAAAAACTCATTTTAGAAGACCTTAAAATTCTACAATTGATGAATTAAGCAGATTATTTCGTTTTCATACATGAGTTTCAAATGTCTATTTCGTACAAGATCTATAATGTATCTAAATTGATCGGACCTTATCATATTAGAGAATCTCCCGCACTTGTGGGACAGAAATATTTTGTTGTTTGTCATCTTTGCAAAGATTTCAAACAAGCAGAGCAACCAGCCAATACACTACAGTAATTATAGGGAAAGACCTCATTATAAACTGGTTCAATCATAAATTCATTCCAGACCTTTTCAGTGCTCCATAGCCATGGCTGCCTACAACAAGCATATCAGCCTTGTGTTTCTCTACTGCTTCACAAAGAACATGTCTGGCATCCCCTTCAATTGCCAGATCTTTGATCTGCGCAGAAGCTTGCCCTCAAATACTGTAAATCGAGATACTGCAACATGGCGACCACAATGAAAAGCATCAGTTTAGAGCATGTCTGGTCTGGCATCACTTGGGAATTTAAGAAGGCCTTAGCTCTTCAAGGTAACAAAACAAAATCCTCATTACCAACTCCTCTTCATTGAGACAATCAGCAAACCCTCTAAAGTATTTAATCAAATTAGGAATTCTATTTCACTGAGAGCATTTTAATTGTGTTGAGAGTTTCCAAGAAGATCTCTTCACCAAAATTTGACTCCGTTTCCCAAATTCCAAACCACCAATCAATCCATGAACCAAATCAGGAAAAAGAAAAAGAAAGAAGAGAAAGAAGAAACGTACCCCATTGGACTTGCAGACCTCTTTAGCCTTCTCGATAACCCTAGTGGCGCTCCTCTTCAAATCCGATTCCACGAACGGAATCAAATGCTCCGACCTGCGCCTCCCAAGAGACGCGCCAATATTATTTCTTCTGAACCGCTGATTTGAGAAGAAGAGGAGAAGAGTACGGGGGCCGGCAAGGCCGACGACGGAGGTAGGGGAGGGCTTGGAGGTGATTGCAATAGGAAGAGGGACCGCGGCAGCAGGAGTGGAGGTGGCGGATCGTCCAATTCAGGGCGTAGAAGCCGTGCCCGCTTTCGTCGATCCCCACAACTACCGTCATCGACGCCGGAGCAGTCTCCGGCATTGCCGTCGCTTCCAAGCTCGGAAACACAGAGCAAGGACGACGTGATGGCCATAAATAGAATGTGGGGAATGGAATTCAAAACCGTTTCCCCTGCGTTCGGATGCAGAGTTTGGGGATACGCGCACAATATGAGAGCCAGAGCGTGGCCAAAGAGGGCTCCATCGGAGCCACGAGTTTTGCAAATATTTGATTTTTTTTTCTTGTTTACAAGACAATTAAGACTGTTTGATCTGAGAGTAAAACATAAGACGATGTCGATTTAAAATAATAACTCCAATTTAATTCTACTTCAAATTAAAATTAATTAGTTCAATAAAAAACGAGATCATCTCAAATTAAAATGGACCTGTAATGATTATTCATTCCATCATTATTTTTTTTTTTTTTTTTGCAAATAAACCAAAAATGTTGGGGTATTTTGGCAGAGCTAAGAGATCAAATTAGCCAAGCCCCAAGCTAAGAAAAACAACAGTAGCAAGTCATCGATAAAGCAATGCATGAATCGCGATGATGCTTATGATGGCATAGGAAAGCATCTCAAATGACTTGGTACAATCATATAAGACCATTCATAACAGTATGTTTTCTACAAACATTTTACAGATTACATGCAAAACACACACTCCGAGCCTGCTAATGACAAGGGACACAAACTGTCTCAGAGTAACAAGTTATATCCAATCTGTTGCTATAATATGTATAGTAGAGAGACAGGTGTTTCTTGCCTTTTTCAAACATGATCAGCTAATGCTTGTGCTTCGGCTTCTTCACGATCATTACAGTGCAGTGTGCATGATGAGCACAGTAATCACTAACACTTCCCAAAACCGCTCTGCACAAAGAGTTCACAACAAGGTTATAGAACTTGGCGCCCAAGGATAAGAGAAATCCATCCATTTACTGCACTCCAAAACCTTTATTTCTTTTTAATTCATCTTTCATAGTTTTCCTTGTAATAAACTATTTTAGCACATAGAACTGTCTTCATTTTCCAACACTACCATACAACATGCACTTCAAGCTATGAAGTCACAGACAGTAAATGCTTTCATGCACAACAAACTCTATTAAGAAATTTGATGAATGGGAACCCCTGAAACTTATTCAGGGAGAACAAAAAAGATGCTCTGAAAGACCAATTGGCATTCAGATCGTATTCTAGAGAAAAAAGTTCTATCCTCAATGAAATGTTGTTCGAATGTTTTGCCAACTGTTTGGTCCTCCCCAAAGAGAAGATGCCTGGCAATTCTAGAAAGGAAAAGCAGATGATGCCTTTCAATTCATATGAAAAGGACTGTCATCCTTCTCGTTTTATTGATTCTTCACAAAATATCAGCACAAACTCACAATCGACCACAAACGATAAACAGTCTAACCACAAAAAAAAGTCAAATTTGAAGACCTTGAGTAGATTAAATTCTTTCATGTACAATTCTAAATAACTTTTTATATCTACTGCATTTCTTTTGCTAGACTAGAAACCTCAGCAGTACTCCATATTTGAGGGAAATTTTGTCTTTTAAACATCAGTGGCTCTCCCAAAATATGGAAGGAAAAAATATTTGATGGCATTGGCCTTGGTATTAATCCTTTAAAACACTCATGAAGTAAACAACTGCAAACCTTTTCAGTGTTCCATAGCCATGGCTTCCAACAACAAGCATATCGGCGTGGTGCTTCTCTACTGCTTCACAAAGAACATTTCTAGCATCTCCTTCCACCACCTCATACACAACATCTTTGATCTGGACAAAACATAAGCATTTATTCAATCAGATGTCAATAAAAGTTCTCTCTAATTTGAATATTGGGAAAAATCAACAAAGATGCATCGATTTCTAATGATGATATATTCAAATGCAATTATAATTCTGTAATTTCATAGTTGCTCCATAAATCACAATCCTCCTATCTGGCTGCAAGCATCTTCCCGTTCATAGTTCTTCAATTCTAAGCCTTGTAAAATTCATGTTTTTTTGCCCCAAAGATGATCTTTCTTTCTTTATTTCTTCTCCTTCTCCATAAAGATCATCTCTGACAGAAACCCTACGCCAATTCGCTTAATTTCACCCCACATAAGGAAACGTTTTGTACCCTAATTGTCTTAATTTGTGCCAAAAATTCAAGAAATGCTATACCCTAAAAAGAACAGAAAAATCATACCAAACAGGAAGCGCAGAGATCCCTGGCCTTTTCGATCACTCTCCCAGCAATCTTCTTCAAATCGGCCTCCACGAACGGCAGGACGTCGGCACTCCCTGCAGTCCGAACTCCGATTTTTCCTCTCTAAGACCAAAATCCGATCAAAACAAAGAAAATCAAACAAGTCCAAAGCGTACCGGGACCGGCAAGGCCGATGACGGAGGTAGGAGTGGGCTTGGCGTGGACGACGACGAGCTTGAAGGGCGAGACGAGGCCGGAGATGGTAGAGAGGAAGTGGCCGAGGGCCCACTGGAGGGCGTAAAAGCTGTGCTCGCTGTCGTCGATCCCCACCACCACCACCATCCCCGCCGGCGCAGTGGCCTCCGCCTCCGCCTCCGCCTCCGCCTCCGCAGTCGCCATTGCTGCTGCTTCCGAGCTCGGACAAGTAGTGAACGACGAAGCGATAGGTGGGGACTCGGGGATGATATTTAGCGAGAAGGGAGCGGGGAAACGTAAAGGGGAAACGAGTTTAATCGTTGGGAACTCTGATCTGATGTGGAGATTAGAACAGCCAATAGCATCTCTCGATGTTTTTTATTTTGGAAACGAGATTTTTTTTTTTTTTTTTTGGTAATATAATACTTCTCAGTTTCTGATAAAAGAAATTATAGTTGTCAAAGAAAAAGCTCAGGTAATTATCGAAAATCAACGGTTGGGATTCATTGTTACGAGCGAGGGTGGACGACTATCGTTGAGTTTTCCAAGTATTTCTTTTATTTTTTGTAATGAAAAAGATCGGTTTGCTGTACCAGGGCGGATAGCCGATCCGTGGTGGGGTAATGGGCGAGGACGCAGTGGAAGCATCCAGCGAGTGGGTTGGGTTTGGATTCGTCTGGAGCATGATTATTGTTCGCCAACCGGGGAAGGCACCATTTGAGGCGATCTTTCCGTCTTGAGTCTCTTCTGATGCTCATACGTCACCACATTTACAGTTTTCTGAGGGGGTTATTTATAAATTTTTTAAAAACTTTGGCCAAGCATGAAAATTTATTTCTGAAAATAAAAGCTGAGAAATAAATCGCAACAATGATATAACGGCCAGCGAAATGAGATGGAAGACTCGATCCAAGTTTTTATTCGGTTTGGTCAAACCCCCAAAGAGGTGATAATTCCATATAACCCCTCAAAACTTGTGGTAATTACACGTCATCTCCTCAAAATTGTCCTTCACTCTTCAGGCTTCAGAGGGGATGCATCTCTAAAAGATTAAAAAGGAAGGGTCAATTTGGGATTACCGCACTCTCAAACTCCTTGGGATTTATTTTTCATTAAAAAGCTGAGTCAATTTGCATAAAGAAGGAAGCAAAATGATGCATGGGCTATTATAGTTAAGCTAAACACTTTCTGTGATTCAAAGCTCAAACAGTTCTTTCTCAAATTCTTCTTCATCTTCTTTTCTTTTGCGTAAGCCCTCAAATTCATAATGTTGATCGAGTGGAAGTGAACTTGGCCGCTAGTGGATGGAAATAGCTAGATAGATATACTTCAAACAATAAAAGAAATTAAATCCAAGTTGACCAAAATCTCGTGGCCAATCTCCAACGAACAAATCAAACATCAAGTTCAGCTCATGAATCTTATTTTGATTCCTCTTCTGCATCATTCTGATCAGCTTTTCTTGTTGGATAACTAGAAGAAAACATGAAGTTCTGCAAGAGATATGAGGAGTACATGCAAGGAAGCGAGGCGGGGCTTCCTGGTGTTGGTCTTAAGAAGCTCAAGAAGGCGCTCAAGAGGTGCACGAGAGGAGAATCAAATTTCCAGCATCAAGTTCTACATCAAGATAATCAAGAGAATTCAGGAACTGATCTGCAAGAGTCCAACAGGATATGTTCTGATCATTGCTCAGGTAATCTTTTTCCCTAAAAAAATCACGCTTGTTCTTCTTTTGGATTCTGTTTTGCTAGTCTAAGATGTGAATTCTCTGTCATTGTTTAATGATAAGTGAACTTTTATCTGAAAAAGATTCTGCTATAAAAGATAAAAAGAACTTTTTATGCAAACAGGTACTTTTTTTGTACAGATTCAGTGTTGCTCCTCTTCCTCTTTCAGCACTGATTTTGCAAGAAAAAAACAAAGATATTTTTTACTAGATTGAATGCTCCTGTTGATTTGCATGAAATGTAGCGTGCGATGGCATTTTCTTCCCCACACTTGAGAAGGAGTTGTCAGAAGCTGTAGTTTGCTTTACTGAACGAGCACGGGGACTGCTTGGATTCGATTCATCTTTTGTCTTTAAGAAATATATTCCCTGGTTTAGAAGAAAAAATTTGCCAAGGAATCATGCAGCATTCATGCAGGAAGTGAACTACGTAATTAAATATGCTATCATTAACTCAGTTGCAATGAGGAAGATACTGAAGAAATATGACAAGGTATTCTAATTTTCTCATCTTGTTTCTTTTTTTCATTTACAAATAAGTAGTCATGTTCTTCTTGCAGATTCATCACTCTAAGCAAGGTCAGGTTTTCAGATCAAAAGCTCAGAGCATGAACATGGATTTTCTTCGATCTCCGTGGCTTTGCGAGCTCCTGGCTTTTTATATAAACTTGAGCCGAAAGGCACAAAACCAGGCTATCACTGCGCCGCATGGTGAATGCTCACTCGCCGTTGATGATGGAAAGCCAACACTCTCACTTGGAGTCCTTGATTCTTTGAAGCTTGATATTGACCTCACTTGTTCAATCTGTTTGGTTAGTTTGGTATATTATCCTTAAAGAATTTGGGATTTTTACCCCAAACGGAAGATCTTTTCTGTTTGCATATATCCTGCTGACATCTTCCATTTCGATTGCAATAACACTGGTCTTTTCCAGGACACTGTATTTGATGCAGTTTCTCTTGCATGCGGTCATATCTTCTGCTACATGTGCTGCTGCTCTTCAGCCTCGGTGACGACTGTTGATGGCCTAAAGTCTGTAGGTCCTGCAGCGAAGTGTCCCTTGTGTCGTCAGGTAGAAACTCAACTTCCTCCTTTAAATTGCTGGCAATTTAGAAATCTACCTATCGATGCTGTGGAATATAGATGAGAATGGATCAGTTTAATACTCCCATGTTGCGGATGATCTGATTGTGATGTAGCACGCTCTTTTGGCTTCAGGCAGGGGTGTATAAGCGTGCTGTACACTTGGATGAGCTGAATCTGCTGCTAAGCCGAAGGTGCGGCAATTATTCGTGATTTCTGATCTCATTCACTAGTTACTGCAGCAGTGACAGAAGCTGTACAATGTTTTTCTGAAGCAGCTGCCCCGGTTATTGGGAAAGACGGCTTCGAACTGAAAGAAAAGAGCGAGTTCGGCAGGCGAAAGAACACTGGGACTCCCAGTGCCGTTCATTCCTCGGTGCATGACTCCCTCTGTCTACCACGATCACGTACTGGTCTAATTGTTGTAAGATCTCGGTTTGGCTTGCTCTGTCATATCCGTTAAGCTCCTTGTATTTATTTGCTTTGTGGGGAAATAGCAAACATTTTACGTCTGAGAGATCAAAAGCTTCTCTGAATGCCAGATCAATCTCTTAGCACAATTTCACACAGGATCCGTTTGGCGGTGTAAGCATATCCTCAAGTTAATTTCCAAATGTTAAAATATGCATTTGAGAAAATTATTCTGGCATACAAGAATAAATAGATAATTAATTTTATTTTGGACTAACAAATTCCGCTCAAAAAAACAAAAATTGTTCTTTTGCGTTACGTTTAACACCGAACCAAATAGGCTAAAAGGTGTTTTTTTTTTCTCCACCACTCCAAAGGAAGACACTGCTGGGTGAAACAATAGCCATAGATGCTGATAAGAAAATCCAATATAAAAAATATCCCATTGCATAATTGGGAAAGATACAGCAATAACTACTCAAGAGAATGAAGCAATCAACTGTGTTTTAATGGCACATAAGATGCAAAATCAAGAATACATCTATCCAGTCCAGTGGTTATGTCAAAAAGGGCGTTGCCATCCCTCACTGTTCAAGCCTCTCACATAAATTCTATACATCACCTCACGCCATCCTTAAAAACAAACTTGACTGTTAGTCCTGGGATACCTAGCCTGCATATGCCCAAGAGCCATAGATGCATACTCTCAATCCAACATGTCTGCCTGCCACTTCACTGTGATCAAGTTGCATGGGTGAAAATGCAAAGCTGAAAACCTTCTCACAACCCCATATCCTAATTCATTCTGCTCTTAATCTCAGAATCTCCTTTGCTGTCCTCTTTCTGAAGTAGCCCATGTGTTCCTGGAAAGGAGACGTGAAAGCTCATACAAGGCCCGAAAATAAAAGTGTTCAAAAGTAAAAAAGGATCTGAGCTGTATAAGACATCAGACGTTAAGCAATCATTGAAAGCCACTAGATGACAAGCAAATAGCAGAGAACCAATGGGATCACAATTTTCATGAACAATTAACAGGACAAAAAAAATCCTCACACTACTATTTTGACAATCTACATTGGCTCCTAATGCTAAATTACATCATGCAAAACTACTGCAACCATACAGTGATATTGGGAGGATATAAGGTGTAGGAAGGTCAATATCTCAAGACGTGATTTTAGTTTTGAATAAACTGTATGAGTATAAAGTTTTAGAACATAGCAACGAGCTCATATAACCTGTGACTAATTCCAAAATCAACCCATCAAGAAGGCCTCAAGGACCTCTGTGTCCAAAAGGCAATAATAGTAGCTGCTAGGTCACCAGGAAACCGAGATCAAAGAACTCAACCAAAGAAAAGAAATGCGTGCGAATTGGTCGATGGCTTCCATCGAAAAGTGCCAAGGACAATGGGTAAACTAGCTACTAACCTGCCCAAAACAGAGATCTAAACCTCTGCTGTAGAAGTCGGCATACTTGAGCATGAACATTCCACAGTCCCACCTGTCAAGATCAGATGTATCAATCAGATGTTATAAAACTTGTAACATCTCTATACCCAGAAAGAGAGCATTAAGTGAGTGGATGATTGTAGACAACAGTTAAATATGATTTGCCACAATCTGGATTTAAAGTGAAAACCAATATAGATAAGAAAGGAAAATGACATCACACATACCAGATAATCTAAAAAAGAAAAGCAAATACAATACCCACCAGATATTGTTGATAAGGCTGCAAATGGAACCAAGACAGAAAATACTATACCTCGCTGGTCTTCTGAGAACTGGCTGGTCAGCCAAAGCCCTCACTACTATATAGAAAGTTCTAGGGTTTATTCAGTTTTAAATAACCCAAATCCAGGCCCCACTTGATGACTATATCGTAAGCACGAGCCCCAATGGAAGCTAATGTAACTGCCATCCCCGTATCCTAGAATAATGTTATGTACTGTTTCGACTTCTTAAACACAATGGCACGAGACATACATGCTAGTATCCAAGACACTCAGTTATATCTTTTGCAATAGAAACATTTGCACTTAACTGTGAGTGCAATTCATTTCCACCCCAATTTGAACCAGCAAACTTGCCAATAGGGATTCACATATAAAAGAAAATAGCAGGAATCTGGGGGCACAGGCTCCAAATCAATTTCAGCAAAAGAGTTTAGTCTCACCAACTTCTAAAGCTATAAATCATATAAAATAGCTATGAGTGAAATAATAGTTGGTTACTTGGCACTGATCGTAAAAAGATTAACAAGAAGATAAAACCACAAAGCCATGAAGTTCTGTAGTAATTACAATTTCAAATAGAGATAACACTAAGTTCAAGCTATTCAGCACCACATTTCATATGCTGAAATCAAGCAGCAAAATGTTAGAAATGGAGGTGATCAGGGAGAAGAAGATATACCCATTCTTCTGCAGAGGAAGATCTTCAACCATTTCTTGCTTCCAAGATGTTGTATCAACATGTTTGTCATTCTTGTCTTTCACTTCATCCATAAAAAATCTAGCCTGATATCCACAAATATGGAGACAGTAAATTTGGAGGCAAACTTACATGCAAAATATACAATGAGATGTTGAATAATTGCCTGACAATTTCTACAGCCTGATGCTGCAACTTGGTTTGTCACTATTCCGTGCACTAAATTGTATAGTCTGTCTACTTTAAATTCCCTAGAAATTCTTTGCGTTTATTCAAGCTCCAAAAGAATAAGGAACCAATAACAGATGCCACTAGCCATCTTTTTAATATTGTCAAACAGAGTTGAACAATTTCTTCTGCATCACTAGATGGTGTTATTAGTATTGATTCACAAAAACAGGTAATGCAAATAAGAAGATTCTAATCCCGCTTTTCTATTCAGTATTATAAGATAAGCATACCAGTACTCTAAGCACATTAGTGTCCATGCCACCAAGTGAGTCAAGATACTGAAACTTTTTATCCTTAACATTGATGACAGCCAAGCACCAGTGAACTTCCTTGTGTATGGGGACAAATATCTGGATAACAAATTTAAACATCAATGAAATATGACAAGGTGGAGAACAATAATTAGAAGTATGGAAGGGCTATAACAACTTTACTTTGTCACACTCAATAAGGCCGTACCCTATCTTCCTTTGGGTAGTCCATCTTCTTACAGCCTTGAAATCATAACCATTCCTCCCACTGATCAGCTGGTGATGTACCAATGAAGAATTTAGATGGAGAGCATATGCTAGAAGAATAAAAGAAGAACAAGGAAACAGGGTAGATAAAGGAATCTAATCACTCAGATACGAATGCAAATATAACAATGAACAAGCATACAAACTATGACTGAGGAACCAGGAACAAGATGCCAGACAGGATTACATAGATTTGGCATGAAGGCTGCCCTGTACCAAAATTTGGTTATAAATCACCTTTCCAAGGCCCAAATGGACTTCAGGATGGGCCCTTTCCCATGGGAACTGATTATTGGCATTTCACAATTCAGATCAACACCTCCATTTCAAGACTTTGGGACAAAATTAAAGTCTGGCAGTCAACAAAACATCAGAAATCTGATTGTACAATTCCATACCACTAAGCATGTTGTGATGGCTTTGCATGAGTTCAAAGTTTAAGGTCAAGTAACTAATAGAAAACACAAACAAAACACTATGTCCCAAAAAATTGAGTAAAATTTATGTAAGAAATATAGAGATTGTAGCATAACTTGTTGGATCAAGAATGTGGAGTATTTGAAGGATAAACAAATCAACTACAAAATTCAAATTAATCACAATGAAAGTGCCTAAGCAAAAGAAGATGAAATTTTGAACGCATCAATTGTTTGCAAATGTTAGGTCAGGCCGACATATATCATGAGGGAAAATCTAAAAGAAGAGTGAATAGTTGGAATGTAAATCAAAGCAAAGAAGAATAATTATGAAACTGAACACAAAAAAGCCTACCTTCTTATAGAAGAATGTACTGAAAAAATGGCATCTCAAAAACTTATTTGGTTCCCTTTTTTCTCTCTCCTTCAATAACTCAAGGTATAAATTTATGACCTACACAACACAAAAAGAATGTAAGTGTAAGAAAGAGTATGATAAACTTTTAGTGCTGGCATTATGACCTGGTCATACTCCAGTATATATGACATCAAAAGTAGTTAATGATGGATAACAATAAAAATCACCTCATCATTCAACCAAGCACCGCTACTCAAGCACTGTAAGACCCCCTTTGTTATCTCAATATTAGAACCCTTATGTGTGACTACTACTCCATCACTGCAAAAGAAAACCCTACATCAGACCACCAATCACTACCTTGAGTATGATGTCCACATGTTGCAAGAACATCCCTCCATACCTATCATCGTCATGCATCGCGTAATTGACCTCCTGGGCCTCTTCATTTGTGAGGGGTGCAAAAAAATCTGGAATTTCCTGAAATCACCAGGAGATCATGAATGTGATCAAACCCAGAAAAAAACAAAATAGTTGTGTAAAACTTGTCTTAACTAATAAGAACAGGATGTTCTAAAAGTTCGGTATTTCCTGGATCACCACAGTTGTTCTACATGATCAAGCCACATATGCAAACAAACAAGGATCTATAAAATTCACCTGACTAAAAGCAGTAGGAACTAAATAAAAGAACTCTTCCAGATTATAATTGTATCGTGGACGACATCATGTAGAGCGTAACCAGCATCTCTTACAAATTTAAATGGAAGGCATTGTCTAATGTCACAGAGACAGGTAGTAGAATGAATTTAAACAAGCATAATCACATAAAACAACAACAAACAACGATTGCAAGAATATTGGAAAAGTACCTTCTTGAATTTCTTCTCTGCTTCCAGACGCGCCAACTGGAACGCAGACACCTTGCTCTCTGTCAGCTTAAGCTCAAACTGCAAACTACTCAACCTGGCATCATGCTTCCTCGCGGAATCCTCTAAAAGCTCTTTATACAAAGGCCCCTTCTTAACCACCAATTCTCCATCCTCCCGTTCCACCACTGGCGTCCCAACCTCTAATGCAATCTTCCGCGCATCGTCCACTTTCCGTTTCACAACCCTCAACTTCGCATCCTCGTACTCTTCCTTCCTCGTCACAATCGTCAAGCCCGACACCGGCCTTGAGATCTTTCTCGGAAGCCCTAGATTCCCTGATTCCTGACCCTCCTGCACACCGCTGACCAACTTCTTATAATCCTCCAATCCCAATCTTTCATGGCTCCGGTCTTCCGATTTCGGCGACTTTTTCCGGTGGAAAAAGTGGGAAAAGAGGCCTCCCATGTTGAGATCAGGGGGTTTGGGCTGGGACTTGGATGTGCCGAGGCCGAACGCTCGGATGATACGCTGGGGAGCGTGGACGGGGCGGGGGAGAGGAGCGAGAGGAGGGAGGCAGCGGACGGCGGTGATGGGGCTCGGAGACGGGTCTGGTGGCGGCTCCGGCGGCGGAGGAGAGGGGAACTTGGGCTTCTTGAAAGGAGGAGGAGGGAAGGAAACGCCAGGGAGGCAGAGGTCGACGAAGCAGCGCTTGCGGTTATCGGTCAGAGCACCCATGAAGAAGGTCGGAGGCTTCTGGTCGTGTCTCTTCTTCTCCTCCTATGGTCTGGATCCATCGACGAGCTAAAAATCCATGGAGGGAAACCCTAGCAAGACGGGTTAGGGGTTTAGAATTGCGAAAGAATTGCGAGATTAGGGTTTGCGCTGGAGAAATGGAGACGCGGGGAAACCCCAGAAATCGTTTTGGGAAGGACAGTGCGGTCAAAGAGGAAAGGGTTTGGCGTCGGACGTATGGTTTTCGATTTTGCAATTAGGACCTTACATATTTGTATTATTATTGTTCGTGATCCGAGACTAACGGCGGACTGTGTGGGGATTTGTCATATGTTAAGTCCTCTCACGGTAAAACGGTAAAATAGAAATTTACCAAATTATTTTATTAGAGAATTTTTGGGCGAACATATACATTAAAAAATATTAAACATTTTTTTTTGGGTAAATGAACACGAAATAGTATAGAATATATTTTCCATGAAAACTAGTCCTGCTCGTATTTTCTATGTTTTTCTGCATACATTATTCGCCTAAAAACACACAATTACATTTGTACCCTCAAAATAATGACACTTTCATACACTATAAACACCTGCAATATCAACATTTGCATATATTACCCCATAAATTCATGCAAATAGATGCCTCAGATCATCAAATGAACCGTATCATACAGCAATGCAGACAATTAACTTAATCCCCAAAACATTTTTGGTGAGAGTCCAGTCTTTAACTTAGATCTCAACATTCCATGCAAAATTGAGCTTCAAGCTGACCTGTAGCTCCTTTCTCTCATGTACTTCTTCCATCCCAACTACAATATTTATTATACTGAACAAAATCTGAAGTTGAAGCACACCATATCAGGTTAAGAAATGGGATCTTAGAGAAAAAAGAAAATAAGACATTATGCATTTCCCAGCCATTGAATGTTTACAGTGTGCTTCCTTCCTTCACTGAAGCCCTGCCTGTGAATTCTGATGATGATTTGGTAACTCTCTCTTGTAGTTCTTTCGTACTCGTGGTATACCCCTGTATAGCCCTCAGAATTTTTGTTTGTCAAGATGAAAGCCTAGCACAGATTTCCCAAGTTTATTCAGCTTTAGGTACTTCCCTATAAATCAGTGGAGCGGTGGGCGTACTCCTGAACCAGAGCCCCAAAGAGAGAAGGACGTTCAATTAGGTTTGCTGGTGAATCAAACTCCTTTGCAAGACCTGACCAAATAAACATGCAATGTATATCCTTAAGTCACACATTGAATCCATCAAATGAGCTTACATGATTTCACGCATGAAACAGAGAGCACCTGCACAATCCATAACAGTTTTAAAACAGTTCAAACTAGAAAATTTCCACCCAATTAATGATTTCCAAGGCAACATAATAAGAATTCAATGGACAAATTGGTATATCTGTAATATGCACATGAATGTACAGATAATAAGTAGATATTCACAGATATTTAAATATTGAAGTTCAAGAGTTTAGTTCTTCAGGTGTTTCTAGATTCTGCAGATAATAATTTTTTACCAATTCATGAAGTGTCATAAACATAATTATAGAAGCTTACCAGCATCTATGACCAAGACTCTGTCACAGTCCATAACAGTTGGTATTCTATGAGCAATGCTAATGATGGTGCAAGATGAGAAGTCTTCACGAATAATCTTTTGAATAACTGCATCAGTCTGTGAGTCCACTGAAGCAGTTGCCTCATCCATAAATAAAATTCGGCTATGCTTCAGCATAACTCTGCCCAAGCAAAGAAGCTGTCTTTGTCCTACGCTCCAATTCTCACCATTGTCAACGACTGTGGGAAGGTAATAAGAAAAATAAAAATTCCATTAGTTAAAGGAGTTTCTTTTCAACTAGCGAACTAGTAGAGTAACTGAATAAGGTGGAGTAAGAGCACTAATTGATTCCTATCGCAAAGTCATAATTAGCTCTAAAAAGTTAACCTCCAGTCACAAGTAGATCTAACCAGAAAACCGTCCTTGTTTTTGGTAAATCAACATCAAAATATATTAAGAAAGACTTAGAAAAAACATCCTTTACAAAAGAAGCTAGTTCTTGGGGGAAGGTTAAACCAGAAAACCATCTTTGGATGTCAGGAATATATATTAGATGTATTTTCTAAACTAAAATGGGATAGGTTTGGAAAAATAAATAGAATAGAATAGTTAATCATATATGTGTGTGTCAGATAGTGAGGTACCCAAAGCATCAAGCTTCTCAGGTTTTGAAGCTACTGCATCTTTAAGCTGGCAATGTTCCAGACTCTGCAAAAATGGGAAATTCAAAGCAAACTTTAAACCAACGAAACAACTTTTAAAGAGGAAACCAAAAAACATAATTAAAACTCTGACAAAAAAAACCAAATATGTAACAATGTCAAACTTAAATTTGATGCTGATAAGCTTGATGGGCAGGAATTTCAAGATTGAGATGACAGCTGGAGTGTTCTTGTATTATGAATTCACGGAACTAGATCAGGACGAGTTGACCACCATTGTTCGGTTTAGAAGGAGATGTTTGTAATCTTTCTCAACAAAGTAGAAATGCCAAATTGCAGACTTCTTTTACAAAAGTACAATGCAAGCAAACATCCTACTGCTTATACCTGCCATATTTCCTCGTCAGAATATTTTCCAACGGGGTCAATGTTACTTCGCACCGTCCCTTCAAAGAGAACGGGTTCTTGAGGTATGATACCAAAGCGTGACCTGAGATCATGAAGGCCCAATGTGCAAATATCTACTCCATCAATTATGATATTTCCTCTGCAAGGCTCTACAATTCTAAACAAAGATTGTATTAATGTGGATTTCCCACTCCCTGTACGTCCAACAACTCCTATTTTTTCGCCACCTCGAATGCCAAGAGTGATTCCCTTGAGAACCAATGGAGTATTTGGTCTATATCTAACCTGTCAAAATCAACAAAATATGAATATTTTCTCTATTGCCAAAGAAGATGCCAAATCTTGAAGAAAACAAGTTCCTTCAGCAAACTTCAAAAACCAAGACAAACCGACTTTTAAGTTCAAACAACTTGCCTTCAAGTCCTGAAGATCAATATCTCCATGAGTAGGCCAATTTGGTGTTGGAAGACAGTCTTTAATCTCCCATGCAGCTTCAGAAGGAATTTTGGTGAACTGCTTAATTCTTTCAACTGAAACCATCCTGTTCTCTATGAAGCAGCTGATCCATACCGCAAAAAACAATGCAGAATTGAGACTGAGACCATAGGAAAGAGATAAACCGACGAGCTCTGCATCAATAAAACAGATGTCAATAGCAATGGACTGCATTCAAACTACAACTTACCTTCCCATAGGCTTACAAAACTATTTTAAAAGTTAATTCTTGAAGCATTGCTGAAATTAAAATTTGCAATTTTAAAGTGATCCAATTTGTATTTCAGGACAAATAGGGTACCTGGCTTGATAAAACTGCTAGGCAGCATGACAATCAGCAAAGCAGAAATGCACAGGATGACACTCCCAATCAACTCTAACCTAAATCCCAGCCATTCATTAGATCCATTATTATGGAAATCCATGCGTAAGCTAGAATTAACTCTGTTGATGTTCTCTTGTGCAAATCTTTCCTCTTTTCTGAAGCATCGGATAGTTACGACACCAAGAACAGTTTCAGAGAAATGATGGATGACAGGCGCTTTTGTGATGGAATCAAGACGAGTTAGCTCCCGAGATGTTGCAAGAAAATAACCCTGCAACCAAGATTTTTAAGATAAGTTGAGGATGATCATCAGATCAACTCAATCTTGATCCAAATAATGAATGTGCAACTTTTGTTTCCAGCTTCCCCTCAATAAAACCTTATTTCATGAGAGACAACTACAACCAATTTATATATCACAAATATGCAAAAAAATATTGACAAGATTATGCTGTCAGTTATAAGTGCTGAAAAGTGCAGAATGAACACAAAAAAGTGCACGAGAAGCTTACCCTATACCAATAATTCAGAATTGCTAGTGGAATCACAGCTACAAGTGATGGCCAAGCAACTTGACATGTGACGATAACAACGCTGATCACCGTAATATACATTGAAACAGTCACCCCCACAAAGAAAGGAAGGAAAAGATCAATATTGGTTTGATCGGATGATGCCTAAAGAAACAGCAGGGCCAAACATTGATTAGTCCAAGAAAAAGAACCCCTTGCATCTAGTTCCTTGAAAACAGACTAAAATCTTGAAATCAGCGAAAAGAAACTTATCAAACATGAGCCATGAGGAATGGGCTAAACAGTGGTGAGCGACAATACCCGAGTCAGAATTCTTCCTGAAGGTGTAGTATCAAAAAATGACATTGGAGCATGCAACATACAGGTGAGAATCTGCTGGAAAAATATCTGAGCAGTCTTGAGCCCCAAGTATGCCACAAGGAAAGCTCTAATAGTCACAAGGACAATTGAAACAAGTGCTATGATGGCATAGACTTCGATGAATAAGGATGGGTTGAAAGATCGGACATTGTCTTCTGACGTTTCAAATGCCAACCAGTAGTCACTGGCCATCAAAGAACATTGCCACACCACTGAAATGGCCAAGACGGCGATGACTCCCCACCAACCCCATGCTTCGGTTACATATGTTTTATATACGCTCCAGCTAACATGACCAGTCTCACGTTGTTCTTCCTCTATGAGTTTTGAAGTTCCTTTTTCCATCTTTGCAGAGGCTGACAATCCATTCTCTCTGTTCGACTGCTCCTGATTCAGTGCCTGGTCTGGCTTGGACATCTGGTCACTGTTTCCATGACTGGCACTCTGCTCTACAAGCTCCATGGAACTCTCATGAGCGGCAACAAGGGCTCCAAAATCTGTGCCTGAACCAAGTAACTCGTCATACTTCCCAGATTGTACGATCGTCCCATCTCGCATAACCTGTTGTATAATTTGTTTAGCCATCAGAAGGCAATTATGGGGAATGAATATAAATCAGTAACTGGAAATCATTTATTTTGCAGGTAGAAGTAAGCGGACTAGAAAGAAACTCACTGTTTGTCCAGTGCCGAAAGAAACCAACCAGATAGAATGTAAAATCATATGTGGAACTGATGTCACCAATCTTAAGCCCAAAATGATGATAGAGAACTTACATAGATGTAATCAGCATTATGCAAGAAGTCCACCTGGTGCGTTACTAGCACAACGGTTTTTGCTTTTAGTGCACCTCTTACACATTCCTGCAACAAATTATGACAACTTAGATATCCTCAGAAAGTTCAGCATGGCACTGCAAAAATTGTGCGAGCACTCACAGCAACACCAAATTAAAAATGGTATTAAATGTAAGCTTTAAGCAAAAGAAAACCTTGAAGATTTCTGAACCAGTATGAGCATCAACAGCACTGAAAACATCGTCAAGGAGGTAGATATCACAATCTTGGTAAACTGCTCTGGCGAGCTGTATGCGCTGTTTCTGACCACCACTGAGGTTGATCCCCCTCTCTCCAATCTCTGTCTGGTCCCCAAACTCCATCACTTCCAGGTCCTTCTCCAGGCAACAAACTCGGATGACCTCCTTGTACTTCTCAGTGTCCATTGGCAAACCAAACAAGATGTTTTCTTGAATTGTCCCATTCTGGATCCATGATGTCTGTGCCACATAGGCTGTGGAACCACATACTCTAACCTAAAAATAAACACATTGGAAGAATAACTCACTAAGAATCACACTGGCAAGAGGATATCATAACTTTCAACTGAAAAAGCAAAACTAATGCACGAAGAGTAAGAAGAATACAGAGAATGTTAAACATTGACTTGCGACTGAGTTGAATTTTTACCACTTTTGTTATCAAATGTCCTTCCACACTAACCTTAACTCACCAAATTATTCAAAACAGTGAACATCTCAACCGACCCGAGCTAGTTCCAGAAACACAAGCCTGTTACTACAGCAGCAAGCCAGATCAAAACTCAGGTCTATCAATTGAGGTCATACACTGCAACAACCCAAAATTCTGGGCTCGGCCCATCACGGTCCAGGCTTAGAACTGTACATCTCGACCGATCCCACCCAACCTGAGCCTCACACAATCCTTGGCGTACAAGCATCACCCCACCACTTCATTTTTTTTTTTGAGAAATTTATTTCTTTAAAACCAGTGGCTGGGAGAGAGACCAGAAGCTAGGTCTCAACTCAATAGAGCTGGGACACCACTGTGTCATATCATCTCTTTTGTGGTACCATGCAACAAATCTTATGATCCATTAGTACAAAGTCCTTTTCAGAAGGCTTTCACAACCATGGCAGACACCGAAAAGGCTGATCAATCGACGCCAGAAGGCTCCATATATCAAAGTTTTGGCATCATCGCCGTTACCTTGATTTTCCTGTACCACCTACGTCCTCCGAACTGGTTAATCATCTCTTTCTGGTCCACATAAAAAGGCAATCCTACTAACCCCAACCTCTCAGTTGACAGCCAAAATGTGCCGATTTCCCAAATTCGATTTACTGGTACGTGGATTTAGTGGTCAGCGCTACAATGAGTACGACTGCACGAGAACGACAGAAAGGGAAGAGCGGGGATGCGCGGAGGGAAACGAAACGTACCTTGCCGGCAATCCTGTGCATCTCGCCGAGAATACACGACAAAAACGACGACTTCCCCGATCCGACGGTCCCCACCACCGCGGCGAGGCCCCCGCGTGGGATCTCGACGTCGATCCCCTTCAGCCCCGCCGTTTCCTCGGTCGCCTCGTCCGCCCACGCGAACACGCCGTCGCGAATCTCCACGGCGGCGCTTCGCTCGTCGCCCCATCCCTCCACCCGCTCCACCGCGCCCTCCTCCAGCTCACCGCTGGTCATGTACGCGTCCAGCCTCTCCAGCGAGATCATCGCCTGCGACGCCGAGATCAAGGCCTGAGGGAAATTCCTCATCGGTTCCTGCAAGATCTTGAAGAAGGAGGTGGCCGTGAAGACGAGCCCCGCGTCGAGCTTGACGCCGACGGCGACGCAGGTGCCGAAGACGAGCGAAGAGATGAACACCGGCGCGCTCCAGAGAGCGATGATGTTGCTGGAGATGGAGTACATGAATTTCGAAAGCCAGCCGAATTCCCCCTCACGGAACTCCTTGATCCGGCGGTCGAAGTGGTCCTCCCATGCTTGGAACTTGATCACAAGCATGTAATTGAGCATCTCGTTGGTGGCCTTCATCCTCTTGTCCCGCATCATCATCAACATAAACTGGAACTTATTGTTCCGGCGAGCCCCGAACACCACAAAGACGATGATTCCGGCGATCCCCGCCACCGCCGTCGTCACCGAGGGGCCGAGGTAAGTGTACAAGAGAGCGAGAGCAACGCCGACCTGGAGCGGCATCAGCCAGATGTAGTGGATCTGGAGCATCATGTCGGAGAGCTGCTGGGCGTCGACGGCCATGTAGTTGACGATCATGCCGACTCCGTGGGACTGGCGGGCGGAGCAGGAGAGGCGGAGGCTCTTGCGGTAGAGGCTGGTGATCAGAGTGGAACGGATCATCATTCCGAGCTTCTGGGATTGGAAGTTGTACTGGTGGGAGGAGCCGACCTCGACGAACTTGGCGGCTAGGAGAGTGAAGCAGAGGTAGTAGCCTTCGTAGATGGAGTTCCGCTTGCCGGAGGAGAAATCAACGAATTTCTGGATCAGGGTCGGGCCGACGTACATGACGAAGAGCCGGAGGATGGCAAGGGAGGCGGTGAGGAGGAGGTTGGGCCAGAAGCAGCGAAGCAGGGCCGTGCGGACCGGGTGGGAGGATCGGACCGCCGGCCGCGGCCAGTTGGCCTGGAATTTGTCGAATAGCTTCTCCGCCCGGTGCCCCGGCGCGAGGCTCGGGACATCGTCGAGCTTCAACGGCGACTTGTAGCCCTTGGCGAGAAGGGGGTTCATCCAAGTCCATGTCGCGCACGAAAGCCACGAGGCGGTCGCATAGGGGGTGACCTGGTCAGCTCCGATGGGCGGCGCCTGCGAGGTTTCGCCGGTCTCGACGCCGGAGGAGCCGGTTAAAGCGAGATAAAGGAGGATCAGAGAAAATGGGAGGAAAGCGAGAGCGACGTAGTCGTCCGGTGGGATCGGGTCACCGGCGGTCAGGCGGAGGACGGCGGAGGCGGAGAAGAGACAGGTGAGGAGGAAAGAGGCCGACCAGTAGAGTCGGAGGGTGGCCGGGTGAGATGCTGCTCGGAACCGCTTCTCGTGGGCGACGAGAGCAGCGGTGGCGAGGTGGGAGAGGAACTGGAGGAGGAGGAAGACGGACTCAAAAAGGAGCCAGTTGGGGTTCTTCGAGATTCGTGCGACGGAGATAATGAAGAGGGCAAGGAAGGCGAAGGCGAGGAGGGAGATAACGGCTAAAGCGAGTTTGAAGAGGAGGGTAGTCCGAACCGGAATTGGGTGCTGGTTCTGGGGCTTGGGGAGCAGCGGCTTCTTGGCCTCCGACTCCGGCGATGCGCCGCGGGTTCGCCTGCGAGAGAGTATTTTCTGGATAGCGAATAGGAGGAGGAAGAGCAAGAAGACAGCATCGGTGACGGAGAAGAGGAGGCGTTGCGGGCATGGGGAGAGGAAGACGAAGCGTAGCCATTGGAGTAGGTCTTTAGGGGTATAAGAAACCGCCGGAGAGCAGGATAGGGAGGTGATCCACGGCGGTGAACCGGAACTCATGATTAGCGGAAATGGATAAAATCAGAGGAAGAAGAGTTTTATTTCTAGGGTTTGGGATTAGGCCCCCAGGTCCGAGAAGAGACCCGGCGATCAGGGATGAGACGAAATGGTGAGATTTTATACGGAGACGAAGAAAGAAGACAGATGCCGCGAGGAAAGGCGCGTCCTTGTTTGTCTCTCTCACTCTCTCTCTCTCTCTTGTCTGAATTTCTCTCTCTATATCTATAGCAGGCCGTTTTAGTGAGAGAAAGTCGGAGAAATGGAAGGAATTTAGTTAACTATTACTTTGGGGCTGTAATTTGAGATTTGCAAATTAGTCCCGCAAAAACTTTGTATTTTCTTATTCACCCGTGCATTTTTTTGTTAAAAAAAGAAAATCGTTTTGGTCCACGTGGGGAATTCAGCTTGCGGCACGGCTCCGGGATCCTTATCGGGTCGACCAAGAGCTTTTGAAATGATCGAGATAGGTTGCAGGACGGCTCCAAAGCCGGTACTTAAGAACACTTTAAGCTGTTTATATATGCACAAATGGCTTCGGTAAAATTGATGCTGTTTATATATTTTTGCTACATCGCATATAATTTTTTTACTAATGATTATAAAAAATGATAATAAAGATAATTTCTTACTTAAATTTTTAAAATTAATTAATCGATATAAAAAAAAAGATAATTATTGTATTTTCCTTCTATCAGAACTCGGCGTAACGACTGCAACAGCATTGAATGCATCGATCTTGGCGAATCCGAACGAGGCGCCGAGCCACCGTAAATGATCACGTGGCTAATAGCCCCGAGAAAAGGAGGACTTCGTAAGTAAACCATAAGAGCATTTTAATTAGAAATTAAAATTAAGGTCAAAATTAGTAAATCACTCTTATAAATTAATAAATTTTTTTATTAAAAAATAAGATTTTAATAATTTAAATTTTAAAAAACTATTTTAATTTTTTATAATAATTTAATTTAATAATATTATAAATTGATAAATATTAATTTTATATTAAAAAAATAATTTTAAAATGAACTGATTTCAAAACAAATAAAGCGTTAAAAATTCTATTTTGCTTGGTTGCATACAAGAGTAAGAACAAAAAGAAAAGCAGCGAGACGAATGGTGCAAAGTATAGGCCTCTGTGCCAGGCATTTTCTGCAGCTATTGGACGACAAGAACAGCGACTCCTTTGTTTTTAGTAATAATGAAAAGGGACGACAATAGCGAGAAATCTATGGACTCATTAGAGTTAAAAAAAAAAAAAAAAAAAAAAAAGCAAGAAGAAAACCGAGTGCGTGCGTGCGTGCCTGCGTGCGTGGACAAGTCTGAATCCGTGGATTCCGAGCCCAACCGGAAACGTGTCGAGTAGGAAAATTGACAACGAATCTTGGTTGACAAGCTTAGACGTTTGTCTCGGCAGCAGGCCTGGACCAGTACAGAGATTGAGCCCGTGGATTAAGAGTCTGATGATGACGAAAGTTCCCTTGAAAATCATACATCATCTGTTTCAGCTTTACGCACAGAAAGTCAAGAGACAAATTTCCTTATCCTCAACCAACTCTTTTTCCAATATCATTCTTGGCTATCAAACAGCAGCCCTCATCTATCTACTTTGATCACCTATTGGAACCAGCTAATACGTCTTCATCAATTTTGACCATTTGACGTCGATTGCACGATAGCTAATAACTTAACAACTGGATCATGACTAAATTTACACATTTTATGATGTTGGCTTGCTGCCATACCCAATTGGGAGCCAGTTCAGCAAACAAGAAACAACCACTTAAAACCTACAAATGCTGAAATCCAAGTACTATATCAATCTTGTTTAAGATTATATGCCCCGCTGGAAACAGTAACAATAGCTGACAATAACTCCAAAATATCAAATGAAAACATTCTTTTGACAACAAGGGATGTTCTGAGTATACACAGTAGTAAGAGCTGATCTAACGGCACCATTTACATGCTTAATGCAGGGAACCAAGCAGTACTTGATTCTATCCCACTCCGAGCGAAACACCCAAGCAAACATAAAACTTAAAATCACAAAATTCCTTCTTCACGTCAGTAAATAATGTGATGAAGAAGAACTTCCGATGAGACACGCCCTCCTAATAGGACAAGTATTAGCCATGTCCTCGCCCTCCACCTATTAAAGCATCCCAGAACAGGAATCAATCAATGCTTTTGTAAATGGCAAACAAACAAAACAGGTAAAGTGTGTGTTAACAGTAAATTGAATCTGAGGCAACGATGACCTTTAAAGTAGGATGTCTGAACCTTCACAAAAACGGAATGCAACACGATCAAACAAGAATACATACCTCTGCCACCAACACCCTTGCCACCAGGTCCACCCCTGCCACGACCACCTCCCATGCTTTTGCTGCTGCCATCATCCTGTCCACGTCCGACACCTTTTGCAGGTCTACCACTGCTGCCATCCTCTCTACCTCTCCCTCTTCCTCGGCCAACACCAGGAGGCTTCCTGTCTGGTAAAGAAAAGCAAGAAATGGATCTCAATTAGAATTAAGGCAAAGAAGTTTGAATAAGATTAACTCAACCAGAACATTAGTCATACTATTAGTAACAACGATATAATCAACTACCATCAAGCCAACAATATCAACATAAGATATGACTACATCATTGACGAAAAAGAATAAAATAACCAGTCCATAAACAGTGCAGGGGAAATCAGAATAGCAGATGAAAGACAGAAATAAATTTGCCTGAAGCCATGCCTTCTCAATGATTCAGAATTCTCACCATAATAGCTTATTTGAGACTACAGAAGGCAGAACAGGATTTTTTATAAATATTATTTAAGCTAATCATAGTTGATTCAATAGGAATTTTGTTTATATAACCGTGGAGGCAACCAACACACTTGCCCCATCAAATATAATGATGGGTTGAAGAAAACAAAGATAGAACTGGAGGATCACTAGATCGTGCTTCTGTTCTCTGACACAATTTTTTTTAAACTACAACATAACCAAAGACCTGCTGTTCCTTTCAATGAATCTTAGGAAAGCAAACAATTTCCTTGATACACAAAACAGATTTGAGAAGTCACCTGAACGGCTCTTGGTAGTTTCCTCTTGGACCTTGTCAATCACCTACAATGCCAAAGCGAACACAACCAGTCATCATCATTGCATAGTAAAGAGGAAGGGAATGAACCTAAGAGCACAAAAAAGCTCAAGAATATTTATGTGTAAGAATATCTATATCTAAGCAAAGACAAATAGACATGAGCACAACATTGTTGCCCAAGACAATGAGCAATATAATTAAATAGTGAAGTGTAGGTGGGCACAAGAAGAGATTTTGCATCATCATTAGCTTGCAAATGCTGATAATATTTCAGTAATCCCTTCTCTAAAACTTACAGGGACTCATAGTAACATCACTTTAGTGTCTAACCTAATGCTACCATATGAAGACCTCTTACTATCGTCTTACTCCTACGACTTCATCATACTAGACTAGCAATGGACACATACAGATGCATGAAAAAGAAAATAACCCAAGCAAGGGCCTTCTTGCTTTCTCCTTCCTCCAACAATTGAATACTTTCGATCCATCTAATTAGTTTATTTGAACATGAATGCCAAGTATTTCTAAACAATTTCGCCCAACACCAGCTTTCACCATGCCACAAACTGGGGAATGAAATCGAAGCAAAACTCAAGAAGCTTAAATTTTCATTTATGCACCCGTATCAGTCTGTCAAACGAAAAGAAATCACGAAACATGAAGTAAATTTAAAAAAACATGAAGTAAATTTAAAAAATTTCAAACGGACCTCATCAGGAACTCGGAGATACTTAATAGTGTTCCCGCGAATATAACACTCGGGCATCCTCCAAAACCTATCACCGTCCTACAACCACAACACGTCCGCTCATAAATGACAGCAATCACGCAATAGATCGCCAAGATAACAAAACGAAGAAAAAGCAACGACCTTCGATGTGCAGATGACCTCGCGGAGGTGAATGTTCATCCAGGTATCGCAATTCACCAGATGCCCATTATACGTCTCCCCATTCTTCAGCTCCACCAGCTTCCAAATCGAAACACCGTCAACAAAACCGTCAAGAAACAAACCCTAAACCTGGAACCCCAACAAAACCATTAAAAAATAAGAAATTTGATGCCTTACCATAGGATGCCCCTGTGCGGTCTTCAGAAGCGAGAGCGGAAGCTGCGACAAAGCATCGGGAAAAGCAATTAGAACACCAAATCGAACGAAATCAAAGCAAAGGACCAAAACCCTAGATTAGAGCCAAGAGCATACCATTGCTGGGAAAGTCGGATTCCCGAAGCAGCCTGGATTCCGAGTACCTTCACCAAATCGATCGCTCGAGAACTCGCGGACGAGAGATCAGGAAGAACGACGAAGTAGAGTGCACAAACCCAAGACTTCGATTCCTCGAATTAAAAAAAATGAAGAAATAAATCATGCATCATTATTTATGCGTCATGCGGAGCACACCCAGTAACCCGTTAACCCGGAAACAGAGACCCGCTAGATTTGGTGAATCTCAGCCGTGGCGTTTAATCGGACGCTTGAGACTGCAGTTGTAAATCTCCTGATCGGGAAATCAATGGCTGAGGTTTGACCACTTACAGGTTGCGGGTTTGGGGGGGCACTGTATATGCCCGCTAATGGATTTGGCCGGATCCATGGGATCAAAATGCGATTGTATATGAAACCTACTGAATTTCATATACGCAGATATTGATCTCCCTGCGATATACTCGTATATATGTATATATATACACAAAAGCAAATCTGTCGTCTTAAAGGGATATATAACAGCATAAATTTGTATTAATCTCATTGAGGAATGTACAAAAGGAAATGTGGGACAAAAAATTCTCAATAAAAAACGAAATAATAAGTAACGTCTGCAACATTAAATTTTTGTTCTTCTCGCAGTTGCTCAAAAGAAAGTAATAAATATTTATTCTTTTTAAGCTTAAACAGATGGTATTGTATGTACAGACTGAAGGCCTCCAGCCATGCAGATGATTCTGAGACCAGCGGCCTATATTACAACCCCACAAAACAAAACAAAAAAACCATATATTGCCTGACCGAACTTGACTTGATTTACTAACATTAATTTAAGCATCTAAATGATAAATGACTCAACATGAATTGTACAATGAGAGCCTGCAAGAGAAATAGCACCAGCGCATATTTGCCCATCTTCATGAGTTTCTACACAAACGGTATAAATTAAAAGGGCTGTACACAGGCCGTCTAGCACACATCTCTGACTACATGAAATAGCTTAGTGCTCTCTTCTTCCGGGATCCACCTTCACCGTACAAGTCATTCCATTGTAGAAGCTCATTCATGTTTGCAGATTCTGATGACACACTTGCACACACCTAGAAACCCCAAGAACATCTCATCCATATGGTGGATTGGAACAAACTAAAAAGGTCAAGAAACTGGGTTTCACGGGTTTTAATGAAAGTATAAGTTACCTGTTCATGAGCGGATTTCAAGTCCTCCATGTTTAGAGGGCGAATGTCCTCGTTCCCGTGCAAGGCAGGTAAAGGTTTACCTTCTGCTAGTGCTAAATTTTTCTCCTGAAATAGAACAAAAATAAAATTTGGTTCAGCTGAAGATGTCATACTTTATATAAGCATCAGTGTGTATTTCAATTATTCCGGGAGTAATATGATTACTGCACATTCAACTAGACAACAACGGCAGATAAACAGTTTAGTCATAAAAATATGCTTCACAAAGAATTAGCAAGCAAAACTTTCAAGCAAGCCTTATCAGAAAGGACACTGACCTTCTTTTCATTTTCTAGTATTTCTCTAATGGGGCAGTGTGCCGCTGTAACACAGAGATTCTGAAATAGAGCATAAAAGAAAAAGGCATCAGAATAATGCCAGTCACTAGACCAATTTCAGGTGAAGATCTAACTTTGCAGACCTTCAAATCACTTCCTGAATAACCATCAGTCATACTACCCAGTGCTTCCAAATCAACATCTGGTGCCAACTCTTCTTTGGCCAATATTACCCTGAGAATCTTCGCTCTGTTTGATGCATCTGGCAGGTTTACCATCAACCTGAAAAATATATTCTCAGCAAAATAAAAAATAACAAAAAATAAACCGCAATTATTGTCAATCTCATGAATACTATTTGACCTCCGGGGAAGCCGCCTTATTACAGCTTCATCGAGGTCGAGAGGCCTATTGGTCGCAGCAAGAACTAAAACGCGCTCTTTATCTTTAGTCCGCAGGCCATCCCAGTTCACCATGAATTCATTTTTCATCTTACGCATGGCTTCATGTTCTCCTGGGTTTTCTCGTCTGCCCAACATACTATCAACCTGCAAAAGAAAAGAAACAATCAATAAGGGCATTTCAACACACGCAAAAAGGACAAACAAAAGAAAAAAAGAATAAGCACTGATAGTTTGCTGTAGAGAATGAAGTTATTGGCACAAAATGGATGAAAGTCAATGATCAGAAACAAAAAGATGATCAAAGGAAACTACCAACCTCATCGACAAAAATAACACTTGGAGCAATTTTACTTGCTAGTGAGAAAACTGCCTTGACATATTTTTCACCTTCCCCAAACCACTGGAACAAATGAAACAAGGAATTCACTTAGAAGACAATAAACAGGTATACAATGCACAAAAAGATGGGAAAGAAAATCAAATAAGAGTATATTGCCTTTGAAGTTATGCTTGACATGGATATGTTAATGAAATTTGCGCCTGCCTCTGTTGCAACAGCTTTAGCAAGCATTGTTTTCCCTGTACCAGGAGGACCAAAGAGCAATATCCCCTTGCAAGGCTGCGATTGTAAACCAACAGAGGAATGAGCAAAGAATACCTCATGCTTCCATTTCGGGTGAAGAATTAAATTTACATTAATTACCACGAGAAATCAAGCATGCCTTCAAAAACTAAGATATCAAAATTTGCCAATAGAACAGAAACCAAAAAAACCTTCACTTCCATCAAACCTAAATGAAGCTCCATCAAACCCAAACACCACCAACCCTCAGCCAGGTACCCAAAGAAGTTAAAGCTGAAAGAGAATTTAGTATGAAAAAAAGAAGTAAATAAAAATTCTCCAGTTTGTCCCTAGAACATCCTTGCAAAAAAGTATATTTTTGCTGCTCGAAGAACACCTACCAAAGCCCAAAGCATAGAGCAAATTTCACTGGAATCTTCCTAACTGTGATGGAAAACGTGATGATAGGTTCCACCAAAATATATGATAAATGGCAACAGAGAAAGATGGTAGATGCATGGGAACTCCCACAATATTAGACATGGGAACATCAGAGGCTAGTGATCTGTCATTCTTACAATGGTGCACACATTCACAAATGAATATGAATATGATCATTTACTCTGTGTGTGTGTGTGCGCGCACACACAAAATACATATTTTATTATCAAGCAAGGTTTTAAGTTTCCGTTGAAACCAGAACGAAACAACCTCAAAAACTGTCTCGAAAATTTAGAGTTTTTAAGGTCATCAAATGTCCGAAACCGCTGAGCAAGGTTTTAAGTTTCCGTTGAAACCAAAACGAAACAACTTCAAAAACTGTCTCGAAAATTTAGAGTTTTTAAGGCCGTCAAATGTCCAAAACCGTTGAAACTGCCAAAAATGGATGTCAAAATTGTTCTCAAAAGTGAAAACTTAAAAACTTGTTATTAGGTGAAGAGGAAAGAGAAAAGAGGCCTACTCTAAAAATACAAGAAAAATAAAAAAATAGAGAACAAGAGAAAAATATGGTTTCTATTGGTAGATGTGATTACACAATCATTTACACTGCATACGATAAATTTCACTTATTTATGCTATTAATTGAATGGAAAATGGTTGGGATGTAAAAACTTGCTCGGACCTGGGCATGACTAAGCCAAACCTGACCAGAGTTGGGTCTAACAGCAGCCCAACTATTTCTTTCAGAATTTTGGAGTTACAGCATGGTCAAATTTGTGACTTTTTTTACCTCTCTTTATTCAAAATCTGATCTGAAGTCCAAATAATTAAGCACAAGGCATAATTCTTAAGCCAATCAAGACAATCATTCCTTTGACAACACTAAAATGAAAAAAACTCTATTACTATTACTCAAAGAAAACCATAATTTTTTTCTAAAAGATATGGGTTAAATTAAAATGTGGTTAGGGTGGCCACAAATCAATATTTGCATTTTGTTTGTATGCAGAGAAGGATATGTTGGCTATTTGCTTTGCATGTGGTTAACTCTTATTTGTTAGCAACAAATAGAAATTAGTCAATATATTACAAACATTGTCTCAGTAGATCTTTTTCTGATCATTATGAATAATCATATCAATTGTTTAATCAATAGTTGAAATTGTAGAAGAATTTGCACCTTTGTCAGTTGTCCTTTGCAGAACAATTCTGGCCTTTGCAAAGGAAGCATCACCAGTTCCTTCAATGTATCCTTTACATTTTCCAAAGCTCCAATGTCATCAAAACTGACTCCAATATCATTAGGCGGAATAACATCAGTAAGAAGTCGCTTCTCAAACTCATTCTCTGTGGCCACATCCTGGAAAGCCAAGACAAACTGCTGTTAGTTTGTCAAATAATCAACACAGGCTGAAAACCTAAACCTAATAATTAAGCTTGGAAAAGCTACGGAAAACAGTTAAGAGTATCAAACATTACAACAGATCTAAAATAAAAAGAGACTTCACCTTAAGGGATTTCTTTGAATTCTTAGTATCAACCTGGAGGCTCTGCAACATATTTAACCCATATTTGATGCTGATAGAGTCAATGAAAATACAAAAAAGTGTCAAAAGAAAATAACAAATAAAAATTTTTAGCAATAAAACATCTACATTATTGTGAATTTATGAAAAATATCCTACTTTATCACTATTAAGTAAAAAACCACTCACCTTATATCATTAATTGACAAAAAATCATCTCAATTAAAATATTTAAAAAATAGTTGATTTTAATTTGATTTTATCAGTTAAATTAATATAAGAAATCAAGTTATTCTTATTTGATTTTACTTCGGACAATTGGTTCACAATTATCGGACAACTGGTTTGATAAAATTAGATTTTAAATTTCAAATTCATAAAATCAAACAACCAATCTTTTATAAAAACTAAAATAAAATAAATTATGTTTTATATTAATTTAATAGTTGTTCAAACTGAAATCAATTGTGAATAACTTGGTCTTTTTATATTAATTTTAAATGATAAAATTAAATTAGATTACAATATTTTTAAAATATTTTTTATATTTTAATCGAGATGATTTTTTATAAATTTATAGTATAAGATGAGTGATTTTTTATTAATAGTGATAAAATAGCTTATTTTTTGTAAATTTGCAATAAAGCAAATGATTTCTTGTTAAAAACTTTTCTAATTGCTGTAATCTTCTACAAAAATAATATCATTTATATAGAGAATAGACTAACCTTTCACTTGAAAGTGTCAGCCTGGTATCTTTGGCTGACACTTCAGTTCTGTAGTGCTTAAGATGATGACCAAGAGCAAAACCAACTATTTTATCAATGCCTGTAGACATCCAACAGAATTATAACTAAAGACTTGCAACGGAAGTAATTCTGCAAGAGTTTTGCCAGCTTCAAAACTCACTCACTTTCATTTGTAAGTGCTTGATCTTTAATGCATATTGTATCAAGATCAGCGCAATCTAATTGACTGCGAGTAAGATACTGAAGATCAAGAAATGAAGGATTGTTAGTATGCTTTAACATTCCCTGCCAGAACATAAGTCAAAATAAATGTACTATATGCACAAAACTAACAGATGCAGAGGACAACAGATAGAAAAACTAAAAAAATAGATTGTATAACAGCAAATAAGAAAATGGGCTTCAAGCTAAAACAGAATCTTCAATAAATAATTTACACTCGATAAGTGTTCCCAGATCCCAGAACCAGGTAATGAAACTTACAGCATGAAGACTCAGAATGTTGGACTTGGCCTTGAGAGTTTCAACATCACGCTCTAATTTCTCTTTCCAATCTAAAAGCTGAGCTTCATCCTGTCAAGGGTTCATACATAAGGATCCACAAACAATTGATTGCAGATTCAAAGAATAGAACCAGATGCACAAAATGTACCTGTGGTATCTGGATCATGACTTTATTAGGAAATAACTTTGTTAGTTGCTTCATTGCTTTTGGGACTTCTTTGCTTTTCTCATGCAGCTTACTGAAGTTATCCTGCAGAAAATGGACAGCAGGATGTTGAATTCAGAACATATGCTCCAATCCTCAGAAAGAGCATAAGCTAACTCAAAATAACAGCAATATAAAAACATGCGATAATAATCATGAAAAACATTCAGGGAATACCGGAAAGTTAAAGTCAAGCAGTGCTGTTTGATTGCCTCCAAATTTTGTAAAAAATAGACCACCAAGATGTGACTGCAATACAAAATATTGAAGAAATGAGGCACACATTCTAGAATTAAACCAGTTTGATATTAGAAAAAAAATGCAAAACATAGGGAAACAATTGTAACCTTTTCTTTGCGACCATCCATCTGGGTATGTGAGCCTATCACAAGAACACCGGGTGGTACCAACTCAAGCTTAACTTTCAAATTTGAATGGTAATCTGTACTTCCACATACAGATTTCTCTATATCTTTCAGAAGTACAATTAAAGGACCATTTTTACTTTCTTCAGACAAAACCTGTGCAAAATTTATGTGATAAGCACCATAAAAGGGAACAATTATTAGAATAAATTTTCAAATGATTAATAAAAAAAAGAACCTACCTCCAGTAATTCATTGATAGCAAGCCTTTCCATATCCTCACCACTCGAATCATCCAATCGGAGTAAGTCCGCTGAAAAGTACCAAATAAATCAAATAAGGAAGTTGAAGCAAAAAAACCAATGAATAAAAAAAAACGGCGACAAAAGTTTTTTCTGATAAAAATGAAAAAGGGCCTGTTGAGAAGGTCACCATTGCAAAAGAAGCCACGGTCATCTTCACAATAGCCTCCAAGATTAGTACCCTCAGGGATTTGCTTATCAAATCTTACACCAACTTTTGATGTTTCATTTTCAAATGCAAGAACTACTGTGCCTTGATAACCATAAATTGGGCCTCTGCACAAATTAAGACACAGCTGAATAACGTCCAATTACAGTGTGAACAGCTATATAGATCTAGGAATGCAATTAATATGTGCAGAAGTCCTCAATCTTGCATTATAACTAAAATGAGAGTATTGCATGGATTGCATTTGAATAGAATAGCTTGCATTGAGTATGTTGCATCCCTGCGTCATTGAAAAATTTCTACTTCATTCATCGAGTATGGAGATTTACTGATGGCAAGGAGTCCTAAAAGGCCAAGCCACTATCCTTGAAAATATCGTGTTAGTACTTTTGATTATCGTGATAATCATTCAAGAGTCATTTCATCAAGATGCTATCATTACACCAGACAAGGAGAATGTAGATAAAATAGCAAGCTACTGGTGATACAAAAAACACCTTCACATTCTTTCTGAAAACTAAAGAGAGAAATCTTTTGGTGCTTCCAGAATCTCTTTTGGTTGAGGAGTGGACCCTGGATTAAGCCCCTAACCCTGGTTTTATCCCTAAATGGTATAAAAAGCGGGGTAACTTCTACTCCCAGAATAAATAATTAATCCTCAAAAATTGTGGGAGTAACTATTACACCTCGAATAAGTAATTGTTGAAATAACTGAAAAATAGGGCACATAAATACCCATATGGGACTCTAGCTTTATAAGCATAATTGCATATTAAAATACCTTTCTATACTTGAAAAATCTGAATTCATTATTGTCCGATTAAGAAGCCAAATCCAACTTAAAATTCAACTCAAAAAAGAAAACCAACAGTGTAAAACGGGTCATTAATAAAGTATGGATTAGAATCAAACTAGGACATGAGGTTTTTTTTTTTAAATAACAGATACGGGTTTTGTAAATTTTTATTTCTCTTAGAATAAAGAGCTTTATTTTCCTTCTCTTTATCATCAAGAAACTCTAGTTTTCTATTCAAAAATCTTAAAAATTGCACATGGTATCATAGCTTTTAGAAGAATAGGTCAGACGCAAAATAATACAATTACAAACCCTAGACACCATGATAGAGACTAGAGAAAACAAAAAAGCATCTATAATCCCAGAAAATAATCTCGGACTGCAGATGACATCAATAAAATTAACAAAATCCAAGAATTACTTTTAATGGACCAAAATTATCCAAGTTTTTCTTAAAGAAAATGGGAAAATATTGAACATTACAAACAACTCACCTAAAAAACTAACATAAAATGATCCTAATTGTTAGTACAAACATTATAGATTGTGACATAGAAAGACAAGTCTAGGTAAAAATCAAAAGATTGAATTATGATAAACACTATGTTTAGAATCTTTAAAATCATAAAAAGGATGGTGAAAACCAAACAAGCTAATAAATTTTTAGAAGAACACTTTGCCTGGATAAAGAACTCGTGAAGTGAATTAGATGTGTACCAAGTATTCACGTCCAATATTGAAAAGCAAAATTAGTTCAAAAAAGAATTATGAGTAGCATTATGTTTATTAATATTGGACCGACAATATAAACAAATTAAAAATTAGTTTATGTCAAAGGAAAATTATCATGAAGAACCAAATAATTGTCAACCGTATGATTGGTTTTTTCATGCACTTAAGATTTGATCTACTTTTTCGTCTTCCTCTTTCTAGATATCATTCTCATATGCTCAATTCACTTCTTCCAAAATCTCGGTTTCTAAATAGGTATGGCTATTAGCTCAAGTTATAACCTACATGTTATATATTTGCTCTCTATATTTTTGCATATTTGTTATTGATTAATAGTGTGAATCGATGGTCAAACACGAAATTTATAACCGGATGAATATTTTAGATCAGATGAATCAACCACAAAACGCAAAACTTATAAGAGAATGAATCGGTAATTGTTAAACCTTCTGAGTCAAATGAATTAATAGCTAAGAACAAAACTTGTAATCAAATAAATCAACAACCGTGAAATCTTTTGAACATGATGAATCGACATTTAAGCGTTGAATTTGTAATTAAATAAATTGACGATCGTTGAATTTTCTATATTGGATGATTCAAACGACTAGCGTGGAGCTTCTAACCGAATAAATCGATGACGGTTAAATCATGTAAAATGGATGAATCAACAATCAAATGTGAAAATTATAATCGTATGAAACAATAGCACTTGAATCTTTTATGCTACATGAATAAGCAGTGACATGCGAAACTTGTAATAAAGTAAATTAACTGTTGTTAAATCTTTTGGGCCTAATGAATTGACTACAAAACTCCCTCAAGAGTATCATGATATCTTAAGCAATCCTGCACTAATGCTTATTTTAAAAACAATAAAATTGGAACTGAGTAAAGAAGAATATGAACAATTGATACAAGTCAAAAAAGTATTATTAGCCTCAGCCAATACAAAGAGCAAATCAACACAAACTTTACTATAAATCATTAACTCAAGAGGCACAAATTACGTGTCTAATACCCCTAAACTTTTCTCATCTTTATCCACAATGTCAAAAGTCAAACATGTGCTTCTTATTAATGAAAAATATGCATATATGGAAGGCCAATAAAACATTCAAACTGAGATATTAAATCTTTCTTCAACCCTCCTCAATCAATTTTGATGTTATTTCCTTTTAGTAAACTAACAAATCAAAGTCTTGAATTATAGTATAATATTTTATTTTTCTCATTATGATTTTCAAGACCTCCACACAACATACATGATTGATAGAGAAATTAAAAGAGGAGGCTTATACCTCTTAAATTCTAGTGGAAAACATATTAGAGTCTATGCAGGCCATGAAGACTTGTTTTTGTGATATTATAGACTATGTCATTTATTTTTTTTCCAAATATAGAGTTATGTTACCTAACCATAAGTTTTACTCTAAACCCTTGTGAAAGGCATGAGTACCTTTTATCCACAAATTAATAAAAAAATTTACAACCCTTTTTTTCTTATCCACAATGATGTTTGAACAGCAAAAAGTCCATCCCTAGATGACTTCAAATATTTTATGAATTTTATTGATAATTATTTTAAAATGACATGGATCTACTTCATGAAAAATAAGTCTAATATAAGTCATATATTTCAATTATTTCATAAAAACTAATTAACAACTCAATTAGACCTTAAGAACAGACAATAAAGTGGAGTATATCTCCAAAAGACTTCAAGAGTATTTCCCAAATAACAAAATACTATTTCAAACTTATGTCCAGCCACACTAAAATAAACATCTTTTACAAGTAACTAGAGCTCTCATTCTCCAACAAAACTTACATTACATATTATAGAGAAATATCATGCAACATGTTTTCTGATTAACAGAATATCATCCAATCAATTTCCAGATAAGATCCTGTTCCAAATCTTTTGCCCAAAGGATGAAATATTCCATATACAATCCAAGGTATTTGAGTATATATACTTTGCTAAAGATTTTAGTCTTAATAAAGATAAACTTCAACCAAATACCATAAAATATGTGTTCTTAGAATATTCTAGAGTTCACAAAAATTATATGATCCCAAAAAAACAAAAAACATATCTCCATGAATGTCACATTCTTTGAATATATTTCCTACTTTAGCAGTACTAAGAAAGACCTAATACTTATCTCTTAACATGTTTTATTTATCCTTGTGAATGATCAATCTACTATAATGTACAAAAGCGAATATAACAAAAGATATGACATTATTTACATTAGGAGATAGAAGAAAAATAAATACCAATAAACCAATCCATCAATTATCTATCAAAAAGGTTTAGCACAATTATCAACTCGGGAACAATTAGGCACTCGGTAGAGAGCTCATGTACACACAATATCCATAAAGAACATTGTCTGTCTATTGCATTGAGAAAAGAAAAAAGCATATATGTAAAATATCCTATAAATCATTTTGTTTCACATGAAATCTCAATTTACCAAAGATAGTGACCATTTCTATTATACCTATACCAAAGACTAACCGAGGCTTTGAAAGAACACAAGTGGAAACAAACCACTAAAATTGAAATAGAAGCACTACACTAGAATGAGACCTAAAAACTAGTACTTTCATCAGAAGTGAGGAAACCAGTAATATGCAAGTGGTTTTATACTGTAAAGCATAAGCTTGATGGCACTGTACTTGTTGCAAAAGAATTCATCCAAACATATAGAGTGAATTACTTCACCACTGGCCAAACTAAATTCAGTAAAAATCATACTATTTTTAACAGTTAATATGAATTAGAACAATACTCAAATAGTTGTAAAAAATGCATTCTTGCATGATAACTTCAAAGAGGAGGTCTATATAATACAACCACCAAATTTTACTCATGAAATGGGAGAATAGATGGTGTGCAAACTAAAAAAATCACCATATAATCTCAAACAATCACCCAACCTATGCTTTGACATATTTATGACAATTTTAACAAGCGAAAGATTCCAAAAAGTTAATTAAATTATACAACCTTCCTTAAGAAAAAGAAGATAGAAGACTTATACTCTTAGTGTATATGAATGGCATAATTGTAATAGGAATGATTTAGAGGGGATAAAAAAGCTCAAAGAATTCTTGAAATCATAATAATACCTTGAAAAGGTTTCACTACTTTCTTAAAATAGAGGTGGTAAACTCATCAAAAGGACTAGTTCTCTCACAATGAAAATATACTCTGGATCTATTAACAGAAACTACTTTATTAGATGAAAAGTGCACAACACATTAATAGATCCAAATACAAATTTGTATCCAGATATGAAAAATCAGATTGATAATTTGAAATAATACAGAAGGCTAGTTGAAAATCTCATATACTTTATGATAACAAAACTAAACATTGCATATATTGTGAACAATATTAGCCAATTCATGCAAAATTCAAAAGAGCCACACATGAAAGCAATATATAAGATCCTAAGATACTTGAAGGGAATATCAAACCTAGAACTATATTACAAAAAGCATGAGAAGCTAGATGGACGGTGTTACACATATGTTAATTGAGTAGAATCAACATTTGTTAGAAAATCAATCTCAGGTTTCTGCATCTTTTTTCAAGGAAATTTAGTAACCTAAAAGAACAAGAAACAAGAACTAATTGTAAGGTTAGCGCAAAAGTATAATACAAAACCTTGGCATTAGGGATATATAAAGTTCTTTAATTGCATTCATTTCTAAAGATACTTGGTTACTCAATAGAAGAACTAGCCAAAGTCTTCTGTGATAATGAGTCAATCTTACACATTTTTAATAATTTTGTATTCCATGAAAAGACAAAGCATATTGAACTGAATTTTTATTTCATCAGCGAGAAGATACCAAAGAAGCAAGTAGAGTTGGAATACACCCCAACAAAGAATTAACTAGCAAATGTACTCATTAAACCTTGAGAAGAAAACTTATCAAAAAACATCTACAAATTGGGTATATTCAACATTTAAGCACTAGCTTGAAAGGGGTTATTGAAAGAATTAAAAAAAGAGGATTTAAAAATACTCAAATGAGACTCAAACTTTACAAGTATGATTGCACATTAAAATACCATTTTATATTTGAGAAATCCAAATACATCATAACTTAATTAAGAAGTCCAAATCCAACTCAGAAAAGAAAACTGATAGTGTAAAATGAGTCATTAATAAGTCCTAGATTATAGTAAAATTTGGACAAGAGTCTCTTCTAACTTTAAAGGAGAGATACTAGTGTATTGTAAGTATTAACTTCTCTCTTAGAATAAATAGCTTTGTCTTCCTTCTTTTTATCATCATAAAAAAACCCTAATTTCGTGCCCAGAAACCCTAAAACTTGCACAGTAATAGGTACTCCCAATACTACAACATGGCAAAATCATAGATAAAACTTATGTTCTTTTGAATTACTCCAGGATATACATCCAAACACAAACAAGAATAAAAATAACTGTACTCCATGTTAATTTTCTTGCCCTAACTTGTTTGCAAAAAACAAAATTAATCTTATCTACTCAACAAAACAGGCCCTGAAAATGTAAATAATTGTAAAAAATGCAGGTTTATTACAAATAAAAAGCAAGGATCAAACAAACATGTCCCTTCCTAAAACCAACAATTACCTGTGGGAAGCTTGCAGAGAAAAGCCTGATGAAGGCAATCTTCCCACATATCTTATCCTGTCACCTGAGTAAAGAATCATCAAGATTGGTTCATCAAAGAAAGTCAATCGAACTTGTATACCTAACAGATATATACCAGGTATGTGCACATGTTTTTTCCACATATATAAAGAAAATGATGTACCAAAAAATAGCTTTACCTTTTTTGAAAGTATAGTTCTTTGATGATGCAGTTGATGCCTCCTGCTTTAACAGAGATTGAGCATTCAGTGTAGATGTTCCAACAATATCAGCCCCAACACTAGAAGCCGGTCTTTTTAACTGAACTGGGTTGGCTTGAGCAGCTCTTTGTTTAGAAAGATTGCTAGATTTCTCACTCCTTCCACCATCTTTTAGAGATTCTGTATCCTTTAATGAGCCCTGTGATAATTCCCCATACAGCACTCTTAAAAACTATAATGTTCACGATCTTTTTCATACTAATCAGGTTAATTCCTACTGATAGGCAATGATGCTCAATGACAAGAAAACACTAAAGCATAACATTTAATGACATGTATCAATAATTGGATTAGAAAAGGAGAATAAGAAATCTTACACCAGGTAGCAGAAGAGAATCTATTATGAGCAGTCGAGCACCGAAGTGCCTAGAAAGTGCCTTTGTCAAAATTTCCTGATAGATTTCAGATCCTGCAAGAGGGTTAGCAAAACTAAGTTATTAGGACTCATGCAAATATGCAAATCAGATAGGTTATTGAAATAAATGTTAGCAAACCTGTTGGCCCAGATAACAGAATCCGCTGGCTTGTAGATGAAATGTCAACTGTGTATCTAATGAAATCTTTGCATTCTAGGTGAATATATGCGGTCGATAAAAGCATGTTCTTTGTATTTTCACTGTATACCAAGAGTAAATGTTAAAAATCAAACTACAAATTAGATGCAGAACCAAATTAGGAAACTATTGTACTGATCAAACTATGAACCAATTATCCTGCATGAAAGGCTAACAAATATATGCTATCCAAACAATGCAAAACAGAGAAAACCATAATCATTGTGCATCAATTCTATTTTATTGGATACATGGTTTGCATAAATTTCCACAAATATTTCAATAGAATGTCATATACTAATGGTAAATGTTGCATCAGGCATAGTGGTGATGAAAACAAAATCCTAAAAATGACATGGCCCTAGAACTACAGGCCACACTTTATTCTCAAACAACATTGCATAGGTCGTACCTTGGCATACCTGATGACTTACCCTCTAGAATCTAGGGAACTGTTGGACCAAAAAACATAAGCACAAAAAATATTTATTGAAAATTGCACCTTAAATAGTATGGAAAATCATCAAAGGAAACTTGCAAATCACATGGATTGAGAATCCCTTGTCTCAAGCTATCCTTGAAAGCTTGGCATCTACTAGTAGGTAAAACATCTGGAGAGTTGACATCCTTAGGACCCTGCCTTTGGTCATCAAAGGCTTTGAAAATGTCACCGCCTATATCCAAATCAGCAGATGATGATCCTGCAATCATCCGTAGAAATGGCCTCAATACACATTTAGCACCTGAAATCTTTCCGGTTTCCAAGTCAAGACGAGGATCCAGACCAATGCTATTAAAGTCAACTGTTTCATCAGCAGGAAAATCAGTGACAGGGGCTGGGTCACCACCACTATACTCAGTAGGACTCTTCCTCAAATCACCATTGATATCTAGATCTGGAATAGAACTGTCTGAAGCATCAAAAGTTGAGGGCAGGATTGGTGCTTCTGGTCCTCGTTGAATATGTTCACCATTAGACCCTGGAGGAGGAAGTAATGATATATCTTTTCTATGGTTTGAAAGAGAGGCCAGTATTGAAGCTCCAGCAACAGCTGATGGATCTCCTGCTCTAGTTTCAAATGGAATTCCTTTAACTGGGGCAACCTGTGCTTCTGCCACACTAATTGAGGAAGGCAACAATGGTGTAGATAATTTATCAACTGCAAGTTGCTCAAAAATCTGCAAATAGATTAAGGAATCTTTTCTTCCAAAAATAAATGTTATAAAGAGCTCATGGTGTCGACAACAACCTGAGCAATAGAATGAAAATCATGAAAAGGAAAGTGAACTAAGTGAAAAATCAGAAAGGATACATAAGAATGTTTCCCAGATGAATTGAAAACAACCTCATCCCCTGCAGAGAGGATAACATTTGAATTTTGCTCAACAATCTTTCCATTTACTCGTACGATGCCCTTGCTTCCAGACATTTCAAGCATGGCAACTGAAGCCCCTGCGTTCTGTCAGAAGAATAAGAAACATAAGTTGCTACCATGGAAGTCAAACTATATAAAAGAACAACGAGGTGTGCTTTAAAAAAATCATAGATGGAAACTTTGATAAGATGATGAGCAATAGGTACCTTGGTGTGCCTCAGTCTACAGAGGACTGAACTGATGGATGAATCTCTCAAGCATAAATTGCAGTTTCGGCTTTGACCAATGGTGAAAACTGACCCAGATATCGGAAGGTGAGGCTTCTGGGAAAACCAAGATAAAACAATCATAAAAGAAAATTAATACAAACTTAAGATGAAAATTTTATAAAAAAATACAAAAAACAAATAACTAGGGTAGTTGACCTAGATGATGGTATACATCCATATTTTCTAAAGAAACATGATTTGGTTAAGGACTGATCTAGGATCACTAGAAGGAAAAATACATAGGGAAAAGCAGGGTCTAAAATGATGAAAGGAGGCCAGAGGATAACCCTTGAGTCAAGAAAATGGATGGCACACTTAATATCTCATCCAAATACTATGAAGCAGTGCCAAGAAAGCCTAACATGTGATGATTAGTTCTGCTATAGCAATTAGACAAGTCCATTCGGAACTTAATACAACTTTCTACAACACAATAGTTGGGGCCACTAATTATTTAGTGTGTTCCTTACAATTGTCATATACGAGTTCTAGAAGTTGTGATTCACAACTCAAAATGATGGCTGGTCAATAGTAGAAAGCACTCTCTGCTGCTAAAATTTGCAACAATTTTCAGGAAAAAATATTTTCAATACGGACTCTTGTTTCTTCATCTTGTTAAGTAAAAAAGTAATCCGGAACACCTCTGATTGCCAGCTTTTGTTCCTCGCATGTATGCATAACACACTGCCAATATCTACAATCTTACTGATTGACTCCTACACCATGATTTCATGAATTATGGCAAAAAAAAGAACTTGTTAACATGCCTAAAATAATCACGGATTCAATCCAAATTTCAGATCCCAGTAAACTATATCCATGTCAGTTAAAACTGCTCTTCAGTGTCGAACATGTTTGCTATCCTCCTGTGAATTAGAAGCCCTCCCACAGGGCATCTTCCAAAATGGACTTGAACTCAAGAAACATTGATATTATATTCTTGCCTAATTCATAAGGATATGATTGCTCTTTTGCACTTGAGGATTTAAAGCTCCTTTCATATGGAATTTCAGAAAATCTATCACTTGTTCTTTTGTGAAGATACCACCTTATGGGGTAATTCGGAAAAACTATGAAGCATGTAGGCAAAACAAAACAACAACTTAACTAACGAAAAAAGCCATGAAGATTTCACCTCTTTGCATTGAGAAATTAATCTACACCATGGGTCCTTTGAACTTTCGTCCTTTGTACTGCCCTTTGAACGCAACTTCCCTGCTTTTTTCCTTGGCAGATCCAATGGCGGGAGCAATTTCACCAGTTGCTCCGTCTCCATGGGAAGACATCCTGTGACCAAACCAAAAAAAATTTCATTCTTCTCCGGTTATTTCAATATAACGTGATACAACAAGGAAGTAGAACAAAACATCTACCAGATGTATTCTTCTCTATCGCCTCCCCAGGCGGTTGCTCCGGCATAGGTGTCATCATGTCTGCATCCTCCCGGGGTGGATCAACCACCGGCGGCCGCGAATCTACTACCAAATCTTTTGACGAATTCGGGCGATCTCCGTTAGAAGATCCCGACACCTCCGCCTGCAACTATAACGATGTTGAAACCCCTCATGAAACCCTAATCGGATAAAAATCTCGAGATCATCCAGGTAAGAAGGAGGTCCGAACCTTGGATCGTTTAGGATTGGACTGGGAAGGAGCCGAGGGGGACGGTAGCGTCCGCTTCGATGAGCTCCGGCGAGTTTCAACCATGGCTGCCGATCTTCTCGTTAACCTCGCCGATCCGGTGCGTTTTCGTCGCCGGAGGAGAGAAAAAAAACAACAAATACAACAAAGAAAAGAAAACAAAGCGGAGGAGAAGAGCGGTGAAAAAGTATATCACTGGAAAAATAGAGCTAGGCTTTGTGTGTGGGTGCTCTCTCTGATTTGTAGTTTCCAATAAATTCGATTTCTTGTTGGACTTTTATGAAACCGGGATTTTTATTGGATTTTACATAAAACCCCCTACAAGTCATTCAGCTTGTACGAATATTTGAAATTATAAGAATTTTTAGTAAAGAAGAAAAAACCAACTATTTATAAAAATTTAACTATTTTATCACTATTACTTAGATTATTTAAAAAATATTTTATTTTAATTCGATTTTATCAATTAAAATTAATATAAAAATTTTAAATTATTTTCATTTGATTTTAATACAAATAACTATTAAATTAATATAAAATAAATTATTTTACTTAATTTTTTATGAAAGATTAATTGTACTATTTTTAAAATTAAAAATTAAAAATTTAATTTTATCAAATCGATTGTTCAATAATTAAAAATTAATTATTCAAAATAAAACTGAATAAAAATATTTTAAATTTTTAAATTAATTTAAGTAATAAAAAAAAAATACTTTTTATATTTTAATAAAACTATTTTTTTTATGTAAGCATCAGAAAGTTATGGTCTTTATGATAAAATAATAAGAGGTGATATGCGAAAAAAAAAAAATCTGATAATAAGGATTGTCGCATACTCGCGGCTGGATATGCAAAAAAAGATCTGATGATAAGGATTGTCGCATGCTCGCGGCTGGATCCCGATGGTTATCGAGTAGCTGGCGCTACTTGCAAAATTGCAACAAACTGCTAAATTTTGAAAAAACTTAGGGGGCTACATGTGAAAATATCTTCGAGGAAAAATGATTTTTCATTTATGGATATACATGGAAATTATGACGTCTTAATGAAAGAAAATCTTCAATTAGGGAGTAAAATACAAAAAAAAATATCCATTAGCTCCTAAGAGTGGATTGTGCATAATCCAGGATCTTTAGAATATATTTTTAACTTATAGTCTATATCCGAAATTATATTTTTTTATACCTTTTTATCGACAAAATAATTTTCAAGATAAATAAAAGTAGAATTCAACACTACACGTTGAAAATAATATCAATATTATTTTTAAAAAAATTAATTAAAATCTTAAGAGTCATGTGCTATTTATTAATATTTTATAAGGGGGTTATATGAAGTTATTAGTTATTGAAAATATTTTATGGGACGGAGATTTTAGGATCAATTAATAGACATCATTTGCCACGTAAACGGATAAAAAATAACATAAAAAATAAAATTAAAAAGTGATAAATAAAGAATAAATATTGATGATGCACTTAGTGAAAGTAACAAAATCAAGATAACAGCGAGAAAAATTAGATCATAAATTAGTATTATTACATCCAAAATAAACAACTCCTTTTTTTGTGCCAAGGTGTGGAGGGCTCAATACCGAACCATAGCCAACACGACTTACTCTCACACCGAGTTGATTAAATCGCGGTTAATTCGAATGAAAGTCACTACAGACTCCTTGAGCACGGGTGTCTTTGGAAAGCAGTATTCAAAAGTTGAGCGATATAAAAAAATCTAAGATTCAAAACATGTTATCACGAAGAATTTTGCAAAAATTATGACATAAAAAATCATGATATTTTGATACGATCAGTATTTTATAAATACTACAATTCTTGATGAAGCGAGGAACTAATGCTTAATTGCTTAATTTATTCTCAAATTATTATTAATTTATATTCTCATTTGAGTGTTGAACTGATTATCGTCATAGAGTTTTTAACGGTCATTTTCATAATTTTTTTATATAAGATGATAATAAGGTGATTTAATAAATCGATTTTTCAAAAGATTGCACAGGTCAAAGTTAGATCTCAAAATTTAGGCCCATCAACAACTATGATGTATTTAATATAAGTTTTTTTATCATAAATTGATTGACTTGGTATGAAGTGAGGTGGGATGCTAAAGATGGACAGAATTTTAAACATGGGAAGGGTTTTTGTGCAATAGTTACCAAAAAGCCATCTGTAATTCAGAATCACGAAGGGGGTTAATAAGCTAATGCCCCCAAATTGATGCATATCGACGTGGGACAAATAACAAAAAATGGTTATTTAATTTATGAATCGATCATATACGTGATTATTTTGGGAACTTTGTGTGTGGAAATATTTTTTTTTTCGGGTGCAAATTTGGGATTTTGCAGAGTACTAAACAAATTTGTGATTCGATAGGGACGTATATGCAAAACAACTTTCGGAAGCGCCGGTAAGAGAGTCAACGATCATCCCATGCAGCGGATAGAACCCACGTGCTTAACGTGTCAAATCGTCAGCCTGCACGGTCCTTTATAGTTTGCTCCAAGTTCACATCTGACGCCGTTAATCCCATTAATCTAATCCACGCCAATAATTGCAAGAATTAAGACCTAATTACTATTTAAAAAATGAGCCGGTGTGCCATAGAAAGGCACACCTGTTCACACTTTTTCTTTCTCACCCAATTAAAATTAAATTTCGATTTTTGTTGGACCCTGCATAAATTTGAAAATTCAAAGGGATATATATGCTAAAAAGCATTGTGGCACTTGGGCGGCGATGATCCCTACTTATTGGCTAAAATGGAAAGCTTAGCCACGTTTGGTTGGTGTTGAAAGTCAAACTCAAATTTAATATTAAAATTAAAATATAAAATAATAATTTGATTAAATTTTTGATATTTAAATTTAATCTAACTAGTAAATAATTTATTTTTAAAATTTTTTTTATGCCCTTAGTATATTATTTATTAAAATTTAAATAAATAAATAAATATAAGTATTTTATTTTTTTAAATAACATAAAGATAATTTGATTATTTTTTTAATATTTAAATAATAGACTAGTTAAAATATAATAATTTCAATTCTAATTCCGAAATAAATACACCCTTAATAATCAAATTGGGTCCCACGAGTCAACTCTTGTGCCCGAGAGCAGGGACTGAAAGGTAAAAAACAGAAGAGACGGCGATAATCAAATGGTAGGGTCCACTTAAGTAGGTTTAATTAAGTTTTTTTACTATTTATGGAGATAATATGAAAAAAAAAATGCATTACCTTGTCCAGAGTTGACTGGAGTCCCTCGTCAACTGAAAAAGCCAGTCTATCAAACTAGTGTTGGTATAAAAGAGAGTACAAATCTAAGATTCCAGTATTTGAATGGAAGGGTCAACATTATGGGATCATATGCGAAGAAGCGAAAAAATATGCAACAGTAAATTTCAAATAAATAATATAAAATAAGTAATATTAATTTTATAAAAAAATAAAATAATTTTAAAATAACTCAAATCAAACGAAACCTTAGAAAATAAATATTCGGACAAAACTACGAGTACATAAGCTAATAAATATCTCATGTCAAACTTACCAAATTATAGAAGAAATATCTCAGTTATGTCGCAGGTGTCAAACACTGAATATCCCTTTCACCAATAGGGAGTTTGAATCCTGTCAAATCCAGACATGACAAACCTAAGCAGGAAGTTAGAAACAGACTTCAACAGAGAAGTGAATAGGTTGAGATCATCAATGCACAAAAGTCAAATGGTGGTTAGTAATTCACGTAGCTTCCCTGGCTGTCAATCTTCAATCAATGATTCCCGGGCCGCCTCCTCCTCATCCTCCTATCCAAAACACCACCATTTTCCCCTATCAAACTCCTTTCCTTCCCTCTCCCTCGCCATTCTCTGGATCTCCCCCACCTTTCTCTCGAATCCTCCGCTTCCTCTCCCTCTCCCCCAACCTTCCCACCACGTTCCCCATCCCTCCCCTTCTCCCCACTCCATCCTAGAAAAAGAACCAACAACGGTCTGCACAGCAATCAGCACCGCGAATCGGAGGGCAAGCACAAGAACAGGGCCTGCGAACAAATCTCCAGAGGAAGTACGGAGAGGCTCCTCGCCGACCGATCCCTGCACGAAATTCAGATATTCTTCTTGCACGAGGACGAGATGGGGTGCAGTTGGGGGATCGGAGGGGTGTCGGGAACTCGGATCGGAGATGGTTCTTGCGCCTGGAGAAGGGAGAAAGGCGGGAGCATAACGGATTGGGTTCGAATCGGAGAAGACCAGGCCGGGAGCATTACGGATTGGATTGGATTCGATTTCGGATTCGGTTTCGGTTTGTGTAGGTTTCTGCGCCTTCTTTTTATGCAATTACCTGCCAAATGTTTTCTGTATTTAAAATAAATGTCCTGGTTTTTCGTACTTAATACATATTTTTAAAAACCACCTGAATTAACTATTTGTGAAAAAAAAATATTTTAAAAAAGGAAGCAGGATTGGCACTTGTTTTATTGTTTGGGCCGGCCCAATCTATAGGCTTCGATGTTGTTTATCATGTTCCTGAGTCCCAATCGGATTAAACCTCGGATAAACAACATGAAACCCTATAAAATAATGACGCAATCTTTCTCCGTTTACTACCTGAATCCATGGCGGAGGATTCGAGCTCCGGCGGAGAGGCGCTTGGACCTGCTGCCTTGGACACAGTTTCCAGAGCAGCCCCCAGATTGGCCACCTCACCACCTCTTCCTCAGGAGAGACCGGTTCGAACTAATGTTTCTTCTCCGGCAGCTAGGCCGGCGACCGCGTCGGAAGGGATGACTAAGGAAGAGAAAAGGCTGATTGAGAAGATTGAGAAATTCAAAGTTAAGTGCATCCGCTTAGTTCGCCGGCTCGATCTCCCTCCGGAGGACAACAATGTCAGTCGGCTTCTGTACCGCATCGGCCTCGCCGGAGGAATCCGGAACGGCCGCCACCTTCCACAAGCTTTCGACATCAGGGACGCAGAGCTCAAGGCCTCGCAACTCGACGCTGCGAACCAAGATCTCGACTTCTCTTGCAGGATTCTTCTTCTCGGCAAGGCCGGAGTCGGAAAGAGCGCGACTTTGAACTCCATCTTCGGCAAGGAGAAGTCAGCGGTAAATGCGTTCAAATGCACCTCGTCCTCCGTGAAAGAGATCGTCAGCGAAGTAGACGGAGTAAAGCTTCATGTCATTGACACTCCGGGGCTCAAAACGTCGCCTATGGAACAAGCATACAACCGGAGGATCTTGTCGGCGGCGAAGAAGAATCGTTGCTCGCCGGACGTCGTGCTCTACATTGACCGGCTCGACGCGCATGGAGAAGACAGCAACGACCTGCCTCTGCTGAAGACCATCACTGAAACTCTCGGGCATTCGATTTGGAGCAAGACGTTGATCGCCTTCACACACGCTGCCTCTGATCCGCCGGAGGACGCCACAGGCGCTTCAATGAACTACGAGATGTACTGTGCTCGGAGATCGCACGGCGTTCAGCTCTCCATCCGCCGGGTGACAATGGGCATTGTCCGGATGAACCAGGTGACGCTTGTGGAGAACCATCCGTCATGTAGAAGAAACAGAGAAGGTCACAGCGTGCTTCCAAATGGACTCTGTTGGAGGTCCCATATGCTTTTTCTTTGCTATTCTGCAAAGCTTTTTTCGGAGATGGATTCGATCATCAAGGCGCCGGATTCTGCCCACCTTCTGAGGCTCTTTGAAAATCCAGTGCGATTGCCGGGGATTCCATACTTGTTATCTACATCGTTGGATTCGAAAGCACGCCCAACTCAATCCTACATTGATTCTGCAATTGCTCTGGCTGATATGCCAAATGAGGAAGACAGTGAATATGATGGAGACGACGAGGAGTATGATATGCTTCCTTCCTTCAGGTCGCTGAAGAAAGCTCAGCTTGCCAAGCTCACTAAGGAACAGAAGAAGGCCTACCATGAAGAATATGACTACAGGGTCAAGCTTCTCGAGAAGAAGGTGATGAAGGAGGCTCGCCAGAGATTGAAGGAGATGAAGAAGTTAGGAATAAACATGCAAGAGGATTATGCCAACGAAGACGACGTCCCAGAAATCGTATCAGTCCCTTCCCAGGACAACGCAGACAAATACTACGGAGATCGAACTGTCATGCAGAAGAATATCCACATTGCCGGCCGGTTCCCGGCGGGCGTGAAGGCTGACATTACCAAAGACAAGCGCCTCTTCAGCATGAAGCTCAATTCTTCTGTGATGGCAGAGAAAGGGGACAGCTGCATCTTGGTCGCCGACTTCGACATAGAGACTCTGAGACAGGAGAAGCTTGCTTACACTCTAAGGACCGAGGCCGGATTCAAGAGCTTAAAGAAGCACAGAACAAATGCAGAACTATCCATGGCTTACATAGGCGACCACGTGGAGACCGGATTGAAGATCTCCGACCGGTTTCCGGCTGGAGAAGGAAGGAGTTTGTCGGCCACTATGGCGGCCGTCAGATCTCAAGGCCAGGGCGCGTTTGGGCTGAACTTGTTAGGGAGTTTTGAGGAGAGTAAGCATTGGCTGAGCCAGTTGGTTCCATGCATAGGCTTGTCATTGGTAAGCTGGCACGGGGATTGGAATTATGGCCTCAGTTTACCATTTCAGTTCGTTGTTGGGAGGAAAACGAAGGTTATTGTGCAAAGCGAGCTGAACAAGGAGATGAGAGGCTTGCTTGCTGTCAAGGCCGTCAGCTCCGAACATCTTTCCATAGCTGCTACCGTCGTCTTCTCTTTTGTTATTTTTATCTCCAGGAAGTTCGTGTCTAGTTTTCCATTTACTACTCTTCCCTGCTTAAAGTGCTAATTCGTACAATTTTTTTTTAAAACAAAGAATTGAATCAATATTCTTATGCTCATATTTACATTGATATGATTTTCAACTGGTTTGTTATGGACAGGAGAATACTGATAGGGAGTGAATTTGATGGCCACTTAGTCGATATTACTGTTTCGATAACAGTGACATGCCAGAAAATAAACTATAAACCCCAATCCGTTGCTACGAATGATTTAAGAACCTGCGTCTGATTAACGCCGCACATTATTTACACGACAAACACAAAAAACCTGAACTAAGGGACTCAAGCCACCCACAGCAGTTCGCATGAGCATCCAACTAGCAAAGTAGGGCCATTACATGTTCAAACTAGTACCAGGATAAAATCTACATAGAGTAATTGAAGGGATAGGATGCAACACCGAGGATCAACATTGATCATTTTCAAGTCACTCGGCCGCAGCAGGGACCTTGGCAGCGGTATCACCATTGGAAAACACTTTGACGATCCTCTCAATTGGGATAATTGGCATGTAAGCTGAGAAAGAGTAGCCACGTTCTGCTGCAACCTGGACCGCCCGGTTGTACTTCTCAGTCCAGTGAGCAGCAGTGGGTACCATGATCTGGGCAACATGTGGGAAGAGCGGAAGGCGGTTCAGTGATCTCCAGGTTAAAACTGCATACTGTTCTGCTCTCGGCTCATATTTGGCATAGAGGTCCTTGGCCACAGGCTCATACTTGGTATAAGCCGACTTTGCCATGCTTGTCGCAGTGCTGACCACACCTGCGCGCTGGACCTCATCAGCCACAGATCGAGCAACCTCAGGGGCCTTCTGCGCCACTGAGTAGGCATGGGTTGACGCCTCCTTCACCGCAGGAGGCACACGCTTCTCAAGCTTGTGTATTGACTCGTCCACCTGCCAAACATAAACCACAAAATCAACACCTAAACTATATAATTCCGTCAAACAGAAAAAGTATCTTTCTACCAGCATCACGTTTCAGAATAGTATCATCCTGCAGCACCCTGCAACAAAGTAGGGTGCTGTAGGCCACCAGCAAGCACTGGGTTTTTCCCCATCTACGAGTAAGAATCCTAAAGAAAAATGAGTTGGGAATTCTCATTTGGCTCAAATAAATAAATTGGTCGGTATAACCAGCTATAAACATACTTCTTCTCGTTGCCATTGGTGGTAACATGTATTGCACCACTAAAGATATCGAGTATTGCTCCAGCAAGATAATCTTCTGCACTCAGAACAAAACTGTAAATTTCTGACATGTAACTCTGCATATCAAGCGATATATTTTAGAAATAGCTCAATTTTATGACTGATGTTGTTGCTTAGTAGGCAAATAGCACTGTAGAAGGATTGGTTGTGACTAGTCGTCAAAGGGTATGCCAATATGGGCAATGATAATAATAACACAATCATTGAATGTAGGAAAGGAAAAGGAAAATGCAATTATAGACCTTCCGATCGACAAACTTGAGAAGCTCAAGGGGTCCATCCTGGAATTTCTCATAGACGGGGCCAACCACAGTCTTGACAGCGCCCTCCACGCTCTGCACGCCGTGCTTCAGTGGCCCAGCATTCTCCTTTGCGTACCCATACAGCTTTGAGAAGCACCCCACCGCCCGAGTTGCAGCGACCTGAACGAAACTCAGATACTTCAACCTCGGCTCCTCTTTCACCTCGTTCTGAAATACCCGTCGACGTACACAGAGAAATCAGTGATATAAAATTAAACCAGATAAAAAGTAACCAATTCATCAAAGAAGGATTTTTTATGCAAGCCTCAATAATCTCATCATAATCTTGACAGAGCAAGGGATCATACTTGTACGAAATTTAACAAAATTTAATCTACCAAATCAGTCAATATGGTTTTGTTTTTAATTCAATCACAGTAATTTTGTTGGCAGCTTGATAGACCGAAAGGTGATCATTTTTGGGATTGAAAATAAAAGGCATACCGACAGGTTTCTTATAAAAACTCGAAATTCTTCAAAATTAGGATTCGATAGAGCAAAAAAAAAAACTATAGAAAAAACTGAGGAACTGTAGATCAAACAGAAATAAAGATCCAATCCAAACAATTGTTTCAGGACAGGAGGAAATCGAGAAACACGGAAAAAATGATACCAATTCTTGAAGATTCGATAAAAAAGTTTTTTCCAAAAAAAATTCAGATGAACGAGAAACCAAAAAATAATGACATCTCGGAGATGGTAGATTCCGAAACCCTAAAATTCTACATATCGCGGGCGAATCAGGGGATAGAGCAAAAACGGAAAAAATCAATTGTGAATCGAAAAGATTTAATGCCATATACTGTATGAAAAGGACAAATTCTTCCAAAAGAGCAAAAAGGAAAAAAAATAGGGCAATCAAAATTGAATCAAATTCTTTAAATAAAAGAAGAAGAAGAAAAGGGCGAAGAACACTCACGATCAGATCGGTTTGCACGTCGGAAGCGGCCATCGATTGCAAGATTCAAAGGACACGGAAAAGGAAAATTGATTGCAATATTTTCTCTTTTTTTTTTTCGTTTCTCTCAGACCGAAGGAAAAGAGAGAAGGGAAGGTGGTGTTATATAGAATATTAGAATACGAATCTCTGGCCCCGAGGATCTGACAACGTCGGACGGCTACAGTTCAGACGCGTCGGCAAATTCGGGCGGAAGGCATGATCTCGACCGTCGGATAGCAATTATGAATTCTGACTCAGTTAGAAATAGACACGTGTCGCTGTGACGTCGATGGCAGAGTCCGAGTGGGCCCAGTGGGTCCCGTAATGGTCTTCCTCGGGAACACCGTGGGCCGCCGCCCGTCGTTTCTAGAAGGAACGGTGATTGTAATTAAGAATTTTAACAAATTTTTTTGCCATAATTATAATTGCATTTATGAAATGAAAATAATCGGAATTTATTAGGGCTAAGTCAAGCCCGAGTGTCAACGCAAATCGTACTAAATTAGACTAATAATTGAGTGCGTAATTGTTGTACTTATTGCGTAACTTACTGAAGTGTAAATGTAGGCCTCGTGTCGTCACCGGAGTTCTAATTTTTAATAAATAAACATAAAATGATATTATCAACAAATTATGCGGTTCAAAATATTTATAATATATGGAAAACTTTGTGTTCATCTCCGAATATAAAAATCGTTCCGTCTAATATATTTATTTATTTGGAAAATTTCTTAATATTCTCTTACAAATTCTCATTTTCCTAAATTTTTTTTCTAATTTTTCAAATTTTCCTTATAGTAATATAATAATAGTTATTCTTATAGTTATACAATATATTTTTTTATATATAATTAAAGTTTAACATATGTAATTTAATAGTTATAATTAAAATCAAACATATATGAGTAAAATTGAGCAATTATGCTGAAAATTTATTATCATAATTAATTTATTCTAATTATATTTATTTAGTTCTATTTATAATTTACTGAAATATAAAAAATAAGTATATAAATAATGTTGATGATATAATGAATTTTCAAATTAATTTAGTTAGGGTCCAATAAGTCAGCTGAAAATCAAATTTAAAAATAATACACTTCTTAAAAAGAAAATGATTTAGTTAGGTTTCAATAAGTCAAATCAAAATCAAATTAAAAAATAATTAACTCCTAAAAAGATTAATTTCATGAAATAATCATTATCAAATCTCTCAAAATCAAGAATATTATTTGTGATAAATAAAAAAATATTTCTATATCTTTTAAATAACATAACAAGCTCTCGTCCTGTGAATTATATGATTGTTTTTTCTTTTAAAATTTATTATTACTTTTTTTTCAAAAAATGATCCGTCTTTTCATCTTATAAATCTCACGGTAAATATCAATTTATCGAATCTAATCTCAAGGATGTTTCAATTTGAAACCAATAGTAAGTTTTAACCGATCAACAAATGTAATGTATATAACTCATGCGATTAAATATATAATAACCATCTGACTACTTCAGTTTTTTAATAAATTAAAAATTTGTAAAATTAAAGAGAGTTTTTAAAAACTAAACAACTTTCAAGGTGTCATAGGATTTTTTTTCTTACTTATTTTCCACGAGAAATACAACATTGTTTGCGTGTCGACTCGATCAGGCAGCACGTGAAGGGCAACATATTCAAGGGGGATTTGGATGTTCAGGGGAAAATACAACCCTAAATCCTAAACCCTAAATTCTAAATTAAACAACTTTCGGGGTGTTATAGGATTTTTTTTCTTACTTATTTTCCACGAGAAATACAACATTGTTTGCATGCCACTCGATCAGGCAGCAACATATTCAAGGGGGATTTGGATGCTCATAAAAATAACTCAATTCGGTTTTCTGCCGAAGAATTTGTGGTTGATGCAGCCCTTATTTTATATATATACAAAAAATTATAATTAGTATAATAAAATTGTTAATAATAAAAATGCATGTACGGTTTTAATTTTATATTATTTTTTAAAATTTTCATATAAAATAACAATAAATTTTATAATTTTAAAGAAATTGAAGTTTGTGAAAATATTGTGTCAAACACATCCATAAAAATTTTTCATGAAAAAAAAATCTTATAACACTCCTCAATTTTTATGAAATTTGAAATATCTAAATCGGCTTCAGATTCTCCGGAGCGAGCAAAGGTAATAGATCGTATTAAAATCTAATTTTAATTATAACTTAAGTTAAAAAAGTTCTTAAATTAGTATACTGATTTTTTACAATTAATTTTAAAATTTTATATTTTATATTAAATACTTTTAAAATTTTAATATAAACGGTTGTTAATTTTAGGCATAATTACGGGTCACCCCCGTAATTAGCCTTAATTACGGTTAACTCCCGTAATTTCCGTAATTACCCCAACCCTCAAATTCGCCCATATTTGCCCTAAACCCAAAACTCTAAACCCAAAAATCCCTGATTGTTATTTAATCAAAATTTTACCAAAAAATTCCGATTTTACCCTCGTTATATTTACACATACACCCCTAAAAACTTATCTTTTTAGTTCCCCGGATTTCGAAATTTTACAAATAACACCCCGAAAGAACTCAGATTTACAAAAACATCCTCCAAATTCGAATATTTGCAAATAAACCCCCGGAAATTATTTCGATATACAGAAAAGTCCCCAAAATTCGGATTTTTGCAAATAACACCCCGTCAGGCGGCCGGGAGCGGAGGAGGAGGCCGGCAGGCCGGCAGCGGGAGCGGTGGCGGCGGCCGGCGGCGGGAGCGGAGCCGGAGGCCGGGCGGGCGGGAGCGGAGGCGGAGGCCGGGGGCGCCGGGCGCGGCCGAAACGCGGGCGCGGACGGCCACGGCCGAGGCCGTTTCACGCCCCCGCGTGCCGTGGACGGAGGCCGAAGCCGGCGCGCCGGCACGCGGGCGCCGGCGAGGACGGCCACGGCCGAGGCCGTTCCGCCCCGCCGTGCCGGGGACGGAGCCGAGGCCGGTGCGCCCGCACGCGGGCGCCGGCGAGGACGGCCACGGCCGAGGCCGTTCCGCCCCCGCGTGCCGGGGACGGAGGCCAAGGCCGGCGCGCCCGCACGCGGAGGCCGAGGCCGAGGCCGTTCCACCCCCGCGTGCCGGGGACGGACGGCCTTGGCCTTGGCCGTCCGCGCCCTTGTGCCGGCGCGCCGGCCTCGGCCTCCGTCCCCGGCACGCGGGGGCGGAACGGCCTCGGCGTCCGCCTCCGCTCCCGCCGCCGGGTCGCCGGCGCCACGGCCTCCGCCTGCTTCCCCGGGCGGGGGCGCGGATTTTTGCAAATAACACCCCGACATTATTCAAATTTACAGAAAAGTACCGGAAATTTTGATTTTTGCAAATAACTCTCCGAAATTATTCCGAATTACAAAAAAGTCTAGAACTTTCTTATATAACCCTCTTCTTCTTGTAGCCCTAAACGCATCTGCGTCGCCGCCGCCGCCGCTGTGCTCTGTCGCTGCCGCCGTCGGTCCCTACGCAGCTGCTACCGTCGCTGTCCTGCCGGCTTGCCGTCGCTGTCCACTCGTTGCATTGCGAAATACAGTGAAAGTTTAAAAATTTCAAATTTCAAATTACAAGTTTATTATTTTGTACATTTAAAAATAGGCTACGTTCAATATTTTTCTTTATAAATACGTCCAAATTTTATTTATTTTATAAATAAATTTTACAAATAAGTCATCGAAGGTTTCAAAACTTAAAATTTAAAATTACAAGTTTCATATTGTACATTTACAAATAGACCCCTTCAATATTTTTTTTATAAATAAGTCTATATTTTTAATCATATTTTAAATAAAATTTTAGAAAAAAGACATTAGTGTTTTTTATATTTATAATTACAAATTTAATAATTATAAATTAAAGAATAGACCCTCAAATTTTTTTTAAAAAAATAACTGTAAAATTTTTTTAAAACTAATTTTTACTATTTTTTACATTTAAGAATAGACCACCTTTAATATTTTTTTTATAAATACGTCCAAATTTTATTTATTTTATAAATAAATTTTACAAATAAGTCATCAAAAGGTTTCAAAGCTTAAAATTTAAAAATACAAGTTTCATGTTGTACATTTACAAATAGACCCCTTCAATATTTTTTTTATAAATAAGTCTATATTTTTAATCATATTTTAAATAAAATTTTACAAAAAAGACATTAGTGTTTTTATATTTATAATTACCAATTTAATATTTATAAATTAAAAAATAGACCCTCAAATTTTTTTTTAAAATAACTGTAAAATTTTTTTAAAACTAATTTTTATATTTTTACATTTAAAAATAGACCACCTTTAACATTTTTCTTTATAAATACGTTCAAATTTTATTTATTTTATAAATAAATTTTACAAATAAGTCCTCGAAGGTTTCAAAGTTTAAAATTTAAAATTACAAGTTTCATGTTGTACATTTACAAATAGACCCATTCAATATTTTTTTTTATAAATAAGTCTATATTTTTAATCATATTTTAAATAAAATTTTACAAAAAAGACATTAGTGTTTTTTATATTTATAATTATAAATTTAATATTTATAAATTAAAAAATAGACCATTAAATTTTTTTTAAAAAATAACTCTAAATTTTTTTAAAAACTAATTTTTACAAACACACCCCTCGCCGGAGGCCCGACGGCGCGCCGGACGGCCCGCCGGCATCGGCCGCGGACGGCCTCCGCACGCGGGGGCGGAACGGCCTCGGCCTCGGCCTCCGCGTGCGGGCGCGCCGGCCTTGGCCTCCGTCCCCGGCACGCGGGGGCTGAACGGCCTCGGCCGTGGCCGTCCTCGCCCGCGCCCGCGTGCGGGCGCGCCGGCTTCGGCCTCCGTCCCCGGCACGCGGGGGCGGAACGGCCTCGGCCGTGGCCGTCCGCGCCCGCGTTTCGGCGCGCCGGCGCCCCGGCCTCCGCCTCCGCTCCAGCCGCCGGCCTCCGCCTCCGCTCCCGCCCGCCCGGCCTCCGCCTCCGCTCCGCCGCCGGCCGCCGCCACCGTTCCCGCGGCCGGCCTGCCGGCCTCCTCCTCCGCACCCGGCCGCGCGATGGGGTGTTATTTGCAAAAATCCGAATTTTGGAGACTTTTCTATATATGGAAATAATTTCCGGGGGTTTATTTGTAAAAATTCGAATTTGGAGGAGGTTTTTGTAAATATGAGTTCTTTCGGGATGTTATTTGCAAAATTCCGAAATTCGTGGGTTAGATTAAAAAATAAGTTTTTAAAGGTATATGTGCAAAAATAACGGGATAAAATCGAAATTTTTTATTAAAATTTTGATTAAATAACAATAGAGGCTGTCGGTAAATATCGGCTAATTTGAGGGACGGGGTAATTACGGAAAATTAGGGGTTAACCGTAATGAAGGCTAATTACGGATATCACCCGTAATTATCTCTTAATTTAATTTAATCTAACTTTAATAATGTGACTATTTAATTACTATTAAATTAAAAGGGTCCCTTCACGACCAATCAGAAGCTAAAAAAAAAAAAATTGCGCATAAACCTTTTGAAATCAGATTTCAGGACGTAAATCGTGTGTAAACATCTAAATACGGATGGCCTTTTGCAATTAATGAAAAAGACGGATGGCTTCCTGCATAACTCCACCGTGATCGTATCTGGAGGTCGCAGATGGCGTCGGCGGCAGAGGAGCGGAGACGAGCTCTTGAAGCCGTCTTCGGCTACTCCTCCTCCTCCGATGACGGCGAAGCCCTTCGTCTCCTCGACCCGTATAGCACCTGCCACGAAGCGCATATCTGGGAATCCGTCCCAGAAATCAAAGGCCTCTGACTCTGCCGGAACTTCCTCTCCGGCGACAACCAGCGCCGGCACTTGTCATCCATCCACCAAGGTACGAGTGCGGACCAACTTTAAAGTCTTCGCCGCACAGGAGTCCCAACTTTTTCCTTTTTGGTCTAAGTGCCGGTGATGATGACTCACGAGTCACGACATGTTTCTTTTTTCGATATATATATATATATATATATTCTTTTCTTTCCGGTGTGAGTTGTCTCCATCATTATCCTAATCCTCTCGAGGAAAATGGATAGTTTAGCATTTTTCATGTAACCCGCTATATGTTTACATAATTACATATGACTCCCTGAAATCTAAATAATCTGATCATATTCCAATTTTTTTGAACTCTTAGCTATCTTAAGCAGTAGGGAGAATTCTTTTTCTTTTGGTAAAGAATTTCTATTTTTTTGGTAATTTATTTCTCATGATTAATCACCTCATGAATATATCATTTTACAATTTGTTTTGAGAATGATATTATTATTATGTTTATTTATACAAAGCTTGTCTTGTTTTGGTTCAAAGCCAGAATATCTTACCCAATGAAAACTTTAATTTTTTGTAACGAAAAAATTTAAATTTTATTAAAAATAACCTTAATTTTGTACTTAAAATATCATATGAGATGTGCAATTATCCAAATATCAAAGGTTCTGTATAATATTTTCATTAATCGTTAGGGGGTTGCATGCAAAAATGCCAATAATCAATTTCTTGCTCAAGCACTAACTGAGCACTAAGCCGAAAGATTCCCCAAAAATATTCTGGAGTCTCCGGCCAGCGCGATAGCGCCCAAACCAGATCTCGAGGCTGAATCACGGTCGATCTCAATCATTAGCACGTAGATCACATCACCGCTATGTCCCTTTCACTCCTCGCCCTCTCGTTCCTATAAATCGAGTTCCAGAGCTCTACGGTCCTCACATCCGAGAAGAAGGAAGGAGAAGAGCAGAGGTCGCAATCATGGCTCCGAGGGTGTTTGGCTCTCCGATGTCGGCTTGCACGGCGCTGGCGATGGTGACGCTGGAGGAGGTCGGCGTGGCGTACGAGCTCGTCCCCGTCAACATGGCCGCCGGCGAACACAAGCAGCCCGCCCACATCGCCCGCAACGTAAGGATCTTGCCCTTCGCCTTCTTTATTTTTCCTCTTCTTTTGATTTCTCGCCGGCGGAGATCTGATGCTCGCGATGGTGCTGGTTGTTGTGCTTTTGCAGCCCTTCGGCCAGGTTCCGGCGTTCGAGGACGGCGATCTCACTCTCTTCGGTGAGTAAAGACCGTCGGATGGGGTTCGATCTCTGATCTGACGGGTTGGGTTTTGTTTTCCTTGTTGATGTTCTAATTTTGATGGTTCTTGATTTCCTTTTTTTTTTTTTTTTGTTTTTTGTTTTTGACCATTTTGTTTCGTTTTCTTTGGAGCTAAATTTTGGTGGAAAAAAAAGAAATCAACCGTTTGAGCAGCTCTTTATATGTAGCAATGAAGATTAAAACCACAATTGCATATAAGCCCAGAAATCTTTATAATTACAATCAGGCATGTCCTTTCTGTTTGGTCGCTAAGGACTTTCGTGCGCTCTGCTGCTGAGCTAGGATGGCAATATAATAAGGAGGAAAATACTCCACAATTACCCCCAAGGGATATAATAAATGTTGGATCAATGGCATTGACGGTTTGGATTTTTAGCTTAAATATTTGGTATTTTTCTTGAATATTTCACAAATAATTCATTTAATGTAATGAATGATGGCGCGTAAATCTCATGTGACGTCTCTCATTATGACATATTGAGCGACGCTTTAATCATCTCTGATTAGGATTACTCTGACCTGAGAAGGTCATGATTAATTGATTATCCATCTCTTTGTCAATACGGTGATTCCTGCTTGTAATTACCTAAGAATTAACGGGATTTGTTTTGCTGAACGATCAATGTTTGATGGTCAGAGTCGCGTGCAATCTCGAGGTACGTGGTGCGCAAATACAAGGCCCCCGGCGTGGACCTCCTCGGCGACAGCAGCCCGGAGGCGGCGGCCCTGGTCGACGTCTGGTCGGAGGTGGAGTCCCACCACTTCAGCCCTCCGGTCTCCACCATCGTCTTCCAGACCCTCATCATACCCCTCCACGGCGCCGTCCCCGACCAAGACGTCATTGCCAAGAACGTCGACAAGCTTGCCAAGGTGTTCGATGTCTACGAGGCCCGCCTCTCCAGGACCAAGTACCTCGCTGGCGAGACATTCACCCTCGCCGACCTCTTTCATGTTCCCTACATGTTCTTCCTCACTGTCGCGACTCCACACGCGTCGCTTGTGGAGTCGCGCCCTCACGTCAAGGCCTGGTGGGCGGCGATCTCGTCGCGGCCGGCCTGCAAGAAGGTCACCGACGCGATCGCTGCGGCGACCATGCCCAAGTGAGCTGTCCGGTGATGAGTTTGTGCGAATAAATGGGGAAGGTGGTTTTGAGATGGATGTGGTGTGTTGTTTGACGAGTGCTTCTGTTGCTGCATTTTGGTGTTCTGTTTTGAACTTCGATAAGAGCGTGTCACGTTACATGCTCCGTTGGGTAGAAACAAGTGTGTTTGGGGGTGATTATTTGTGCTAAACTCAAAGAGTTATACGAGAAAATGTGAGTTTACATGAAATGCTTGGGAGGGATCTGGTCCATTTCTTTGCGTTCTGATTCATTCTTTGAGCATTGCATACGGCTCAATTTATCTCCTTTTTGAATTGGAGCAACACTTGCAGACCACCTTTCCATCTTAAATCTCTCCAGAACTTGTTAATGTATGCTTTCTTTCTGAGATAATCCTAACAATCCTTGCGATCTGTCACGAAATATTTCAATTCCGATCACATAGGATGATGCCTCACTCATATCTTTCATTTCAAAGTTCTTATTTCTTGGTCTCATGTAATAAGCCAAGATCATTAGTAGCAAGCAAAATGTCATCGAGATACAATATCAGAATTTTGAATTTGCTCCCACTGACCTTCATATATATACATTGATCAACAATGTTCTCCTTAAATCCAAAGGAATTGAACTTAAGATACCATTGTGGGGAAGCTTGCTTAAGTTCGTATATTGATTTATTGTGTTTACACACCATGTGTTCTTTTCCTTTAATTGCAAAACCCTCAGGTTGGTCCATATAGACTTCTTCACCCAAATTCCCATTCAGAAAAGCAGTCTTCAAGTCCATTTGATGAAGCTCTAAATTATAATGAGCTACCAGTGTCATGATAATTCTAAATGAGTCCTTTTTCAAAACAGGAGAAAAGGTCTCTTTATAGTCAACACTGTCTTTCTAAGTGAAACCTTTTGGTAAGGAGTCTAGCTTTGTGTCATTCAATATTGCCATTAGAGTCGCACTTGGTCTAAAAGACCCAATTACACCCAACTCTTTTACAACCTTTAGGCAATTCAACAAGGTCCCAGAACTCATTGTGATCCATTGATTTCAACTCTTCTTTCATGGTGTCTAACCACTTAGCAAAATCATTACTTTCCATGGCTTGTGAAAACGAAACTGGATTATCATCAATTCCTAAGTCAAAATCTAACTTTTGTAGATAAACCACATAATCATTAGAGATAGCAGGTCTTCTTTGTCTTTCAGACCTTCTTAACACTAGCTCGTGTGGTTCATCGACCACGGGTTCATTGGCGACAACTTCATTACAGGGTGTTTCATCATTCATTTGTTGTTCTTGCAAGTTGTCTAAATTTTTAACAACTGCGGGAAGAACAAACTGGATTTCCTTCCTGTCCACAGTTCAAAAGGAGTCTTTGGAACTGCCTCACCAGGAACCCTGTTTAATAGACATATGACAGTTTTAGAGCATACATCCACAATGACAAGGGCAAAGAAGAATAACGCAACATGCTTCTAACCACATCTATTACAGTACGATTACGCCTTTCTGCAACACCATTCTGTTCTGGTGTGCTTGGCATTGTGTATTGAGCACATGTGCCATGCTTTTCAAGGAATTTAGCAAATGGACCAGGCCGTTGTCCAATTTCATCGTACCTTTCATAATATTCACCACCTCCATCGGACATTATGAAAAGATCTCTGTTCAGCATTGCTAGCGTCAGTAACAGCAACGAGCTTATCATGTAAGAGTGCCAAATCAAGATCAAGAACACCTAAGTGAAACTGAACTTGTTCAGACTATTCAGAAAAATTAAGCCCATTGAACTTCATAATAGACGAAGCTTGTGAATGAGGAGAAATGGGAGCAAATGCTGCAAATAGATAGAATGCTCAAACATTAATGCTTTGAGTCATAAACATAAACACATAATGCAGATTCAGATAATATTTACATAGACATAAATGTATGTTGAAGTTCTCCTTTGGGTGATCCAACAATATGCGACAATAATCATAATTGATGCTTATTATTATTATTATTATTATTATTTAAATTTCACATAACTGGCAATCGAGTATACTCCAATTATATATGTTTCCAATCTTTGGATATACTAAACATATCTAACCAAATATATTAATTAACCACTGTCATGTTCATGCTTATAAAATAACTAATCAACGTTTGGGCGATCCATAAAATATCTTATAATCAATGAACCTCAAACATTATATTATCGTTTCATCTTACTAATAGCATCACATAATCATGGATAATTAATTTTTATTTAATTCGACATCTATACAAACATTCTAATTCCGCCACAAACGATTTTAGCCACCGTCTCTCCATGTTTTTAGCCATTTTTTTGCGAGTTGTAACCGTTCATTATTTATTTATTTATTTATTTATTTATTTGGATTTCAAACGAAATTCTTTTCAAAGGAAAACTCAAAACTCTAACAATTGACCCAATCTTCGCATAAGCAGATTACATAACGTAATCTTTAATAAAATAAAGAAAAAGTTACACATAATAATCAAATGTATATGTACATGTAGTAAGAGGGTGATTCGAAGCATTGAAGCTATAGGCCCAAAAAATAATTAATCACTTAAATGCTTGAATCCGAATTGAACTGAATCCATCCATTCTCATTAAATTATATATAAAATCAAAGACGTGCGCAGGAAGGTTTTGAGAAAATATTTCTCAATAATCCAATCAAAAAGAGAGATCAATACTCATTTAATGGAAAATCACGAGTTCTAAAATTATGCTCTGATACCGCACGTTTGTAAAATTACATCTAATGATGTAAATCAAACCCTAAATTTACATCTACATAATATCAAGATCTTTGAATTATATGATTCTCACATAAAATATAATTAGAGAAGAAGACATATCTCGATCCCCGATAAAGACTCGATGGCAACGATCAGTCACAAGTTTCTATTGGGATTCCATTTATAACACACATTTCAATAATAATGTACAGTAAATAATAAATATCTCTCTCTCGACCAATAAAATTTATATACATAGTAATTATTAAATTATAAATATTGTCTTTTAATTAAATAAAATAACTAATAAAAATACGACGCGGGATTACTTAATAAAATAACTAAGATTCCGGATCATTGGATTCCGTTCATATCCATTGGAGCGGCTTAAATCTAGAAATTCAACTGCTCAGACTGATTAGGACACTCCCATGTGATTTTGGTGCCCAACCCAAAAGATTCGTTCCGGAAACATACAGATGCCACCCCTGCAGCGATCGGATCCCGGATTTCTTCTGTATTTTGGATTTCATTTTGCTTTAAATCTGTGACATTCATTCACCGGGAAACGCAGCGACAAAGAGAGAGAAATGGGTTCCGTGAAGCTCTATGGTCTTGTGATGTCGGTGTACACGGCGCGTGTCATGGCGACGCTGGAGGAGCTTGGGGTCGCCTACACCGTCGTTCAAGTCAATTCTCTAACCGGCGAGTCGAAGAAGCCGCCTCATCGCGCCCGCAATGTATACTGTGAAATAATGTCGTCTTTTCCTCCTTCCAAACCAAACTCTTTTTTTTTGGTCTAAACATTGCTGCTGTGCGGCGGCCGCCTTGCAGCCCTTCGGCCAGATTCCTGCCTTGCAAGACGGCGATCTCACTCTCTTCGGTATTATCTCTGTTCTGTATCAATTAATTCTTTTTTGCGATAAGATTTTGCATGTATTTTTATTCCAATCACTAGAGTCGCGAGCGATATCGCGGTACCTGTCGCGGAAGTACAAAAACCCCGGTGCGCCCGACCTCCTCGGAGAGGGCCGTGATGGGGTGGCGGAGACGATGGTCAACATGTGGATGGTCGTGGAAGGGCAGCAGTACCATCCGGCAATCTCCGCCGTCGTGAACCAGCTTATCGCCGAGGAATATGGCCGACCCCGCAACGACGAGCTTCGCGCGAAGAACGTCGCCAACCTCGCCCGAGTGCTCGATGTGTACGAGGAGCGGCTCGGGCGGACTGAGTACTTGGCCGGTGACTTCTTCAGCCTGGCGGACCTCCACCATCTGCCGCACACTCACTATCTCACTTCTGTGAGTCCTTACGCGAGTCTTATCACCTCGAGGCCAAGAGTTAGGGCTTGGTGGGAAACTCTTTCGTCCAGGTCTGCTAGCAAGAAGGTGACCGGCGCCATGGACGCCGCCTCGGCTGCCTGGGCTGCAGATCCCAAGAACGCAGGCGATTGGAGACTGAGATTGACTGGAGATTGGACTATGTACTGAATTTTCTGGTCGTTTTTGATTATCCTATCTTATTATTCTCATTATTATTAGAAACCTGATTTTAGACGTTTTGGTTGTCTTTTCTTTTTCTTTTTTTCGTATTTGGACGCTTTTCACCCATCTCTTTGCCTTTTTGTTATAATATTTAGAATGGACAAATCCGTCTTTTCCCATGCATTGGTTCTTTCTCCGCGAACTCGAACTGCACCCATCGACCTCTTCGACAGCTCTCCAGTGCAGTCGAAACCGTAGCCCCGACGGCAGAGGACACCGGTCGCGAGCTCTGCAACCACAAGCTCTGCGGCTTCCTCCATGCCGTCCTCCAGGGACGAGCAAAACCGCTGGATTGTACCGGTTACCGTTTCTCCAGAACCGAACTGAATTTGCGGTTCACCAGAAATTCGGACCAGAACCGTGACGGCATCAGATTGTAAAAGCGACCCGCTTTCGAAGAGACACAGCCGCTCTTCGCCGTCTCCTTCGCCGTCTCCGTCTCGTTGCTTCGCCTCTTCGGCCCTGCGTCTCGTCTCCTTCTCTTTCGAGCCGAAGCCTCAGATCCATATCCACATCCTCACGAGATCCCTTGAATTCCCTCTTCCTTCGTCCTCCCCGTCCCGTCGTTTTGCGGACCGGTTTCGATTTCACGGTGATCTGGCGCCGCTTCTGGGTTTTCAGCAGTTGATCTGGGTTCCCCTACGGCTTTAAGAACTTCATTCCCTTCGTCTCCTTCGCGATCACCATGCGGTTCCTCCTGTTCCTTGCTTTACGATTGCAGGGTTTCCGTCGGCTCCGGTGGTTCTAGGGTTTGTGTTCTTTCCTTGATTTTCGCTCTTTATTCAGTTTTTTATTTTTTATTTTTTCTTGTGTTCGATGTTGCGATTTCGTGGGTGGGTTTTCTTCTTCTACTTCGCAGCTCCATCTCCCCCAAACCCTGGAAACTTTTATTTGATTCTTGGACGGAAAACCCTCCAATATTTATGATATTTTTCAGTGACTTGCTGTAATGGGTCGTAGTTGAATTTTATTCAAGTTAATGCTGTTGCTGAATCTTGTGTTAGGGTTTAAATTTTGGTTTCTTTTATTTGAAATCGACTCGCACGTGGGTTTGTGTTCTCATATTTGTGTCATTGTTATTCTGATTGAATGGGTTTGAACCACTGAAATTTGCTTCTGTTTTTTTTTTTTTTTTTTATTCTTGCGTGGTTTTGTTAAATGTTGCATAACACCCTTTTCTGAAACCCTCATTGCCTTCTTTTTTGGGGCTTTTATGGGTTTGGTAGAAAATATGATGGACAAATACATGATCTTTTCTTTTTGTGTTTTGTGTTTTGTGTTTTGGTAAAAATAAATGATGGGCAGCAGCACATGATTTCTCGCTTCTTCTTCTTTTGGGTTTTGATCAATGTGTACAACATATTCTTTCTTGGGTTTGGTAGGAATACAAGATGGATAATACAGGATATTTTCTTTTGACTTGGATGGTTGGGTTTTGGTAAAAATAGATGATGGGCAGTCATCATTTTTGGTGCGTTTGGTAATGAAATAAGACTAAATCTAAGACTAAGACTAAGGTTAGTGAACCACTATTTTTTTTTTAACAAAATTAACCTTACAATAAATTGAAATCTGAAAAGTTAATTTTTTTTATAATAATTTAATTTAATAACAGTATAAAATAAATAATATTAAATTTTTTTAGTAAAAAAATAGTTAACTGAGTTATTTTTTTTCTTAGTCCATTGCCAAACGATGCTTTTAAGTTTTGGGTTTTGTGTTTTGGTAGGAATACACGACTGTTGTTGATGGGTGAATTTCTTTGGCTGTTATGATAATGGTTCTGGTATGTGGGTGGAGGTTTGCAAAAAACAATCAAAATCCACTGCCACGGGCTAAGGAGGGAGGAATCTACTTTTTGTTACTTCATCGTGTGTCACCATTCTGATAAAATTTTTTTCACTTTATTTGTTTGATATGCATGTCAACCTAAATTTGCAAACCACAATTTTATATTGTTTCTGAATAAATGATCAACAATACATGGGTGGTTGGTTTTTCTTAGAAATAGATTATTTTCTTTTCTGAGTTTTGGACTGCTGAGATGGATGAATTTCTTTTGGCTGTTGTGAATGTTTCTGGAATCTGGAGCTCTGTAAAAAAGGATCAAAATCCTCTGTCATAAGGTTGAAAAAAACAAGACAAAAGAATAAAAGTAAAGAAAGAGGTGATGATGAGTTATGGGGTGTGGAATCCACATTCACAGGCTCTAGGGTGCTTTGCAGAACGGTCTTTTTTACATTCTTGCTACTCTATCATACTTTGCCGTTCAGACTGAATTTTTTTACTTGTGTTTGTTTCATATGCATGCCATCCTATATTTCTGACTGAAAATTTTCACTTCTGTATTTGTTTCATATGCCTGTCATCCTGTATTTCCTAAACCATGATTTTATATTGTTTCTAAATAAATGTCGTGCAGTACATGATTTCTTCTTCTTCTTGTTCCTGTTGTTGTGGGTTTTGATCCATGTCGATAATGCCTTATCTTCTTTTTCTTAAACCACAATTTAAAATTTTTTTCTGAATAAATGATCCATAGTGCATGATTTCTTCGTCTTATTGCTGTTGTGGAGTTTGATCCATGTGGATTATGGCTTGCCTTCTTTTTCCTAAACCACAATTTTAAATTTTTTTTCTGAATAAATGATTGACAATACATGATTTCTTCTTGTTGTTGTTGCTGTTATTGTGGGGTTTGATGCATGTGGATAATGTCTTGTCTTCTTTTTGTGTATTTCTTGGGTTTGATAGAGAAACACAATTGATAGTCTTCATCTTCTCTTTGGCTGTTCTGGGTGTGTTTCTGGAATACACAGGTATGCAAAAAAAAAAAAAAAAAGAAAAGGAAAATGAAGAAGAAGATCAAAATCATTTATCATAGGGTTGAAAAAAGAGATAGAAGAAAAAAAATTATGAATGACAATGACGATGAGGAAAGGAGGAATATATTTTCAGAGCTCCAGGGTGCTTTGCAGAAGGTACCTTTCATTCTTTGGCATTCTAACTGAATTTTTCTATTCTGTATGTTTTTTCATGTGCATGCAACCAATTTTTCCTAAACCACAATCTTGTCTTGTTTCTGAATATTATCGAATTATCATGCCATGGTAGAGCATGTATTAGTTGTAAAATGCATTCAGCTGTGTAATAGTCAAAAACTGAAAGTCTTCTTTTGTCAGAAATGGTGCAACAACTTCATTTCAAAATTTGGTATTAGCTATAGAGAATATGGTTTGAAGTGCATAATCTGAATATCCAGCAATTCCATTTGACTCATTCCATTTTTTAAATGAGCGAAGTAATACTGAGATAAACACTACGCATAGATCATTTTGCTCCAACAGAGCACATTAGGCAGCTATTTTCTTTTGATGGTGTATTAGGCTAATTCTTGCGTAATAATAATAATCGGGTCATCAAGCTAAGTTATGCATACAAATACTTGGTACACTAGGGCTTATGGTCCATATTCCCATAGAAATACTTGGTTTTTGGAAGAAATAGATGATGGGCAATACATGAACTTCCCTTTGGGTCTTTTTCGGGTTTGATGGAAACACACAAACACAATTGATAGTCCAAGATCTTTTTTTTCTTTTTTTGATTTTGGGTGTTGGTTTATGGTAGAAATAGATCTTGGGCAGTACATGATCTTTTTTGAGTTTTGGCTGTTGTGTTTTGGTAGAGATACATGACTGCTGAGATGGATGAATTTCTTTGGCTGTTGTGAATGTTTCTGGAATCTGGAGGCTTGCAAAAAATGATCAAAATCCTGTCATAGTCTTGAAAAAAAAAAAAGACAGAAGAACAAAAGTAAAAGAATGATGCGTTGATGAATTATGGAGGGTGGAATCTACTTTCAGAGGCTGCAGAGTGCTTTGCCGAAAGTATCATTGATATTTTGCTGCTCTATAATCTTTTTGCTTCTGTATTTGTTTCATGTGTCATCATGAAATGATGGCTCTATAAATTCGAAGCAAGATTTTGACAGGTTTTTATATATTTTTCTTTTTTTTAGCTTAGCTCTGATTATATTTCTACAATCTTTTTATAAACGATATTTTCGCTCATCTGTTTGGTATTGTGCAGAAGGTAACAATTTTTCTTGTCCAGAGTTTTGTCTATGAAATGATGGCTCCTGTAATTACCAATATTTCTTTCTCTGTCTACAATTTTTCTTTCTTTCTAATGTGCTAAAATGTCTTGTGTTTGTGCATGTAACTTAATTTTTTTAATATTCTATATTGGAAGCTGTCTGTCTCCCGGGTTGTATACTTGGGCTAATTAACAATAAATTTGTAGAATCACTATTTTTGGTTTATATATTTCTGGCAGATCATAAAGTAGAAAAAAAAAAAAAAAAACTGGTATTTTATAAAATGCTAACATAATTTTTGGGCCTTAAGTGCGGCGAAAGGCCCTTGGTTGGGTATGGTCCACTGGCGGGCCTGTCTTGGTCTACAATCTCGAAATCTAGGTCATCAGGGGGCATTTATTGGGCCTTACCTATTGGACCCTTAATGGGCCTTTAATGGGTCGCCTGGGCATATTAGCTCAGCCTTTTGCATGTAATGAGCCTTCATGGGACCGATTGAGCCTTTGGGCCTTCTAGGCCTCTAATGGACCGGTTTAATATTAGCCCATTTATCATCTTAAAATCATAAATATAAATTATCCTTTCTCTTGTGTCTGCATCAACATAAATCTCACAAAAGGTCAATTTCAGGAGCAAATCACATATCAGTTTTTACATTTTTGTTTTTGGAGGCATACATCATGTGGATCTACATAGAAAATTATTTACAAAATAAATTTTGAAGGAACCATGCATTGAAGTATAAGACAGGAAATAACAAAATTATTCAAATATAAAAGAAAAAACCAAAGACAAACATGAAAACGTCAAATGAAAAAGCAAGCAAGCACGTGCCTGCAAAACAGTCCCTTTTTGTCTCGGCCTAAGCTTACCCTAAGGCCGAGTTTGTTCTAGTTGAAATTTTACTCATATCAGCGGAGTTTTAAAACCTTGCTCACTGCAGTATAGGATAAATGCCAACAATAGTGCTACTACCAGGACGAGAAGCAATACAACAAAGTGCTTTCTCACTAGGACCATTACTTAGCGGGCTACAGTCTCTGGTGGAATGATAGCAAACAACAAAGAACACATCAATTGATGCAAGAGATGGTGGAAGTCACAACTGGAACCTTTTTTACTCTCTGGAACCAAGAAAGAATTAAGTGTCCCTACACATACATCCAATCGTTAATTATCTAAAGATATCGCATGCAACTTAAGAAATGAACATTTCATATTAGCATGTTCCAAGTTCCCACTCATCAGTTGTAGCAACGGTGTTTAGGGGTTACACCTGATTCTGCTTAGAGCATACATCATGTATTTTAGTCGTATACAGCGAACAGCTATGGAGTTAGCATATTCCAAGTTCCCACTCATCAGCTGTTGCAAAGCAATTTTGGGGTTACACCTGATTCCTGCCTAAAGCATACTATCATGTATTTTAGTTGTATACAGTTAACAGTTATGGGATTTATCAGAAAATTTCTAAGTGTCATTTTTGTTTTGATGATCCCAAGTTCAAGCTCTTTTCCAAGTGCTACAGAAGTACAATTTTTTCCAGCAATGCCTTGTATCAGATAAACTCTTAAGATCTTGCTTAAGATTTTCAGGAATCTTTAAGAAACCGCTACATTGACATCAGATAATATGAAAATTGTCTTAACTTACAACTATTGATAGACCACTATCAAGACGGGACTTCCAGTCACTTACAACACCTGGTTGCAAAAGACAGTTATTACTGATTGAAGCCAAATCATGAATATCCATTCCCAAATAATGATCTGCAGCACTATAAAGATGATAATGACTTGTGACATGTAACATGTCCACAGTGTGTGACAACAATCAAAAGGATGACAGTGTTGACTTAAGCAGTTATGACTGATTGCTAGTTGGAGGAGCATAAAAATGGAGCATCACAGATAAACAGCAGATACCAATACCTATTGAAGTTGGATTAGCGCATGGTAAGAATGACTGCTCCCACCTTTGAGAATTCCCATCTTTTCAAGTTCTCCTCTTAACGTTTGAACTTATAACAAACACACCTTAAAATAGTAAATGACTTACGAAATCTTTAGATATTAGTATTTTATTTTCATCTTAAATGTCTTAAAAGGGAGGACCTTGTGGTTCAAGCAACTTTATGGTCAACAAACAAGTTCCAAGACATCTGAAGTTGGCTCTTTCAACTATGGTGGTAGTGATTTATTTACATCTTAGTTGAACATGGCTATGGCAAATGATGATGTCGGAGTTACACAATAGATACTACAATCCACCTTCATGACAACATGAACCTCAAGACAATTCCAAGTCTAAGGGATGCCTGAGGTAATACAAGAAATGATTAAACTGATTATCATGTATCAACGGAAAATTATACTCTAAAATTTATATGATCTTTTACCATACCGAATAATTATGCAATTCCCGAAAGCTCACACCTGGTTTACAGAGCATCACACATTCTTTGATTCATCTCCAAGATGAGTTCATACAATCTCTCCTGAAAATTAGCCAGGGAATGAAAAGTTAGTATGACAGAAACTTCTCCCTCAATCTGAATTCAGCATAAGAACTAAGTTAAAATAAAATGTAAAGCAACGAGAAGAAAGGAAAAGGTAATGACAATAAACCAAAAATGGCTTAGGTCAGTAAGAGCCAGCAGATTATCATAGCAGCAGATCTTATATTTTTAAAAAACAATAAACAATATAAAATTCGGAAATGTTGCATTAAGGTTTACTCAACTCCAATATAGAACAAATTAAATCCCTGAAAATTTAAAACCAATCGAGTAAAACAAAAGGTATACCAAATGCTCACTGGTAACTGTAAACAGATTAACAATAAACGACATATTTTCACTAAGTCATTGCAGCTGATATTGATTTAAATCCTCAATCTCAGCCAAGTCGCAGAACGACAGCTTTTATTGTAACCCATAAATAGGGGAACAGTTAGTTTGACTCCCAGCACCGTCAAGTTCCTTTCCTGTGAGCTACACGGGAAACCATCCAATGTAGTCAATTATTGGACTGTGCAGACTGATGCAAACCATTGCACCTGATGATTCCAGGCCCACTAATTTAAGGATGCAACATAACTACATGACTACATGGTACTAGAAAGCCCTGGATTTATAATTTCAATTGGTGAAAAGCAAGGCAACTATAACAGTAACAATATAAATTCTGGATTCCAATTGAATTTGAAGTATTTAATTCTCCCTCCTAACTATAGCAGAAGCAAAAGTTACTTCCATGGTTTACAAATTAGGGATCTAGCACTTACCATCCAAATCACAGATTAGTGATGGGACAGGACATGCTGCAACACCAGAAAAGAATTAAGAGAAATAAGAATCACAAGCACAAAAGGATGCCGAGGAACCTAGTTAAAATTAGACTGTGCTTTCATCCAACAAATAAATCCCCAAACTATTCTGAGCAATTCCTACATGAATAGAGAAAATCTACCACATGGTGGCCACAAGTAAGGTCAATAACATAACCACAAAATTCACACTCAATAACCATCAATACAAGTTCCCCAGCTCTGATCTGTTATGCTTATATGTTATACCATATAACATGTTATCTAGCTGATCTCTATCAAAATGTCTATATACATCATACATTTTGACCATTTCCCGAATGGTGCATAACACCTGCATTTGCTTCCCCACCAACAACAGGATGAAACCTAGCCAACTTAGAAAGAAATGAACTCTTGAAGGAAGTTAACTACGAAGCCAATAATTAGCAAACACCAGAAAGTGATACAAGTATTTATTAGTTTACGGTGTGCTGGTTTAGAACAGATGGGTCTCTTAGAGTTAGAATCAAACTAGGACTCTAGTTTATTGTGTTTTGGATACCTTCTATTTACAGGTCAGGATTTCTGGGCCCAGTAGCAACTATATAAGGTGTCTGGAAGTTCAGAATATCATAACGATTAGGGTTTTTCCTCTGCTAATGCTACAAGTAGTTCTTCTCTATCCTTTGCCTCTCAACCTGAGTTTTTATCAGCCTACTGACACTAACAGAAAGTTAAAAGTCAAAGAAGAGAATTTTAAGGAAATGCATATATTTAATAAGTAGGAATGAAATCTATATTTTAGTAGCCATGACTCAACAGGTAAACGAAAGAATCATTACCATATCCTTGAAAATAGTGTTACTTACATCAACATGATATGGTCATGCAGTACTCCTCTACCCATGTCAATTTATGCATAAACTTAAATGGTGATAAGCTTCTGCCATGCTTTATTTTTCAAAACAAATGCCATTAAATTGGTGAAAAATACATCATGTGCAAATGTAACACAGCCCACAGGCCAAAAAGTGCTAACCTCAAGAGCAGAGGTGAAATAATGGGAATGTACATGCATAAGATGCAAAACATAGCATCTGATCTTAATGCATATCATTGCCTTGATTCGCCCCATTCTGATCCTGATCCCGATCCTTATTTGAACTTTATGATACCAACTAGCTCAATGGGAGAATATATTGTCTGAATTACCACAGTCAGCAGAAAGTGCCCCTATAGAGCACAAATGGATACACGCAAAAAATCAAAGCAGCAGGTGGGATAAGGCATGGCAGTCAAAGGTCCACAAACTAAAATGGAACTTCTTGGCTACTGTGACAAACACTTTAGAACTATGAAAAAATAATAATGCCATCAATTGTCATTTACCGCTTGAAGGCTTTTTGAAATTTTCATGTCCCACCATCAGATTGTCATGGTTCTCAAGATATGCTTTCAATAGTCAATTTACTGTTGCAGAACTTGATTGAAAGAAACAAAATATTTCAAAAAGAATTCACTAGATTACAAGAAATAAGGAAAATTACCTTATCATTAAAGAACTTGCAAGTGAATGAACAAAAACTAAATTATAGATCAAAACATGTAAGAGACAATAGGAAACTTAAAGAACTAATTATAAACAAGAAGAAGAATAAAAGCAGTCTGAAATCAAAACTGATGAAAGATAATAGGGAACTTAAAAGAATTACTTACAATGAAGAAGAAGAAGACAACAGCTGAAAGTTAAAGAAATATAACATATAACTTATAGTCTTAAACTAAAAAAATAAAATCAAAACTTGTAAGAGATAATAAAGAACTTAAAGAATTAATTCTTAAGAAGAAGTGTGTCAACGGTCCCACCAAAATCGAAGAGGAAAATATAAAGAAAAAGAAACAACAAGGAGGACTGGGTTGGGGAAGAGGATGTGGCACCAAAACCTTTCTGATGAGTGGCAAGGGTTGGGAAGGAGAACACAAGCCAAGTGAGCCTTGATGTGACGCTGGAATTAGGAAGGAAGAAGCGAGTCGGAAGGAGGAGGAGGGCCTTTCATCTTTTTTCCTTTTGGATACGGTTTTTCATTTAATGTCATTTGAATTTTCATTTCTTGTCATTTGAACAGCCAAAGAAATTCGTCCATCACAGCAGTCGTCTATTTCTACCAAAACACAAAATGAAGCTCATGACTGCCCGTCATCTATTTCTACTAAAAAACACCCAAAACCGAAAAAGATAATATCCTGTACCATCCATCATGTATTCCTACCAAAGCCGAGAATGACCCAAAAAGCATATATTTGCACACATGGATCAAAACCCAAAAGAAGAACAAGGGGGAAAGTGTGCTGTCCATAATTTATTTTTACCAAAACACAAAGCACAAAAGCAAAAAAAAAAAAAAAGGAAGATCATGTACTGTCCATCATATTTTCTACCAAACCGATAAAAGATCCCAAAAAAAAGATAATGAGGCCGTTCCTTTCAAAAATATAATGAAGGTTTCAGAAAAAGGGTTTTTGCAACATTTTACAAAAAAAGTTACACGATTAAAAGAAAAAGAAGAACATTCCAGTACAATCAGAATAATAATGATGCAAATATGAGAACACAAACCCACAAGCATGTCCATTTAAAATAAAAGAAACCAAAAGTTAAACCTTAGCACAAGAATCAACTGGTATCAACTGTTTCAGCAACAGCATTAACTTGAACAGAATTCAACTACGATCCATTATAGAAAGTCACTCAAAAACACCGTATACAATGACGGTTTTATATTCAAAAATCAAATAAAGGTCTCAAATGAGGATTTCTGTATCAGTTACAAAATTAAAAGAAAATGAAAACAGAGAACCAACGAAAAGAAACCGATATTTAAACCCTAAGGCAAGATTCAAATGTCTCGACTTCCTCCCCGACAATAAGCACAAAACCCTAAAAATAATAAAATAAACAAGAACTACAAAATCTCGCAACCCAGCACCGCTCTCAACGCCAAGCTACCAAAAGCCAACGCCGAAGCCATAAAAAAGAATAAAGACTTACGAGCTACCTGGAAGGAAAACAACTGGGGGAGCAGAACCATCGCCTCCTGCGCGATCTGCTCGGGACCAGCAACACGATTCGTCGCGGAGAGACCCAACCAGAAGGCGAAGGCGGAGGAGCGAGACGAGGAGGGACTGGGTCTGTCTTTCCGCTTGCGAGGGTTTGGAGGAGATGGAGCTGCGACAAGAGGAAAACCCACCCACGGAATCGTTACATGAAACAGAAGAAGAAAAACGAACAAAATCTGGAATAAAGAGAGGAAGATAAAGCCGCGATCACTTAACCTAGGATCAGCGGAGCTGACAGAAACCCTAGAATCGCAACACGAGCAACTCGAAGAACCGCGTGTTGATCGCGAACCAGACGAAGGAAAGATTGAGTTTTAGAAGCCGTAGAAGCAAAAAGAAAAAACGCCCCCGCCTGAGGAGAAGCCGTATCAGCCGTCGAAAACCTTGTAGGCTTCGGCAGATCGGCGGGACGAAGAGGACGAAGGAGAGGGAATTCAAAGGATCTGGGGAGGAAATGTATATGGATCTGGGACTTGGGCTCGAAGGGGAAGGGGGAAGGAGGAGACGAAGGGGTAAACGACCAGACGGAGACGGAGACGCAGACGGAGACGGAGACGGAGATGAAGACGGCGGGGGTTCTCTCCCTACTCTCTTCCGGAAATGGATTTGGTCGCGCTGCGGGCACAGCAGCAACCGATCTGAACCGTTGAACACCGGTTTCGCTCTCTCGGCCCGAGGGTATATAATATATACTATATACACCAAAGCCACTAGAAAAACCGGTCGTACGGTCTCTAGTCCACTAGAAAAACCGGTCGTACGGTCCACTAGAAAAGCCTATCCGGAGCCCAACTCTCTGACCCAGACAGAAGCGATCGGGCTCTAGTCTGGTCCCATATGTTCAATTGGAACATTCTACAGTGCAGAAAAGCCCGGGCACCGTCCTTGTCCTGTGCATTTACCCATAATATATGCTTCTGGTTAGAAGAACAGTTGCAAAATAAATAAAATAAAAACAACATCCCACACAAGAGCAAAAATTATTCTTATTTCCATTGCAAACCAACTGATATTCAGAAAAACTGCGAGACACCATTCTTAATTACAATCAACTAGATACAACTTACAAGCTGCAGCCAACTGAAACGTCACCATCACTCAAATGCTTACAGGAGAAGCCATGTATACCTTCAAAATGACAGGAGAGAATGGGGTCAAATTGGCTTGTTCTGCTGCTGACGATGGCTCTTGCTTCTGCTGCAAAAATACTAATGTAAATATTGTTATAATTGTTCAACTTTCTGTGTTCTGGAGCTCATAAACAAATGCTAGATATTTCACCAAAATGGAGCTCAGATGAATTACTAGATCCATATGAAGAGTAGCAACATTTAGATTTATATACCTGCAAATTCAACTCCTCGATATATTACTTGAATTGGGTTTGGCGAGCACAATAATCTCCAAGGCCTGATTATTTATGTAAATTTCTTGCCAGTCCAATTCATTTGCTCCAGCACAAAGTAACTTGCTCTCCTATTCAATTTTGTACAGTTGTAAGTTCAAATAGAAGGAACAATCTTTTGTTTGCTGATGAAACCAATAAAGACCTCTGGCCCAAGCACTATTGCATGCCCTTTGACACCAAGAGGGGTTAAAGAAGAGTTTGGTTTCCTGGAGTAACAACAAACAGAAGTGGGGAACATTGTTGTGCATGTTCATTACAAATCTGGCATACAAGCCACTTTTCTGCACCCAATGGTAATCATGTAAATGCATCAACATTGATGTAGTAAGAAGCCAAGTTCCTTCTCATACTCTGCATTGCAGAGAGCAAGGTCATGCATTACTCTTTTGACATAATGCCTTGAAACTGTTCAGGGCCATAATGAATTCTTGCAAGCTCATATGTTGCATCTATAACAAGCACCAAGCTGAGCTTGGCTAATATTAGCATCCTATATGATGGTTTTGATTAGTCACTTTTAAATCTGTCTAAAAGACCTACCTTGACAAAGAGAACTCCAGCAGTCAGAACCATGCCACCAATTGCCCAGGAAACCTTTTCAGAAATTGGCATCTGCCTCAGCCACTGTTGGAAATCTTCAAGCAGCCTAGAGCTCCCCATATTGGTAGAAAAATCGAGATTGTGTAGTTTGTCCATGAATCAGAAACAGATTCTAGACTTGTCTTACCACCAAAGCAAAAAGGTTCATCAGCATTCTTGAGAATAGAAGCCAATTGCACTGAAAAACCTGCAAGTCTGCAGAGCTCTGTGCCATTAGAAACCCATTCACTGGCTCTACCACAAACAACATCAGTTGTTCTGCATGGTGCCAAAACCTGATAAGGAAATGCAATTTTGATCAATATATCAATATTACTGTACAAGGAACTCTATTTTGCTGCAACTCAGCTGTCAGCACATTCAATGGTATTATCAGTTGATACAACAAGTTGCCACGCACCAGGCAATGGCAAAAAATAGGCAAATCAAGAAAGCCATCTTGAACAAAATTTGTCCTCAACATTTTTTCCACCATATAAAGATAAGCAAATAATTAAGAAACCATTTTTGATAGCCAGATTCAGAAGAAGATAATTGTACAAATACATGATACGCAACTGAGGATTACCAACACCAGAAAAGACAAGTAAACCCTATTCTAATTTACAAAGAAACAACAGAGATTATCCACCTGCGTTTTAGCATCAATAGAGAAATATGCATTCAAGCAAGCCTGGAGAACCATAATACAAAAACTTCCACAAATTAGAGGCGGTCCAGGTTGAACCCCAACACAAGGATGACAAATTGAGCACTCCAGCATCTCCCACAAATTCAAGCATTCCCAGCTTCCTTCCCCAGCAAAAGCCAGCTTTCTAACAGCTAGCAAAGCAGGATATGTTTGTGTTACATTGCAACACATGTTTTTCTGGGATACCCTGCAAAATGCCAAATCTCTGGATCCTTAGGCAACTTTTCCAGGAGGCTTCCCTTCAGACAAAAAAGGGGAGGAAGCTGACCATCAGGAGAAACACAGACACCACTTGTTTTCCCTGCAAAAAGGTTTGGGTAATCTATCACTGTTGCATACCAAAATAAGCCTAGTATCCATCAATTCTTGAACCAGCCTAGAGTTTCCCATTATTCAAGAATGCTCTGAAACATCAATAAATGAATTCAAATTACCAAGTCTTTGGAAGCAAGAAGCAGGGATGAGGCTGGGATTCTTTCCAGTGAAAAATAAGTTCCGCATGGTCTGGAACAGATCCAACACCTGAGAACGTAATCAGCCATAATGCTTCTTTTCTGGTGATTGAATCAAGAAACCGCCCATTTCATCGATTGCATTAGAAACAAACGTGAAATCCTATTTCGTTTAAAATTGTAAGAGTATTCAACCGTCTCTTTTGCTTAAAATTTTATTTTTACTAATAAAGACGTCTCGCATCTCAAGATTCAATCAAGATTACGGAAAGAAACCAAACCCCAGAGGGAGATGAAGCATGGATACAAACCCTAACAAAAAAGCCTAAAGATGCAAAAAGGCGTCGAATTTGCAAACCTTAGAAGGAAAAGATGGGTATTTGTCAATTATCGTGATCATGAAACTCGAGAGAAGCAGCAGCAGGAGAGACGATGCTGCAAATCCATCCATATAACTCCGAGAAGGAGCGCTTACTCAAGGATAAACCCTAACTTCAGGATGGAAATGAAAAAGGTATAGGCAATACGTATTGCTCGGTGATATCTAGATAATTGCACGGGAATTCCCGGCGTTGACCCACTTTACAAAGAAACCCCTAAAAATTAAGGTTATTCTGTTTTTGTAGTGGCAAGCACTACAATTTTATGAAAGAAATGACAGCTCAAATCACATGTTTTCTAAATGGCCTCCGAGTGAAAAAAAATGCAAATAATATGGGTTGCTTTCAGTCGTGCATTGTAAACGATCTACTAACTGCAAGGGCTTTTTGGTTAGCTCATGATATTTTCTCAGAGAATTACATGTGATTCAATAACTTACAAGGGGTTATATGTAAAACATCTGATTAAAATAGGCTACTGCTATTAGATTGGCTTTGGTGGATATCATATTCTGTTCTTTTGGTCTTAATCACATGACAAAATCTTCCTTTCTTTTTTGGGGCAATAACCATTATTGATACAAGATCATATTGAACATTACTTCATGAACACAACGCTGATACACAGACACAATTGACAAAATACAAGGATGACAGAGGATGTAACTCTGAAGAAGAAGGCAAATTTTGTGCAAACTAAACAAACCGATAGCACCATTTCCATTACCTCAAGAAATTACGCTCCCTTAGAATCTATCACTTCCCTAAACCCTTTCTAGTTGTGTAATATGTTTACCCAGCTGATCCTTCAGCTCTTTTCTCCACTGCTGAATGTGTTTAATGTTAAGCTCATCTACCATGAGAGAAATCTCCTGAAAACATGAAAAGGAAAGTTTCAGATGCGAAGGATACAGAATTTCCAGTGGCAGCAATGCGCATTTCCAAGCAACAGAAATATAAAGCAGTACCTTCTGCGGCTTTTCTTCCATGGTGGGCCAATCCTCATGCTGTAGGCTGATAAAATATAGTTGAAGTTTCTTAGCAGCTTCCATAAAATCCTAGGCATGCCTCTCAACATCAGCTGAGCCCCACATAACATGAGTAGTAGTCATCACCATTGTTTACATGCATAAATCATCAGAGCGAAACGAAACATATTCTCATATTTCCACTGCCAGCTCTATGAGATATATTCTTAGAAGCAAACATGTGATTGTGTTTCTTTCATGGGTTTGATGTAGGTTTTTAGCACGATATTAATGATATAGAATGATAGAAAAATCTTATCATGACCAAAAAATAAAATAAGCTAAAAGGTATTAAATTAATGCCAAAAAATTTTAAGTTAGGAATGTTGGATCGCATATTCACACAAATGACTATCAGTCTATTGTAATGTCACTTTGGGATTGATGGCTTCTGTTGTTAATAAATAAACACATGAATCTGCAAAAAGAGCACAGGAATAATATTACAAGGTGGGACATTTTATGCAATCGAATTAGAATTTGAAAGGGGTCACCGCCCCCAGTGCCTCCCACCTCCTACAGGATACCATACTTCTATAGATATAATTTTATTATGGATCACTATTTGGCAAACAACTGGGATTGCATCATAAATTTTATGCTTCCAAAGGACAAGAAGGAAATCCTGGTAAAATCAATTGACTAGAGCTTCTTTGCTACTAGTATTCCGCTGTAGTGCATTGGAAATAGCTCATCTTAACTAATTCTCCATTCACATTGACTTTTGAAAAGATCAAAGAAATGTTGGAAATCCTCTCAAACGCACCTGGTTTGATGTTAAGAGACAGGATAGATAAAATGCCTCCAACTATCAATTTCCAAGTTCGCAACCCTAAGACATTCATTCATCAACATTTTCAATTTGTAACTTTTTCTGCCCACCACTTGATTCAATCCTCTCTTTTCTGCTAGCTACAGCAGGAACCATTGCAGCTCCTTGGGTCAAAGAAGGGGAAAAAAAAATGAGACTTCCTCTTGAACATTCACACGTCTTCCTCCATAGAATTCTTTTGAGCCAGTTGTATATTGTTGGAGGATGGGGGCCCACATGTGTTACATCCTTGTGGATGACATCCATGTGACTCGAGGGATAAGCTTACCCAACTAGCTCGTGGGAGAAACATTCAGAAGGTGGGAGAATGAAAAGCCACTATTTGACTTTTGCCATTCAAAACCTTCATCCATCTTTTTCCTTGAGATTTCTTAGACTCCTGATGGTGCTCCAAGAGTGAAGAAGAGTAGATTCTTGTAGAAGTTTGATCCTACAAGGAGGAAGAGAAGGAGGTGATCCTTGAGTTGTGAAGCTCATCCACGTCCAAGAAGCAAAATGGTATCACCAAGTTTCTCTTGGAGGAGTTGTGATCTCTTCAAGTTGAGATCTATCATTGTTGTAATCCACCTGATCGTGGAAGTGCTTCGAAGTCTTTATCCGATGTCGAGAGTGTTGCACCTATTTGTTTCCGCTTGCCATAATGTGAAACACTGCAGATGAAAATTTATTCCCACAGCCAAAATTTTCGTCATCACTAAGTCCATTTTTTACAATTTCAATTGGAATCTTCATCAAATAAGAATGTACTTCATCTTGTCGGGATATCATTACCACACAACCAATTCAAATTGAAAATGTTGAATACTGACAAAATAAATAAAAATATCTAAGTTTATGATTTTTGTATGTAATTAGCGACAAGCAAAAAGAGAAAACTAAGAGAGAAATCAATAACATACCGTGTCTGTCTGATGGCATCACGAACACAATAAAACGAAAGAAATCCAAGAGACAAGGAGAACGGAATAGAGGGAAGTACTCTGGCGGGAGGAGCGGAGGGAGCGGTCCACGGCCTGTAGCTCACGGGCCGGGAGGCAGGGAAGCAGCGCCACTTCCTCTTTTGTATTTGTTTCTTCTGAAATATAATATGATATAAATTTTTTATCCGGTCTCCATGCAAAAATTTCTCCTTCTATTACTAACCAATAGACGGCCTGAAGAGATAAACTAGAGGTGAGAAAGCATAAGCAGGAGATATGATGTCCATAACTCTCTTGTGGCTGCTATAGAAAGAGATAAACAATAGAATATTTCGCGAAAAAAGTAGAATCAATTGAGCTTTTATCAATTTGCTATGCTTTACTTCAATACAAATTGCTCAGGGCTACAGAAGAAATACCAAACACTTGACTTTCTTTGATGTAGCAGGTCCAACAGCAAAGCGGAGCAAAAAAGACGAACGGAAGAATCCCACTGTTGCCTATTACAGACTTTTTTTTTTTTTTTACTATTTTTCTGTACACGTGTTAAATCTGGGTTTCTCTTTTTGTGCGGCCTACTGCTGAAATTTGTTTTATTTTTTTTGTAAGAATACAAAATTGTATATCTTTTATTTATTATCCTGGCGACGAGACTCCTAATTACATATGGCAATATATGCTCCAGACTCATTAAATCCGACATAAACGAATTATATCAAAATATGTTCAGATTTATTATAATCGGATTTCAATTGTAATCGGATTGATCTAATTATAATTCTAAAAAATTTGAATTATGATCAGATCAATTTATGTATCCTGTTTATAATTTGACTGATCTATTTATTTATGGTGTCATAAATTAACTCAATTAGGAGTGGAATTAGATCGATTCTATTCATTTATAAATTAAGTAGTTTTATTATTATAATTAATTTTTTAAAATATATTTTTATTTTAATTATTAAAAATATGTTAAAATTATTAATGTTAATTAAAAATATTTGATCGATTTTGATCAATTTAGGTCAATTAAAATTGATTCAAGCCAATCAGATTAATTCAAATCGAATCAAATTATGATTTGTTTAAGCATATAGGTCAATTCAAATTAAATCAAATTAAGATTTGAATTCGACACATTTAATAAATTAATTAATTTAGGTCGTATTGGATTACTCATTTAAAAATTGAGTTGAATTTAAATTTAAAAAATTGACCTATTTAATAAATAAATCAAATTTAGATTAATTCATTTAATATAATAATATAGATTCGATCCTATCCGAATTACCAAGCCTAATCCTAATGGTAAATCTCAGGTTGTTAATTAAAAAAAAAAAATGCGCTCGAATAATATCCATTTTTCATGTTCCAAATGAAGTAAGAGCTAGTCTTTCCAAGCAAAAGGATAATAGAATAGCGTTTATGGCACTGTCAAATGACGGTTCTACCCTGATAGGAAATAATCAGCAATTGATTTGATCAGCTAATCTCGAATTAAAGACGAAGTCGAGAGCAACTACGCCAACTTATAAAATTATATGTACAAAAAAACTCTCTCGTGGTAATTTCATTCTCATTGGTTGGAAAATAGAAATCTATCTTTAAACAACAGTCTCTTTGGGCAGCAAAGCCTCTCGTTCGGCCGTGGCCCTCGGCCTTAATCCACTGCTAACCAAATCCATGGCCTTGCAGCCCTCCGTCTCCCAGTCAGTCCGCGCTGTCACAGTCACCACAGACACCGCGCACACCACCTGAGCCGCCAGCAGGCCTAAACACAGGCCCACGAATCCCAAATCCAGCCCGAACGCCAGCAGCACCGCCACCGGAGCTCCGACGAGGTAGAACGAGTACATGTTGATCGCCGCCCCGATCCCCGGCCGGGCGCTGCCCCGGAGAACTCCGCAGCCAGTGGTCTGCTGGCAGTTCGCCAGCTCGCAGAGCCCGATCACCGGAAGTATCTTCTGTGTCAGCTCGATTACCTCCTCGTCGCTTGTGAAGACTCTCCCCCATTCTTTCCTACATAGAGTAGTCCACAACAAGCTTATACATGAAGCCATGACTGCAAGGAGCATGGCCGCCGACGCCGCCGCTTTAGCGTGGCTCGGCCGGCCGGCGCCGAGCTCATTGCCTACGCGAACTGAAACCGACGAGCTTATAGTAGTTGGGAGTGTGTACATGAGCGCCGTCGTCTGTATCACGATTGCAGACGTGGCTAGGGTCACATGGGGATGGCGGAGGTAGCCGGAGAGTAGTGTCATTAGCTCGTACCACCACCACTCCAGGCAGACGCCGAGGCAGCTCGGCACTGCGAGCCGGAGCAGCGCGCCCCACTGGGCCCTTGGTTTCGTTGAAGCGGGCAATAGTGGCGAGTAAAATGAGTTGTCTTTGCCATCGCGGTCATCGTCGCACGTTTTTGTATAAAATGTGTAGAGGAGGAGGAGAAGAAGGGTGTTGAAATTGGTGGCGAATGCAGCAACGGCGATGCCGCGGACGCCGAGTTGGAGAGTGAAGCTCAAGAAGACGGTGAGGGGGAAGTGTAGGAGGACGGCGAGCGCGCTGCACCACATGAGCGGCGCCGGCGTGCCCTTGCTGCGGAGATATATCCGAATAGGTTGGAGGATACTGTTGGCGACGAGGTCCGGGAGGGCAAAGAGGCAGTACCGACCTGCTACCCGGGCGATGTCGGGGTCCTGGCGGAGCCGGAGCATTAGGGTTTCAAGGTTGAGCCAAAGTACAGCAATGGGAACCGAAGCCACTAAGAGAAGAATAATGGTCCGGCGGAGGGCGGAGATGACGAAGGGGAGGTTGCCGGAGCCGAAGGCCTGGCTGCACATGGGCTCCATGCCCACCGACAGGCCAGAGAGGACCGAGTAGCCGGTGATGTTGGTGAAGCCAACGGCGAGGGCGCCGCCGGCGAGCTCAAGCCGGCCCAATCTCCCCATGCACATGACGGAGACCATGCCCTTGAGGTAGCCCACCAAGTTGATGGCTGTTATGGGAAGCCCTATCTCCTTCATCCTCCTCAGCTCCTCCACAAGCTGCCATTAAAGCATTCCAATGAGTTGATAATAACTCCATAGGACACATTTGGATTGTGACTAGTATTACGAATCGAGATTATCACATTAGCTGCTCGGAATTCAGATGAGCCCATAACAAAAGAAGAGAAAGGCGGTGCATGGGGATTTAGTACCTCCGGCATTGTTAGGTACTTTTGGATTTGATCTATTGCAACCATTTTGGATGGCTCTGTGGGTTCAATAAGAGGGAAAAAAGAGTGGAGGAAGATGATGAGGTTTGGTGCTTGCATGTTGAGAGCGGATGGGACGAGAGGGATTTTATAAGGGTTTGAATGTGGCAGATGGGGCCAGACTAAGCTGGCTAACCACCTTTGTTTAATCTATTCAAGTCAGAGTTAAAAATTGGTTTGGGTTTACCGTGGCCTTCTTGGCTTTTCTATGTATATACTTGGCTAGACATGTCGCTCAGCTTCGAAATGTTTACATCCCAAAGCCTTTTAATAGTTCAAAAAAAAAAAAAAAAAAAAACTATGTTTTACGATAGAACCTCCCACAAAGCAGGATTAGGCAAAGACCTCAATTAAAAACCTGATAATTAATTCTTCAAGGTATGGCTCATACCCGGGTGGCAACGTACATTCGGGTGGCCATGAAACCCTAAGTTTGATGGTGATGTGGAAGGCATTTGAGGCAGTGTGTTTACTTATATTTTTATGGTAGATGGGGACGGAGGCGAGTACAGAGGAGGATGAAGGCGGGTGGGTGGGGTGGTGGGTGTTGCGGGGCGGCGGGGGAAGGTCCTCCACGGACATTTCGGATAGCAACATTGCTGCTGTTGCCATACACGTACCTGATCAGTTCTCATGAAAATAGATGCCCTACAATTTAATGCCATGTAATTCTGGCCATTGTTGGGTACAACTCCATTGGGCTTTGGATCAGCTTCCTCCCGATCTGATTAATATCTGATCTTCCTAATCCATTTTCCTCGTTTTTTCGCAGTCCTATTTGCGCACCAAGTCATTCATATTTATTTGGGAAAAAAATAATAAATTAAATAAAAAGTAGGCGTGCAAAAGGAGGACCAAACTCGGTTAGGTCAAGCCTAATCCGGATGAGCTCCCCCTTTTGCGAGACCCAAATCTGACAAAATTGGATTGGAGATTTCGGGCCCAAACACGAAATCCGTCGACCCCAAGTGGGGGGACCAGAACCCTAACCCTAACCCTAAGCTCCCAAGAAGCTCTTGTTTGGGTGCGCGCACGCAACCTGTCCAGCAAATTGGGGGCAGCCACCTCGTAACTCGGGTCCGAGCCCATGTATCGATTCTGCAGCCCGTTCGGCCGGATCAATTGGACCCGTTAACAAAATGGTATACTTCCTCTTCTCCCTTGCGGAGAAGTTGGGCATTAGTTCTTGCCGCTGCTGATAATATTTTCACTCCACATGACTTCGGTCGGGGAAGACAACGAAACTGAGATTTTGTGTCACGTGCTTGGAGACACGATCACTCCAATGTGTTTGCTCTCACTTCAATTGAACGCGAACAATGCAATAAGCTCGATGCTTTGCTTAATGAAGTCGAATTTTTCTTGTCTTTGACGATGGGTCATCTACTATTCAAACATTACATGGGGAGAGCTCACAGAGTGGTTGGCTTCGCAATTGAGATGCTTTTTGACTCAAATCTTGTTCATGATGCTCCCTTAGATTTGAATCCGTCCTCCAAAACAAGTCTTCGCTCGATGATTCTAATGATCTATGTAGATTGCCAGTCGCAAAAGTCCGCCTCAGGGTCCTACCGATGATGCTCATGCAAGGGAGGGTGAGTGACGGATGGGTCCTTCCTATATCGGTACACCTCTCAAAACCAAAGCATGGTTGATTGGAGAAGAGACCATTGTCCTTCCGTCCGAATTCTTCTGGCAATGCACGGCAAACCAAAAATCAGACCCACCATAGAAATTTTGCTCGTGTTGCGGAGGAGACTGTATTATGTCACTGATAATTTTCATTATCCAATTGGGTTAGGAGATAGACATTCGTTGTGGCCTCGTGACTCCCTACAAAGGGCCCTCGAGTGCTTGCGCTTTGGTAATATGTCCATTGATCGCAACACAGTTCCTCCCTCCATGAGTACCAATGAGTTCGCAATCAGATCCAATCGCACCACGTGATGGTGGGTGAATCACAGTCCTACGCATAAACCACGAGGTTTCAGAAATGGCGTGGCGTTGATAGTCAAAAGGCACTAGCAAATGTCAAAGGAAAATAAGGAGAGCATTTCAGTCGCATAGTTAGATCGCGATCTTGCAAATACTGCTACGTCTACCATGTTGTGATGTGTGTGTCCACTTGTGTATTAAGTTAAGGGGAGCATGTCTGCCTTTAGCATTACACGTGATTGTGCTCCGCTGCAACGAGAAAAAGTTATCCTAGGACAAATTATGGGCTCTCTTTAGATGCAGATCAAGCACTCCCACCACTCACTTTTGAGAGTTGATGGGAGGATTTTTTTTTTTTTTTTTTTTTTTCCAAAAGTAAAGAGTTTGCATGCAATCATGCAACTTACTTTCATCATGTAACTGTTTCAAAGCAAAGCACACACAACAATTGAGTCTCCACATTAATGCAATAGAAAAGCATTCATCGGTTGTTTCAATCTTCAATATTTGAGATTTAGGGTTAGGGTTTTTGCAGAACAAGGATCAAAAAAATTAAAAAAGAGTTTCTGATCGAGACTCAATAACAAGATCAAAGCTGGAAGTTAGCTTTCGGGGAACTAGAAGTTGGCTGGATTGCAATGCACGAGAAGGGCACCAACACAACATGTGGGAGCACAGGGCAAGGCAGGAGTCCATACCTTTCCACAATAATGGACATATGTCTAACACACCAGGACTCTTTGGGAGACGAGGGCCTGGGAAGCTGCCCTAAAAAAAGGCCATGTGGAGAAGCAGGGGACATGGAGGCTTCCACGTGAGGTTAGGCCTCCCTGCCATCCCAAGTGTCATGACATGCCCCCCATCCATATCCTCCCCTCCCAAGCTCAAGTATGCCTTTCCTCTAATTCCCAATGGAGCTTTCGGTTAGGTTCGTGCATTCGGTTAATATCCAACCAATCGAACTGGAATTTTTGAATTTTCGAAATCAAAAATCGAACCGAACTGAATATTATATAAATTGAATCTGAATCGAACCAAAATATTTCGGTTCGATTTGGTTTAAACCGAATACCGAAAATTTAAACTGATTTTATTTTTTCAGTTTAAATTTAATTATATTTAAGTTGAAATAAAAAATCAAAATTAAAACCAATATTATGTATTTATATATAATATGTAATTCAGCTCGATTCGATTTTTACGATTTTTCAAAATCAAAAATCAAAACCAAAATCAAATTTTTTTATTTATTATTTTTTAAAATCGAACCGAATCGAAAACTGAATTATTCTAACCAAATCGGTTATTTGATTTCGATTTGTGTCGGTTTATTCAGTTTAAAACAAATAGTGTACAGTCCTGCTCCTGGCCTTTTCATTTGTTTAATTTTTTTATCTATATTTTTGTGCTTGTTATTTTACTAAGACAATGGTTAAATTGCTTATAGCTCACTTATTTTCACTTTTATCAACTAAGAATCGCTTCGGTTGGAAATCTCTTGATTCGGTATCAAAAACAAAATCAAAATTAAAACTAATAAATTATTTTTATAAATTAAAATTAATCTTATAGTAATTTAAAAAATTAAAAATTATTTACTTTTTAAATAATATTTTAATTTAATAACGATATAAAATAAATAATATTGATTTTATAAAAAAAAAATTAAAAAAAATACTGATCCTAATACAGATTCAATGATGTTTTTTGCTCGAAGAATGTGAGCACGGGATTTCCGCCACACTTGATCCTTGCGTTTTGCTGTCATCGGCCTTGTAGGCCTTCCGTTAAACGGGCTAAGAAGCAAGCCCAGCCTGCTGACCAATCTCCTCATAATATGGGCCTGATTAGGGCCCAAATCCGCCTCCGAATTAAGCCTATGAAGCCTATGAAGCCTATTAAGCAAGTTCAGCGAGGAAGACCAACCGACCTCGTACCTTCCTCCGCAGGCTCATCAAGTTCATGACCGGAATTATTGTTATTATTATTGCTCTTATTATTTTATTTTCCTTCTTTCTGATCTCCTTCCTAGTTTATGGGCATGGAATGCTTAGGTTTTCGGATACGGGGGGTTTGGCGTTGCAGGAGGATAAAATTGCTGTAGTGGTGGGCACGGTGATTGATGACAAGAGGGTCTGCGAGGTGCCGGCGTGAAGGTGACGGCCCTGCGATTCACGGAGACGGCGAGGGAGAGGATTCTCAAGGCTGGTGGGGACTGCCTCACTTTTGATCAGCTTGCCCTCCGTCCTCCTCCTGGGCAGAATACGGTGTGTTTCTGATTCATTGACGCTTTTATGCATTCATGCCTGAATTTTCAGTTTACTTAATGCTTGATTTTCAAAATTAGCACTTTTTTTCGGAGATGTTGTTTTCTGATAACATTGTGCGTCTCCACCTTGCTTGTTGGTATTTCCGAACTTCAATTACTTCATGTTCAATTTAGTTGCGGGGCTCCTTATATTTGAAGAAAATGCTGAAATCATTGGAATGGACTTGATTGTGTCTAGTGTTGAAGCGGAGGTGAAGTCTCATCGATGCTATTACGCCTGTTGTTTTGCTTTATAGATTGGTAGGGCCGTAGGCGAATGGAAAACGCATTTAATACTTTTGGGGAACTGAGATATGATCCAGTGTTTCATAGGGTTGTTTTGCACCGCTACCACATTATCCTGAATAGTATAACTTGAGGTTTATACTTCCTTGAATCTTTAATGATCTTCTCTGCAGCTAATTTTTCGTGCTTCCACATGATTAGTCTGCTTGTTGAAGCGATGATGATATATCTTCTATTCCCAGCTCATTATGAGAGCTTCCATCAACTGGGAGTCCAAGGAATAAAGCCTATGAACATATCTGAGCTCGGTCTAGTTTCAGTGGAATATTTCTGTTTGCTTTCATTTCTGTGGCACCCAAATGATGTTTATTTGAATCATGCTAATGCTGAGATACATTTATGATTAACTCCCCATTTTGTTTCCTGAGGGTGCCAATTTTGTTTTTTTTTTTCAATTAAATGACATTTGTTGCCTTACATTTCTCTTTGGTTAATATTTTGATTTGCTTTCTGGTTTTGTGAAATATCTCTCATCCTATTACATTGTGCTATATTTGGTTATGAGACATGGTTTTGCCCAAAAATGGGGGCACTAGAGTAATATAAAGAGAAAAGGTGATTTTTGCAATCCATTTTGGGAAGTATCATTCTTTTCAATAATGAAGTTGGAGTTCTTTTCATGTTTTGCAGGTTCTCCTCAGGGGTTCCAAGAATGCCAGGGAAGCTGTCAAGCATTTTGGCCCAGCTTCTGGTGTGCTACACAGCCATACAAAGCCTTGTGTCCGTTCCGAGGGACAGAAGTTTGAAAGGGCTCGGGGGATGAGGAACAGCAGAGGATTTAGAGTTTTTGAGTGTTTGAAAGGGCTCGGGGATGGAGGAACAGCAGCCTCCACCATTGTTCCAGTTTTGTGGTGTCTTAGGATTCTGTTTAAACATGTCAACTCAATTGTTGGGTCTCTTTCTCCCCATATTTATTGTTTCAATCTTGGTCCACACTCCAATTCCTCTCCTCTGAGTCCTCTTCCGCCTCCCGCTTCCTCCACGTCTACAAAACCGTCTTCCATGGGTTCTCCGTTCGGCTCACCCCGCCTGAAGCCGACCTCCTCCGTGCCCGTCCTGGCGTCCGCGCTATGTTCCCCGACAAAGCTCGTCACCTTCATACCACCCGCTCCCCGGAGTTCCTCGGCCTCGTGGCATCAAACAACCAGTACAACTCTCTTCAATCATTCTCTAAGTCAGGCTCCAACGCAGTCATCGCCCTCCTCGACACCGGCCTCCGCCCAGGCCACCGCAGTTTCCACGACCGCGACCTTAGCCCAGTCCCAGCCCATTGGAAGGGCATCTGCCAGGAAGGCCCCAGCTTCCCGGCATCCTCCTGCAGCCGCAAGCTCGTCGGCGCCCGCTTCTTCCCTTACGGCGCCATGCCTCATAGTCGTAACGGCTCCGAGGTCCAGTCACCGTACGATACCATCGGTCATGGGACGCACACGGCGTCGACAGCCGCAGGCCGCCGTGCTGCACGAGCCTCCTTGTATGGCTACGCCGGAGGGAACGCGGCCGGTGTTGCACCGAAGGCACGGGTGGCTGTCTACAAGGTTTGCTGGAAATCAGGCTGCTTCGATTCGGACATACTCGCAGCTTTCGATTACGCTGTCTCCGACGGCGTGGACGTCATCTCCCTCTCCGTCGGCGCCAGCGCGACGCCATATCACCTGGACCCGGTCGCCATTGGCGCTTTCGGCGCAATTGAGAAAGGCGTTGTCGTTGTCGCTTCCGCCGGAAATGACGGCCCCGGCGAGTCGACGGTGACTAACATCGCGCCCTGGATCACCACCGTTGTCGCCGGCACCATAGACCGCAAGTTCCCGTTCCAAGTTCGGCTCGGCGACGGGTCGGTTCTGGACGGCATGGGCATCTGGACCGGTCCGCAACCGAATCGGACCATCCCGCTAATCTTCGCCAGCAACGCTTCCAGCACCCGAATCGGGTCGCACGCTTCCGCCGTTCTCTGCATGCGCGAGTCGCTCGATCCCGAGGCAGTGCGCGGGAAGATTGTACTTTGCGAGCGCGGGGGCGTGGCACGTGTCGACAAAGGACTAGCCGTGAAGGAAGCCGGTGGGGCCGGGGTTATTGTCGCAGACCAGTTTGCCGATGGCGACGGCGTCGTTCCCGACGCGCACTTGCTCCCGGCCGCCGCCGTCGGGTACAACGCCGGCATGCAAATACACAGCTACCTCAGCACCACCAGCTCGCCGGAATGCCGACTAGTTTTTGGTGGCACTAAGCTGAATATAACCCCGGCGCCTATGCTCGCTGCCTTCTCTGCTCGAGGGCCGAGCGCAGAATCGCAGTTTGTGCTAAAGCCGGACGTGATCGCTCCCGGGCTGGGGATTCTGGCAGCATGGCCGGACGATGTGGGGCCCTCCGGCTTGGAATCCGATTCCCGGCGAACGGAATTCAACGTGATGACCGAAACCTCGATGGCATGCCCGCACGTTTCCGGGCTGGCGGCGCTTCTGAAGGCCGAGCACCCAGACTGGTCTCCGGCGAGCATACGCTCCGCGATGATGACGACGGCGTACGTCAAGGACGGTCAAGGCAATGAAATCATCGACATGAGCTCCGGAAAAGGGTCGATGGCGTGGGGTATCGGTTCCGGCCATGTCGATCCGGAGAAGGCGGCGGATCCGGGACTGGTTTACGACATCGGCGTCGAGGAGTACGTGGACTTCCTTTGCAGCTCTAACTACACTCGCCGGGATATCCATACGGTCACCCGGAGAAAAGGCGTGAAGTGTTCGATAAAGACCAGTAAGCCGTCGGATTTGAATTACCCGTCGGTGGCGGTGGTGCTGGAGCAGAGGACGAAGAGGAGGATGGAGGCAGTGGTTACCCGGACGGTGACGAACGTAGGGGATGGGACAGCGAACTACAGTGTCAGCGTGAGTTTTCCAGAGGGGGTGGCGGTGGCGGTGGAGCCGGAGAGGATGGCGTTTGGGTTGAAGGGGGAGAAGCAAGGGTTCTCAGTGAGGGTGTCGGCGGAGGGGATTAGCTTGCCGGCGGGGAGCTCGAAGACGGCATTCGGGGCGTTGACGTGGAGCGATGGGCGGCACTTGGTTCGGAGCCCGATTGCTGTTACTTGGCAGCAGCCATTCTAGCCAGAATGTAATATTTGGAAACGGAAAATGCGATGCAGGTTTTGATTGGTCTTTTTTCTTGTAGTTTTGTTTTAACTTTTAAGAACGGCCAGCATCAGCAACGCAGCCGCACCGGAATCGGATCCCAAACCGAATGAACGGCTGAGAATTTTCTTCTGTTTCAATTGAGGTACGAGGAGCTATGAATGCCATTAGTTTCGCGCCTCGGGATCGGCTCTTCGTCGAAACCGATGCTTCTCCCGCCGCCGACGTCCACTTGGTCTATGACTGCCACTGTTTAGATCCGGCGAGAGATGCTCCTGTTCTTGTTCTGTCGAAATTCCGATCGGTTCCTTTCGTCGCGGCCGCGATACCGCGAATATTGCGGCTCGAGATTCGGATTCCTCGTCGACCGCCCGGTGATTTTCGTCGACGAGAACGAGGACTACGCACTCGGCCGCTGCCGCGAAATCTGGGAAGCTAATTACTCGTCGAGCCATTCGATCTCGATGGGTCCGCTTCGAACGATGAATCCGGTGGTGTGGAACTTTCCGAGATGGTTGCCAGGTATACGCCAGTCTGCGATTACTTCTCCGACCACTTCGTAGCCGAGACTGTCTACCTCGCCTCCGAGAAATGGCGCTATTTGGATTTCTCCAGGTTCGCGAAGCGATTCTCCAATAACGGGTTTCGGATTGTGCCCGCATCCGATATTTTTCGCATGTGCTCACTCATCAGGTGGGATTTTTCGTCGAGAAATTCTCTCTTTTTTTTTCTCTTCAAAGTTTGCATCTTTCTGCGATGGCTCCGTATAGAAAATTTGAAGATAATTTGCTAAATTTTCTAAAATTTTAGAGCTTTCCGGGGAGCTATGAGAGGGATTTGGCGGTAATGGGGGCGTTGTGGGAGAGTGTGGTTAGATTTGGGGATGAGTCCGCGGCGGAGGAGAAGGAGGCGACGAGGAAGGCATGGGAGGAGGACTTCGACGAGCCGTATGAGCATGCCGGTGCCGTTTTTGATCCGGCGAGGTCGCTGGCTAAGGTTGTGTTTAACTGGGCGCCTTGGGACGCCGACGTCAATCGGAAGTACAAGGGGCTCGATCGTCGTTTCCCCATGGAGGTATCACCGTTTCCCCTCGAAAGCCCAATTTTTGTTGAAATTGATTCGACTCCCACGAATTTTGCTCTTCTCGTTTTTCTTTTGTATCAAAGCTTTGCTCTTTAGTGGGTGACTGTGATGTTTGCCAAAACTTGGACTTTTACTGGCGGAATTGGGATTCGGTCACTTGTTTTAGAAATCCTATTGTGATGAAAGATTCATAAATCATAAGAGAACTTAAATGTCAATGGTGGAGCATAGCCATTGTCAACGAGGGAATGTGACATCAGACAATTTTGGGTGGTGAGCTTGGGAGACACCGAATGCATAGTACTTAGTGACACTTGCATAGTACTTAGTGACACTTGCATTATTGCTTTTACCTAATTTCTTTTGTTTATGTGTTCGGATAATGATTGTGACTGCCACATAGTTTCTGAATGCAATGTTGTTTCCATTAGCATCGTATTGTGGTGTTTTTTATCTGCGGGAATGGAAAGTTTTTTTTTTTTTTTTTTGCCAAAACTTTACCGATTGGAATGGATAGAATATGACTGTTGTTGTTGATTATCAGTAGTATTGGAGAATCCAAGGCAAATGAAAGATACAACAATTCAAGACAGTACAGGTGGCTCAGGTCCACAACCTTGACATGGATTTTGAGACTTGTTCCTTTCCGTATTTTTCTTATTGTGCCTTTCCATTTTCTTTCTTTTGGATTCTTCTGGGTCGTGTGGATGCTTGTACCAGATATTAATGTTACGTCCTAGACAAGATTGAATTTTTAAAAACTTTTTCGGCGGACAAAAGAGCATACCTTTTGTCCTAAATAAGTAGGGCTCTTTGAATGGCTTGATAGATGACCATGCAACATTAAAAATTGAAAGAGAAAATGATTTTAGCTGTACTGTGTGTTACTTGTTAACATTTATATTTTTGGATATACAATCAACAAGGATATAATTGTCATTCATTTAAAGCTTTCATTAAAATCTCAAACTCATATTTTCTTAGAAATGAATATCCCTCCTGTTTGGGCATATAAATATCCTCGTCAAATCCTGCTTGAATGCTTTGTTGTTCTTACAGTGGTTACTTTCACAGTTATGACTTGGAAAATATCTTAGTATGTTTTGGTCCATTTGGAGGATCGAAGCTAGAAGCTTGTACATGTTGTGCATGAAGAACTGTAATTCACTTTAAATGGACATATCAGCTCCTTACTTTAAGCGTGATTATTCTTGAACTGGGATTCTCATCAACACACTTATGGGTGTTAAGTTCTATCTCCTTTATGATGTATATGGTAGCAGCAGGTTTTCATTTTAATTGTCCCTGTTATACAGTAGCAGTATGGCGAGGTTGAGGCCAGTGAGCTGATTATAACCATCTTTGTGAAACTAGGGGATCAGAGGGTTCTAAGACTAGCTTAAATTGATCAGTCAACAATTCATATGCTAATGATTTGCATAGAGCTGTATCAAAGCTTATCTTCAGGTTAGAAGTTTCTCAGAAAAGATGTCAGATCTGTGGACTATTCCCACCCTTCATGTTAGATTCAACTTAGTCTAACTAATCGAGTTTATCTGTGGATGCTGCATAACCTAGTGCTGCTTGTTCATGGTTTACATCTCTGCTGCCCTCAGATTGTTAACCATGTGTTGTTATATACTTGACTGGCTTCTTTTAGCACTGTCATTCAATTGATCAGGCACCATAGGTAGATTTCTGTGGAGAAGTATGTCTCTTGGTGAAAGAAAAATGGGAGCAAAGGAAGCTGCAGGATCCAAACTAGAGTATGTACCACTGAGGACTGTTAGGTGCCACAGAGAGATGAAGATAGAGAAGCCCATCTCCAAATAAGGGCGATGTCTTCAGTTATGCCCCCTGTTCAGGCCCCATACTTCTTGAAGTGTGTTCCAGATAGAGTGACTGATGATAGTGGTGCTATGATTTCCAATATAATACTTAGGATGAACTGTTATCACCCTCAGGAAGGTTGTTAGTTATCTCGCACAGTTCTTGATCATGATGGAAGGGAGTGCTTTGTAATAAGAATCCAGTAATGCACTTCATATTCTGTTTGTGTGCTATTATTTTATGGCCATGAAGAAAACAATCGGTTGCTTTATTGACTATAAGTTTTCTGGCAATTATGTAGAGTATGCAGAGGATTTTGGAGGAGAGGGGTTGAAACACCAACAGTTTGAAATAGGAGGGCAGAAACCATCAAAATACGAGAAGGTCCATGGTCATATGTTGCTAGTTCTGTTGGTTCTGCTCCAGGTAAGCATTGCGTTTTATTCTTTTACTGAGACAGCTTTTGTGAGATGCCATAAACATCTGTCCAGATATGAATTGTTAAGCTTTAATTAGTGGCTAACTGGGAATCGTAAGTTATTGTTTATAGACAGAGGACTGGATGGTTTCCACTTGTGCTTTCAGTTATTTTGTTTTTTCCTCTTTTGTAGACCATGCAGTTGGCACTTCGACACAAAAGAAGGAAGATTCACAAAACAAGAAAGCAATTTGGTTTCTATCAACAGGGGATGTGCTCGCAATAACATGGGAAGACGGACTCAGCTTTCAGCTTGAAAATGAAAGTTCTTGTGATTCAGTATGTTGGGTTTTCTTCACTCATTAGTTAATTGTGCTGTCTTGCACATATTTGCATTATAAACTACAGCAACTGTCATGAGCCTTTGCATGGTTTACCAAATGCTTATCACTGTGAAACGCAGGTAAGATTGCTTAGAGGAAGAAAGCTACAGTACAAGGTAAAGGGAGAGAACACTGCCGGTGATGAAGTTGAGGAAGAGATATGCTGGTATGATCAACAACAGAGCATCCAGATGGGAAGGCTACAGCTCTTATAAACTGGAGGCTATGTGCAATGAAGTTTTTACCAGAAGAAGACGCTGTACTGGTGCTGCTCTTGTGCACAACCATAGTTCGAACCATTTCTGAGGTCACTAGAGAAAATGTGGGTGTCTTGTTAGTATGGCGAAGAGTGAGGGAACTGAAAGCCGGATTGCGAGATTGGGGCTGAGTATTGCTTCGCTCTTCATCATCATATACATCTTCGCACGTGCAGCCTTGGTATTGGAATGCTACTGTGGTGCTGGCTTCAGCTGAAACAGACGATGGGAGGAAAATCGCGTCCAAGTATTCTCCTGCAAAGATGGATTATAGAAGCAGAGCATCATTCCTTAAGAAGAGAGCACCAACTTTTTTAAGTCTGAGAGAATCAGCTGTACAGATTGCTTACGTATTTACGAGTTGATGCTTGATCGATTACTTTGAATATCTGTTTTTGGATGAGTATTTCAGTGTTATTGCTTCTAATCGAGTGTAAATTATAGCAAAATTTGTTAGTGTTGGACATAACGTAGCAGCTAATTGAAATATTATTTTTGCTTCTAATTGAAATATTATTTTTGCGACACTCAAGACTCGTATTCGTTGTGCTAATTGGCTTGCAAGTTTATTTAAAATACCTTCTCCAAATATGTCCTCGAGCTGATACAAATTACTTGAAATAATTGAGCAGTCGGAGGGTTGTATCTGGTGCAGGGGATGTGCATTCAATCAAGTGGGCGCGTGGACCTCGGTGTATTCATGTACCCTTTTTGATTCAGCGAGTCCGAAATCATGTAGTCCCCGTTTGTTCCAGGATCAAGATAAACTCGTTTTAGAATTATTTTTTTCTTGTAAAATTAATATTTATTATTTTATACTATTATTTAAATTAAATTATTATAAAAAATTAAATAATTTTTTGAACTTTAAATTATTAAAGGTTTAATTTTTAATAAAAAAATATTAGTTTATAAAAGTGATTCACTAATTTTGACTTTAACTTTAATCTTGATTCCCAACCAAATGGACCAATAAAAAACGGGGGTGTAAACAAACTGGCTCCAATTTAATCGGCCTCGGTTCAGCTTAGCTCAACTCCAACAATTGCGAACACGAGCCCAGCTCAAGCTCACTTAGGCTTGGCTTGTCAAACCTCGAATCTGATTTTCAAAAATTATTTTTTAAAAAATTAATTTACATTGAAAAATTTATAAAAAATTGGCAACTATAATATCATAAATTATAATTCACAAATTTACAATACAAAATGTTAAATTTTAAAAAAAATATATATAGATAACCTAAAAATATATAGATATTAAAAATTTATATTAATAGAATAATCCAATATTAATTATAATACCATAATTAAATAATTAAATATATATAAATATATATTATAAGATATTTTTTAAATTATAATTTTATATCTAAAATAAAATAAATAAAATTTTAATTTGAAATCGAGTAGATTGGATTTATTTGATAATCGAGTGGAGTTTTTCAACTCGAAATATAAACTAAATTGACAGCCAAATAAAGACCAAATATATTTTTAAATACTTGTAATGGTTATTAGCTGTAATCATTTATTCCAACTATCTTTTTATTTTAATATTCAACAATGATTACTCTGCACCGCTAATGATTCCCACTATAGAAAACACTTTTTTGCTTTCGGGCAGGCGTCCTTCTTCCCGCTTCACTCAAACCGGAGCAAAGAAAACTTTGAATTTCTTATTTAGAAATTACTGAAAGTCGTTTGACCCACAGCTACAACTTATTAAACTTAAAATTTTATTACGTAACAAAATTCTTCACCGATCAAACCATCCAGACTGAACGCTACGCACTTCATAGCAAACCAACTCAACTACCAACCAAAAATTGAATTACTTATTATCGCCGTAATCCTGAGCTGCCGTCATACGAAGCAGCGAAAGAGATGAAGACGGCGGCGGCGGCGGCGGCGGCGACGACACGTCAACCGTTCACCTTGCCTCGTCATCAGACCATTTCCAGATCTCGCGATAAGAATCCCGATCGGCGTCCCTATCTTGCGGGCCCCACCGTCAGACACACCCACCCTCCCTGGTACCCCCGTCCTTAGATAGGTACGGGCGACACTCACGTTAGTGGGCCCCATCCTTGGGTACGGAATTTCCTTCAATATCGCATACATTTCCACGAAAACCCAAATCAAATCTCAAAATGGCAATCAAGTACAGCCCAAAACACCGCGCGCCCTTCCCGATGACGTGTCCCACTTACTCGTCCAATTACATAATGCCACATCATTACAACAGAGCTTTCCTGTTTGGTTCCCGACAGCTAATCCGCATCTGAAAAGTAAAGCAAGGAGCACGAACCCGAACGGCTCTGTACTTGGGACGGTACGTTCACCCCCGAATACCGCCTCCTCCAATCCCATCACGCCACCTGGTCCTAACGCTCCATCCTTTCCCAAAACACCCTTTACTCTGTTGCCCACGAGCAGAACAAATGGCTGTAGTTTTTCGAACCCGACGAGAGCGTTCGAGTCATTTCAGCTGAACGGCGTTAACGTCACCTGAGGCAGGCGGTATTCCGAGCAGTCCCCACATTCCTCCTCTTATTCTGCGCCGCGCTTCTGACTCGTCTCATCCCTCCCCTATCTCCGGCTTCTACATTCTGGTGTCCCGCAGCCCGAGAACTGCACTGCCTACCCCCACCCTCTTATCCTGCTCCACCGCCGGGAGACCATGCAGTTGCGTCTCAAACGATCAGTGCTCTGCAGGCCTACCAGCTTATCCTCCTCCCTCCCGCTCCACCACCTCTTCCTCCCTGGCCCCTCCTTCCTCTTCATTCCCACCTAAATCCATCTCCACTGTCCATCATGCCTCAAAGCTCGATCTCCACCGTCCTTCCCGTCGACCTCCTCATTCAGATAATCGACCGCCTGCTGGATCCGGCCGATCGGAAATCAATCCGACTCCTTTCCCGCGCGTTTCTCGTTGCGGAGTCCCTACAGAGGAAAGAGCTTAAGGTGCTCCAACGACAGGCGCTGGGACTTCTACTCCGGCGCTATGGGGGCGTAGAGAGACTGGACCTCTCGCGCTGCGCGGGGCTCGACGACGCCTCGCTCGCAGCGGCCCTGGGAGGCGGGGCGGCGCCGGCGGTGAGGGAGGTGAGGCTGAGCCGGGCCAGCGGAGTCGGGTGGAAGGGGCTGGCGGCGATGGCCTCTGGATGCCGACGGCTGGAGATTGTTGACCTGTCGCATTGCGTTGAGGTTGGGGATCGGGAGGCGGCGGCGCTGGCGGCGGCGACAGGGCTGAAGGAGCTGAGGCTGGATAAGTGTTTGAAGTTCACGGATGTAGGGCTTGCGAAGGTGGCAGTCGGGTGTCCTGGGCTCGAGAGGCTTGGGATCAAGTGGTGCCTAGAGATCTCGGATCTGGGGATCGACTTGCTGGTGAAGAAGTGCCGGAGTTTGAAGGTTTTGGATATCTCGTATCTGAAGGTTGGTCTTTTGAGGATCTATAAAAATTGTTTTTGATCTGTTTGTTTTTGTTGTTGTTGCTGTTGTGGTTGTTGTGATTTGGAGATCCACTTATCCCTTTTTGGTATTCTCGAAAATCTAAAATCTTCGTCCTTGATCCATCTTGTGTGCTTTGATGAGACGGATCCAATTTTTAGTTTCAAGCTGATGTCTTTTGAAGCTAATCTAAAATTTTTTTTTTTCCTACTTTTGAATTAATGCTTTCTTTGAGTCCTGATAATTGCAAGCTAACCTGAAAGATCTGCTTTTGATTTTTTTGCTTTCCACCTTACTGCAATTCTTTGAGTCTTAATCTCTTCATCCTATCATAAAAGATCTGTCTTGATGTTCACATTTTAAAATTTACAACAATTCTTTGATCCTTGATCTTATTTTGTACATCCGTCACTTTATGTTCCTTTTTTTTTCTTAAAATGTTGTAGTTCTTTTATGTGTTCTAAATTTCTAATTCAATATTTGAGCAATAGGTTGTTGATCGGGTTTTCTGTCTCCACAGGTTACTAATGAGTCACTTCGCTCGATATCGACTCTTCCTAAGATCGAAGATCTGAAAATAGTTGGATGCTATTATATAACTGATGAAGGCCTTGGATATCTCAACAATGGAAGGAATTCCCTGCGGGTAAGCATTTGGAACTATCTCTACTTGTTCTATCGCAATATCACTCTTGTTTAGCAAGGTGATGCTTCTCATGTATCTATTATTTTGAGACACACATTGTAATGGGAAAAGAGCAGTTTCATGAATTTGTTTGATATTGGTAAACTACAGATTGTTGATGTGTCGCGATCCAACTGTGTGACTTCATCTGGCTTAATCTCAGTGATTGAAGGACATAAATCTCTCCAAAAACTTAAAGCTGCCGATTGCTTTCTTGTAAGTTCTACGTCGCTTCATGTTCTGTGTTTTCCTCTTACAAGCATTTGCAATCAATTAAATGTTTGAAATTTTCTTGAAGGATCTGGCACCGGCCTTCTTGTCCAAGTTGGGTACATTGACGTATGCTTTCCATGTTTTGAAGCTTGATGGTTGCCAAGTTTCAGCGTCACGCCTTAAGATCATCGGTAGCAACTGCAAGAACTTGACTAAGATAGGACTAAGCAAATGCAGGGGTGTTACAGATGAAGGTGTCTCCCAACTTGTTTCTAGCTGTGCTAGTTTAGACACAATTGATCTGACATGTTGTCATCAGCTCACGGACAATGCCCTTTTCACTATAGCAAATTCTTGCAAGAAACTTGAATCCCTCCTCATAGAGTCTTGCACTTTAATCACAGAAAACGGTATTGATCGCATTGGTTCTTACTGCTCCATTCTACATGAGATAGATCTTACTGACTGTAATATTGATGACACAGGTACAACAGTTCCCCATGTATACTAGCCAACTTCTTTTGTTCTTTAATGCCCTCTTGTGTAATATTTGATTTATTTATTTATTTATTTGAAGCATTGAAGAGCTTGTCTAAATGCCAAGAGCTTGTGCAATTGAAATTAGGCCTTTGCACTAATATCTCTGATAAAGGTCTTGCTTATATTGCATCCAAATGCAGAAAGCTTCGAGAACTTGATCTTTACCGGTATGTTTATCATGGGTGCAACCTCTCAATTTGTTGCATAGAAATAGTAGTAATTGCAGCAAATTTATTGCCATATCTGCTGTTTTTGCAGGTGCATCGCAGTCAGCAATCACGGATTGGCTGCTTTAGCAAGTGGCTGCATGAAGCTCAGAAAGCTAAACCTGTGTTACTGCACGCTGATTACAGATCAAGGGATGAAGTATATAAGTGGACTGGAAGAGCTGAAAGACCTAGAACTTAGAGGATTGACTCAAGTTACTAGTTTAGGTATCATGGCTGTCTCTATTGGATGCTCAAATCTATCAGAACTGGACATGAAGCGCTGCTACTCTGTGGATGATGTGGGTTTTCTTGCTCTTGCTAGGTACTCGGCAAAACTCAGACAGGTACTTGCCAAATTCTTCTTTGAAAGTGTGCTTCCTGTTAGCAATATTGTTTTCCTCTTATACTTAATTTGCCTTTGTTTTTTGGTATCAATATACTTAATTTACTTGAAAATGAGCAATCTATTAGGTGTTTTTCTACTTGAATGAGACAATGGTATAGCCAATATAGTTTATTTCCCTTGCCTGCCAGCAGAGTTCCTCTGGTTTATTTAATGTCAAAGCATTAAACTTAAATGCACATTGTTAGTGCAAAGTGTCTACATTCTAAAAACAATCAGACTGGACAAATTGAAATATTCAAATATATTCATGAGTGTTTACTATATGTATGCGTATGGCTTGGGAGACTTGCCGTTTATTTTAGAATATATGTGGGAGCTGAACCTGAAGAAAATGAACTTCTACCGCATATGTTGTTGGAGTTGGTGTCTTTTATCTGAAAGTGTGCCTTGGCAATCTATTATCTAGAGGAACAGATATGCTAATTTGAATTATCCCTAAACATCCAACGGTTGAGGGGTTAAAACATGATCGGAAACCCAGTGGTGAGTTAGCTGAAAGTGCACATTGGCGGTCTATCCTCTACCGCCTAAAGTTGCCATGGTGGTGTTTTTCCTCGGTGGATACCAGCTAATTAGGCTCAAAGCTCTTCTGTTAGTTGGCTTTTGAACCAGAGATGGCTTTGTAGATAATATGGCACTCGTTGTGTTGATGATAGCTCTATTCATTCTGGTTTCTTTTCTTTTGCAGCTAAATATATCATATTGCCGGATATCGGAACAAGCCCTAGGGAATCTGCTTGGGAATCTGAGGTGTCTGCAGGACGCCAAGCTGGTGCATCTGACTGAGGTGTCAAAGCGGGGTCTGGAGATGGCGCTGAGAACCTGCCTTGATAAATTGAAGAAGCTGAAGTTGCTCAGGGCATTCAGGCATCTGGTTTCGCCATTTCTGCTTCAGATATTGCAAGCCCATGGATGCAGGATCAGATGGGTGGACAAGCCTCTGCGTCTGCCTTGATAAATCAATCTACCGCAATGACTCGAAATGCAATGTTCGACAAAGCTTGTGGTTTTTAGCTTGTTCCTGTCAAGTTTGCTCTGCTTTTCTCGCATGCTTCATCCTGTGTAAATTGTGCGTAATTGGAGTTTGGAGTTGATATTGTGGTATGCCATGGGGTGGATTTGAGTTTGGCTACAGTGATTGAATCTTCCTCAGCAGCTACTGATGCACCGGAGTGCACTGGGATTCAGATTGTGGACTTGGGCATGATCACTCGATGCAGCATTGGCAAAGATGTGTATTATTGTAGGGGTTCTTATTATCCTCTGACTCTCTGAAATGTGTAATCTTGCTTAAATCTAAATTCTCCTTTGCATCCGCAGGCCTGTGTATTCATTCTTCTATGTAAAATTCTTCTCCTTCTTGCAAGATCCTCCTGTCCTCGTATTTCCGCCATTGGAAGTTTGTGCTTCGTCATTCTTGCCTTTGAGCATTTCATAATTCAACGACTGATGAATTCAGTGAGCTGTTTATTATTATTTGCTTGTGTTGGTCGTAAAAAATTTATTAAAATCGATTAACATTATTTGATAAATATAATCTTAATAAATTATTGGAGTTGGATGGAAAATGACGACTTGATCACATCCGCGATTAGAAAATCACTCATGGCGTTTAGATATTATTAGTGGAGAATGGACTTGTGACGATTACAATTAAAGATTCATGTCACTAAAAGGACGAATCAAGCAATTCTCCATCACAAGCCGGACTTGAACGGGAACGTGGTTGCGCCGAGCCACTCGTCACCTTGGATGAAGTTGGCAACCGTGAATTGACTCGCCTCCGTCGAGCTATTGATCACTCTGTAGCCGGGCCACTTAACCCGGTTCGTCGTGTTCGAGCCCGGACCCGTGTTCTTGTACTCTCCATAGTACAAAGTGTCCAACGCAAACGTCCCGTTCCATTCGAGCCAGCCTGCCGGGTCAATCAGGCTCTCCATGTAAGATTGCAGGTACACCGTCCTCGAGTACTTCTTCCACGGCCGGCCGAGGTACGTTTGAAATGTCGACTGCACCGGGATTAGGTCGGCCGCCGCCGCCACCTTGCAGTTTTGAATGGAGATCCCCGTGTTCTCATTCGGATCCTCCCTCCCTTGCGCCGTGAAGATGTTCTTCTGGTTCGGCCCGGGTTTTCTCGCGTACAGACTGCAGTTCTGGATAACCACCGCAGCGTCGCCAAAGATGAAGTCGATGGTGCCGTAGATATCACATTCACGGTAGAATTGACGAAGAGAGTGGACGTAGACACTATCCTGGTAGCCCACGAAGCTGCATTTGTAGAAGGCCGAGAAGTCGGAGCCACTCCGAAGCGCGACCGCCTGGTGCTTCTCGTACCCTGATCCGTTCTCGATCGTTATGTCTCGCGCGAGGAATCCGGCACCGACCACCGCTGTCAATTTTTACGTCGTCAATTTTTGATAACAATAATAGTTTATCGAATATCGAATGGCGAGAAAGGAATAAGAAAAGAAAAGGTAAAGATGACAGTCGGCGTGTAGCCAATAATTGTTCTCTCACGTAAAAATGGAACATGCTTGTCGTTCATTATGCATCAAGCTAGCTAGCAATCTTTGTCACGGATGGACCCGCCCGGACCACTGCATGCGAGCGGGAGCTCTGCTTCGAAGATGGTCCAACCAGACCACATTCTTTGATTTCCACGATTACGAGGCCATATCATGCAGCGTGGTCCATGTCGAAAAACATCCACGAACGTCCTTGAATTTTATAAGTAAACCTGGATCTAGCGTAAATCGAGTTGACTGAGCTAAACCCCGATAACGTGCATGTCACATGGTTTCTGATCGGCGGTGGAGCCAACCGCTTGCTCTGCTAAATCGTACACCTACTGACGCAAAAATCCACTACTTGTAAATTCAAGATTCTTTCATTACGAGTCTTTGGAGTTTAATTTGATATGTTCTATGACCATTCGAAATTGGACTGACTCAATTCTGAAGCTATGTTATGGCCTTTGTCATTCTTAAAAAAATCAATCTAACAATTTTTAAAATACCCCCTACATTTTGCACTATTTGCCGTCATAAACTATATTTTCGGTATTTTCGTTAAAAAAAACATCCTTAGCGATATCATTCGAGGAAAATATTGTCGCAGTTTCCACATAAGGTAGGGTGTCATACCAGCAAATAGCGTAGGGGGTTCTTTGCCAAAAATCCAAAAAAAAAGAGAGATAAAAATTGCAATGAAAAGAAGAAGAGCTGAAGGAGGCTGCCGTGCTCACCTACAGTGGCCGATCGGAAGGTGGTCCAGCCGTCGACGACATTCCGGTACGCCTTGATGATCGTCTTCCCGATGCCGTCGCCGATGAACATCAGCTTCTTCTTGGAGCTGGGCACCTCCACGTTCTCAAAGTAGGCTCCAGTCTTGATATATATCACGAAGCGTGTCATGCTATTGTTCGGGGCCGCCGCCACCGCCTCCATGACCGTTGTGAAGTTCCCGCTCCCGTCCTTGGCCACCACGATGTCCGCCTTCGTCGCATTCGCTGGTGCCTGCAGCAGCCTCCGGTCGCCGGCCTTGATCCACGCCGGAAACCCCCTCACCATCCTCCCGTACCCCTCGAATGCTTCTTCGTGCTTCTTCCCCTTCTTCTTGCGCTTGCGGATTCTATTGGCCATGGCCAGCGAGTTGCTGACGAGATGGGAGATGTGGCGGAGTTTGCGCTCGATTCGGGGGCGGAGGCCGCCATTGGAGACGTGGGCAAAGCCGTCGAGGCAGGTGAACTGGTTGGTGATGGCGGCGCTGAGGAAGGAGGAAATGTCGTCCGAGTGGGAGGAAGCGTTGCGTCGGAGGTCAGCGAGGACAGCGCGGAAGCCGGAGATGGTGGTGTCGAAGAGCTCGAGGCAGTCGGAGAGGGCAAGGCGGTCTCGGGGGTCCATGGAGCGGCGGCGAAGGAGGGAAGAACAGTTGAGGGAGGAGGAGTGGACTTCGCCGGCGATACGGCTGACGAGGGTGGCGATGACGTCGGGGAGGGTCTTGGAGGCGAGGTTGGGAATGTCGGCGAGGGATGAGCGGCAGAGGTCCTGGTAGAGGGTTCCGGAGCAATGTTGGGCGGCAATGACCGCGGTTTGAGTTTGGAGACGGGAGTGGAGATGGAGGTGGTGGTGCGAATCGGGGGCGGGTTTTGGGGGAAGGGAGAAAAGGAAGAAGATGAGGAAGAAGGAGATGGTAATGGTTGAGAGGAGAAGTTTGATTCTCCTTCTACCACCACCTACGGAGGCAGAGGCGGCGCCGCCGGAGAGAAGACCGGAAGCGATGACCATTGTAAGGGGGGAGAGAGGGAGAGTGAGGTCGTGATGTGGGGGAGGGAGGTGGATGAGCTCTAAATAATGTATGGAGGGAGAGATCGCGGTTGGTGGATGCCAGTAATGGAGGTAAATTTGTCAATAGGGGCATTAGTACTTTTACAAATACCTCTCTACATTTACTTTTGCTTTAAATAAATGGATCCAATTGAATAAGAAACTGTTTAGTTATCAAAAAAATAGATAAAAATATAAAGAAAATGATTTTTTTTTCCTTCTAATTTTTAATATATTAATAAAATTAGTAAAAGATAATTTATTTTTTTTTTATATTTGATTAGATGAAATTATTCTTTTTGCTATTTTAGGATTTGTCACATAAACAGGAGGTGGTATTACATCGTAGAATTACATTCTTCTTGGTCGGTGCCATTACTCTGGGGCTGTTTCCAGTTGTACAAACTCGGTTCAAAACTTAGGGCCCAACGTCTCTGAGACTGGCTTGGAGATCCAGCAAGTCTTAACTTTATTCTAAGTGCGAATCTTGTCGCATCAATTAACTAATTTTAATTTTATATAAATAAAAAAAATCAATTTTATTATAATCGGTGAAGTTATTCGTATAATTGTAACTCAAAATAAACAATATAAATTATTAGACCGAATTTCAAAAATCGCTTCAGACCAAAAAAATTTGAAAATAAAATATAATTTATTTTTTTTTTACCTTCAAAATAAAAATAAATAAACAGTAATAAATTAACTTCTAAAAATAACTTTTAGTTAAATAAATATTAAAAATAATTTTACTTGCCTTCACTTTCCCATAACCAAAGACGCCCAAAGCTTATCAAAGCCAATTTGTCTGTTTAGCTTTTGTTAACAACGTGCCAATAAATGTGGATATATACAAATATAATTTATATCGTATATTAATATTAATTTTATTTATTCACAAATATATATATATAATTCAAAACTGATCGAGACATTGAATTGTTAATAACTAATCTGTCGACTAATCGTTTGAAAATTAACAACTAATAACTGTATTTTTGTGTTTTTGAGAAAAGAAAATCGCGGGGATTAAAAGTCGGGGCACCAGAAAACGACACGGGAAAAAGTGACCGGACCACTGATTGCATGCGTTGACGGTTGACCCGTTATTTTAAGTGGAGTGTAGCAGTGCTCTGCGGGGAATGCGTACAACCAGATCTCAACCATTACTTATGCTTTGAGATCTGTGCAGTATTATCGGGCATTGTGGGCACGTGGGATTTTGTATTGCGCGCAAATTCGAGTTCGGGGCCGCGTCATCGGTATCGCTGTTTCTACGAGTGCGTACATGAACGGCGTAGTATGGTGGGTGTAATTATGTCTGTACGCAAGGGGCAATGTGCAAAAAACCCTACTTACGACTGGCGAATATTTTAAAGAAGATTAGTAGAAAACATATGATACGATTCTCGCTAGTATCGCGCACTTATTATTATTATTATTATTATTATTATTATTATTATTATTATACGCTCGTGAACCGTGCTTTGTCATGCCTGCGATGGCCACCAACTCCTTAAAATACTCATTTTTCATCAGATATCCGAGTCGGAGGTTGAAAATGCAAATGCTACCGAGTGAGAAGTATCGGAATCGCTTGCCACATCGAATCCGTGAGCTTTGCCCGACACGAGCGTTAGATGAAGCTTTTTATTAACATTGAAACTAACGCGTACGCTACTCACGAGAGCGTATTTTGTGCCGTGTTGTGCTCATCAAATGACCGTGTTTCTTACTCGTTACTAGGCCCGTACATTATTCGGTTAAAACCGAATTAATCGATTAAATCGAAATCGAATAACCAATTCGATTCCTGTTATTCCGTTTTTTGTTGATTTTGAAAAATAAAAAAATTTAAAATTCAATTCGGTTTCGATTTTTGATTTTGAAAAACCGTAAAAACCAAACCGAATCGAATTATATATTATATATAAATATATAATATTGATTTTGATTTTGATTTTTTTATTTCAATTTAAATATAATTAAATTTAAATTTAAAAATAAAATCAGTTTAAATTTTTTGTTTTCGGTTTAAATTTCGGTTTGGTTCGGATTCGGTTTATATAATATTCGGTTTGGTTCAGTTTTTATTTTTTAAAAATTTGATAATTTCGGTTCGATTTATTCAGTTCGATTCGATTCAATTTTAAGTGAATGCACGGGTCTACTCATTACCCAAATAAATAAATTGAACGAGGGTAAATGCAGTCGTTAATGGGCTGACATGGGCTGCCGATCAGGCCCAATTATTTCTTATTTTTTTATTATAATTAAAATATAAAAATATTTTAAAATTAAATTAAATTATGTAAGGCGACGGATAGGCAGAACACAGTGAAATCGGTGCAGTAGGAGTCATTTAAGCCCGTTAACGGATCGGCGGGGGAACAGCGAAAGTGGTGGGAAGACGAGGTGGGCGAGCGTGTCAGTGCACTTCAATTTAGTGGGACCCGGAATTCATAGAGCCCGCGTGACCACCGACTCAAATCCGAAGGCTTCGTGCTTGGTCCGTCGGTGCCGGGTCCAGTTTCGTTTGTGTCCGGATGTCACCCAATAAAACATGCGCAATAGAAAATAAAAGTTCAAACATTTTTTTTTGGGCTCTCACCTGCTTCGCATCTTTTGGTGACACATGCAACTTCTGAGAGCGATGTTAACTATTTTGGTGTCCACTGCAATACAATGTTTCTCTTTCAATTTTTTTTTCTTTTTAAAAAAATTGCGTATAAATCCATTAAAATCTTGCCAAATTATATACTTCCCTTCAAACTTAAATATTTTTCATTGAATTCTTAGATATATTATAAAAAAATTTAATTCGAAATAATATTCTCAACTAGACAAGTAAGAGATTCTTGTGATGATTGTTAAACCACCAAGAGTTACTATAAATAGGTTAGAAGTATTTTTATTTTTTTTATCTCAATCAAAATGACATCAAATATTATATTTTTTTATTCTAATGGTAAATTTACACTTAAAGGCATTTTAATAAAATCCCTAATAATCCAAAGAAAAATATATTATTTTCTAAATTTATAACAAAAATTATACAATTTGATGAAATTTCAAGGAGCTATATGTGATTTGTTAAGTTTAGAAAAGAAGCATGCAATTTGACCAATTTCTAAAAAATTATATGTATTTTTTAAGTTTTAAATAAGAAATAAATCATTCAATAAAATTTCAATAACTTATATGTAATTAATCGTTTTTTTTATAAAACCGCTTGCATTGTTACATTATTATGACTTTTTTATAAAACAACCTTGTTCTTTTTATTTTCTTAAAACCACCCATTTTATAGTATTCTATATTTAAAAAAATCTTTACACTCAGTCATATTTTATGTAAGAGAATTATAGGACAGGTGGTATTTTGCAAATAACGAAAATGGTGGTTTGGCACGAATAACTCACAATATGGTAGTAATTATCGGTAAATCAATGTTTTTATGGTATGATTTGCGGGAAGAGTGCTTAACGTATACTACTTTATTATTGTTTTGATTGAATAAGATGCGTATCCTATAAAAAAAAGAGAAATTATCGATAATTTCATATAATTAACATTAATTATCTATAATTTTCGTAATTCCGGAATTACCCGCGTGTCGAGGTCGGGGCTGAGGTCGTCCGCGCCCGTGTGCCCCGGCCTTGGGCGTCCACACTTATGTGCCAGCGCGCCGGCCTTAACCTCGACCTCCGATTTCAGCGTTCGCTCGCCAGCCTCCGTCGTCCGCTTCCGTCACTGGCCTCCGGCGTCGTCGTCCGCTCGCCGCCACCATCGCTGCCGTTGCAATAATTTCGAGGACTTTTCTGTAAATTGAAATAATTTCGGGGTGTTATTTGTAAAAATCCGAATTTTAAGAATTTTTCTGTAAATCGGAATAATTTCGAGGTATTATTTACAAAAATCTAAATTTCAGGTTGTTAAATAATAAATATTAATTTTTTAGGAATTTAATTATAAAAATAACTGAGGGTAAAATCAAAAAATTTTGATTAAATAATAACCAAAGAGAGCGTAAGTAAATATTTTAAAAAAAAGAGTGAATAATTCCGAAAATTACCGAAAATTATAAGTAATTAAGGTTAATTAAAGAAAATTATAGGTAATTTTTCTTAAAAAATCAGAAATTGAAAGCCCGACAACAGGGTTGGCAACGGGCCCGGTCCGTACGAGTTTGGATAGATCCAAAGTCGACCCGTATCAGCTCGAAACGAATTAAAATTCCCTAACGTTTATATTAAACTCGTTTAGATTTTAACTGTTAAATTTATACTAATTCTATTAAAATCTGTTAAAGTGCGTCAAAATTCGTCAATATTTATATTTATTATTTTTAATGACATATTAAAGTTAATATATTTGATAATAAATAGGTTATGAAGAGAAAGCCCAGAGCTGGTTGTATGGACAGGGCTGTTCCTGCAACCACGTACATGTATTTTTTTATTTGGAAATGGACGATAATATTTGATATTAAGTCAATGGAAGAATCAATCACGTGGGAAAATTATTTTATTTCCTGGATAAATATGCGGCAGTCAGTGACATGTCACGTCGCATCGCGTCATGAATCTGATCAGATCATGATCAGATGGGTCTAAGAGTTGAATTCCAGTGTTACCTTAATTCCGATCAAACCGCGTCTTCATTTTTATTCCGGACCACATTTTAATTAATAATTAATGGCCGCTCGTCGTCCCTGTGCGAGCCACCATGCCATGCCATGCATGTAATCTCTCCGGTCTTTCTTCAATAAAATAAAAAGTTTTTTACTTATAACATTTAAAATATATTAAATTTATCAAACTTTTTGTATTATTTTAATATTTATTTATATATTCTTTTCCCAAAATTAATTACTCGTAATTTTCTTGTTATTTAATTAAAAACTCAATAAAAAATTTCTCCTATGTTTTTCGTAATTTTTTAATTTAATTTCTCAAAAATTTATTATTTATTTTTATATTAATTTTTTTTCTCTAGAAACGAAGGCGGCGTAGGCATTACGTGATGACGCGGCTGGTGTAGGTGCGATATAGCACGAGACCTGCATGAGCGTGGACACAGAAGGTTAGGGCTCAAGTGCGAGCGCAAGGCTGATGAGGACGCGGGTGTCGGTATAAGTGCGAGGTCGATGCGGGAGCGAGCACTGACATAGGCATGAGTGCAAAGTTAGCGAGAATATAGGCATGAGTGCAAGTGCAAGGCTTGCGTCTGTGCGTGCACGAGAGCGACAAGGGTGCGTATGCGAGACCTGCGGGGTCGTTAGCACGAGGCTGGCGCGAGACACCCGCTCTTGCACCGGCTGCACTGTCTTACACTGCACCGATCAACAATTGTGCATCTTCACTCCCGGAGAAAAAAATTAAAAAAAAAAATTATTGATGATTAAATTATAAAATTACAAAGAATATAAAATTTTTTTTGATTAAATAATAATAATAAAATTATAGGTTATTAATTTTGAAAAAAAAAAAGAAATACAGGTAAATATTGAAATCATAAATTTTTTTTAATAAATTCAATATATCTTGGAGTGTTATAGATAAAAAGTTTTAAAATAAATAACCTATATGTCGTGTTTTATTAAGACCACAATTTTTTTTTTAATGTTTTCGGTAAAGAAGTTCTATAAATTACAAAGCACAATTGACCTTTTTTTTTTCTTAAAAAAACTATAATCATGAAATATTCTGGTTAATAGCTTGTCGGTGGTCATACCGAACATCTGGCGGCAGACAGTCAGATACGCCCTTTGGATCTCATCTTCCGTTCTATATGAATACCATCCAGTAATTAATGGCCTTTTTGACTCCCGGTGCAATATTTTGCCTTCACGCTTTTACATCTAGTTTTTTTTTTTTTTTTTTCTATTTTACTTTTATATATGCCCTAAGAAAAGTTTAAAAATATCAGTTTCCGGTTCGCGTGAGAGCGAGAGAGGCTTATTAAAAACATTTACAATATTATTAGTGTTTTTTAAAATTAATAACGGTACTAAATACTAGTACTACTAATAAATACGATTAGTATTTTTAATAGAGTCATTAACAGCGTTCGGTGAGCGCCGGCCAATTAGCATAAGAAAAAAACTAGTATTATTATAGTTCCTGCTTATTAGTTTTCGATTTTTATTTATTTTTTATGCCATCGATCATTTTCTTTGATGCTATGCAAAGCTTTGCTCCACGCTGGGTCTTCTCTTCGCCTTTGCTTCACGCTTTCGTATACAAATCAGAGTTTCTCTCTCGTCAGTTTGAAATGCAGCACCTAAACACTTGGATTAGAAGAAATTTCCAAGTCAAAAGAGTGAATCAATTTGATACATCCAAGTCCAGCTGGACTTGATCAAATTTCCAAGACGGCTGCCCGAATTAAATGGATGTCCACGCGCTTTTCCATTTTACAATTATAATATATAAAAAGTCCTCCATATTGACCCCACGTCCTCAAATCTCTCGTTCATAACTCCATTGCATGGCATGGCATGTCATGTCACCAAGAACCCTAACACTTGCAATTACGTATCCACTCTACCTGTCTCCCTTCAGCTTTCTATATAAACTCCCATCTCAAATCATTCAGACTATAAACAATAACAACAATGGCTCTCTTCAACAACAACAGTAAACGTACTCTTCTCTTGCGCTCCCTCGTCTTCTTCCTCTTGTTCTCCTCTTCCCTCTCCGACGTCCCACCGTCGACGCCGGTACCCGCGGGCACCGCCTGCAATGGCACCCAAGACCCCGAGTTCTGCAAGTCCGTCCTCCCGAGCCACGGCTCCGCCAATCTCTTCGATTACGGCCGCTTCTCGCTTGCCAAATCCCTGTCACATGCTTATAGAGTATACGACCAGGTTAGAGAATACCTAGCTCGCCGGGGGAGCTTGTCGGAGACTGCCGTCAGGGCTCTCCAGGACTGCCAGCTCCTCGCGGAGCTGAACATTGACTTCTTGGCCAGCGCCGGCTCGACATGCAATAGCACGAGCAGCCTCCTTGATCCCCAGGCCGATGGCGTGCAGACTCTGCTCTCGGCGCTGTTAACAAATCACCAGACTTGCGTCGACGGCCTCCAGCTAGCGGCGGCCACCGGCGACCTCGCCGGGCCGCTCTCCAACGGCACCAAGCTCTACAGCCTATCTCTCTCGTTCTTTGCTCGCGCTTGGGCTCCAAAGGGCAGGGACCGGAGAGACCACTCTAGCTTTACGCCGGCGACTATTCCGGCGACGGAACTCTTGAACTCAGTGAACGGGCGGAAGCTACTTCAATCGTCGACCCCGGTGAAGGTGAGGCAGACCGTGGTCGTGAGTAAAGACGGCACCGGAAACTTCACAACCATCAGCGCAGCCGTGGCCTCTGCTCCGAACAACACCAAAGCTAGCGACGGCTATTATCTAATCCATGTCAACGCGGGACTGTACCAAGAGTATGTCTCGATCTCCAAGAGCACCAAGTACATCATGATGGTCGGAGACGGGATCAACAAGACCGTGGTCACCGGCAACCACAGCGTCGATGATGGCTGGACGACCTTCAACTCTGCAACATTTGGTCAGTACTACAAATTTACAAAACAACGAACTCTTCAATTAGTTCTAACGATTGTCTTTTATTTGGTGATGCTGCAGCTGTGGTAGGAGAGGGGTTCGTAGCAATAAACATGACGTTCCGAAACACCGCCGGGGCTTCGAAACACCAGGCCGTCGCCGTCCGGAATGGCGCTGACCTGTCCGTCTTCTATAAATGCAGCTTTGAAGGCTACCAAGACACCTTATACACACACTCGCTTCGGCAATTCTACAGGGAGTGTGACATCTACGGCACAGTGGATTACATCTTCGGCAATGCCGCTGTAGTGTTCCAGAACTGCGACGCCTACTCCCGACTCCCGTTGCAGGGCCAGAAGAACACGGTGACCGCCCAGGGCCGGACCGACCCAAACCAGAACACAGGCACGTCGATGCAAAACTGCAGCATCGTTGCCGCCCCCGACTTGACAAGCTCAGTGAAGTCTTATCTTGGCCGGCCGTGGAAGAATTACTCTACGACGGTGATCATGGAATCCTTCATCGACAGATTGATCGACCCGGCCGGTTGGCTGCCGTGGGACGGAAATTTTGCGCTAAGCACGCTGTATTATGCAGAGTATAGCAACAGAGGACCGGGATCGGACACCACCGGCCGGGTTACATGGCCAGGATACCATGTAATCAATAACACAGATGCATCTAAGTTTACAGTGAGCAGCTTCATTTTGGGGGATAACTGGATTCCCCAAACTGGAGTTCCTTATCAGAGTGGATTATAGAGGCCTTTTTTTTATTTTTCATTTTTATCTTCAATATTTCATTGTAATTGTCATCAGAAATCATCATTCTCTCTATATGTTATTTTCATGAAATAAGAGAAATATATAGATATATATATAAAGAATGTTTTCATAATAAACTCTATCCGAAATTATTATTATCCATTAATGATCGGCATCCGCATCGGTGGAGAAAATGTTGCATGATCGTCAAATCACTGGAGGAGGAAGGGGAACGCGACGGTGCGAAAGACGTCGCTGGCGCGGGAGAGTTCCCGAGAAGCTCCGACGACTTTTTCCATGATGATCATGTGCCGGGGCTCCCCTTGTAGCATTGGCAGGTATCCGGGCATGACCTGCGGGCATACCACATGTACGCATCCTCATAAGCCTTGGACCCGAAGGAGCTCGTCATCTTCTTAGCATCGTCGGCAGCCACAGCCAGTGCTTTCTTGCAGAAGTCGAAACAACCCGTTGCCGTCGCCCATGTGGTTACTCTTGGCGTCATAGGAGCGTCGCAGCTGGCCTTCTAAGCAAGGCCGAAGGTGTCGACAGCGCGGCTGTTGGGTGGTGGAGAGGGCCTTGATACAGTAGTCATTGTTGTCGGATGCATGACAGACTTGCTCGATGAGGTCGGCAGTGGCCGGGAAAGGGACGGAGACGGTGAGGAAGATGGCGATGACTAGGAGGGAGCGGTGGAGAGGCGTTTAGTGTTTTTTTTTTTTTTTTGAGCAACAGTTGCATTTATTGAGAGTACACAAAGCCATTAGAAGACATGATCTTTCATTAGCATAACTATCAAATCAATGCTTGAAATGCATTCTCTACTAGATTAGAAATCACGATTCTTATCCTAGTGCAGCTGTATGTGTATCGTCCCTTCACCAATTGACGAGGGAAAACCAGAAAACATAGGAAGACTGCCATAGCATTGATAATACAAGAACTCCATAAAATCATGGCATTTCCCAATCGTAATGCGGATAATAAAAAGGGAAAAAAGAGTTTAATATATACATCACGAATAACATACACTGCATGAACTCTGCAAGCACATCGATCTTAAAAGACAACCCTAATGAATGATGAATACCAAGTTCAACGAGTTTAAAATGTGATCACAAATAAGAAGTCTCATCGATGAACGATTGAGAATACTTCTGAGTGGGACTCACACTGCCTCCGCGACTGATCTTGAGAGCCTCTAAAGCCTTCTGAATTTCCAAGGCCATCCCACTGTCTACACTCCCTGAAGATATCTTTCTGTGCGACTTCTGCAGATGGAGCTTAAGTGAGCTGCTGCTTAGCCCAGCATTCTTCCCACATATCGGACACACTTTCATCATCGGCCTCCTGCACTGCCACTCCATCGATGCTTTCCCATGTAACCTTTTGTCAAGATCAAGGAGAGCCTTTGCAAAGCCATCATTGGGCTGGGCTCTTCGGTGTGCCTTCTTTAGCATGTCCCAAGCTTGGAAGAGAGTGAACCCCCTGGAGAGGAGATTTTTCATTTAGTAGCATTATTCAGTAGTTGCTTGTTTTGCAACAAACTAGAGAACCAAATTGTTGCTTACTTTCTCAGCATCAAGAAAGCAAGGATAACAGTAGCACTTCTGCTCCTCCCTTCAAAGCAATGAACCAAAACCTTTCCTCCCTGGTACCCAACATACTCAATGAAATCAGAGGCCTCTTCAAAGAGACCACCGATATCTTCATCATCATCATCATTGATCTGTAAGAATGTCACAATGAATCTAATGAACAAACAGAAGACAAATGATGCCACCATAACAGATAAAATACCACTTCCTGTATCAGAGCTTTAGCGTGCAGAAATGCAACTGAAAAGAGTTCATCTTTAAATTGTTTTTAAAACTAGTGTTAAGATCAAAGGGAATGAAACAATGCTTACTGAAAAGTTCCGGTAGTTGAAGAGGTCAGGAAACTGAGATTCTGATTGCCCAATTTCATTTGAGCACAAGCACAATATATGAGTAATGCCTATGTGCTGCAGAGTGTACATGGACCTTGCCGCAAGAGCTCCACCGATAAAAAGGTTACTTGTAACAGGGGAGGGCTTTTCAGTGCTGGCAGCATCAGATATTAATGCTATCCTCTCGAGAATATGTTCAAGCCTAACCTGCTAACGAAATGAGCATTTGTTCATAGTTCACCAAGGCAATGGAAAAGTGATGATAGAATCTACCTTCAACTCATAAGCATCAACAATAATGTTATTGTCATTGCCCTCAAAGAAACCGGTGTTAAAATTGTTGTCCTGACAAAGTTTAACAACATCTGTCCTGAGCATTTCATTCCATTGTTCCACATCCTTGTTCATCTCACCCTCCACCTGTTAGAAGAACTATCAGTCAGCTACCAACTAAGTAAGACAAGGATGTCAGATTTCGAAAACCCAAGATTATTTATCTAGTTTTGAGACATGAGAGTCTATACAAAATCAAAGCAACAATGACATTGTCACAGAACAGACAGATGTATGTGAGCTTAAATTTGTAATGTATCAATATGACTAATGGATCTTAGAATAGCAAAGTGCTGCTGAAAGAACTTCAACCTGCTGTTATAGCACCTTTTGTTGAATTCTGGAAGCCATTGGCAAAATCTTGGCGACAGTAAGATGACCTTGATACATTATTCACATTAAGAAAATAAAATAAAAGAATGCCACTAGGTGAAAGACTTGATACAAATTCTTGATTCTGGTATCTTTAATAGTGCAGACAGGCACGAGGAAGCCAGGCAAGACAATGCAGGTTGATGGAGATTTGAAGCTTGCAGAAAATATCAATAAGCTAACCTTGACAAATTTGTTGAAGTCACGAAGCTTCATGGTTAGGCGCAAACTCCGTTGAGTCTCTACACTTCCTTTAAGGTACCTTCCACTCCAATTCTCACGACAGATTGGAGAAGCAAGATCAAGGCTGTCGCGACATTCTGGAGGTGAGGACCTATAAACAGAGTTTTGCAGCTCAACCTCACTCGACTCTCCATGTGTTTCTTGTGTAACTCGTTCCTTGCACACAGAAGAGCAAGAATTCATACATGGCACAGCACAACGGATTGGTGTCTCGGCAGCCCAAAGTTCATCTTTCTCAGATTCAGAAGAAGAGCCTTTATTGATTATTGGCAAGAAAACCTTGAACAGGCCATCCAGTTTCTGGTAAAGAGCGAGAAGAAAAATATGGAAGCCTTCCAGGTCCCTAAGAGCTGCACGAAATCCTCCTCTAAACTCTCGAACAACTGATGCCATGTCAGTATCAGATAGAAAAGAAAATGAATCCGTTATTGCAAAAGCCTCCTCAAGGGAAGGAAAGCCCAGTTTACCCCCAGATATTTCATATAATATATTAGAAGAGAACTCAAAATTATTGAGCATGAGCTCGACCACCTTTGGATAATTTTCTTGATCTTTCACCCTTTTCCCTGCAGGAGGTCGGCGTGGTACACCAGAGTCAATGGCCACAATGTGAAAGCCTCCTGTGTTGATTTCATCTGACCCTTCATTCATTGTAGATGTGTGGCTCACATTGGTGAGAGAATCAGATCGCAGAGACATAGGTTCAGATTTAAGAGAGCCAACTCTTCCATCTATTGAATTTGCTTTTCTTTCTTTCTGGACATGTCTGATTATCTTTGCTTTGTATATCCTCGTGGCAGAATCATAGACTTCCTCCAGAGCATCTATTTTTGCAGGGGCCACCTTTTCAGCAAATAACAAATTAGCAGAGTTACCCCTCCAGCCAAGTTGACGACATGGAAGTCTGTCTTCATTCCTAAGTACAAGGTCCAATACTAAGACCCTGCCAAGAGCTGCAGCAGTGCTTTCCGCAGCTTCTTGGGAACTAAAGGCATCTGAATTTTCTAGCAGAGGTGATCCATGGATATAACTGCAACAATTAGGAGAAAGAAAATGTGAGAGGAAGGATGTTTTGACGTTGCTTCAAGTTTGACCACAACTTGTTATGTAAAACATGTATGGTCCTAGCAGAATTGCTAAGTACAAGATCAGCTGGTGTAAGTACTTCATTAGAAACAGGCACCGACTCAATTCAAGAGCTTCCAACAATTCTGAGCATGTTACTTCACCTAGTTCATCACCAGCTGAGGTTGACGCATCTCTAGTTTTCTCCACAGCAGCCTTGATCCATTGCCACTCAGGGCTACAATTATGGACTATTCTGCACTGAAACATTTAGAACACTAATGTAAAGATGTTGACTATCTGTGTGCAATACAGAAGAAATAAAAAAAATAGTGAAGGCCACACCTGTGGTGTCCACACTCCAAGCCATTTTGCGAATTCATTACCGAGGCGCTCTGACTGTGTAGCCATTCTAGAAGTTGAAAATTTGATGACTGCTGCTGCCTCTCTTGGCAATACATCACCATTTTTTGTAGTATTGAATAAAGCATAGAAAACAACACCTCCGGAGTTCACTGTCACCTGTTCTAACCCCAAGTGAAACATTGCTCAAAGAATTTAAAGGATCGGTTCATACAATAGTTTCAAAGAGAAGATCATCCTAGAAAGGCAATTTACATAACAGCATTCATCCAAAAAAAAGTATCCAAATGCGACCACTTACGACAGGAATTAATAAATTCAACAGCCTCAATTACTGCGTTTTAGTCGTAAGCCAATATTAAAATCCCACATAAACAGAAACAAGCTCATTGATAAAGCTTTCCAAATAAACACATCCACCGATTCTCATGATGTCTCCTATCTGACCAAAGATTTAAACAACAGGCCTATGCTAAAATAGAGTTGACCAAAAGCAAAATTATGCTACCAAAAACTTGCGAAGTTCTGTAATTTTTTCTAGGTATGACAGCAAAAATTGTAGCCCCAATTCTCTGTTAACCTAGGATTATCCATTTCAACACCTAAGTTTGCACCCTGAAATCCGAACTAGAAAGAAAGGTTCCCTGAATCCTAAATCACCAGCGAAAAACAAAAATTTACCTCCAGTGCTTTATTCATCTCATCTTCAGAATGCTCCGTACTGCTAGTATACTTGGTATGGTGCAGCGATGACAGTGTGTCCCAGGAGAAGTCCTCGGATTCAATATCCAGCATTGACGCATTCCCCATCCTTTCCCACAAGCTAATCTCCGGCGGTTGATGGCAAGACTCCACCTTGCCCAAATCCCCGCCGGATTCCAGCGACTCAGGGCCTTCCAAACTGATCAGAGGAACACCATTCAATCAATCACTGAAAGAAACCGGAAAAGATGGATCATTTTGGTCAGAGGAAGATTACGTCTGGCGATCTTGGGGCGGCATCGCATCGGCCTTGCGGGATCTGCGGGGAGAGGACGAAGGCGGGAGGCGGCCGCTGCGCTTGCGGACCAGTGCAACCCATTCCTCGAAGGACTGGCTCGGCGCAGCCGCAGGCTCGCCGGAGAGCAGACAGGGGTCCTGCCGGAGAGAAAAACAGGAAAGGTTCAAGACAGAGCAAGCAATGCGAGAGCGATGGAGAACGAAACTAGGGTTGGGGAAGAAGGAGGGAGGAGATCTAGTGCCAGAGAGTTGATGATGGCGGGGAAGGAGGGGATCTCGTGCTGCTCTCGAGCCATGGCAGACAAGGGCCCCGGCCGAGCAGAAGATGATGGGGATTTTTTTTCCAGAGAAAAATGAGAAAGGGAAAATTTTGTTAATTGTTGTGAAAATAATGGAGTTCGAAGGCGGAGATGGGGGACATTTTCACCGGATTTGTGGCCGGAGACGGCCGCTTTTCTCTCCGCGGTGGAGAGCGGCAGCGGGAGAGTTCCCTTTCCTTCGGGCGTTTTTCAGACTTTAAGCGACACTTTTACATATACACCCTCGAAGATAGATGTTTATAGATGTTACCCCTACAAAGCGCAAAATCACTTCTACAACCACCGGAGTTTTATTCCATAGACGCTCCCTTGCAAAATATGCAGCGAGTGGCTGGTTGTCCATAGTAAAAGGGTACACTCTACCGGTCATTTATTCATAATACGAAGACATATTTAATTAATTTCAAATTCATTTGCGATATAATTTATAAATTTATCCGTCTAAGTTAAGTATCTGACGGATACATTTTTTGATAAATTTATCCAAGTTAACTCTCCACATTTTTTGATAAATTTTTTATTATCGACTTAAGTAACACACTATAGATTAGTTTTACATATTTTTGTATCAAAGTTTAAAAATTACATATTTACATATTGCCATTATTATGGTCTATTATAGGTTAAAATATAATTTTAAATGTGAAAATGCCCAAATATTTTTTAATTATAACATAATTGTAAAATTTACTTATGACTTCTTAATATTTACAGATTTCTATTTTTACCGTTTCTACCTTTTTTTTTTTTTGTTGTAGGCATGAAAACTTCGAAATAAGAATATGTAATTTGATAGATTTTTAAGTAGGTATATGTAAAAAATCCCAAAAGAAAAAACTCAGAAAACAAACTCACAAATCATTTCAGAAATCTTGCAAATATATCTAAAACAGACGAATCCAACCTTGCATTAACCCTTATTTTGCATGCTCACATGACAACTATTTTGGAAACTCAAACCGGAAGCACTGCACGATCAGGCCACACGCTGGCTCGGCAAATAGGGCACGTAGAATTCACCCTAAACCACTTATCAATACAGTGCAAATGAAACCTATGCCCGCACTGCGGAAGAACCCGCCCCTTCTCCCCGTCCCTGAACTGCGCCAAGCACACCACGCACTCCACCTTCTCGTTATCCTTCCTGGAGTAAACAACCTCCGGAATCGAAGCCAGTTTTCTCGAGTCAAGCCTGACGGTATTTTTCTCCACGGGGTTGTGGCGACGGCGAGAGCAGAAGCAGGCACAGCAGCATGTGAAGAACAACACGAGGGCGACGAGAGCAATGAACGTGAAGAGGAATATCTTTTGGGAGGGAGTATCGAGTTTGTCGCCGGAGGAATTATAGCTGACCGGAATGTGGTAGTATGATCCATGGAATCCGATCGTCGGCATGGTTCTGATTTATGGGGTTTGCTTACCGATCATGCATTAGGGTTTGCATGTGGCCTATATATATACAGACAGAGGGGCATGCGACGTGTGAAAGGAGCTAGGAAAGAGAGGAGAAATGGAGAAGCAGTGTCGCGGACGTTTGGGGATTTCTCGTCTCCGCGTCTACGCAATGAGAAGTATATTGGAGGAGACTTGACTCGAGGAGTTCAATAACAGTTTACCGAGAGTTGACTCGCGCCGTTGACGGACGAGTTGACGAGATTTGCATATATTTTAAAAAATACTTGTCTCATTTTTGACAAAACTCAATTATATCGATCAGCGAGCGTCGGATTGGTCCAAAACGTTATAATTTGGAGCCAATGTAGATTAATTTGACCAAGTTTTGCCTGTTTTTGTAGACGGCGGTTCCCCGCAAAACAGATGACGATCGGATCAAATACCGAGTTATCTGATCGTAGCATGCCAACGTAACAGAATTGTCGCGACGAAAACGTGGCATACCGTGTTTCGCGTTTCGAGGGGACCGGGACGACAAAGTGGTAGTTGCGTAAGCATCTGACGTGGTGTCTCGTGATGCAACCACGTGCCTTGACCATTTAGCCCAAGACCCCGACCGAGCCTTTTCCAAAACTGTACTATCACTTTTTCTTAATGCATTTTTATTATATCCGAAAAAAAAAAAACAAAGCCAATCGGACGCGTTTTCGTCACCTCGCGCGATTTCCAGTCTCCTTTTCCGTGTCGCCTTCTGGAGCCCCCATGAACTACTAATAAAGTGGGCCCCTCGGTTTCTGGAGGTTTCCTCCAGAGTACGACGCCACGCACGCCAGTCAGCAGTCCCCTTCCCTTGCCCCCGCAACGGGGCTGCTCGTCATCGGCGCGGCGCCACCTGCCGCGGCCGCCGCGGCCGCCGCGGACACAATGGTGCGGCACAGAGGGCACGTGGCATGCGATGAGAACCAGAGATCAACACACTCCACGTGGAACACGTGGCGACACTTCGGCAGCACGCGCGCCTTCTCGCCCTCGATGATCTCGCTCAGGCACACCGCGCACTCCGCCGGGGCTTCCTTCCCTGACCTCGCGACGACCGGGATCTCCCCCAGCGCCTCGGGATCGACGCCTCTGGCGCGATCGCCGCTGCCGTTGGATAAGTAGAACAAGAGAAAGGGCATGCGGCCGCGGCGCAGCGTGTACCAGCGGCCGTAGAGGTGGAAGAAGAGTAGCAGAAAGACTGTGAAGATGAGCGATGCGGTCACCGCCAACGCCACCTTGCCGTTCAGGGTGTAGCTTGGCCGGTGGATCTGGTCACTGCCGGTGGTGGTATCCATTTGCTCTCGGGCGCTTTTTTCCTTATCGAGGGGAAAAAGAGTATTTGATTTATGGAGCAAGCTGAGCGAGTGAGCGACGATCGGCGTGGTTTATCCGAACGGGATTGCCGGGATTGCCCTTGTGTTGGCGGGGGTGGATGCGAAGGGATGGAAGTGCAGTTCGGGAATTTTGGAGTCGGGGAGTGAAGTGTGCTGATTGGAGACGGCGACAGCGAGACGTGAGCGAGAGGGAAAGTCGCCGGAGAGCGACTTATGTCGCCGTCGGGAGTTCTCTCTCGAAAATTCCTTTTTGCTACTTGATTTATTCAGATTGTGTTGTTGGCTTCAAGAACAACTCATCCAATATTTTCCATCAATATGAGTTCAGAACTAACTCTATTTTTAATTTTTTTTATAAAAAAAAATATTAATTATTTTACATTATTACTATTATATTAAATTATTATAAACATTTTATTATTTTTTGAATTTTAAATTATAATAGAGTTAATTTTGATTAAAAAAATAATTTATAAAAGTAATTTATTAAATTTAATATTAACCTTGATCTTCACTATCTTTTTTAATTTGGATATGTATTTCGTCAAAATAAAAAACTAAAAATCTATAGATATTCATGACTTGTTTGCCGAATGTCCACATCCATTTTGAGATAAGAACTGGTGCCCCCTCTCATCAACGTATGTCCCAAAGAAGAAGCGAATTTGATCTCGCTACGTAATTTTGTCTATTTAATTTTGAATGTCACATTCATACTTTTTTGCCTCTTTATTTCATCGAAAATATCATGAGCATTAATTTAGAAAAAAATATTTTAAAAAATGAAAATGAAATAAAAAATTATAGGACATATGCTAAATATTCAATGGGAAAAATCACCGATATGGACTATATATTCGCATTATATACATCATTAAACCAAAACAATATATATGTGATTTTTTTTTGGTAAATCCGAGGACTTGGTTCGCATTCAGTACACGACACGAACCAACATTTTTTCGGCATCGTTTCATTTGGATTAACATCAATATTTTTTAAAATTATTTTTTTTAATAAAATTAATATTACTTATTATATATCGTTATTAAATTTAATTATTATAAAAATTAAATAATTTTTAAAAAATTAATTATTATAATATTATTTTTAAAAAAAATATTAATTTATAAAAATAATTTATTAATTTTGATCATAAACTTAATTCCCAATCAAACGGTACGTACAAGTTTGTTCGACATTTCGCCACGTGTACGATTCGATCAGTTGGATTAGCAACATCCACGTGTCATCTGGCTCACACAGCCAATGCCTGCGACTGAGCCGGGGAGCAGGACGAAGGCGGACGAGGACCCGCTTCCACCCCCATCTCGAGATCCGCCTCCGCATCCGACACCCTCCCACTATATAAAGACCTCCGGTCCCGGCTCGCCAGACTCTTCAGTGACACAACCCTCTCCAGTGGCGATCCAAACCCTAAACTTGGCCCTTCCTCGTCCATCCTCCTCGGCGGTTCCTCCAGCCCCACCAGTTCCCCTCCCGAAGACGACGACGACGACGACGACGACCCGCACCCATTGCACACTGCCGGGGCCGGCGACGGAGCCTCTACAGCGGAACGGCAGAGTGGGCAGGTGGAGTGGTTGAAGAACCACATGTCAATGCACTCCTCGTGGAATCCGTGGCCACATTTGGGAAGGTTCCGGGCTTTCTCCCCCTCCTCGACCTCCGAGAGGCAAACGGCGCACTTGATCGGGTCGTCGGAGGCGGATCGGATGGCGACGGGGAGGGATAGGAGGAGATCGGGATCGAGGCCGCGAGGGGCAGGGAAGAGAGTAGGGGATCGCCTGTCTGCGGCGGATAGGAGGAGCTCCAGTCGGCGGCGGCGGAGGAGGTGCCAGCGGATATAGAGGTGGAAGAAGAGGACGACGAGGATGGCAGTGAAGAGGGCGGCGATGGAGCTCAGCATGATCTTGCTGCTAAGGGAATCCTGTGAAGACGGCGGCGGCTGCTGCTGCTGTTGCAGCCGGAGTTGAGGCTGGATCCGGTCGCCGCTTTGCGGCTGCTCCATTCCGCTTGCTTCGATTTCGGTGGCGGTTCGGGAGGCGACAGCTACCCAGCTCATTACTTGCTTTATATAGGTAACGGTTTTTGTAGCGATTTATTCGTTTTCACTCGGTGAGCTCGTAACGTAGCCAAGAGGTCGGGGCACAGGTGCGTACGTATACCGGGTGAGTGATTTGACGAAATCGCCCATTTTCGAACGGGTCGGTGTAGGTAACAAAAGGAAAGAGAGGATCCAATAACCCGAAACCAAGATGGTAGTTTGGACATTTTAAGAGGTAATATTAATGATGACACAAAGCGTGATGTGCACGAGGCGGCATACTATGGAGAGGAACCGGTCCCGAACGTTATTCGGAGCGAAGACCCCGCTTGACCTGTGATGTTTATTGATGGTGCGCGTCACGTACCGGGGCCCCAGCGTTTCGTTCACGGATGTGTTCTGCACAGGCGGTCAGGTCAGCCATGCGGCGTGCTTCCGTTCCATCTTTCTTTTGTTTTGACGGAGACACCTCCAGTTAATTTACATTTCCTATGCGTCATATCTCTTCACATCCTGATGATCACATACTTCCTCGGAATCAATCTCGAGGCAAATGAGCATAGTATATCAGCACTATGGCATAGTTCTTTTGAGAATGCGATTGATGGACTGATTACTCATCAATCATATGGTAAAAAAGAACTATAACAGGTCGAAAGGACAGGGCTATGGTGTGACTCTTGAGGATGAAGGTGTACCAAAGAAGTTTAACTCCTTCGCCGACTCGGCTTACGGAATGGAGATGCTTAGATAAGAGGCGATGATGGCGTTTCAGAGATTATGGACGAGGAAAAGAGTTCCCCTTTCCAAAAGTGCGCAGACAACGCAGTTCTTTGCCTGGTTTCTAATTTATAGCTGCTGCTCGGACAGCTCCCTTTAATGAATGATGGGCCCAGAAGAGAAACCAATCACTGGTTTTCTTATTCCTTCTTCTTTATTATTGTTTTAATCTTTCCGAGCCGTGATTTTCTCTCCTCCTATCAAACACTACTGCTAGCGCTTCCTCTCCGTCTCTCTCGTTCTGCTGGTGAAGAAGGAAGGGAGAATACCAGTATTCCCCATGCCGGAGACACAGCAGCACTACAGCGACTACGGCTTCGACCCTCAACTCAATTTCTTCCAGGTCTAGTTTTTCCTCTCTTTCGTTGTGTAAATGTCCTTCGATAATGACATGATACTCTCCTCTCCCATTGTAGGCATTGGAGGAAGCCATGGAATATGCGAAGGGTGCAAGTCCCCAGTCCCCCGACGCCCTCCACTTCAAGCTCAAAAAGCCTCCGTCCACCGACGAGCAATCCCAGCGGGCCGTGCCCAAGAAGCGCGGCTGGAGGCGGTGGGCGTACCACTTCCTCTTTTGGACAAAAGGGCTCCGCTCGTCTCCCCGTCGCAGCAGAGCCTGTACTGCAGCGTCACCGTCTTCCTACCCTAACCGGGCGGTGTCGGGACCGCTGTGCATGACCGAGAGCGGCCTGGTGGGCGCCACGCCGGCGGGGTGCATGAGGTGGAGCTCTGGGCCGCTGCGGGGCACGAGCAACATCGGTGCTATGAACCAGAATGGTGCATTCTCCTTCCCCCGGCAAAGGACTCAGACCAAAAGGTCCATTTACTAGGCGACGTAATTGTCACACAGCACCAGCAATGAAAGGAAGCAGCTTCTGAGTGCTCATCATTTCCTGCTTGTCGTATATTTTGGAGTTTTTTGTATTTCAAAGGCAAAACCGCTTCGTTGCTAATTTTATCCTGCTCTGCCATTTTACTCTGGTCGTACTAAGCTTGTAACCGGTGATGCCATCCGTTTATCACCGAATACATGTTTTAATGGTCAAACTTAATTTCAAAAAATAACGCCCGAGACCCAATCACTATTTTTTTATTATTATTTTTTTACTTTGGAAAGAACTTTATCCAAAGCTGGCCTTCCAACGATTCATCTAAAGCTTATATACCTCGACTCGAGATCATATAGGTACAGATTCGGACGCTGCCCTGATCTGATCCCTGAAGTTGCATTCAGGAGCACTTGGATTTCTCCCCGAGGTTTTAGATCCGTCACTGCCCGTAGGAGAAGGGGAAAAACACTCGTCATCATAAGCAGCCTTTCCAGTCTCCTACAGGTCCCAAAATTTGTGACCCCACTGCGCTAATCTGCTTAGTATCAGACAAAAATAGATACCATGAATCTAATTAGAAGATGCTCTCTCAGCTTTAGTTTGGAAGAGCACAATACGGAGTAGATTGGATGTAAAAGCATGACCGACTGCACTAACGGATAGAATCAGGCATCGGTTGGAACAGGATGTCATACTTCTTCAGTATACAATGCTGCCCTATTAAAATCTTGTACCACGAGGATTTCCAGGACTGCTACAGCATAACAAAATCCTGGAACTAGCATTCAAGAACGAAATAGATGCAATCTCGTAAAATTCAAATGCAAGGATGAAAATGCAATTATATCAACAGAAGACATTCACTGAAATCATGCTGGGACACAGAATGAAGAGCTGAGAGCAGGAGGAAGGACGCAAACCAGGTGAGGCCCTGCTGGATTACAGCCTATATTTGCATTACAAGTGGCACACGTTACATCTCCACCAACCGCATATTAATCTCCCTCAGGCAACATTGCACAAATCAGACAAATATAGCTAAGTGTTGGCAAACATCAACCAAAAATATAGAAAATGTCTCTGGGATGGCAGAAAGCAGTATCCATGGTAACTTCATAAGACCAGATGAACCACAAAAAGAAAGAGTACTCCCAAAAAGTTGGTATGCTTATGAGATCACTTCTTAGATTTCTTTGGTGCCCTGCGCAGGAAAAAGAACAAAACCTAGTAAACCTCAAGAAACATTAAAACATTAGCAATTGAAAGAAAAGCAAATTTCCCTTACTCTGAGGGAGGAGCCGTTCCTGCAGCAGGCACACGTTCACCAGGGCCCTGTTTTTTGATGAATTAGGTTAGAAATGGGAACTGCTCCTACATTTAAGTTAATTTCATGAAAAAAGACAGAACTATTACACCATATCTCCTTGACATATGAGTTTAAACATCATGATACTGAGTACATGTGCTTTAATTGAGTTGTTTTTCACTAGCATAAATACTGTGGATCATGTGAAAAATCAGCCATATTGCTTTACATTACTTGATAAATAAAATATTGGACTGCTAAATTTGAGACCAAGAATAGTAGATATAGGAAATTAATAGGGTTCAAAGGTAGAATAAGAGATATAGGAAATTAATAGGGTTCAAAGTTAGAATAAGAAATATAGGAAATTAATAGGTTCAAAGGTAGAATAAGAGATATCGGACATTAATAGGTTCAAATGTAGAATAAGAGATATAGGAAATTAATAGGGTTCAAAGGTAGAATAAGAGGTATAGGAAATTAATAGGGTTCAAAGTTAGAATAAGAGATATAGGAAATTAATACGTTCAAAGGTAGAATAAGAGGTATAGGAAATTAATAGGGTTCAAAGGTAGAATAAGAGATATAGGAAATTAGTAGGGTCCAAAGGTAGGAATAAGAGATATAGCAAATCAATAGAGTTCAGAGGAGCATAAAAATGCTTCCTATTGTGTTAGTTGCAGGGATAAGGTTGGAACAATATATAACTTGGTTCATTGGTTTGTATATATCTAGGCCCTTGTATCTTGCACAATACGTAAGATATTACAATCAAGATAAAGATCAGACGCCTGCTCAATTCTAGGTCCGACTTCCAGTTTGCTGAAAATGTTGAGATAAAAATGAACACATGACAATGACGTATGATTGCTTGTTACTACCAATGATAAGCCTCTAAACTGCAGAAAATGAGGCTAAAGGTACGTCAACAAAAGTAGAGTCTTATAATCCTGGAAATGCCATTTGAACAAGAAAGGATTTCTAAATGAAAATAGCAATGCTACAAAAAACACCCTTAGAAGAGTCTAGTCTTAGTGCAGAAAGAGCAAAATTATTCGCATGCAAGCTTAAATCACACCTGAGCCAACCGCTCCTCTCTCCTGGCAATCTTCCTTTCTCTGCTAGCCTTGCTCTTAGCACGCTTGGCTTCAAACTGATCAGAAAGGGTCTTCTCTCTTGCCTTCTCAGCCTTGGATTTGTGGATGCTCTCCATTAGGACTCTCTTGTTCTTGAAGACATTACCCTTTACCTTCATATACATGTCATGGTACATGTGCCTATCAATCTTCTTAGAATCCCTGTATTTGCGCAGCAAACGCCTCAAGACACGCATTCTCCTCATCCAGAGAATCTTGGTCGGGAGCCTAGCCTCCCTCGTACCTTTGCGCTTACCTGCATCATTGAGACTTGTTTATACAATGAACATCACCTAAACGTCTACATCAAAATCCTAAAATTTCAGAGGTCAGTATGTACCATATCCAGAATGACGCCCCTTTCTTTTTGCCTCAAGAGCTCGACGAGCACGGGCCCTTGAATGAATCTTCTTGGGCTTCCTGATAATGAAGCCATCCTTCACAAGTTTCCTAATGTTCTGGCCTGCAATTAGATGATATGTCAAGGATCAAAGCATAGCATTCTCAAAAAATAAGACATAAGAGGGGTAGCAGTTTGTTTGCAATCAAGAAAAATTAAGACCTGATCAAATCTTTTTTTTTTAAAAAAAAACCTTTTTTATAGCATAAATCAGCAACAAATTTTTCTTATGCCAAAAAAAAAAAAAAAACTATATTCCTGGTTTTTCTGCATTTAGGTTCATTGAAAACTGTACCAGATAAAGCTACAACCATTGCTACATATTAGTTTATTAAAAACTACAGAGCAGGTGAAACTACAACCATCATTATAGTCCAATCAACAGCATATTCCTAAATTCTAGAATTCGAGGTAAACCCTCAATCAAATCACAAAAAAAATCTCCTCCTGGGAAATAGAAGTAGTCAAAAACCAAATATCGATTCATGAGTTTAACAAAATCTCGCAATTAGTAGGTCATGAATGATTATATAGATCGAATTAATCAGCAGAACTCCGAAATTGATATAAAGAAGATCTATCGTGGATTCAATAAATAAGGCACGTTATGGTACGAACAAAAAACACATTAACTGGAAACACTGGCCGTGGAAAGCAAGAGTAACTCGGAAAAAAACAATGAAAGATGGAGGGGAAAGGGGAATGGAGAGCTTACGGGAGTTGGCCATCGAGATTTCATTGATCTCATTCGGATCGAGCCAGACCTTGCCCTTGCCGCAGTTAAGGACGCTCGCGGCAAGCCGCTTCTGGAGCTTCAGAGTCACCATCTGCGCCTCCTCTCTCTCCCGGCCGTGTGCTAGAGTTTCTCCAGATGGTGCCAATATTGCGGAGCCGAAGCTTTTATAGTGCTCGTCTAGGGTTTCTAATTCTTCGCGGGCAATCAAGCCCGTGGGCCGCCCGAGCTATTACAGGGCTGCAGTTCCTGCTTTCCTCAATTGGGCTGGGTCACGGTGACATTATGGGTACGCTTGCTCGAGCATGAACTTAGACGCATTTGGATGGGTGTTAGGTATTAACTGGATGGGTCCAACTCCGGTTCCATCAGTTCGTTTTAGATAATCCAACTTAGAAGTTCGTCATAATACATCAGAAATCAAGCAATACAAAATAATACTATTTTTCTCATTTCTCCGACATAAGTATATATTTAGTTTTCTCTTAAAATTAGACCCAAAAAAAGTAACGAATTTACCTATTTTTTAAGTGTGCACGTCATAGAAAATACTGCAAAAATTGATCATAAACGCTTCACTCAAAACAAACAATGCTATTTTTCTAATTTCTCCAATGTCGATATATATTTGGTTATCTTGGTCATTATTTGATTTGGGATGAAAATTAAGATCAAGCTTAATATCAATATCAAAATTAAAGTAAAAAAAATAATAGTTTGATCAAATTTTTTGTATTTGAATACTAGTTTTGTTAATAAATGGTTTAAATTTTGTTTAGACCTTTATTCCCTTTGGTGTATTATTTATTAAAATTTAAATAAATAAATATAAGGGTAATATAATAATTTAATTTTTTAAAGTAACGTAAAAATATTCGGACTGTTTTTTTATATATTTTAATGGTAGACTAATCATAACATGATGATTTTGATACTGATTCCAAATCAAATACATTTTTGAAGTTTAGACGCAATGTAATTTTAATAGTAAAATTAGATTATACTTTTTGACTGGTTAACTGAAATTTTGTAACTAATTAGAACTTGGAGTTTTTAGGAAGTGATGATTTTTTGTTAACATTCCAATCAAATGTTCGAGTTCACCACTGACTAAGCCCTATTTGATATGTTATCAAAGTTAATTAGAGGTGAAAAAAAAATCTCTAAATCCCCTCACAAATTTTTATTTTTCGTACAAATCCCATTTAATTTTGCAAATCTCAATTGATCTTTCTCAGTTTACTTTAATTTATCACTGTACTTATTATATTTTTAAAATATAATATTTATATATATGATTAAAATTAAATATAAATAATTAGAATTAAATGGTTACAATCAAAACGAAATAAAATTAAGTATTTATATTTAAAAAAATTTAATTATAATTATTTGGTTCTAATTATATCTACTTAATTTAAAAAAAAATTAGGGATTATTGAAAATTTAAAAAATCAAAAGTTACAAATTTTACACTTTTCAGAGGTGTTTTAGGAAATTTTATGGATTTCCTGTTTAAAATACTTCGAAGTATAGTTTGACCGTAGACTTGCGAAGATCACTTCTCGCAGGTTTCACCAACGGCTGAGATCGAGCTATGCCGCTCGCCAGGGAACGTTCAGATCTGCACGAAACTTCCGCAGCAACTCCGCCTTCCACGACTCCCCTAGTTCCGTGTCTTCTCGTCCTCCCAACGCATCGTCACCTACAAAAGGCGAGAACCGAAAAGAGGAAACCAAAAGAGGAAAATTCCAATTCCTATTTCTACTGCCAGCCATGGAGATCTCGGCCGCGTTGGCGATCGCCGACGCCGCCTTGTCGGTGGCAACGCAGGGTGTCTCCCTCTCCAAATCCATTCTCACGCGCCCCTCCCACGCTGCCGGATCCGCCACCCTCTCCATCCTCACAGCCTCCGCAGCCGTCCGATCCCACCCCTACCGCTCCGCCTCCGCCCCGAGGGCCCTCGTCCGCCGCAAGCGCTGCCGCACCAGGCGGAGATCCATGGACGGCAGCGAGGAGGACGGGTTCTCCGGCGATGGGGACGGCGATGATGGGCCCTTTGGTGGGGGCGGCGGCGGCCGTGGTGGGAGGGGGTGGGGTTTTGGCTGTGGATCTGGACGCCCGGATTGGGAGGACTCCGGGGCCTCATCGGGTTCATCGGATCCGGCGTTTGATTTTGTTTATGAGGTGGTTTGCTGGATCGCGCTATCGAATTGCACGCATTTTGCTTTTCGAAAGGTTGGGAGATTTCTCAAGGAGAAGGTGGATCCTGTCCGATTGGTGCCATCGATGTGCTGATTCGGTGTTCTCTTCGCTTCTCTCCTTCAATTGTACATATTGCTGTAAATAATTTCAGTCTCTTCAGTTCAATGATTCATGTGTAGAAAGTAATTTGCTCATCCTGCGTGATAGATCTTGGGCTCCTAAAAAATGATGGTTCTTCTTATCTTGCCAGAATTCGCCAAACTAGCTTTTTTTTTTCCCTCCTATATAATCTTCCACAACACATTTGAATTGGATGCATCTAGTATGATGAATGCAGCCTGCATACGTAGGTCTTTCTATCGATGCAGACGATGATCTTACTTTTTTACTGATGGATCGTCACTGATCATGCTTAATGTGTGCGAGCGTTATTATTTATTTATTATAACCCTCCCTAATCATCTTTCTCTGCCTCTTTATTATCTTTCTTAAGCAAAGATTGGCTTAATAACGACGAATCAGTCTTGTATGCTTACAGTGCAATATATTGTGCTGAAGTTTCCGTGTTAAGAGTGTCATATTCCTTTAATTTTTATGTTAAAGTAACAAATTTTTGTGGACAACATTTGTTCTTGGTTTACAAGTATCAGATAACATTTTATGAATTGCAAGTTATATAAACCTCGACATTTGGCCAACAAATACAAGCAATGTAACTCCTGATGAATGTTTGATGATGTGGCATGTGCTCAAGGCAGGCCTTATTTTATCCATAGTTAAACTGGAAAAACAGACACTAGTTTAGGCAAACCATCCATGCTACCCTCTTTTGCCTCTCAGCTTTCTTTCCTGATAGATTATGGTTTGCTTGTGCTTATTCATATGGTCAAAATTGTCAAAGTTTGGTCAATCTAAGAATTATTTTGGTGGTAAACTTTCACTGTTTAGGGTCTATATGATCTTTTTGTTAGTCCATTACCAGAGTAGCACTTTAGAAGTTCAGCATTCATAGCAGTTTGAAATGCAGAATAGTGAGATGGACCTTTTGGTACACACACATGGAATGAACATTGCTTTTCAGGTAATTTGTTAGTATTATATCTTGTCACAAATCGCCAGGAACATATTGGAAGAGTTTCTCTTTATGAAGTTTGTCACAACTCACGAGCTAATAGGATGACTTGCTTTCTTGCATCTTAAATCCTGATCTGGGCTTTTTCTATTATAGCTGAGGTGGAGTATATGATAAAGCACTTTTTTTCATTTATGACCCAAGAATCACTGCACACAGGATTACATTTTCTTCAAGGTTTTGACTTGTAGGGCAGAGATGAAATTTAACATTAGTGTTCTTCCAGTGCACAGATACCTCTAGTTGTTCGTTTTTCCAGTCGTTTTATAATTCGCTGGGCTTAATTTCTCTTCATTCATTTGTTCCTCATTTTTGGTGGTCTCATTTCTAAGATGCCACTCTACTGATCCTTGCTGATTGGAAATTTTGGGTTGGTCAGTCATTTCATGAGGTTTAAAGGGTTCCTACTGTCATCCATTGATGACTTCATTTCAAAGAAACTAGATCGATGATTGAGTCATCCCTAAAATGATCGTTTTGCATTTATGACTTTCTCCATGCTTGCCTTGGAAACATGACAGTGCCACATTATCCTTTGCATGATATCTTAAAAATAGCTTTTGATTCATCTTATTCGGTAGTCTATATTCTTATGGTGGGCTTTAGGTTCCAGGAGTCCCATTAGAGTTGGATCTCTGCTCGAAACAAGCTCTGTTCTGCAGGTAATTATTTTACCTTGATAGCTTGGACACCAAACAGGTTGATGATTTTTTTTAGGATTCCATTTGAATCACAATTTTGTATGATGTCTCAAACATTATGTTGAAATGCTGAACATGAGGATACCGAATCAGCAATTCGGTTGTCATTTTGCCTTGGTCTTTTTTCAACCAGAGCAGTAGTTCTGCAGCTTCTTCTACTTGTTAATGTTGAGGCGATTGTAGCATTGCATCTGATTGTCTCTGTGAACGGGGCAAAAATCATAATGTCGGAAGGCTTATTTTTCTGGCAAATCAAACGCTTAGTATAATTCTTTTTAGACTTGTATTAGGTATTTATTGTATCAAGGTGATGACATACTAGAGAAACAGATAGAAGTGTTACTCAACTGTATCCACAATTCTTGACCGGGGATCTCTACATGTGAAACCAAACAGATGATTTTAACGTCATTTCATTTACTTTTTTCAAATATATATATATATATATATATATAGATATAAAAAAATAAAGAAATTACGTTGCGACAATCAACAACTATCTTCATCATTTTTTTTGGGCTAATTACCTACAATCCCTTGTAATTTCTGATAATTACGAAAAATCCTCCGTAATTTTCGTAATTATCTACACCACCTCTCTTTTTAAAATATTTACTTACACCCCTGATTGTTATTTAATTAATTTTTTTTCCAAAAATTTCGATTTTACCCTCGGTAATTTTTACAATTAAATCTTTAAAAATTTATTTTCTCACTTCCATTCTTTCTCACAAAATATTTACAAATAAGTCTTTGAAATATTTTTATTTATAAAAAGTCCAAATGTTAATATTTTTCAAAAAAATATTTATAAAGGAGTTGAAATATTTTAAATATTATATAAATAAACCATAATATTTGTACATTTACAAATAAACCCCTTGAATTTTTTAATTTATAAAAAAGTCCAAATGTTAATATTTTTTACATGAAAATTTTAAAAAGGACATTAATATTTTAAATATTTTACAAATAAATCCTGCATAAGAAAGTTAATTACAAATATTATATTTGTGAATTTACAAATAAGTCTCTTGAATTTTTTTATTGATAAATAAGTCAAAAATTTACAAGTTAAAAAAAATTTAACAAAAAAGAATTGAAAGTATTAAAACTTAAAATTTTAAAATACAAGTTCAATATTTTCTATATTTACAAATAGACCCCTCAAATTTTTTATTTATAAATAAGTCCAACTTTTATTTATTTTTTAATAAAATTTCACAATATTAAAGTTTTAAAAATTAAAATTTTGAATTACAAATTTAGTATTTGTACAACTACATATAAACCCCATGAATATTTTTATTTATAAATAAGTTCAAAATTTTATCATCTTTAAAATAAAATTTTACAAAAAAGACATTAAAGGTTTTAAAACTTAAAATTTTAAATTACATGTTTAATATTTGTATATTTATAAATAAACCCCTAAAACATATTTATTTATAAATAAGTCCAAATTTTATTATTTTTTAAATAAAATTTGACAAAAAAGACATTGAAGATTTTAAAACTTAAATTTTGAAATTACAATTTTCATATTTATACATTTACAAATAGACCCTTTGAATATTTTTATTTATAAATAATTTTAAATTTCAATCTTTTTTAAAATTAAATTTACAAAAAAAATATTGAAGGTTTTAAAACTTAAAATTTAAAATTACAAGTTTAATATTTATATATTTAAAAATAGACCCTTGAATATTTTTATTTATAAATAAGTCTAAATTTTATTTATTTTAAAACTAAATTTTACGAATAAATCCTAGTGTCGGAGGCCGTCTGGGTGCCGGGGTGGGAGCGGTGGATGGGTCCGAGGCCATCTAGTGGGGAGGGGGTCTGAGGCCGTCGGGCGAGGAGAGGGGTGGGGGTTGTCGGAGGCCGTCTGGGGGGGGGGGGGGGGCGGGAGCGATGGGTGGGTCCGAGGCTGTCGAGCGGGGAGCGGGTCCGAGGTCGTTGAGTGGGGAGCGGGTCCGAGGTCGTTGAGCGGGGTGCAAGTTCGAGGCCGTCGGGCGGGGAGGGGGTCCGAGGCCGTCTGACGGCGGGCGGCTGGCAGACGCCGGCTCGAGGGCTCACGACGTGGACGGTTGAGACCACCCGGCCTCCGGTGTTCGCACCAGGGCGCCATCACGCGCAGACATCCGCCACCCGGCCTTCTTCCGCCAGGCGTCCTCTCCGGCCTCAGCCACGAAGGAAAGGGGGGGTTCGGGATCGGGAGCGGGGGGGGGGGGGTGGGTGGGGGGGGTGTTCAGAAGGAGGTGGTGACTTACTGAGAAAGAAGGAGGGCGGCAGCGACGGGACGGCGGGGTTCTCGCCAGCGGAGTAGCGACAACGCGAGGGCAGAGTAGGGGGCCAAGGACGAATGATAGAGCACCGATGGCGACTGCGTGGGGGGCGCGGCGCAAAGCAGTGACGACATGGGGGGCACAGGGCAGCGACCGAACGGCGATCTCCTCGCCGGCGGGGCAGCGACGGCAGTAGCTGCGCAGGTAGCGGCAGAGCAGAGCGGCGGCGGCAGCGACACTTGGGTTTAGGGCTACAGTAGGAAGGAGAGGGTTTTATAAGAAAATTTCAGAATTTTTTTATAATTCGGAATAATTTCAGGTGTTATTTGTAAAAATTCGAATTTCGGGGTGTAAAATATAAAAAATAAGTTTTTATGGGTTTAATTGTAAAAATAATCGAGGATAAAATTGAAATTTTTTGAAAAAATTTTAATTAAATAACAATCAATGTGGATAAATATTTTCGAAAATGAGGGTGTGGGTAATTCCGGAAATTATGGGTTTTACGTAATTATTAATGTAGATAATTACAAAAATTATAAAGAATTTTAATAATTACTAAAAATTTAAGGAGCGTAGGTAATTAGTTTTTTTTTTAGTTTTTTTTATCGTCCGACCCTCCATCAAACTACAACCGTCGAACAATCGTCTAGAACCACAAATGGCTTCTTGCTGCTTCCTCTCCTCTTCCCTTTCCGTTCCCGTTTCTTCTTCCGATGGAACCATCTACAAGCCCCCGAGACTCGTACCCTCATCCCTGACCTTCTTCCCCAGCGCAGCTCACGGTAAGCTTCGTTCCCTGCAAGCGGTTCCCCGCCGGCTTTTCTTGCCGTCCGCCTCCGCCATCTGGAACGCATTGACTGGCCGCGACCCGGCCCGCGAGGCCTCCCTCGCTGTCGGCCGCGGAATGCAGCTCTTCAGGCAGGTGCGCTGCCCCTCCTCCTCCACCTCTTCCCGTTTTCATCTTTGCTTTCTGGCGAATTTTTACCCTGTTTATGTGAATAATTTGGATGGCATTTGATTGCGAGAAGGGAGACGTGTCTGGGTCTCTGGCGGAGTTTGATCGAGCAATCGAACTGGATCAGCGCCAGAAGGCCTGTATGTTCTACGCCTCTTCTCCTTGGAGAATTCCTTTCCTTGTTCGAGAATATTTTACTTCTTCGTTGTAATTGATCTTTGCAAACATGTTTTTGGGGGTGTTTTCTGGCGAAAAACATAATATGGTTCTAATGCAAAATAGTGTATATATCTCAAAATCAAATTCTCCAATAGGTATGATTATCTGATTATAAGTTTAGTTTTCTTCTTATCTTTTTTTCTTTCGCAATTTTACAAAAATTGCGGACGTTAATTAGATAATCCCTCATTTTTCTGTCAATTCTTCATTAGATAATTGTGGTCTGATGTACATCTGCTTTCAGATCTCTGGCAGCGAGGACTGTCTCTATACTATCTTGATAGGTAAAATCTTGATGCAGTATTTTCAACAAACCTACAGCACGAGGATTTCTTTTTCTTTCAATTCAACTGTGACCTTGTTTTGCTATTTGCAAGTCGTATAGTAAGAAACTAGTAATAAATGATGGCTCAGATTTGAAGAAGGGGCAGAGCAATTTAGGTTGGATGTTGCAGAGAATCCAAATGATACAGAGGAGTCCATATGGTGCTTTCTATGTGAAGCTCAATTATATGGAGTAGAGGAAGCTAGGAAGCGTTTCTTGGAGGCAAGTTGGCAGTTTCATAATATAAAATTATTTTTATTTTGCCTAAGATCTTTAAGGCACCGTTTGATTCGGAATCAGGATTAGAATCAAGATTAAAACTAGTGAACCACTTTTATAAATTAATATTTTTTTTATCAAAATTAACCCTACAATAATTTAAAGTTTGAAAATTTATTTAATTTTTTAGAATGATTTAATTTAATAGCAGTGTAAAATAAGTAATATTAATTTTTTTTAAAAAATAATTCTGAAAAATACTGATTCTGATCCTAATTCTAAGCCAAACGGTGCCTAAGATTTTATTTGATGGTGAAGCAGCCTTTTTATAGACGTATTGTTGTGTTAACATCAGGTTGTGATTATGGTCCATGCATTTTTGAAATGTATTTGTGAAATATGTTTACTTTTGAATGCTTTAAGCAAGTGGTTTAGAATATTGGATGGTTGAATTGCAATAAAAAATGTCATTCTAAATTTAAATCCATCACTGCATGGCTTAAACTTGAGTCGAATATCCATGCAGAGCACAATTTTCCACAAGTTAATAGTAATCTCAAATTTTGCTTTCTCATTAAAATCTGGTATTTGTTATTTGGAGTTGCTTTTGTACCACTGAAACTTAAATCCCTGAATGAAACCCTATCATAAGCATAACTGCATACTCCATTCCTCCTGTTAACAGTCTGTTCATGTAGTTCCATTTGTATATTAGCTCTACAATTATGTGTGCTGCTCAAATATAAACTTAAAGGTCTACAACCTGTACCTTGTTGTGAACAGGCAACAGAAGTGATCATCAATCACCATTACCACTACATCAGCCCTTTTGCAATCTGCTTCTGGTTAATTCTGAGAAATGAAGTTGTGATTAGTCAACCATTGTATGGTATTCTGTGCCATAATAGTGAAATTGATGCTACTGAGTCCATGTTGTTTCTGTAACAATTTTTTTTCCTTCAATGCAGGTAGGTCGAGATCCACGCCCTGTTATGCGTGAAGCCTACAATTTGTTTAAAGATGGCAGGGACCCCAATATGGTAAGTGCAGACTGCAGAGCCACCTAATGCTTATGTTTGAATCTACTTGGGGTTTGTTTCAATTACCTTCTCTTTTGCTGTTTTATGTGGTTGATATCTGTAGCACTGTTTGACATCAAAAACATTTTCCTGTGTATCTTTGTTCACACATGAGCAAAAACTTTTGAGGATTCTCTTCCCATTTTACTGCTGAATTGGGCGTAAAAGAGTTTACATCAGACATCAGATTCCCATTACACACTTGCTTAGCACATTTTCCCAAATACTAGTTGTACTCTTCTTGCAAAGATTTTGATAGCTATTTACTCCAGATGATGTTTTTCCAGCTGGTCTCAATGTTCCTGCGCAGTCAAGAGAATGAGTATTTCTATGCTTCTTTATATGCCGGCCTTTATCATGAATCCCAGGTTTGCAACTGACATTATACTTCTCCACTTCTGGCCCAGTTTTAGAAGTAGCTGGAAGCCGTCCAATTCTAATGTTTGGTTGGATATAAGTGGAAATTAGACAATGAATTTATTTATTTTGACCTCTACAAAATAACTTTGAACCAAATTATTTGGAAGTGAATTTAGTTCATTTGAACTTTTGGACTGAAAGTGTTCAAAAGTGCGTGATCACTTCCAAAAATTACTTTTGGTTAAACAACATCAGAAGTTGATATAGGTGATTTCGTGTACTACCATTTATGTCAACTTCTTTTTCCAACGAAATAACTCCTTAGAGAAATTGTTGCTTGCCTGAGTAATTTAAGATGTTGATTTAACTTGATGCTTCTCACATATACATAATTCTTTTTGGTAAGGGACGTCTACAAAGTTTTCTTTTATTTCCTAGTTCCTGCTTCGTTGTCGATGTTGTCATAGGTGGCTTGTATTAACCTTGGATGTTGTAATATTTCCAGTAGCAAAGCATATTGTACTAGCTGGACATTCATAATGGCATGTTGTATGGCTTAAGGACAGAATGGGGTCCAGAGTTTTTTTATTTTTGCTTGTCGACCACAAATTTCTTGCAGCTTTTGGCATGTATTCTGTGCATCGATTGTTGAATAGTATCTATCCGTCTATTATCTTCCATGACCATTTCTGACTTGCTGGGGCATATCAACTTTTGTATCTGGTGATGTTTTAATGAAATAATGATTTCAATTAACAATAGATTATGACAGATTAATTTTGCATTGATGCAGAACAATATGGATGCAGCGAAGATTAATATAGTTGCTGCTTGTCAGTCTCCTTATGGATCTAGGTGCGCACACACGTCCTGTATAGCTGATTAATAGAGTTGTTTCAAACCAATATTTGTTTAGTGAATCAGTAAAGATAGTGGCTGTTAGTGGCTCCAGGTCCAAGGATTATATGGCTTCCCTTGCCAAAGTTCACTGCCTGTGTCGAAACTGGGCAATCAGCTAAAGTTACAGGTACATTATATTGTAACAGATCATATTGAGTTGTATATTACAGGGATTGAGTCACACAGCAAGCAAACTTTGTTATTTAATCTGATTCAATGCATAGGTAGTATGCGTGCTCATGGTGACTTGGCAGTCGCCATGTACAATCTCAATTCACCTTCTACAGCGGAGGTAATTGCTTGTAAGCATTACTTATGTTTGTCCTTCTATCTCAGAAAACAAGTTTGCACTAATAAGTAATCCCTGACCTGTTAGTTTTGCTCTAAGCAGTGAAAAAGCCAATAGTTTATTGATCTGATTTGTTTGATTGTTTCTTGTTTTCTGGTTTGCTTTCCTTATAAGGGATTGCAACAAAAAAAATCATCTTTTCTTTTCAGGGTTTGCTGGTTCGGGCGAAAATGAAATTCGAATTTGAAATCAATCCTTTTTTGAGAAAATAAAAAATTTTAAATAAAAAAATTATAAAATTATAAAAATGCTAATTTAAACACTTAGAATGCATTCGGTAACAAAAAATTTTCTCGGTTTTATTTTATTTCTAAATTTGGAGGTAAGATTTTCGTAGCAATTTTTATCCAACGAAACACGTGGGGGAGAATTCAATTTTAATTCACCTGGAGAGACAATAAGAAATTACCAATTTGGATGCGTCACGTTTAGCTCTTTTTGATTTCTATTTGGCAGGTGATTGATTATAAAGCAATCAATCAAGACGGCATCCAGGAATTGTCCTAAGCACCCAAAAACAGGATATTCGTATATGCATTTTATTCGTTTCTCTAGCCGCGGAGTTAGGCGGGCGTTGGTATGCAATGACGAAAATGCCCTCGAAAGTTAAACAAAAGCCTAAGAAATGTCCCCATCATTGAGGGCAAAAATGTAATTGCACGAGGACTTTTAAGCTGATGATCCCAAAAGGCCAACGGAGATTTAATAAAATACAAATCAAAGCACGAGACCTCTTCCGCCCAATATAAGCAACCGCTCCCGACCTGAAACCCGGAGATCGCCGGAGCACCAGAGGAGGGAGGCGAGCGCGAGGGGGTCGCTGGAGCACTCCCCTCTACCTCTTCGATGTCGCTGGATCAGTGCTCGTACGTTAAGATGCCATCAGAGCCGCCCGCCTCGTGCCCCGCCTCCGACGCCGCCTGGATCTTCGACGAGCTCCCCAGGGCCACCATTATCTCCGTCTCGGAGCCTGACGCTAGCGACATCACTCCCTTGCTTCTTTCCTACACCATCGAGCTCCAGTACAAGCAGGTGGCTCTTTACTTTCTTGGGTTTCAAGAAATCGATTCTTGATTTGTTTTGGGGTTTTACAACGGTGTTTCTTCGTTGGGTTAGTGGATTTGGGGGTGTTTGGGGGTTCTTTTGGGGCTTGTTTCTGATCTGTCGAATACGAGGAATGGGTTTTCGGTTTTTTGGGTTTCTTTGTGTTATTTCAGTGGAAGACTTGAGCCTCGGGTTCTGTGAGTTTTTTCTTGTGTTTCTGAAGACATCTGTGTATTTTCTTGATTTTTTTTCGTTTTGTTTTTGCTTCTTTACTTTTTTGTGGTCTTGAACAACGATTCTTGGTTTTATGTGTTTTGAGAGCTTTTCTACGTGTGGGAATATAAAACTATTGACGTTTAATGTGATTCGTTTCTTTTTCTTTCTTGTGCACTTCTTTTATTGTTGGTTTTTTCAATCGCTAATACATTTCTTTCTTTTGTATTTTTTTCGAGCTAGTTCTCATATGAAAATTAACTCGGAATTGGACGATTGTATGCATTGTGGCTGTCTTTTTAGACAGTTCTTTGAAAGATTAGTTGGACCATTGTTCATCCTATTTATATAGTACGATGGGATTATAATTAGGGAACCATTCAAATGATCTATCGGATCATCCGGTTACAGCACACTTGTTTTTGGTGGAAATTGGGTAGCGTTAACAAACTATTTTTCAATGTTTGTGAATCAGTTCAGATGGCGATTAGTGAAGAAAGCTTCACAAGTTCTATTTCTCCATTTTAGATTGAAGAAACGGGCACTGATTGAGGAAATTCATGAGCAGGTATATTCATCCAACACTGAAGTTTCTCTTATAGGTCTTGCAGCAACTAATGTGTTACACTATCCTGCATTGCCACCTATATCATTGCTTTTATATGCTTGAATGGTTTGCCAGTTTTTGTGGTTGTAAATTTAGAAAAAAACTCATGAGCTTATCGGAAAAATTCACGAATTGTCCTTGAAACCTGGTATATTTTGTTGAGTTCTGCATTCTGACCTAGTTGTTCTCTTTCTTTTTGGTTTCTTATTTTCAAGTCAGGTTATTATCATTATCAAGGTTTTAAGTTTCAATTTCAGGAACGTTTTTGACACCTGTCAAAACCATTCTGTTTTGATCGTTTCAACCATTTCAGTGTTTTGGGCATTTGACGGGGTTAAACATTCTAAATAATTTTTGAAGTTGTTTCGTTGTAGTCTCGGTCAAAATTGACATGTTGTGGCCAAAACTTAAAACCTTTATTATTATTATTATTTTGACAACTGAATAACTATGTCCCAGTAATTTGTGAATATTTCTCTGGTGGAAAACATTTTTGGTTAAATGAAACAAATTTTCCTTGTATAATTTGTTGTTATTCTAGTTGTTCTCACATATTTTCCTCACAAAATAGCTGTTCTCACAAAACATTAATATTTTCCTCAGACATTTCGTCTATTTTTTGGTTTTCTTAGATATTTCTGCTTCTGAAATTTACAAGAATGAGTAATTCTTCCCATTTATATTTGTCTTCTAGACTTGTCTATTTTATCCTTTTTTTTTCCTCTCGATTCCACAAACCATCGAGATGGATGGGCATCTATTAGGCATTTAACTGCATGCCGTAGAGATCGAACATAAGCAACTTTCTAGACAGGCTCTAATGAAAATTTTTCTTTGAAAGGTTAAAGAATGGCTTCAGAATATTGGAATAGGGGAGCATACGGCAGTTATGCAAGATGATGATGAAGTTTATGCTCATCCTGCTCAACACGAAGAGAATTCTTCTGTTAGAAATAGGTGGAATCTTGTGCTTTTCTTTTTCTATACATACACGCATATGACATATCCATGTATTAAATTCTCAGACAATAAAAGAACCATGCATATGTACAAATTGACTGACTGGAAAATCTGAGTGAAAGAAAGACTTCGGGTTTTTTAGTTTGTCAGGATAATACTTGCATTTTGATATTGATTCCTATTGCATATTTCTACATGAAGACTCAGTGTGTGAAGCTTACATCCTCCATCACTCATGTACTCTATTTGTTGCATAGATATCTCACTCTGAGATCCATTTCCTCCATCTAAAAACAGGCTTAGTGTGAAGTATGGGATAAATTATGAAGGAACAATGTTACAAAGCTTAAGACTACAATGCCCTTTAGCAAAATGAGCAGCATGAATACCAATCCTGTTGTATACCTTCAGCTGATTAAATACTTTGCCTTTTTTTCAGAAACATCCCTTCTAGAGCTGCGTTGTCTATCATGCGCCCAGCGCTAGGTAGGCAGCATTCTATATCTGACAGAGCAATAGTGGCGATGCAAGGATACTTAAATCACTTTCTGGGGAATCTGGATATTGTGAACTCTCGGGAGGTAGTCCTTAAATGCAATTTATTGAGAGCCATTGGTTAAGTTCTCTTTTAGATGCTTCTATTTAATGAAAAGTCTCAAATACGTTTTTTCGCTTTTTATTCTGAGTCTCAAATTTTTTCTACTTCTCTTTTTCTCTTCATGGACCTTTTCTGTTAACTTCTGCGGGAGTCTTTGGCAGTTCCCCTTTGCAAGAGCTGCAATTGTGGAACCAATAAATTTGTTTGTCTGACCTGCCTATTGGCCTTTCTTTTCAAGCGAATCTATTTGTTGCCTCAACTTGTGTCTGCCAATATTTGCGACCAATCCATGTTTGGACAGCCCAAGCTTGTGACATTTTTCTTTTAGAACTCTCTGAGCTAGAGTTCAGTGCCTGTTTCCCATTTTCTTCACTACTGGTAAGTGAAGCCACAACTACTTTCATTACTTCTCGGAGTTACTAGTATATTAAACAGATAACAACATTCTTGGTTGCTTGTATCAATCAAAGTGGGATTTCCATTTTCTTCTCTTTTTAACCTTGGACACACGCTTTGCCGACATGACAATACTTTGTAAGAAAATAAGATTACTGTTGTCCCCCTGCATTTATTTCAGAAAGAGGAACTTTTTTCTTAACTCTAGATTTATATCCATGGGCTTTGGAGGCATTCCTCTGAATCAATCTGAATGTTTCAATTTATTTGGATACAAGGTTTCCTCAGAGAACTGAGCATTAAAAATGCAACAGAGATTGAAAAAGATTTTCTTTAATTGCAGGTCTGCAAATTTCTGGAGGTTTCCAAGTTATCGTTTTCTCCAAAGTATGGGCCTAAACTGAAAGAAGGTTACGTCATGGTTCGACATTTAAGAAAGATTCAAAAGGATGGAGCAGAGAGATGTTGTGCATGCCATTTGTTCAGGTGTTGCAATGGCAACTGGCAGAAGGTAGTTGATCCCCACTTGTCTCTTTCATTTAGTAATGGGATTGTTTTAGATAGTTATTAGAAAAATATGAGTTCAAATTCCTAGTACTTTGAATATACAAGGCCAAGTCAAAGAAACGATTATTACGTAATGATGATAATCAAAGAAAGGTACCCATTATACGAGGAAAAAGGTAACAATTATTTTTCTATAGTTTTTTTTTGCCCCTTTTTCCTTGCATACCCTTATGCTACATTTTCTACTAATACAAACCCTTTATAGTGCTGGAATCCTGCACTTCCCAGAAACAGTTGGATGAACTAACTTCAGACTTGTTTAGGTCTGGGCTGTATTGAAACCTGGATTCCTGGCCTTCCTAGAAGATCCTTTTGATGATACCAAGCTTTTAGATATTGTTATTTTTGATATATTGCCACCTTCAGTTCAAGATGGATCGGTTTCAGCATCTATAGCTAACGAAACAGAGCAACGTAATCCTCTGAAATTTGGATTTATGGTGAGTTAATTTCTGGAAAAGAATTTATAGATATGTTGATGGTACTGTTGATGGTATTTTTTTCCTAGTTACAGTGAAACCATGATTTTGGTATTGCAGGTTTTTGAAAATATAAAAAAATGTTAGATATATTTGTACTATGGAAGTATGATACCTGGCTCTGACATTGCCCTGTGTTGATGCAAACTTAGTAATTTCTAGGTTCAATGTGCATTACATAATCATAGTTATAGACATAAACAGTATGCCTGAAAATACAGGAAATTGATTCCTACACCACACTTATGGATGCATCTTCTCTGTTGTTAACATAGTTACAACAACTTTAACTATCGATGGTTTGTTGTGTCCTGTTGGAACAACAGTTTTGCAATTTGTGGCTTAAATACATTTCAAACTAATGAATTTCAGGTTGGTAACAATTGCTACTTACAAATGCTGTAGCTGTGATTGTAAAGTAAGCACAAAGACTAATCAAACAATAAGTCCACGGACATTGAATAAATGTGAACTCTTCTAAAATGACAATGATAATTAGAAAAGTGAAAAGGATGCCATAAAGTTGTACACTATTTACTAAAAGGAGTTTCTATAAATCTCGTTACTTCGTGGTTGATAAGTCTTGAGGAAACTTCGTAACGCCTGATAATTTTTCCTTTCCATTTTCAAATGCTAAGCACTTTCTGAAATTCTGCAACACAACTTCTTTGATGAAATGGCAATATTGACTATTTTGCTGGCCAACTAAGATGACTGTTGATGTCCAGCATATACCATCAATCATATAGGCATCAGTTACAAGTTTAATCGCAGATATAGTACATCCCAACAATCATTGTAAGTCAGGGAGGTTACTTGAATTATAGTATGTAATGGTGGCATGGGTATATATGATATTTTAATTTATTATGACTGTTTACTTAGAAAACATTTATTTGAGTTTGAAGTTACTATTGAGTTATGCTAGCTAAAAAGTGGCTGGAGAACATACCTCTCATTTAAGTAAAATTATCAGTACCCCTCTTGGCAAAGTTTTTATGGCATTCTATGTAATTTTGAGAATCCCAATAACAAAATAGATTTCAAAAAACATACTCTTTAATCCATTTCATTAAAGAAATCATACATTTCTAGTTTAATGATAAAGTTGTTCTCAAAACCCCATCTAAAAGAAGAAAAAGAAGGAAGAAAGAAGAGGAAGAAGAAGAGAACAATAAATTAGATGGAAGAAACATTCTCTCTAACTTTGATGATCTGCTCCCTACTTTGTAAGTCTGTGTACCCACTCATCATCCAGACTCAAGATGTCACCTTATTCATTATCACAAAGATCTAAAGGAGATGTTGCTGAAGGAGAAGGGTGCCATGTTGCCTTATCCCTTTCAACCTGTCATTTATGTAAGCTTTCTGATCCATTTCCTCCTTCCCAACCGTCTCATGGAGTAAGTTAAGTTCTCCTCCAGCTCCCTACCTCTTGCTCGTATTTGTTATCTCTTGCTGCCCACTGAGTATTGTGCCTTATAAGTTCTATCTTTTTCATTCAAAAATAGACAAGTTTAAAGTACATCTTTTCGCTATTTAATATTAGTCTTTATATTTAGTATATGTCTCTTCAACATTTTAAGTATTAATCTTGTTGTTTTAGTATCTCATTTCTTGTTTTTATCATTATATTATTAATAATTTAACCTATATTACCTTTTTTCCTTTTCATCTTAGCCTTTAAGCTTTAGTTTATATGTCTCTTTAATATTGTTTAGAATTCACTATTTTCTTCAACATTGCCGTCTCTTTTTAAAACTATTTTTTCTGCTTTACCATTTGATCTTTTCTTATTATTTTCTCTTTTCACAGTTTCGTTATTTTCATTGCCTTCAACTTTGATTATATCTCCTTTTCAAAGTTGCGGTGTTTCTTTTGAAGATTCGTTACTTCATTTATTATATCTTAAAGTTTGATATTATGCTTTCAACATTTAGGCCTTTGTCTTTTAAGCTATAGTTCTTTAACATTTATCCTAGGTTTTTAAGTTTCATTTATAACTTTTTACATATTGTTGTTCATCATTTCTTCTTTTTTTCATTTCCTAGCTGTCTCTAACATTTAGACTTAGATGTTTAAGTTTTATGATCTCTTTAACTTTTTGTTGTTTATGCCATAATATTAGATATTCATTTTTTCTTTTAAGAAATGTGAGACTGGTAGCACACTTCATTTTCCATTCTTTGTTCTTTTTTACTATTCCTCCTTTTTGCCTCTTTTTCTTGGTCACAATGAAGCCTGAGTTGGAGAGGACAGTTTCAAAAATGTTTCATGGATGGCTAGGATTAGGAATGATGAGGCATCATTGTGGCACTTCATCTCAAAATCTAGCGGGTTATAGAGGATTCAAAAAATTATGAGAGCTGAAAAGTAATGATAACTTTGGTAGGGATTATAGGGTTTTCCCTTTGCTTTATTAATTTCTCGTTACCTATTAAACTGTAGTTTCTGCCTTAATTCCAAGGACTGAAGTTCAACCTTAATCAATGTATATATATGAAAAAGGTCTGCTGTGGAAATCAATCAATTAAGCTGCGGACTACAAGATATCCTAAAGTCAAAGATTGGGTTAGTGCAATAAATGCTTCTGCTCATGGGCCTCCTGAGGGTTGGTGCTGTCCTCATCGATTTGGTTCTTTTGCACCGTCAAGGGGTTTGACTGAAGATGGCAGTCTAGTCCAATGGTTTATTGATGGGCAAGCTGCATTTGAAGCAATTGCTTCTTCAATAGAAGCAGCAAAATCAGAGGTTTGTCTATAGCTGCACCTAGTCACTTGCTATTCTAATGAGACAGACTTCTCAGATGTTTTGGATTGCATTGCAGATATTCATTACTGGGTGGTGGTTGTGTCCAGAGTTGTATCTGCGACGTCCCTTTCATGTTCATGTGTCTTCTCGACTTGATTTGTTACTTCAGTCAAAAGCTAAGCAAGGTGTTCAGGTACCTTTGCTTTGATTCATTGTTGGGCTATTTTTCTAAATTTTTAAGTAGTTGTTCTTAACTGTTCTGTACCCGATCTCCTTTTTCTTATTGCTGATGATTTTTCAATGCCGGCATGTACTCCATAATATCCATGATTTTAGTGCCCATTTGTACATGGATATTCTTGTGAGATGTTTCATGTTTTCATGTGTAGCAGGTAACTTGATTTGAATCATGTCCTCGTTCATTTAAAGTTTCATAGGGAAATGCATATTGCATGAGGAAATTAAAGTCGTGTGTGGATTCCATTCCCAATATGATTGCAGTCAGTATAAATCGTAATATCCATGATCTTATTGTTAAATACAGATCTTCCTGAAAAATGTCCCAAGTTTTCACATGAAACAGGTAATTTTGGTTTAGATCGTATCAAAATTCATCCAAAGTTTCATAGGGATATGCAACCTTGCATGAGGAATTTGATGTTACATGCATGGATTCTGCGTCAGTTAGTGTGGTTTGTTTTTATCTAACTATACCACAGTTGAGCTATGTCTTCAGAAGTTGTGGACCAAAAAATATCCTTCATATATTGGCACATTCATCAGTTGTATAATTTTTGCTATGATTAATTTGGATTATATTTTCTGTGATATAAAGAAAAGCAGACATAATGGAAGAGATCAATCAGAAGAAGTATGCCTTTCCTAGATTTTTGACACCAATAGCGCTTTTAAAAATTTTTATAGACCAGATTTTGGACCTGGCTCTGGCCAGCCTTAGTCTAACCCATTTATCCACCAATCTTCTATTCTGTGTGACATTTGAATGAGAAAACAATGTCTTTTCATGCAACAAGGGAGGCTTTATCCATGAGGGTTAAGATTATGGACTCAGCAATATCTGTACTAACGTTACAGAGATTTGGGCAGTTCTACATGAAAATACTGAATTGGGGGCATCAATCTGTCATTGGATCTTGAAATTATGCATGAATTCATACATTTTTTTCAATTATTATGTATGCATCAGTACCTTCGTTTTCAATTGTTAACTTCCTAACCATGGTCTTCTTTTGTATTGGTGATATTTTCAAAACCCTCTTCATGTGAAATCACACATTATAACTAGTTCTATGCAGATCTACATCCTTCTTTACAAAGAAGTTGCTCTTGCTTTGAAAATCAACAGTACATATAGCAAGCGGAGACTGCTTGACCTTCATGAGAATGTGAAAGTTTTACGCTTCCCAGATCACTTTTCAACTGGAATTTATTTATGGTATGGAGTAATAGTCCATATCACTTACTATCTTTAACTTATATTTGTGTTATTGTAGTGAATCCTTTTCAGATTCTTGCGTGGATTAAAGGAATTTGCATGTCTTATCCGGCAGCTTCTACATGCTTATCACTATAAATTTTCACATATAGGTCCCATCATGAAAAAATTGTGATTGTTGATAACAGAATATGCTATATTGGAGGACTGGATCTGTGCTTTGGTCGCTATGATACATCTAAGCACAAACTTGGTGATTTTCCTCCCCTTTTCTGGCCTGGAAAGGATTACTACAATCCCAGGTGACTACTGGTGCCACATCTGCTCTTAGGGGAGGAAACTTATATGCTTTATCCTTTAGAGCAACTTGATTGCCTGGTACTAACTCCTTGCATTGGAATGTACTTTTGCTTAAGGGAATCTGAACCAAATTCTTGGGAAGACACAATGAAGGATGAGCTGGATCGTAAAAAATATCCTCGTATGCCATGGCATGATGTCCATTGTGCTATCTCGGGACCATGTTGTCATGATGTGGCAAGGCATTTTGTTCAGCGTTGGAATTATGCAAAGGTTGGCTTCATCTAAGTTTGCCTTTGGGAATCCTTTATGATCATCGGAATTATATATGTGTATTTTTGGCAGAGAAGCAAAGCTCCAAATGAACAATCAATCCCCTTGCTTATTCCCCATCAACACATGGTTATTCCACATTACATGGGAAAAGGGAGAGGAATAGATGCTACAGACATGGAGCAACTCACCAGTTGTAATGTCAAGAGACCAGATTCATTTTCCGCTTCATCTTTCCAGGATGTCCCATTACTTTTGCCCCAAGATCCAGATGTGCCTGTGATTGCTAATGGATATCATAAGGTAAGCAATCAGGGAATGCATTTCACATTTCATTTTCAAAAGTGCAGTGACTTTCCATTTAAAAACCTAATGATAATTTTAAAACCTTGATAATTATAAGCAAGATTGATTAATTGTATTTAGTGTTATTTTGAAGAAAAGCATTTGTGATTTGTTTGATACATAAATATGCAGGACATGGATAACGAAGGGTTGGAAACACAAGATCCTGGTAATCAATTTGTGTCTGTAATTGAAGTTGGAGATATTGGCCCTCGCTTACCATGTCATTGTCAGGTCAGTAACTTTCTGCAATTTAAATATTTTCTATTTTTGTTTGCTTGGTAGAGAGACCTCATAGCAAACAGCATCTTCTAAATTTTTTATATGATCTGGTGAGCTGTTGTAGTCTATGATTTAAAATGCACAGACTTCTCATTTTATGAAGGATCCCTGCATCTATTGAAAGTTACAGATGATTATACTTTGGAAATAGATGCTTTTGGCTCCATAATTTTGACAGTTAGATTTAACACCTTCAAACTCATTAGAAGATTGCCTTTGGTACATTGGAACCTATATCTATTTCACGGATCTAGTAGTTCAACAAGTTGCAATTGTCGCCCATATGGGGAGTACATCTTTCCATGTGTGCCATTATTATTGTGAAGTTGTATACCACATAGCCGATACAGCAACCCTAAAATCTAATTATCCATAGACACAAACAGTACAATTGGTACCCCTTATTGCCACAATCACAAACCATCCCTCTTCCCACCGATCTAGGGCAAACACAAACCCTAGATTGTAGAGTATAGCCCTCTATGAACCAGAACAAATACCACCAAGAGAATCATCACCTCCTCCCATATATGACCACCCCTCACAGTACTGCCCAGCTGGCCTTCATCATGTTGGACCCTTCTCAACCTTTGGGGCAGGTTTTCGTATATCAGCATGAAGATATGTGTATCAACAATGTTTGAAGTTATACTCCTTTTTTACCATAGACTATATGCAAGAAGAAGTGATTGATTGGTTTCCAGTGGTTTGCTTGATGCAGATTATTAGAAGTGTTGGGCAGTGGTCTGCTGGAACGAGTCACACTGAAGGGAGCATTCACCAGGCTTATGTTTCTCTTATTGAAAAAGCAGAATATTTCATATATATTGAGGTAAGCATCTTTTTCCTTCTTTCTTTTTTTTTGCTAATGTAACAAAAATTGTTGTTTCTTGCGGAATTCTAGTCAATCTGAGTCATGTTACCTAGAAGATATCTTGCATTTCTCCACAACAATTTGCAAATAGAATCTGTTTCTCTAACTCGTCTGCTAATTTTGCGCTGTCTTTGCTGGGCACCTTTTCCAGAACCAGTTTTTTATATCAGGTCTTTCAGGGGATGATGCAATAAAGAATCGTGTTTCAGATGCATTATATAGGCGCATTTTGCAAGCAGAGAAAGAAAACAAGTGTTTCAGAGTTATCATAGTTATACCTCTCTTGCCTGGATTTCAGGTGATTTGTCTTGAAATACACTTGTATGGTTTGTCGGTGCAACTCTGAACCATTTGGTTTTATAGGGAGGCTTGGATGATGGTGGTGCCGCATCTGTGAGGGCATTAGTTCACTGGCAGTATCGGACAATATCTAGAGGGCCAAATTCAATACTACAGAGACTTCATAGTGTGATGGGTCCAAAGGCGCATGATTTTATATCCTTCTATGGTCTTAGAACATATGGTAGTTTATCTGATGGAAGTCCAGTCGTCACAAATCAGGTATTTCACTATAAGTCGAACCATCTAAATTTCACAAATTAGTTTGTGATGGTTGTGACCTTGTGGATGATAAACTGAACTGATAATCAAGTTAATCCTCTGGGATTTTCTATAGGAAAAGTTTGATATCATTTACTTAACACTTCAAGTAATTAAACTGTGTTCATGCAGGTGTATGTCCACAGCAAATTGATGATAGTTGATGATCGTAAAGTTTTACTAGGGTCTGCTAACATAAATGATAGGAGTCTGCTAGGATCAAGGGACTCTGAGGTATTCCTCTATTAACACTAGTGGTGATATTATTGTATATTATTAGGGCATCCTAAATATGTGTTTTTAGCATTTAAAATTTATCATCAGTGATTAGCAGGGTCCTGCTTGCCTGTATTATCTCTATTTTGTTTTAGGATGATGTATTAGAATTATTGGATGTTGTACTTCTGCTTCATTAATTCCTGTTCATTTGTCTTCAGTTTTCCCTTTTGGTAAGATGTATGGTCACATGGAATTAGTCTATTTATTATGGGATTGTTTTTTTTGAGTAAAGAAAAATCATGCTTTGCGTTGATTAGGCAAGGATTGCTCTTTCATTCTTTACTAGTTTATTGCCATCTTTTTTTCCCCAACATTGTCTAGTTGTAATTTGATGATGACAATTTTTTTGCAATCTCAGATTGGTATAGTAATTGAAGACAAAGAATTTGTTGCTTCATATATGAATGGAAGCCCATGGAGGGCAGGCAGGTTTGCTCTCAGTCTTCGGCTTTCTCTGTGGTCTGAACACATTGGCCTTCATGCTGGAGAGGTTAGTAATTGAGCAAGATTAGTTTATCCATTCCCCTATTTTCCTCGAGGAAACTATTTTCTTAACAGTTTTTAGTGCTCATCATCTGAGTTTTGGTTATCAAAGTACAGCTCTTTAGACTGAAGTCTTCAGTTTTTTGTAGTTGCCTACTTGCCTCATTTTTACCTATTTGGGTGATGATGCACTAACACCTTGTTCTGGGAAGTTTTTTTTTAATATTGAGGATATTGAAACTCAGAAAAAGTGGAAAAATTGAAGAATTTATTCTAATCTCTATCAGGACTAGAGCTCATTATTTATTGAAGGGCACGTAATACCCAAATAAGATATTTTGTAATACTAATATATTCTCAGGTGGTAACATTTTGCTTTGTATATTTTCAGATGAGTAAAATTTATGATCCTGTGGTTGATACATCATACAAAGACATCTGGATGGAAACAGCTGAGGTGAGTTTGGTCAGCTATTGTTGATGGTAGTTTTCATAGCAAAATATCTGACTGTTTGATAAGAACAAATTTAATGAGGCATCTCGAACAGAAATATGTTTTGAATTACTCAGAAACCACACCAAAAATGAATTTGTTACAAAAAATTTAATTGAATTTGGTCAAATTTAGCTTCCCAATACTAGCAGCGATTCTCAAGATGTTGTAGATGTTATAAACGCATCATTTATGTCTCCTGGTTGCTGGACAGATTATTATCAAGGTTGACATCATTTACTTTATATGCTCTTTAGACATTGCCTTTTAGATTTTTTTTACCACTATTAAGTCTCCATGAATTAGGGCATACTTTATTTTATTGCCTCTGCTAAAGCTGGAAACAACTTTGGCAGCAAAATACAGGGATCTACCACAACGTCTTTGCATGCATTCCCAATGATCTTATCCATTCCAGGTACAATAACAAATTCTCGAGTCATGTCAATGTACACTTCCTGTCCGGTTTTTATTGTTCTCTATATGGAAAAATACAGAGCTGCCATCAGACAGAGCACCACTTACTGGAAGGAGAAGCTTGGGCATACAACCATAGACTTAGGGATTGCACCAGAAAAGTTGGAACCTTCTCCAGACGGAGAACATGGAAATGTCACGGGCACTGGTCCTTTGGAGAGATTGAAGTTGGTGAAGGGTCATCTTGTTTCCTTTCCCCTGCAATTCATGAACCAGGAGGACCTAAGACCATTTTTCATTGAAGGCGAGTTTTATGCGACTCCTCAGGTTTTTCATTAGGCTTAGCCTGAATTATTGTATAGTTCTATTGATTTTGTATAAAAGACTTTATTTCAAGCACAATGTATAGCGGATGCTAGCTTCATTAAATTGTACATTAGCTTGATTAAATTGTGGCAATGAATAATTCATTTCAATTATGAAAATAGTTCATTCAACCCAAATTTGTCTATTTACCTGTCATTTTTGCAACCCTTTTTTGGGCCAGGAGCAGAAAAATACAATCCTATTAGAGTTTTCACATCACTAATCTGTACAAATTAGTTGCTGTAAAGACAAAACAGATACGAGAAGCAAAAGTAAATGATAGAACTACACGAGCAGAGAAAAAGACATTAGTGATTCACAACAAATAATTTATTGCGTTAGCAGGCTTCAGTACATTCACCCGTTCGTAGGCAGGATAGCAAAAGTAGACATTTTACCAGAGAATTGGCCTGTCAAAATTCACTTTTCTGGTTCAGTAAGGCTTGCCTTCTGGTGCATACAAAACCTTGTCATCTCACTATTTGTACTGCCCGGTATGCCATCAGAATATATCCACAATCATGAATATGTTGTTCCCAATGCATGAATGATTATTGATATATAACCATATCAAAATTGGTTCTAATTGAACACCCTCCAGATGAGATGCTTCTTTAGTACCCTATACACTTCTTTGGTACCGAAGCTTTGCAGGCACCAGGGCATTCTCATCTTTGAAGGGTGCTCTAGGTCCAGATATATCTGCATCACCATGAACTGGACGAGTTGTAGGAGCAAGCTGTTGCATATATCCATTTGGATTCTCGCAGATTCTGAGTTTTATTATGAATGTGGCAATGCAACCTTTTCCCACACCTTCACTATCAAGCCAAATGTGTCCGTCCATTAGGTTTATGAACCTGAAAAAATTTAACTTCTGTTATGAGTTGCCATGAAAACAAAATGAACATTAATGAAAGGATATATAGCTAAGATAAATGGTTGGCATTAATTAGGTAACAGAAATCAGGTAAAAAATATCCACAATAAGGATAAGGATTGCCAAAAGTCAGATAGAACTGTGTGGCCAGGTTGCTACAGTTCACTCAAAAATTTGACACCAGGATTTTAGCTTCTCAAGTTCAGCCAATATCATTGGAGATGAGCAAAATCTGATTTGAAAAGTAGCATTTCACAGAATAGAGTGCACAGGAATATAAGAATGCATTATCTACCTCTTACAAATGGCAAGACCCAGTCCGCTACCGCTACAACCCTTGCTTGCACCTTTTTGAGAGTGTGCAAATTTTGTGAATACATGTGGTAAATCTTGAGGACTGATCCCGCAACCCGTATCCTTGACCTGCAAGACCAAATTGGCATTTATTATCAATGACAAAGGCAACATCCTAAAACAGAACCATTGTTTTGTTGGTGTCTTTCTATAGGAACAAAAAATAAGAGGATTGCCCAACTGAAAGTGCTTGAGTTTTTTTTTCCTTTTTGTATATTGGTACTGAAGTTTACCTGTACACGTAAGTAGAAGTGCCCATCACTGGCTACAGGATAAAACTCGGGAGCCCGAGGGTCCCTAAAAGAATCTGGTTTAGCAACTGTTGCAGTAATTGATATGCAACCTTCCTTCGTGAACTTCACAGCGTTCCCTGCAACATTTAGTATGGCCTGCATTAGCCGTTTTTCATCACCAACAGCCCTCAGTGGCAGATCAGGCGCCAATGTCACAGAAACCGAAAGCTTCTTGACAGCTGCAATTGGCTTAATGAGATTGATGACCTGCAATTTATGGCATAATTGAAAATGCATAAAATGAATTGAAGCATAGGCAAATAGGAAATGAAAAGAATTTTAAATATTACCTCACGGAAAACTGCATGAAGATTGAAAGGTCCAATCTCTAACTCAAGGCTCCCATCCTCTAGCCTGGAAAGATCTAAAACATCATTGATAAGAGTTGATAGAAGATTGCTGCTTTTCAAAATGGTCTCCACCATTAAACGCTGTTCTGGAGTTAGTTCAGTTTCAAGTAGCAGGGAGGCCAAGGCAATAATTGCATGCATGGGAGTTCGCATCTCATGGTTCATGACAGCTAGAAAATCATTTCGAGCTCGAATGGCCATTTCAGCTTCCCGACGAGCCAAGTCTAGGGCAACATTTTGTTCCATAAGCAGATCTCGTGCCCGCATAGACTCCTCTAAAATGGCAGCATGTGAAAGTGCAACTGCTACCTGAATAAAAGCAATAGAAAACAAAAACCATCGGCTTCAGATAACCTCAAGAAAAAATAATTAGATAAAATGACATTAAGAAATTAGAATGTAATGCTCAAGTAAGAACCAATGCTTCTTTAGTTTTGAAGCTAATAAAATATTAAAAAAAATGGTGTCTTGCACTCAATTCAGTGTCTAGCATCCTAGGGCTATCAATCAACATCAAAACACCATTATCTTTCCAAAATGAAAGATACACATAGCAATGAATCACTGTTTGCTTCCAATACTCTAAAGCAACTAATCTTTGGACTTCCTATTTCCCGCAACTGACATCTGAGAAAGCTCAATATTTTGTCAATTTCAGATTCCACCCAAGTAACCAAGCAAATATCATGTCTATCTCAAACCCATAAAAATATGGAGTACAGCATTAGCCATAAACAAACAACAACAGAAGATCAGATTCGAAAATGAAATGTACTTCAGACTGAGCAAACCAACATGCTATACTTGCATCATGAGAATACATGAAGAAGATCATACAAACTTCTACAATCTTCTAATTACCGTAGGTACTGGAATGCAGTCCAGACAAATACCAGGATACAGGCTTAGCCGAAAAGATCAATTGATTAAAAAACAAAGGATGATAGCCTACTAAATTCTAAACCATGAGAATGAAAATTTTGCCAAGAAAATTAAGTATCCAGATTACAAAATAAAAACTAATTCAGAACTGCAGTGAGTGTTAATTTAACAATGGCATATTTAAATGAAAACTAGAATAGAAATCCTGCATTTAGTTGGTCTTAAGTAAAAGAAATTTTTTAGAGTGGTTGAATTAATAGAAATGATGGATCACAATTTGAAACAAGTACCAGCAATAGCAGAAAAAGCAAATATTGGAAACTTGTACAGACCTGATCAGCAACCACCTCGACAAGCTCTACTTCATACGCATGCCATTTTCTTGCACTGTCCGATGGGAGCATCAAAACCATCACTGCATAGCTTTTTGCAGAAAGCTCAGGCCAGTCATTTATTTGAAAATTTGATAGATGTAGCAAAGGAACTCGCACTGCAACCACCTCAGGCGGCACATATCTCCCTGTGTGAGGCCGAATCCTTGCCAATGGACATGTATGTAGAATTTTTATTGCTCGATTACTACTGAAAATTTGATTGACAACGGGAAGGTTAATTGGTACAACGGACCCAACTGGTATCTGGTTGTGCAAGGTATAAGAAAGCTGCAGGTTCATGCCAGTACGCGATGGCATCCATAGCGCACATTCTGCCAAGTCCAAAGTCCTTCCCAGCTCCACTAAGGTTGTCTTCAATATTGTATGCCGATCAAGTGTGCTTCTGATTTCATGAGTGAGCATTCTAACATGCCTGCCAGTTTCTTCTTGTGTGCGTATGAGCCCCATCTCCCTATCAAGTTCTTCAGCTTTATTCTTCAAGAACAGCTCCCTCGTTTTCACACTTAACAGGTCAGGAATTATGTGAACAAGCATCAAGGCGGTCGCACATGACACAACAGCAGTAGAAACCTTTGCAACGGTCATTACCAAAGCAAGGGTCCTTGTGTGCATTGTGAAAGTCCACAAGTTTATTAGGTGGGTAGCACCACAAAGAACAATAAACGCGCCAAATTGTATCAAAACCCATCTATACGGAAAAAACGAAGATTTCTTGACAAAATATATAAGCTCGAGCGGGATCGAGAAGTAGGCCAGAGCAATGAAGAAGTCCGATATATACTGATACTTTACTAAAAGCTCGTCTGCAGGTTGCGGCTCAATGCAGTCACAACCTTCCATCTTCTGGAGATCACAACACAATCAAGCCCTCAAGTCCACATTTCCTAAAAGACATAAAAGAATATAGTATCAGCAATATCATCAACAAACTACACCAAAAAGAAATCAAGAACAAACCATATATCAGCTAGCTAAACCAGATTCTAATAGCACGAGGTTATTGAACAATTCTGCAAAAGAATTAATAAAACCCACAAAAAACAACAAAACTTTGACGCAAGGAAAAACGATCCAATCTCGGATGATGCAACAGCAAAAAAGAACAGCAGAACACGAACATCGACAACTCTGATCTGATCGCTAAAACCAACCGCTCAATTCCCCAAACACATCAAACCCCTCAAGAACCAGCGCCGCCACCATCTAACATCACATCCCCGAATAACGGAGCTAAATCAGCACACGGATGCATTAAACAACCCCTAGAAACCCAAATCGCAGAACAGCAAACCCCGACAGCAAAGGAATCCCAGTCCAAGCAAACCCTAGCCGCCAGGACGCCACAAAAATCAATCGCAAACTCCGGGGAAAAGCCCGAATCCAGATGGGATCTGTCGAGAAAGGAAAAATGGCACAAAATTCGATTGACAATGGGGAAAGATCACCTGAAAATTCAAGATCAGAGCGCGAGGGACGCGGGCCGGAACGGAAGGAGAAGTGGGGGAGTCGTTCCAGGTCACGCTCTGAAAGCGAGAGATCGGCGCCGCTTTTTGAGAGAAAAAAAGGAAAAGAGAGAGAGATAGTGGGAAGGGAGAGGAAAGGGGGGATGTATCGGGGGCACGTGCGCGGGATGAGCTGGCGCGTGCGGACGAAATCGTCTGCCATCTCTTTCCGCCTCCCGCTTGGTCGGCGGCCCGCTGCTCCCGACTCCCGTCACCGCCTGGTTATCGTAGCCTCTAAGGGAGAGAGGGAATGGGAAAGTGGGGATGTATCGGGGGCACGTGCGCGGGATGAGCTGACGAGTGCGGACAAAATCGTCTGCCCTCTCTTTCCGCCTCCTGCTTGGTCGGCGGCCCGCTGCTCCCGACTCCCGTCACCGCCTTCAATCGTAGCCTCTAGAACCTATTTTCTTTTTGTTTTCGTTTTGGAATTTCTAGCATACTTTGCATTTTTACCCCTCCTAGACTGAGAATTGCTTGAACGACGATTCCGCAAGTTTTGATTCTTGCTGATTCTAGAAAGACGAACAAAGGTAATTTCACGAGTGAAGAAGGGCGTACATGTAAAAAGAGTATGCGATGTGTAGGCGATGCGGACATATGCGACTCCGATTTGTCTCGACCGCCATCACGTACGGTTAGAAGAGAGTGGATGTCTCGTCTCGGACGGGATCCGCTAACCTCGTATTTCGTGGCAATACACGAATGGTCGCGCGGGATAAAAATTAATTTAGCTGTCCAGCCCCAATTTCATATATTAACCTAGGATTTGACGACCCTATCGTCCTGTTCACATATAATCCACTCAGATTTTTCATTTTTTCTTTTTTGAAAATATATTTGAAAACATGAGCTATTAATTCTTCTCTCCATTGAAATTACTATTTTACCGTATAAGTATATGGTGTGAGGTCAATTAAAATGTTAAATATCGTTTATTGGACATTCGATTCAAACTTTACAAAAGTTAAATACTCGGTAAAATAAAATATTTTAAATCTTTAAATTTAATGTTTCCGCCTAGCGTAATCAGAATATATAACAATACGAGTTTATATGTGAAAAAAAGAATTTATTACAAAGATCTCCCCAAATTCTTTGGAAATCACGCATGACCCCTCCAAATAGGGGTGTGTACTATTCGGTTTTAACTGAACCGAACCGACCGACCGAAACCGAATAACCAATTCGGTTCGAGTTATTCGGTTCTCGGTTCGGTTTCGGTTTTGAAAAAAAAAAATTAAATTTCGGTTCGGTTTCGGTTTCTAATTTTCAAAAACCGTAAAAACCGAACCGAATTATATATATACCTATATATTGCGGTTAGGTTTCGGTTTTGGTCTAATCGGCTCAAACAGACCGCCTATATATTCTCCGTTTTCAGACCGGTTCGCCGACGCCTGCTATTCTGCTAACCCTAACCCTAACCCTCTCGGCGCTCTTGCTCTCGTTCTCGCCGCTCTCGCTGTCGCCACTCTGGCTCTCGCCGTTCTCGCTCTCGCCGCTGCGGACCTGCAGTGCTGCGCCTTCATCCCTCCAGCTTTCATCCACCCCCGGACCCCCCTCCTCCTCTGAGGACTAAGGCTCTGAGTCCCGACGCGGCGACGCCTCTCTCTGGTCGACGCTTTGAGTTTCAATCTCTCATTTTTCTACGACGGATTAAGCTGCAAGGTGAGGGTATTTAGGGTTGATTTTTTGTGAAATTAAATTAGGGTTTTTTGATTTCATACGATTTTATTGTTAATCCTTTCGTCCACGGTCCACCCCCGGACTACCCCCCTTCTCCTCTCCTCTGAGGCTCTGACTCTCAGTCCTGACGCCTCAATATCTCTTTGGTCGACGTTCTAAGTCTGAGATTCAATCTCTCATTTTTCTACAACGAATTAAGCTGCAATTTGAGAGTATTTCGGAAATTATGAAATTTAGGGTTGATTTTTTGTGAAATTAAATTAGGGTTTTTTGATTTTATACGATTTTATTGTTAGATCAGTATAAAATTAAATTAGGGTTTTTTGTGAAATTAAATTAGGGTTATACAATAGCATCATCGGGATCAAATTGCAAGGTTATGGTTGAATTTTGTGAAATTAAATTAGGATTTTTTGATTTCATACAATTTAATCTGTAATTCTGTATTTTTCTATTGACAGATGTTGAACCAGGATGACAGTCAGCAGCTTTCAAGCACAAATCCAGTTATTCTAAGTCCAATGCCAATTTCTGCCTCGCAGGAAAGTTCTACGCCTATGGCTATCGAAGTTGCAAATGAGGGCAATGCATCTACGTGTAGTACAAAACCTCCAATGTCGAGGAAAAGAATGGCAGCACGATCAACTGTATGGGAGCATTACACAAAGTTCACAGACCCGGGCAAGTCAACCAAAGCCAGATGCAACTACTGTGGTAATGAATTCTTGTGTGATTCAAAAAAAATTGTACTTCTTCTCTTAGACATCACATGAATCAATGCAAGCGATATCCATATAATGTTGATACACATCAAACACAACTTGCTATGCAACCTATTTAGAAAGAAGTAGCAAATGAGCCTGTGCTAATAAGCTGGAAGTTTGATCAAGAAAAAATTAGAAAAGCACTGGTACACATGATTGTTGTAGATGAACTGCCTTTTAGTTTTGTGCAACATGAAGGCTTTCAATACTTTATGTCTCAAGCTTGTCCTAGATTTCGAATGCCTTCACGTTGGACTATGACTAGAGACTGTTTTCAACTCTACCATGATAAAAAGGTAAAGTTGAAACAGTATTTCAGATAGTCCAAACAGAGAGTTTGTTTGACCACTGATACTTTGACCTCAATTCAAAACATAAACTATATGTGTATCATACCACATTATATTGATATTGATTGGAACTTGAAGAAAAAGTTTTTGAATTTTTGTAAGATTACAAGTCATAAGGGTGAAGTTATAGAAAAAATAATTGAAAAATGCCTCTCTGAATGGGGAATTGATAATGCTTTGACTGTTACTGTTGATAATGCCTCTTTAAATGATACTGCTATTTCCTATTTGAAGAAAAAATTTTTGAATTGGGGCACTTGTTTGGCACAAGGAAAATATATTCATATGCGTTGCATAGCACATATCATTAATCTTGTGGTAAAAGATGGTTTGAAAGAGATGGCAGATTCCATTGCTCGGGTTAGATCTGCTGTTAAATATGTGAGATATTCTCCAACAAGATGGCAGAGGTTCAAAGAATGTGTGGAAATTGAAAAAATTGAAAGCAGAAAATGTCTTTGTTTGGATGTATCCACAAGGTGGAATTCCACCTATATGATGCTTGAAGCAACTCAAACTTTTGAGAGGACTTTTGAAAAATTTGAAGAGGAAGATAGCAATTTCTGTCATGAGCTTAATGATGAAGATGGAACTCCTCTGTCTTTTGACTGGCAGAATGTTAGGCGACTTATTACATTCTTAAAGCATTTTTATGAGTTGACTCTTAGAGTTTTCTGGCTCTATGTATGTTACAAGTAATTTATTTTTTGATGAAATTTGTCAAGTTAACCTTCTTTTGAATTTGTGGAAGGTCAGCGGTGATACAAAAATCCAAGAAATGGCTACTGTGATGAAAGACAAATATGACAAGTATTGGGGGTGAGCCAGAGAAGATTAATATGCTTCTCTTTGTTCCTGTTGTCTTTGATCCAAGACGCAAGTTAGAATATGTTGAGTTTGGAATTGAAAAAATGTATGAAGGTAAAAGAGGTGTTATGATGAGGAGAAAGTTGCATGAAGTTGTATATGATTTGTTCAAAGAGTACAGAATGCGACTACACCCGGGAGGAATGCCATCTGGTGAAGGATCAAGTATGCGAAAGCAATCAGGTAAGTACATCTTAAGCAGCCTATTTGCTGAGCATAGAAAAAGTTTCATGGGTGATGAAATGAAGTCTGAGCTAGACAAGTATTTATCAGAGGATCTTGAAAAAAATGAGCCAAACTTTGATGTTCTAGGCTTCTGGAAAGTAAATAGTTGCAGATTTCCTATTTTGTCACATATGGCTCGTGATATGTTAGCTATACCTATCTCTACAGTGGCCTCTGAATCAACTTTTAGCACAGGAGGGCGCGTACTTGATCGTTTTCATAGCTCTTTGACTCCTACACTAGTACAAGCTCTCATTTGCACTCAAGATTGGATTAAAAATTCAAAAACAGAAATCAATGTTGAGGAAAGTTTGGAAGAACTTGAAAAAATTCAAGAGGGTAAGATTTGCATTGCTTATATTTTTATTATTGTATTGTATATTTCTTTATTATGATTAGATAATCATTGATTGATTTTTTTATTTCAGAGTTGATAAAGATGAAATTGGATGTCGCAACCGTTGAATTTTGAAAAGTCATCTTAAGGTTTGAATATGCTTACTTATTTTTTATGCATTTTTGTTCATGTTCCTAACTTTCTATGGTCATCTCTTACAGATTCATTTTTATATATCCTTATCATTTATGTGCATCGCAGCATCAGTGCATGTGTGAAGTTATGATCTTATTGTCATTAGTTCCTTACCCAGTTAACTACTTACTTGATATTTCTTAATTGCTTTTACTGTGATGATATTTTACTATGTTTTTTAGGTTCAACAATATGATCCAACTATTGAGGGACAGGTATGTATCCAACTATTATTTTGTAGGAGCAGCCGAGCAGGTTGATGCCTGAGGGGAGACATCTTCGTTTTTGATGATGCATCAAACCCATCTGAGCCTCTTGAATTTTTGCTTTTATTTGAGGTTTTTTTTGTCTTTGGTGTTTTGATGCGGAGATGTTCCAATGGTCCCCTACTCTGGCTTCGTCCTCTTCACTTTGTAGGCTTGTAGCAATGACATGGTTGTTTGGATGGCCTGTGAAGGCAACCACTACCTACCATTCGCTCACGGGGATAGTCAGAGAGGGATGCTGGGTATGACGGTATAAGGTGAATATGACGGTATGACCCTCTTGGAATTGTTTTATGGTTTTTTTAATGATATTTGTTGAATTTTTCATAAGCTGTTTGAGGCGATGAAGATGTTGAATCATTGGCTCATTGCCATATGCTATGCTCGCATATGGGCAAGTGACTGATTGGACGATTGTCTCATTCTTTGGCTTCACCCTAGTAATGTTATGCTGCTTGGAAGTTGGAACTTATGGTTCTGGGCCTTCTGAGTTCTGGCTTCTGTTTTGTTACTTCTGTACACAGGACTACATGAGATTTCTCAAGCTTTTCTTAATGGATCATTTGGCATGATATAATCCTTCAAAGTTAAAATGCTAATTGATTACTGAATTGATCATATTTATTTTGAACCACATAATTACAGTTATTTATTCTGAACCACATAATTACAGTTGATCATATTTATTCTAAACCACATAACTGTTGAAGTATTCTGCAGCAGTGCAGCTTGCCAGCTTCTGATACTATACAATATACATGCTCCTGCTGCTCTGCTGCTCCTGCAACTTGAAGACTTGATTCACTTGAAGTCTTGAACTGTCTTGTTACATGAATTTGAGCTGTTGAAGTGTTTTGCAGCTTGCCCGCTTCTGCTAGACTGCTAGTTTGCAACTATACATGTTTGCAACTAGACTGCTAGACTGCTAGACTGCTAGACTGCTAGACTGCCCGCTCCTGCTGTTGCTGCTCAACCTGCTCCTAGCCTCCTGTTGTGCTGCTCCTGCTGTGTTGCTCCTGCTGCTGCTGCTCCTAGCCTCCTGCTGCTCCTGCTGTGTTGCTCCTGCTGCTGCTGCTCCTAGCCTGCTGCTGTGTTGCTCCTGCTGCTGCTGCTCCTAGCCTCCTGTTGCTCCTGCTGTGTTGCTCATGCTGCTGCTGCTCCTAGCCTCCTGTTGCTCCTGCTGTGTTGCTCATGCTGCTGCTGCTCCTAGCCTTCTGCTGTGTTGCTCCTACTGCTGCTGCTCCTAGCCTCCTGCTGCTCCTGCTGTGTTGCTCCTAGCCTCCTACTGCTTCTGCTGTGTTGCTCCTGCTGCTGCTGCTCCTAGCCTCCTGCTGTGCTGCTGCTGCAACTTGAAGACTTGATTCACTTGAAGTATAATGTATATCTTGTACTAATTTTTTTTTCCCCTTAATCCCTTATGCAAATGACCAGATCCATTAACCCTGTCAAATTCGGTTTGCAATTCGGTTATAACTGAACCGAACCGAAATATTTCAGTTCGGTTTTATTACTGTTCGGTTCGGTTTGGTTTTGGTTTTCGAAAATTTCGGAAATTCGGTTCGGCCAGTTCGATTCGATTTTAACCGAATGCACACCCCTACCTCCAAATCTAAATAACCGCATACACTCCCTAAAATTTGATGATCCCTTTTAAAAATTCTTCCTCCGAAAAAAATAAATGCGACCATCTTGTTAAGCATATTTGATTAAGGTTAATTATGCATGTAAATTTTCTAAATTCTCTTATTTTAAAAAAGTGAGATTTGTAAAACAATCATGGAGATGAAAAGTTCAGAGACTTTCAAATACAAAAATAAAAAAATTCATTCTTTTTACATGTTTTTCTTTTTTATTTTAAAATAATGGTAAATTAGAAATTTCACTTTTTTTTTTACTTTAATCACATATGGTTAAAAAAATTATTATAAATATTTCTTTAGGGAAGTTTAAAAAAATAGTGGAAAATATAGAGTTATATATGATTATTTTCAATTTGCGAAATTACGTGTAATTTAAAAAAGAGTTTTTTACTTTCAATTCCTTAAAAGAAATAAAATTACATGTAATATTCTGACTTTTTTTATAATTATATATAATCTCCTCCATTAACTTTCAATGAGATTTTAGGTTATTCAGCCCCAACTAATCTGAAAAAGAATAAACTATGATTGAGTTAAAAAATAAAATATCTATTTAACCTCTTAATTCAATACACCCCCTCGTACTATTGAGAGCGATGTTCCGGGCAAAAAAAGTAAAATTTTTTATTTAAAACTTCAAATTTAAAGCTTTTATTTTAGTTATAGCTATTGATGAATTCTTTTCCAGACTTTATCTTATTATTTCTTGATTTTGCTATATTTATAGAAAATTTTTCAATGATTATAAAAAAGATATTTTGATTTTTTTAGCTATAACTAGTGAAACATATAGTGAATATATTTTCTGTAAACAATAGCTTTTTTAACCCATGCACCTAAATTTTCGTTAAAAATTAAATAAAAAATATATATAATTATAAAAAGTCAGAAATTTATATGTAATTTAGCTATTTTTTAGGAAGTTATACCCAAAAAAAAAAGAAAAAAGAAAGTTATTTATAAAACATAAAAAAAAGGAGAAATCTGGTTAATGAGAGATCTCTGTGAAGGAACAAACAGATGCAGCGCATTTGTCTGTTTTGACGTAATTTGACAGGATTAATTGGGCAAAGAGATGCGTATTTGATTTGAGACAAATCATACTGTAGGATATTTATCTTGCATTATTATCGATGAATAATCAGTATAATCAAGATTTATTTTCATAAACAGTATAACCTCTGTGTCATGATAGCTTGCTGCCGCGACTTCCGTCACTTCTTTAGGATGAAACTTTCGTAGTATCAGACAACTTCCAAGACCTGCATGAGTTCCGGCAGTTCCGTCAATTTCACCAATTGACTCCTTGGACTCGGATCTCGCAGAACTCCGACCCGAGATACGAACCAAATCCGACCCGAACCGGCCGAACCCGAACCGACCCGTTTCTGTAAGTGGGTATTTACTATTTGCTCTCTCTCTCTCTCTCGTCTCTCCGCTCTCAGCTCGCAGAAATTTTTCGGGGGGGAAAGAGAAGCGAAAAAAACAAGAAACGGAAGAAAATGGTGCGTTTCCGATATTTTTTTTCTCTCCTTTTCTTGTCTCTCGTTGATGATTTCCGTAATTCTTTCGCTTTTCTTCGAATCTCCGATCTCGAGATCTCTGTGAAGGATTTGGAAATTGCTCGAATCGCGATGGATCTGGCATGGATTAGTTTGATTTTTCGTTCTAGGGTTTCCTTTGCTTTTGATCTATTTTACCTAGTTCTGAAAATCGGATGGCGTGGAATTTGTTTCCTTTTTTTGGTATTTTGTTGTGTGATTTCGGATCTTTGCGGTTGAGAATTATTACAAATTGGCTGTGAATCACGGGGAAATATTTCTATGGAGAATTTCCTTTTTAGATATCAGGGAAGCTTTTGTCTTCTTTGTAGATCCATTACGTGCTTCTGATAAGTCGGCAGGGGAAGGTGAGGTTGACGAAATGGTACTCGACGTATTCGCAGAAGGAGAGAACTAAGGTAAATCAATTAGCAATAGTGTCACTCCATTTTTCCTGTACTATTTTCACTTTTTTTCTCACTGTAGATCTTGATTTTGCGTTTTCAATTTGTAATTTAAGTGCTTATGTTTTTATCTATCGCGATTTGGTTTTCTTCTTGAAAAAGAAGAATATATAACTAGTTGATTGCACAAAATTAGAAGTGAATCTCCATATCGTCTTGCTGTATTTCTGTCTCGTTGCTTGGGTTCAAATTTGCATTCCTTTTTAGTTGCTTTTGCTTTGTGTCGGAGTTGCAGCAAAATGTCATATTTACATTTTTCTTTTGTTTATCACTCAATGACGTCTGTTATACATGTTCAAGACAGCATCTCCCATGAAGTTAAATCCAGTTAGGCATGGAGTGAGCATGACAATAATGTTAAGTGAAATATAATCACCATTTGAAAGGATGGTCTAGCATCAATTTATTGCCACTGTGCATCATCTAGTTCTACACAGTGTGTTAACTTTTACTTAGAAGCTGCTATGGTTATCTATGAGCCATGTAGGCTAAAGGTTCAGAAGTAAAGTATGGTATTTATCATTGTACAGTTCTTTTTATCACTTCATGACCACTTGAATGGAAATCGGCAAATTCAAAAATAATTTATGGCTTTCTTTTCTTTTTCATACTAAGTGAACTATGATGCCTATAGGTTATCCGGGAACTTGGTGGAGTAATCCTTACACGAGGCCCGAAACTCTGCAACTTTGTTGAGTGGAAAGGGTATAAAGTTGTATACAGAAGGTAATGTTACCCCTTCATTCTAATCTTTTGAAAGTATGTGCTGTGTTGTTTTTTTATCCTTGTCTTCTCAACATATTCTGCATTGAAAGCTGGTTTACTCTAACTTGACAAAGTCTACTGGTTATCTTGTGCAGGTATGCCAGCCTGTATTTCTGCATGTGCATTGACCCAGAAGACAATGAACTAGAGGTTCTGGAAATCATTCATCATTTTGTTGAGATATTGGATCGTTATTTTGGCAGTGTAAGTTCACTCTGGTGCATGCTGTTGATCACCACATGAATAGGATCATGGTATGATTTTCTTAGATTGCTCAATCTTTGCTTTTGTTTTTTTCAGGTCTGTGAGCTGGATTTAATTTTCAATTTCCATAAGGTGAGTTCCTTGCAGAGATCTCTTTGTTATGTTGTTTTCTTCATATTATTTTTTCTGACCATGTAGGCCTACTATATACTGGATGAAATCCTGATTGCTGGCGAGCTTCAAGAGTCAAGCAAGAAAACTGTAGCACGACTTATTGCTGCACAGGTACTGATCATTCATCCTTTATTGGTCCTCTGTTTATATATGATTTTGGTTGATATTTCTTCCTTTGTATTCGATCTTACTTTTCAACTATAAAAATGATCTTAGCTATCTGTCTGGTGAAGTTATAAATAATACCTAGGTGGAACTAATGAAATGGATTTCCCATTAATTTCGCCCGTTCAAGTAATCGGAATTGAGTTGAGTATGACTTATCCTGTTTGAAGTTGGTTTTCTGTATAAATTGATAAGAGGAAGAAAAATGCTATGTTGCATTGATACCTCGAACTTATATCATAAAGCTTCACTTTTGTCTGCAGGATTCATTGGTGGAATCTGCCAAGGAACAGGCTAACTCAATAAGCAATATGATTGTACAAGCTACAAAATAGAGAGCTCTATGTTTTTTATGTGATCCTTGTCCTCGGCATTTTGATTAAACATTATTGTGGTTCAGTTGTATTTTTTTCTTCAATCTCCCTCTTGGTGTGTGATACCTCTTGATATGAATGGCCTAACTTGATGTTTCTCATGCGACCATTCTTTCCAACATGCCATTCTATTATTGGTGAAACTTGTATGTAAGGCAGCGCTGATGTGAAGCCTTTGAGTAAATTTTTAACAAATTGCTTGCGAGGATAGCATTTCTGTTTGTGTGGTACCTCTGCACTGACATTCTTTACATCATTTTATTTCAATTTTTTGCAGAAATTCCTGGAGTCATGATTCTAATTTTGGAAGCATAAACACAAAGCTTGGGATGGTGGGAGGCAGCATGTACAGAAAAATTCCTGTTTGCTTTTCCATTTGGAATTGGCAAGAAGTTTTTGATTCGGCAAAATGACTGCCAATTCACTCATTGCTATTCAGCAGTTTCCAATCTGGATGTTTCACATAACTTGCTTTTGCATAGGTATGCACCCTTGTGGAATCATTTAATTTGCCAATCCATCCCGCGTGCCTTGCCTGAAAGGACAACTAGCAAATAATGGTAAGGCCCATACGCCATATACATACACTTCATCATGATTTCATGATTTATAGGTACATAAAAGCAATTACAGACTTTATTCCAACATTCTGCTATTACTTGATTTTACAGGTATACAAATGCAAAACCCATTCTTTGATTAAACTATCCAAGACAACAACAGTCTGAAAGGGCATAGTTTACAGAAACAAATTGTAATGCAATCACAACCAGATACTAACCGGTGATTTCATTAATGTCAATAATCTACAACCAATTAAATGAATAAATAATCCTTGTTGGTCACACAACATCATTTGTGGAGGCAATATCATTGATAGAAAGCTTGTTGATGACCTGCTTCATTGTCTTGACATACATATCCATATAATGGTCATTTATCATAGTTTGCGAAAGATGAACCTTACCGTACAGGTGTCTTGGGGTTTCATAGACACTGACGTGCTCATCACTAACAACATGCTCACCGAGATTAACACTGGGATCTTGTTCACCAATCATGTGTATGATTCTACCTGGAGGGTACAGCTGATGCAACTCCGAAGCATCAGAGACACTGCTCTGAGTGTCTGATGAAACTTTATGCATAGCATGTTTCTCTTCCCATTCCGATGTTCCTTTATGATCTGAGGCTACCGAGTAACCAAGATGTAATTCATCCACTTCTGTTTCTGCAGTTGCACCATGGCCAGATGCAGCCTTGTTAGCTGTTGTGTCATACACACGTTGTGAACCCACGCATGAACAGCAACAAAGAGAGGAAGGGTTTCTGATACAAGATTCTGCTAGATGCTGTTTATGATTCACCACATCCTAGATGAGCAGAAAAAAGTGCATTTCAAAATTGATAATCAATAAAGTTAGTGAAACAAGGAAGAAACCAACAGCAATAAAGTTATCCTCCTCTGATGCACTAGTTCAAATCAACTGCTCTCTTTTCACGTTCAACGCAGTTTTTTACCTGATTACCGCTGCATGCAGGATGTAGATCCGCAACTGGACCATCATCAACAACTCTTGCACCAGATATAAACGGAAGACATGACCACAAGATGGACACAGAGCCACAAATATCACTTAAGAATCTTGTGAAGCTAACTCGACCCAAACAGTCTTTTGACCAAGCAGATGCAGCAACCTAGATGAACATATTTAAATTGTTGAAAACCGAAAATAAAACTCATTTTTAAAGTTAAAGAGTAGAATTCCATTAACCATTGAATTCAGCAAGGAGCAAACAATCCTATGAAAAGCCCAAGGGTAATGGTGTTGAATTTTGTAACATTAGGGGCAGACTGCAGAATTGTTTAACTTACCTATATCAATAAGTATCCAACACCAGCTTGTCTACTACAATGAAGATCTAGGCAAGAAGCTAAGAATAATACCTCAGAGCGTAGATTGTCCACAGAAACAGTTGACAGTGTGGGCACCACATCAGCATTATTGACAATTGTAGTAACGAAGAATTTGCTCGAATCTGCCAAATCCCAGGTCATGCATGCAGCTGGAAAAAACCAATACTGTTGCAGTTAACATGCATAATCCCATACTTATTCAGTATTCAGTATCTGTTTTACAGACAGGAAACAAATTCTTGTTACAATATGGGAACTTGCTCCAGAATTTGGAATCAGAAGTTTGTCAAAAAAACATGTCAGAACAAAAAATCATTAACAAATAGAAAACAGAGGAACTGCACAAACTGATCCAGTGGTTGGAAGATGATGAGGGGACTTGGATTTCTATTGAATCAGAAGAATGAAGTGCATTCAAAATTTAGCCAGATACAATTGAAAATTGTAAATAATCCGCAGACACATGCCTGGACCAAATGCAATACATGAGCTTGATGAGAACTCCTCATGTTCCCTAAGAATATATGTTAGAAGTGCAGCAATCCCACCACCCAAGGAATGCCCAATTATCTACAATCAAAAGAAAAAAATGTAAAGAAGCATGAGTCTGAAAATATTAGGATCTTTCAAAATAGTTGGTGAATCTAGAGTGCTGTTAAAAGTAAGAATCCATCACATAACAACAGAATATAGAAGACAAGTTTTTATTGTGCAAAAACCAGACTTTTAAATAATATGGCTGTACTAATACAGCCTTAAAAATCTTCTCTGCTTAATAATTGCTAACTTATATTTGGTACAGAGTAACCTCCCTCATCAATCAATTGCAGAGCCTACTTGTAACTGAACAATTTGAATTCCAAAGAGCATTGGAAAGTTATAGGCCATACATGTTTGCTTAAAAGTAAATCAAATGCATTATGCCAGTGGAAAGAGAACAGATGTACCTTGATATTATAATCTGGATACTGACTAATTGCTCGGAGAAGGCAGGGAGTAGTACATTTTGCAATCCAACGGGCTGCAGCAACCATCCCACAATGTGCATATCCTACAACTAAATCACTGAGACTACCTTCATGTACAATTAAATGATGGAAAGGGACCACTGCAGCAGTGGCTGCTGTCAGCCTATCCTTAGCACTACGAGCCCCACGGATTAGAAGAAGAATGCACTTGGTGTTTCTATCACATAAAATCGTGAACGATGGCTTCATAAACTGCACAGAATTGAAAAATAAAACGGATCAGACAATGCCATGCAAACCCTTATCTTGTATTGACACGAAAGCTATTCCAATACGCACACACCGCCGCCTTGGATTTCTGAAGGAGAACATCTTCTTTAGAATATCCCAGAGACTTCAGAAATTCAGGAAACTGCTTCCCTGTGAAGACCAAGCAAAGGGTCAACAACCTTAAGAGATGCACCATTTCTGCTGCAATTTCAGATCCTATCAGCTGTACACAATTCCTTCCAGCATATACAGTACGAATTTCACGATTACCCTGAAAACACAAAAAAGAAACGACTGCTTTTCAGAATCAGTTTACACTACTATACAAGGCAAAAACAGACATTCTTTTTCTACGTATACGGATAACACACCACCTTCTTCAAGTTCCAATCTTTCCAGTGAGAAAAGTTTCTCGCCAACTCTCCTAAAAAAGTATCATTTTTATCGCATAAACGGAAAGAACAACTGAATTAGTTAATCTAATTATAGGTTTTCAAGAATCACTCATTCGTGAATTTTCGACTGTTGAGAGAAAATGATCCAAAATTTTAGGTTTCTTTCTGCAATTGTTTTGAATCCCGTAAAACCTTACGATGTGAAACAACTGGAAAATCAAGAACAGTCAAACTACTACTCTGGCTCTCAACCCAGCACGTCTTCTAGATCTTTCGCACGATCCAAAACCTGAACCTAAATCCAAACCTATCGGGTCGGATCCGACTGACCTGGCGGAGGGAGAGATATCGAACTCCGACGAGCAGATCCGCAAGGGGCCACTTCCCGATCGTCTCCGACCACGCGTAACCCACCGTCGCCGCCGCCATTGCCACCTCCTCCCTCCACGTCTCTGGCGCCCGGTGCGGCCTCCTCCACGCCCGCCCTCTCCGCCTCCTCGCGGCGGCGGGCCCTCCGCTGCCGGGGCTGCTTCGCTCCTCTCCGATAGCCGCCACCGCCTTGTTCGCCGGTGAGCACATGGTGTGCGCCGCCGCCGGAGCCGATGGAGAAACCCTCGGATCGGCGATCTCGTCGATCGATCAGTGAAGTTTCTAGCTTATAATATTTCCTGGTGCTTGCTGCTCTGGCTCTCTGTTTTAAATGCCCCGAAAAATTTGCAAATTGACGAGGTTGTGAAGCGTTTGACTTGCGAGAAGGGAAATGGGAGGGGGAGGGTACTTTGGTAAATTGACATGTCATTATCGTCCGGGCTTGCCGGGACGAGGTGGGCTGCGTGTTGGGTGCGATTGTCCGGTATTTATAGGAACGCATCTTTGACAGCATCCAAAAAATATATTCCCACGTGATTTTCCTCAGATTAATTTTTTTTTTAGTAGAGACTCATCTCATTTGCTGTTTTAAAACGATACAATTTTCGCTTTTTTTGGCCAAACTATTTTTTCACATTGTTATAATTAAGAGAAATTTTTTTAAAATTTTTTTTAATTTTTTAAATTTAATAAATCTTGTTTTTACCCCTCCTGCGGGACCTCTCGTTCGATCGGAATGTGCTGGCAAGAAGACGGGCAACCAGCAGAAGGCCGACAGTTGTGCGGGAGAAAACTTTCAGGGTGCGATTGATTTCGGATCAATATCAGAATCATTTTGTCCTAATCAACCTACCATCCAAATATCAAAAAAATAATCAAATTATTTTTATATTACTTTAAAAAATAAATTATCATACTATTCTTATATTTATTCGTTTAAATTTCAATAAATAATATACTTAATAATATAAAAATTTAAAAAAATTTAAATCATTCGCTAGTCATACTAACATCTAAACATTAAAAATTTAATCAAATTATTTTTTTTATATTTTAATATTGATCTTAACTTGAATTTAATCTTGATCTTGGACCGAGGGATGCCTCAGGTTTACTGCAGCCCTTGAGTCCAGGGGTGAAAAGGGAAAACGAGGAATTAAAAAGAAATTGCAAATATTATAAGACTCCATGTCATATAGTTCAGGCTCTCGTCACGGATTCCGTCTCTCAAAATTCGGTAAACAGGGGCACTTAAACCTACAGTCAATGCATTTCTCAATATATTTCCGTATTTACACGAATAGTAAAAGAGGTCTTCCTTTTTTATTTCCAGGCATAAATGCATGCCTTCCAGATAAAGCAAGAAGAGCCGCATTCGACAACGAGCTGCGGAGTTACTTCTGCAAGGAGTACCGCAAAAAGCCAACTGCAGTCCTGATGAAAATCATAAGCGCAGAAAGCAAATAAAGTCCCAGAGAATGCTGCAGACTCTAAGAGCAGTCCAGAACAGACTGTTTGACTAACAGGAAAGCATCCAGAGGAGAATCGCATATCCTCACCGGAGACCCCGGGGTCTTTCAGAAGCATCAGGATTACAGGTCTTCTCATGGAAATGGACATGGATGTATCACCCATTTATCAAATCAAACCAGTGTTCATGTCAACAAGTAGAAATAGTCCTCCTGGATTTAGATTTTGAAGATGGACCTGCACTATTTTATTCAAATATAAATGTTGGTTTTGTCATTATGTCATTGCTCCATCTACTATAAACGTCTTTTCACCTGTTGTTTGCCATAACATGCCATCATCTGTAAGATGTAAGTCTCAAATAAATTACATAATTTCCCAGAAGAATAAAATACAGTGGTGAAATATCTGCCGCAGAGAATAATCATACAGAGTTTCAGCAGGAATACACACTTCACTACAATCTAGCTTCAGTTGAACAAGAAGTGGAGTCAGTTGTTGAATTACATCTGCAGCAGAGATCTTTTGACAAACTCGAATCAGATAAAGAGATAAAGATACTAGCAAAGTCAACAAGATCTTCAAGACATTGATTAGGTAGCTAATCATTACTCTGTCAGCAACTGTAAAGTATTCCACTAGTGCAGTGTGTATGATTGAATAGTCCAGGATTCCTTTTTCCAAAATTGGCTGCAATAAAGCATTCATGTGCTGCACAACTGATGGTTTTTGTAGACCAAGCTTCAAGATTACATCTGTTAACCTAGTGGATTTTTTACAACAAAAATTTATTGATTAATCAAATCACATATTAGACACAAGGCCCAATTTATTTCAATACATTAAATAACAGAACATACGAAATATTTCTAAGGAATGAACGACAAAATTGTGATCTTTGTCAGAACAGTACATCTACCCTAGTCAATTCCTCATTTAGTGGCCCAGCATTCAGATATGAAATAGAGTCCCAAAAGAATAGTGTTCTTCTCTCTTACCTGCCTGCATTTGTTCAGGTCAAGTCCTTGAACAATTGCAGTTCTGTAGAGTACAATTCCATCAGCAGACTTTGTTTTTGAGATGCATTTCCCAAGTGGAATGCATGCTCGACAACTACAGAAAGCAAGATGGGATTTAGACATACACATTAGATCTAATATGCAAGAAAAAAAGCAAGCATGCAATAAACAACATGAGCACTCGAAGACATCTTAGGTTTCGTGAGCACCTTTAAGCAAGTCAATCCCAAAACCAACCAGGTCAAGCAAAAATAAAAATTAGACATGCTAGATACTAAAACATATCTTTTCACTAATAAGCAATAAGATAGAAAGCAATATGTACTCCAATCATAGTAAACAGCCTAAGTTCTATTGTCTAAAACCATGTAGAAAGCTAATTTATTATGATTTAGCACCAATTTTACCAAATAACAAGAGGAAAAAATCTTAGTAGCAAAGGCAGTTCAATTAGTCCAGCATCAGAATTAAATATGCTTGTATTTACCAGACTCAAATTCAAGCATGGTATAGCATCTACTCAATAGAGTATCTTCAAGCATGGTATAGCATCTACTCAATGGAGTATCGTTTGGAACTTGAACAAAGGCCTTTTGCAACATAATCAAAAGATGCTAGCATTCCTTTCAGAAACTATTACCCACTGAATCAGTCATTCTGACACATACCTACAGATCCGACAGCATGTTGAAGAAGACATGCAACGAGGCCATGGAGAGATGAAGTGAACCATTCCAACTGATTTTTACTGGCTGTCAAGAAAAAAGCAGAACCAAATTCATGCAGGTTAAGAAAGAATGTGAACAATAGCATTAGAGATGAGAAGGCATATGGAAACAACTCAGCAGATGCATACCGTTATCTAGCAATTTCTTTACAAGATGAACTGCATATTTTTTCTGCATATTATATTACTTTTTAAATAAATTTAATGATTTAAAACTTAATAGAATTGCAGCTCAAATTCTATGGATAAAATTTTATATCCACTATATATATATATATATATATATATGATAATATTTAATTTTTAAATATATATTATTGTTACAGTAGTACTTGACTTAGATAAAATAGAGTTCATGGCATAAATTTATAATATTAAAGATGACTAACGGAGAGAGTTATTGAAATTTCTAAAAACCGAAACAAATCTTTAAAGATTTGAACAATTTTTCAGGGTTTAGTTGTTGGGCGAAATTAGGAAGCTGCATGGGAAAATATTAATGCACCGCATGCAATAAATTTGCCGTAATTCAAGGCCCCTTCCAGAAGAAACAACTTCATGTGCACTTGTTTGCGACCGGACCGCAGCTGTGTATCAGTCTCCATCACTTCTTCGCCATGCATCAGCGCGTGCGTTCTATTGACAATAAGACCTCCTTTCTCTCCTCATTCACGTAGGATCATTTTATATTATTATTAAATTAAATTATTATAAAAAATTAAATAATTTTTTAAATTTTAAATTATTAAAATTTTAATTTAAATAAAAAATATTAATTTATAGAAGTGATTTATTAATCTTGATCTTGATCTTAATTTTTAACTAAACAGACTTTTATTGACCTCGTCATTTTTTTTGTTTTGACTCATTTTCAAATACATTATAGTAAAAAGTTTTGAACCATAAATTTATAACTTAACCATCTGCTTAGTTCGAAATCATTGCGATCTTAATCGCAATTTATTAATTAAAATTTTAAAATACATTAGATAATATTAATATAAAATACAATTATCATTTTTTACTAGTCTATATTTAACCGCGAATCGATTTATTAATCCAACTCCATCTGAATTTTAAAATAAATCCAAATGTTTTTACCGATCCCGAGGCACCGAACAAAAAACTTTTCCCCGCCGCCTCCCAGCGAGGATTCGCCGTTGGTCCAGGACATGTTCTCTGGCAAAACTCAGTGCATGGGTCAATCCGTGCCATCAATTCGAGTTTATCCAAATCGGTAGACAACACGAGTGGCTCGGATCAAGTCTTACCATGGGCTGAGCTTGTAAATTTCTTCAAAATAAAGGGCATTTTCTTTTCGGATAGCATCCCGGCACGCCTGAGCCGCGGATTCCACGTTTCCGACTGCCGAGAAGAATCTTCTCGGGACTGGGTTCAAAGCGCTATTCTTATTGCCAAACTGCCCTTGCGAATTCCAGAAAGACCAGAATACCCCTGGCCCCGGAGGCAAAGCCCGTCCAGGCCCATTGATGGAGCGGGCCAGAGACTCGATGGGCCCCGGACCGAAGTAGATGACAGAGTAACACGCCTGAGCTCGGGCTCTCGGGGGTGTTCCGGTTGTGGAGGTGGGCCCAGACGAATCCTGGTCGTTCGATGGTGGCGATCTGATGAACGATGGGGTTGATTGACGGCCGGACACACCACATGGCCGTGTCATCGTATGAGTTTTAGGCTGCCAATTGGTGGTAATGGACGATGAACCTTCTCCGCGAAAATTCTAATTTGAAATCAACTCTAAGCGACCAAAGTTTTGGTATTTTAATTAACTTCCCATTTCAAAATGATTAAGCACAAAACAGCAATCAAAAGCAGCGACGCATCATGCATGACGGAGATCGATTTGGTTTTGAGGGAGTTTCTGCCCAAAGACAATGCATTCGTATTTGATTTGTATGAAGTGATCCCTAGAGAACTTCCTGGAAAGCTAAAGCTGCATTTTGCTGACGGAAAGTGTAGTGTACAAGATAAGTAAATAGGATTAGGCTAATTATGCAGAAAATGATTCCCATTTGTGATAATCTCTACAACTCAAACACATGATTAATGCACAGTATTAAGTCATTTTCAACCCATGGCTTTGGTGTTCTTCATCAATTATTATTCTTAATGTGACAGACTAAACAAAGTCGAATTTCATTTGACATCCAAAATCATCATCCTCTTTAAGAATTATTGAAAATCGAAAAAACAAAGAGAGGGGTTTCTTTTACAGAAAACCCCAACTTCTTTTTTCGATTTTATTGCTGAAAGCTGCGTGTTTCTTTTGCAAAAAGAACCACCTAAATTTGGTTTAAATTTTGTGGGCCTGAATTTTTTTTTTTTAAAATTTTCAACGGGAAGAGACCAAATTGCTTCATATCAACAAATTTTCCAAAATCAAGAGAAAATATTATTAATTGGCTAGAAATATTAAGCTAGATTTGGTAATGTGGGTAATTTTGTATTTCCATTTTTGGGTCTAGTAAAATTACATCGATTCAGGTGAAATTTTTTTTTTTTGGAAAATAAACTGATATTAATATAGGTGTGCTTTTGCGAATATTGGAGAACAAATGATCTATGCAATAACATAACAAGGCGGGTGGCTTCCTGCAAAATAGCCAACAAGTTAAAAGTTTTTTATCAAATTTGAACAAGGGCATCATGGTAAACTCACATCAAATTTTAGCCATGCAAAAAGGGCACATGCGTCTTTTTACCACCTGCCCGGTGACGCATCCGAACGTGGCCGGGCTCGGCGTCTTCCGGTGAAGAAATGGTGCCCGTACTCAAACTCCTGATCAGCTACAGCCCAACAAATGCTTCGCATTTTCTCCCACTACCAAAACTACACGTGTCACATCCTGAGCCGCTTTTCACGAGTTTTGCTGCACCAGAGATAGAACGGGAAAAGAATATCCGGCTTCGCTGCCAGGCTGGCATCGGCGGGGATGATTGACGTGGGGTCCACTCCTCTTCTGAGCAACCCACGTGGGACGCGCACCTCCATGCACCTCTCTTTCTCTCTCTAAAAAACGAATAAAACAAACAAACAAATAAATAAATGCTTATTTTAGAATTTTTAAAAATTATAAATTATGATTTCTTGGGTGATATCGAGTTGTCGGCCGGAGGTGCACAGGCCCTGATTTGGGGTTTAATTATCGTCTCCTTAATCATTGTTATTAATGCTTTTCGGGTCTTCGTTTATTTCTGTCCGTGGTGCTTTCGCTTGTTTGTGTTGTTTCAAGGGTGCTTTCTGCATATATCGGCAGGCTCGAATTTCGCAAATTGGTCCTCAATATTTTATATTTGTAGGCCAGGACTGCTGAATCTTTAAACGGTCGGGTCCACTGCAGATAAGTTCTCACCATTTTCTTGCCAATTACCACGATCGAACTCATAACGAAAGGGCTCTGCCAGCGAATCCCATCGCACGCTTGGCATTCTAATCGAGTAAATTACATGTAGCCCCCTAATGTAGTCTGATTTTACAAGTATGTTTTCATTTTAAAAATTCACTTAGTAAAAAAAAAAAAATTTATTAAATATTTTCTTTCTCTGTAATCAGAAACGAAATGCAAATTCCTAAACAAAAAATGAATATTTCTCCTGTTAATACTCATGTATACAACTCACACTTTAGAGAAGAGTGATTAGCGAATAATTTTTCTTAGAAATAGTGAAATTTTCACCTCAACTATCCATTGTATTTCGATGCCCTGATTCAGGCCAATAACAGCTTTTCTATTTTCGAAAAAAGAAAGCAGCAAAAAATTAAAAAACAAAAAATATCATATTCACAATAGAGAAAAAGTCAGGGGTTGAAATACAAAATATAAAATGTATCGGTTGTCATTTTTATTGCCTTTAGTGTAACCATAAACCACAAACCACTAGTGTTTTGTGCTTCTGGCTAAATTCTTCCCCTTCCTTTCTTCTTCTTCTTCTTCTTTCTCCTCTGTTTCTTCTCTCTCTCCTCCCCGTCCTCGTTGGGGTCGTTGCCCTCCTGGTCTCTGCCCCTTTCCCCGAGGGAGTTCATGAAGAGGCTAGTAGTAAGTACGTTTTCTCCTTTGCTTTTTTTGGTTGCTCTTCAAAAGGAATGCTTTCTCCCCTGCGTGCCGGGATCTTCTCGGAATTCGGCTCCCTTTCGCCTCTGCCGCGTGTTCTAGTGTCCCTTTTGTGTTTCTCGTCTTTGGTTTTTGTTTTCGTGAGGTTTTGTTGCTCGTTCGATCTGGTTTGCCCGTGTCCTGTACCAGCGGAAGTGGTTTCTTTTGTTAATTTACTGTTTTTTTACTGGTTTCATTTGTGCGGAAATTTCATGTATTTCGTAGATTTGTGTCGAAGATGATGCGCTTGTGCAGCCATTTTGGGGTTAAAGGAGGCGGCTTGCTGCTCAACTCGCAGTCTTCTCTTTTGGTTCCGAATTTCATTCCGGGTCTATTGAGATTTGCCCTAGTTGTTGGTGGCAGGTCTGGTTTGAGTGAGTAGCATCTTAGGTTTTTTGGTTTTGTTTTAGTATCTTGTTGGTGGATTTGAATTGCTCTGGGAAAGCAGTGTTTGATCACTATTGTTTCATTCATTTGATTCCGTTTCAGTGGTTGAAATGGACTCAATTTCTTCCTGTGACTCGCTATTTAGTTCTCTTAGTGTTGTCTTTAAGGATTTTGGAACCGTGAGTTTGATATGTTGTTGCTTCAATGCTCAATTTCTAGTCTCGCACATATTCTAGGATTTTAGACATAGTTTATTGAAGTGATTTGATGTTAAATTTTGCCAACATTTTGTTTCTTCAATCCTTTCCATAGATCTTTCACAATCTCTGTGAGCTTATATCATATTGTCATTTGCCTAAATGGATATGCATCTACTTGAGTTGGTGATAGCCATGTCATTCCTTTTCTTTCAGGCAGTGGTGTTCTTCGTTCTTCTAGTTGCCAATGCCATCGGAGGCAGTGCAGGATATGATGGGAATTGCAAATATAGTAGAGACTTGTCCCCGAGACCACATAGTGTTTCCATCTTGGAGTTTGGAGCGGTTGGCGATGGGGTAACCCTGAACACTATTGCCTTCCAGAATGCCATCTTCTATTTGAAATCATTTGCAGATAAGGGTGGTGCGCAGTTGTATGTACCTAAAGGAAGGTGGTTGACTGGGAGTTTTAACCTCACTAGCCACCTTACCCTCTTTCTCGACAAGGATGCTGTCATTATTGGAAGCCAGGTTTTTACTCGCTACGGATGAAGAACCTCATCCCTAAATTTATGATCCTTTTTATGTGCACTATAGTTGCAGTGGTTTTGTTCGTAAACACACATGTGATTGTGTGCCCATAAATTGAGGGCATATTGGTAGCTAGTGCTTTAGTTCTCCTTATATATATATATTGCAGGACGATTTTGTCGTATTATGCTTTTGAGTGTCAGAATGAAGATGATACGTGCTGCTTCTTAATTTGTTTATAGAATGGGCAGATGCAGTTAGTGTATCTGAGCTAAAATTTTCAACTAACTATGATGAACCACCTATAAGGCTCGGTCCGTGAAACATCTGCTACATTTGTGGACTTTTGTCTCATTTGTCCTTTTTCTTGTAAAAGGTAACTTTACATGGATCATGACTTGCCAATTTTATCTTGCAAGACGTATGCATGCTATCTCTAGTTTTTATTTTGTTTCTATAGGAATTAGCATAAGTATAAATAATCGAATTGTCCATTATCATTATGCATGATTATTGAAGGGAGAAAATGGCAAGGGTGTAGAAAATTGGAAATTCAGCTATTTATACATGACAAATGCTTTTGATCAGACATCCTTTCATTAAGCTATTTATTTCCTTGTCGAGGAGATATATCACAATATACAACAGTATCAAAGTACTTTCAATGTGGAAAGTTTTTGACAATCCTATTTTTGACAGATAGGAGGCTCGTGCCTTGCACTGCTATGTACCACTGGACTGAAGGTTTCTCTCTGATTACTATTTTTGCAGGAATCATTTCATTGGCCAATTGTTGCACCCTTGCCATCTTATGGCCGAGGGATGGAACTTCCTGGTGGAAGGTATAGCAGCTTGATAAATGGCCACAACATAACAGATGTAGTGATAACAGGCATGCATCTTTATCTTTTCTTTTTACGCATATGATGTTAGTACTACAATCAGATTAAGTCACTAGTTTTTTCTTTTCGAAACAGGTGATAATGGAACTATAAATGGCCAAGGTTTTGTATGGTGGGACTGGTTTCGATCCCATTCCTTAAATTATAGCCGACCTCACCTCGTGGAATTTGTGAGTTCCACAGATATCATTATTTCCAATTTGGCGTTCATAGACTCCCCTGCCTGGAACATTCATCCAATCTACTGTAGGTATGTCAATAGCCTTATTGGTCATATCAGTTCCATTTTGCCAACTATAGGAAATCATAACTCTTGAGAATTTTTGGATGAGTTTTTCTTCTTCCTTGTTGATAATGCAATGGAGATTAACTTCTGTTTATCTGTATTTATTTCAGCAATGTACAGATTCAGAACATAACAATTCGTACTTCACCCAATTCCCCATTTACAAATGGCATAGTTCCAGGTTAGCTTGCAAATGCCATTTGTACGAGTTTATTTCTTTAAACACAGCAAGTTTTATTTCTATTCTCTTTTTTGAATATGTGTGTTGCTTTTTTGTTGCATAATCATTTGCTAGATGGTCTATCTCAAAATATTGCAAATCTGGTATCCAGAGTATGAACCTTTAAAACTAAGAGTTATGAGGAAAATGTATGACAAGATAAGTTGATCTAACTTGTTCTTCATTTCACTTGATTTTGGATATTAATATTGGACTATTCTCCTTAGCATAAACATTAGCTCAGGATAAAGCCTAATGCCATGTGGGGATATCTCATTATACGTGAAAATAGTAAACTACTTCTGCTTTTACTTCTGTTCGCAATTAAAATAAAACAGAAAGAAGCAGGTTGTTTATATGCCACTCTTGGTGTGCTATCTACTGGATGGATAATGTCCTTGGAAAAATAGCAATAATGACATGCTTCTGTTTTACAACTCAAAAGATATAAGCTTCTTCCGTAAGTTCTGAGAATCATCATTGCCTAGAAAGCACTGTCCAGCGATCTGTGCCATGAATTTGTAGTTACTGTTTCAATTGACAAGTTGATCCTTGCTTGCCTTTAAACCTTATGGATTATGGATTACAACAATGGAAATGAATCCACTGCTAATCTCATCTTCTGAAGGTGAAATCCTAGTGTAAGAATGCTAATTTAGTTCATTTCTCGAGAAACAATGAAGAAGATTTCTTCATGTTTTATTGCTGCTTCTTACATAAAATCAATTACCATTCCTTGTTTTTGAAATATGAACATCGACCCAAAAATTACCTTATGGCTGGAAAGTTCTTATGACACACGAGAAATGCAAGCTTTTCCTTCAGACAAAGCGTTTGCTTTTCTTTTAATGGGTAAGAGCAAGAGATTGCTTTAAAAAGGCTTTCGGAAGTTCCTTTATTTCTTAAAGTAGAAGGCATGAATTGAAGAATGTACTTCCTGTGGAGCCCTAGCAAATTTTGAATGATGACAAAAATCTTTAATATGAAACATTGCTTGAACATGCATGTTTATGTAACTGGACTTTAGTTGGTCAGAGCATTTAGATCAAACATGGCATTGTATCTTCCTTTTGTTCTTTTGTCTCCTTGGTATTGAATCATACTGTTGCTTGAAGCAAGCATGTTGACCAACAAACATATTTGTTGTGACTTCAGATTCATGCTCAAACATGTGCATTGAAGACTGCAGCATTAGTGTTGGACATGATGCAATTGCTCTGAAGAGTGGTTGGGATGAATATGGGATCTCTTATGGAAGACCCACCTCGGATATCCACATCAACAAGGTTTATCTCCAAACCTCTTCTGGCTCAGCATTAGCATTTGGCAGTGAGATGTCTGGCGGCATATCAGACATCCATGTCAGCCATCTTCATGTCTATGTTTCCTCCACTGCTATAAAGTTCAAGACTGCCCAAGGCCGCGGTGGTTTCATGGAGAACATAGTCATATCAGACGTCATGATTGGAAATGTGGGGACAGCTATCAACTTCACAGGCCATTGTAGCAACCATCCTGATGACAAATATGATCCCAATGCCTTTCCAAAGGTCAGCAGGATCACCGTCAAGAATGTTGTTGGTGAAAATGTGTCCACAGCCGGAGCCCTCAATGGAATTGATGGTGATCCATTCACGGTGATTTGCCTCTCAAACATCACTTTGTCCATCACCTCAGACCCTTCTGCTGCATGGTCTTGCTCAAATGTGTGTGGCTTCTCAGAATCAGTGTCTCCCCTGCCATGCTTAGAACTAGTACAAATTGCATACCTGAATTCTTCTTCCCAGTGCTTTTCACTTATAGAACACAATAGTCTTGCATTAGCTGAATGAGAATTTTCTACTTCATATTCATCATGTGTGCCATTATCGTTGCGGTTATCACCATTCACAATTCTTTTTCCAATAAATCATGCATATTTCCTCCTAGCTCCAGCACCAAAGATGAAAGATTCCCAGCAGCAAAGAAGACAATGTGCAATCCTGTACAGCTCTCCATACTCCAATCTTTGTAAGAAAATTTTTGGTAGTGGTGGGACATTGAGAATATGATTTGATACTATTGCCTTGGTCGTTATCTTGTTAGGTTCTCATGCTTATCATTGTTTTGTATATTGTCAATTATCAGATATACGTACATCATCGTGATGAAGCTCACCTCACATGGGTTCATGTCGGGTGGAATAAGATGGTTAGTCGCTTAAAATTGAATGCGAGTCTAGCTGTGGTTGTGATGCAGTGGGAGAGGAAGCAGGAAGAGTAAAAAAAAGATCATCGTTTTTTCACCATGATAGATTCTTGAATCCACAAGAAAGATAGAAAGAGAATAAATCTAAAATAAGATAATATTATTGATAGAAATATTTTTTTTTATTATAACTTTGGACTATATATATAGTCATCTAATAAACTTAGAGTTAGACTAAAAATAGAACTTAAACTTTATTAAGAATTCTACTTAACATATTTTAAATAAAGATATTTAAATTTTATTTCTTATTGAGTTAGGATTGTTATTGACTCGGACTGATAAATAAATTTTAATTTTAACCAATACATAATTTGAATTAGTTAAAATAATAAATAAGAAAATTATAGAAATTGATCTCAACTTTCTAACGGATGATTAATTTCTAAATTTAGATGAATATCTTAGGAAATATGGTATTCGGACTGCAATTGTATTAATTTTGATATATCATAATTGAAGTTGGAATTGAACTTGGATTAAATTTCTAATTTTACTGTAAAAAAAATGTAGTTGTTCTATATCAGATCCTTTTACTTGTAGAAAATTTATTTTCAAGTCAAAGATTGGATTATCTATTGTTGTAGTTGTGTTCCTCTTGAACTCTTTTCAATATAAAGCTTGATGATATAAACCAATAATATTTCTTCGAATAAAGTTTTTAGTACTTTGATCTCTTATTTTTCTTTCACACAATCACTTGAACTTTTGCAAGGTTCTTTTCGACTTTATTTGAAATGAAATATGTGTACATACCGACTTATGATTTATTGTTATAGAATGAAAGTATTTTCACAAGTTTGTTGACAATTACTATAATAATATGAATATATCATTACAAAATTTGAATCTTATATAGTGATAACTCATATAGAAATTTCCTTCAATTGTTTAAAAGAGTTGACTTTTGATAAATTCAAAGAATAATCTTGAGTAACAAAGCCAATATTTTCACAAGTAGAAAACTATTCCTTACAGCCTTCAAGATTATCAATTAATTCATATAAATTCTTATCGATAGTTTCTTGAAAATTTTCTGTAATATCAAAAAGTACTTTTGTATGATCTTTTAACTCATCAAAGATAGAACCTTTAGGGCTCTCAATAAATTTTTCATTAGTTTGTCTATCTTTCATACGATCCACAATCTCTTCTTTGACTTAATAATTCAATATTAGGGAAAAGTTACTGAGATGTGAAATTAATATCTCATGGTTATCTCCATTGACTTCAATTCCAAAAGCTCTTGGATAATAGATCTGTCTTACTTGATTTTAATTTCCTTTTGAGAATTTTATATTGAATAGTTTTAAGTATCTTCGACCATGAGCAGATTTTTTTTTTGCTTTTACGTATTCTTTGGATTTAAATTTGCTCCTAACAAGATGAAACATAACTATCAAGCTTGTATTCAGCAATTTTTACCTTCTTCTCTTTAGGAATCTCCATAAGATTAAAAAATTTCTCAACTTTATCTATCAAAATAAATAAAATCTCATAACTATGAAAGTATGAAATATTCACCTCACCAAGGTTTAAGTTTTTCTGAGTAGATTCATATATTGATCTCCAAGACATCGGATCGTGAGCCTCTTCGACGATCAATTACTGGACTTGGTTTTTAGTTTTAAAGCTTTATACTTTCTAGTGATAGAAATAAGAAAATTTTGTTTGATCAAATCTCGAATTTGATAATCTCCTATATCATTGTTCATGGAGTTGTCACCATCAATTATAATTAATGGAGTTGAGCCTAGGAATAACGTCACTCTGATACCACTTGATATAGTGAGACAGGAAGCACGAGGAGTAGGAAGAAGATCACTATCTCTTTATTACGATAGATCATTGAATTCACAAGTAAGATAGAAAAGACACAAATCCAAAACAAGATAATGTTATTGATAGAAAAAAAAATTATTATAATTTTGGGTTGTATATATAGCCCTCTAATAAACTTAGAGTCTTACTTAATATAAATTAAAAATAATACTTAAACTCTACTAAAAATTCTACTTAATATATTTTAAATAAAGATATCTAAATTCTATTTTTTATTGAGTTAGAATCATCGTTGATTCGGATTGATAAATAAATCTTAATTTTGATCAATACAAAATCAGAATTAGTCAAAATAAAAAATAAGAAAATTATAGGAATTGATCTCAGCTTTCTAACAAATGGTTATTTTTTAAATTTGAATAAATATCTTAGAAAATATGACTATATGTACTAATTTTGATAAATTATAATTAGAGTTGGAATTAAATTTAAACTGAATTTATAATTTTATTATAAAAAAATATAATTATTCTATATCGGGTTGCTGTGGTTTATCCCCTGTTTTGGCTTTTCGTTGGTGTTGTCAGTATTTAGGGCTACATGAGGTCATGTAGGGCAGATGCAACTCGCAAATGGACGACTCTTGCTACACAACTTGATGACTGACATGATTGGCTTTGAATAATGGAGCCATGAACTGTTTTTGATTGGTTGTTTAGTGGGTTTGGTGGAGTAGGCAACGGGAATCCAGTTCGGTTGTAACACCAACAAGAACAATATAAACAAATGTTATTTGTCTCACATACTCAATGCTTCTCTGTCAAGTGGCGAAGCAGAATGGCTCTTTTTTTTTTTCTTTTTTTTCTTTTTTTTTTTTGTCTCTCTCTCTCTCTCTTTTTATACTATTTTTTTTCACAAAATAAAAGGAATTATTCGGTTCGCACGGAGCATTGGTGATATGGCGATTTCAATTGTAATCCTAACGCGATATGTAAGCTTACGTTGCATTGTAAAATCGCAGGAAACGATAAATAATTGTTTCGCATTCTTGCTTATGCTTATGGTGTGATTACTTATAAATAATTAGTGACATAACTATAGATTAAAAATATTTGGCATACTAATTCTGCGTAAGCTATATAAGCCGACTTAGATGCGGCAAAACGAACCGGGATTATTTCAATTCGGTTCTCCCAAAACCAAAACCGACTTCCAGTCAACTTCTAAATCATGGACACCCTTAAATTTAGAGTTTTTTTTTTTTTAAATTTATTTTTTGATAATCCAATGCAATATATCTCTTCCTTCCGCCGACCTACGGACATCCTCCGAAGCCGCTCGTCCCTGCCCTCCAGCTTCCACGACGCCCTTGTCTTCGACCTCTTGCTCATCTCCGGCATGGCCCTGGTCTCATCACCCTTGGCATGGTTCAAGGCACAATGGTTGAGGCCTTCCTGTTAGAGCTCGAAATATCGCTAGTCTTGAACCCTATGTTCAACGATGGTGTCACAGCGGTAGCGAGGGAGCTACCAGTGATGTTATTCTGAAAATTTTTATCAATGTTTTGCATTACCGAGATAACTGGTTTTTCAAATTGTAATCGTGTCATCTCAGGTGTTTTTAAGTTTGCAGTAATTAAATTCTTGTTTGTTTTGGAGTTATATATATATATATTGTTGTTATCAATCAAATGCGACCATTTGACTTTTTGCTAAGAAAGAATCATTTTTATCAGAAACGCAAAGCTGGATGAGCTTGCCTCGAGATGGGTCGATGCATTTCCAAGCATATTTGCACCATCCATCTAATACCTCCTGATCTCGCGGCAGTTAACATTTAGTCCCACATCGGAAGATTGATGGTCCCTGCATCCGACCCGTTACTTATAAGGCACATTGCCATACGTGAGTAGCACGTGATCCGCATTATTAAGGAGGGGCGCTCTGAAAATGTCGAGCTGTTCTTTCGTCCATGGTGTTCGGTGGGAGACCGGAGGCATTTAGGGTTATAGGGTTACGGTTAGGGTTTTGGGAGAGAGAAAATGGCGAACCGGACCGATCCGCTGGCGAAGAGCATACACGGGACGAACCCGCGGAACCTGGTGGAGAAGATCGTGCGCTCCAAGATCTAGCAAAACACCTACTGGAAGGAGCAGTGCTTCGGGCTGACAGCCGAGACGCTGGTCGACAAGGCAATGGAGCTCGACCATCTGGGCGGTACCTTCATGTGCCTCGTCATGTAGATGCTCCAGATCCAGCCCGACAAGGAGATAGTCGTCGAATTCATCAAGAGCGAGGACTACAAGTAACCATCCTCTCTCTTGTTCTTTCTCTATTTTACCTACGATTATTGATTCCAAGTTCTGGTTCTGGTATCCTGGCCTGGAATCCAGTTCGCGAAGCCGTAAATTACATGCTTTTTACTGTCAAGATGGTTGCATTTATGCTGGTTTTATCCATGATTTCTGGGCGCTAAATCCTAATCCTGATGGTGAACGAACCAAATTGACGAATTGACAATTATACTTATTTATCTCTGTTTTTTGGTGGGGTGTGTTCGAGGACCTTATTTCCATTTTCTTGTTTATGTAAACCGGGGTTTTAAAAACCGGGCGAAATGTTTCGGCCCTTTTTTAAATTATATTATCTATATTTATATATTATATGAATGTCACAGGACAGGTTTAGCTTCCTTGGTTAAGACCAAGGTTTTCGGTTTCGGGACCGGCCGAAATCGATATGTTTCGGCAGTTTCGGTTTCAGTTTCGGTCGTTTCGATTTCGGCCGAAAGAATTTTTTAAATTATTAATTGAGCGTTGACCTGAGTTTAACTATATTTTGACTGTGATTTGACTTCAAATTAAAAATACGATAAAATATTAAAAAAAATTTGAAAAAATTTGGAAAATTATAAATGAATTTATACTTAATTTTACAATAATTTAAAATATTATTTAAGCTAATTAAAATTAATTTTGATAGTTAGTCACTGATATTATCTACTTTTAATATATATTAGTATATTAAAAAAACATACAAGAAATGATATGAATATGATTAAAATTTTAAAATATCATTTCATACATGATATAAATCCACGTCTTATAACCACATGTTGTTCCGAGGTGGATCTTGAAGAAATTGATATTCTTGATCACCTTATTCATCAGTACGATGGAATTGTGATCGATAGTGTTGTTTAGCATGCGGATAACAGAAAATGGTATGGTTCTGCATTGACTGATGATATCCTGTATTGTATGAAGACATCTCGCTCATGATAATCGTTTTAGTAGCTATAGCTCGCATTATCTGTTGGACATTGATTAATATCTTGCTTGCCATGCGAATTATACTAATCAGCACACTAAACTCTAAATCGAACCGAGAGCGGGGGCAAGCATCGTCGCCGGCCGACCTGCGCTCGCCGGGGGAGCTGCGCTCGGCGGCCGAGCTGCCCTCGCCGGCGGAGCTGCTGGAGATGCCGGGCTACTGAGCTCGCCGGAGATGCCACGTGGGGATGCCGGACATGCCGGAGATGCCAGTTTCAAGCCCTGAGCTCGCCGTGGGCGCCATGGGCGAGCTACGGTCGGCCCAAGTGCGCTGAGGATGCCGCCGGCGTGCTGCACTCGCCCCGCACGTGCTGAGCTCGCCGCCGGCGCACTCAGCTCGCCTTGCGTGCGCTGCGGTCGCCCCCCGCACACGCCAAGCTTGCCCCGCGCGCGCCGAGCTCGCCATGCACGCGTCGAGCTCGCCGCCGGAGCCCTGCGCTCGCCGCCGACGGCCTGCGCTCCCTGCAACCACTCCGCGCTCCCTGCGGTCGGCCCGCGCGCCCTGCGGCTGCCCCGACCGCCCTGTGCCCGCCCCGCGCGGCCTGCCGGCCGCCCGAGCACGCCGCCCTCGCCCGCAGTCGCCCGCAGTGCGTGGCCCTCGCCCACCCTCACCGCAGTCGCCCGCAGCCGCCCTCGCCCGCAGTCTCCCGCAGCCCGCTGCCCTCGCCCGCCCTCGCCTGCAGCCGCCCTCGCCCTCGTCCGCACGCTCCCGCAGCCGCGCTGCAGCGCCGAAACTCTAAACCGAAACGTTTTTCAGGGTTTCGGCGCGGGTTTCGGTTTCGGCCGAAACCGCGAACCATGGTTAAGACCTTAACCCAGGTTTGAATCTTGCGTGCTACATTTTTTTTTTATATTTTAAGTTTTTTACCAAGAAAAATATCTAATACTTTTAAAAAAAATATATCTATATAAATTCTTTTCTCATTTTTTTTTTATTTTTTTATTTTAAATTTAAAATAAAATTTTAGTCAAAGAAAATTTAACAAAGGAAATAATGTATATATTAAGAAATTTAGACTCCGTCTTCTCATTTGTTCTATACAAATCTAATTCCTCCATTTTGTATTTTTGGATTTCTAGTTACAAGTTATCACCACATAATAGATGCGATTGGCAACCCAACATTTGGGGAAATGGAGAAGGGGGATTGTCAATCATGGAAAAAAATAGATAGAGAAAAAGCCGGCTATCGGAGTCAAACCGATGATCATTGCATTACAAATGCGATTTGACCTGAAATGATGGAAATGTATCGATTTTAATAGATGCTGAAATCATTCCCAAAATCAAAACTTAAAATCTTGATGTAAACTTTAGTTTTGTACATGAATGCACATTTTCTTCCTTTTTTTTAAGAAAAATCATGCCTACTATTTCTCCTTGATTAGCCGTAAATGATGATGCCTTTATCCTGGTTTACTGTAAATATTCTATTTTTTTATTTGAAAATATTGGCTCTAGTTCATGATAAACATTGCTTGCGTACTTGCATGTAATTTGGTCTGTATTTGTTGATGCAACCTTAGTCATTACAAATCTATGATTCTTGCACCAGTATTTTGACTCCCCCATTTTGATCGCTGTAATTTTTTGAGTTTAGAGAATTTGACTCCTTTGCAGATATGTGCGAATTCTTGGAGCTTTTTATATGCGATTAACTGGGATAGTGACTGATGTCTACAGTATCTGGAGCCACTTTACAATGACTACAGGAAGCTTAGGAGGAAGATACCGGATGGGACTGAGTTCTTGTGCTTACAGTTCTTTCTTTAATCACTTTGTCTCATTTAGTAGGTTATTTATTGTTGATTAACTGGTCTGAGAATTACCTTTCAAGAGTTTTGCTTGAGTCACATGGACAAGGTGATTGATGAGCTCTTGACAAAGGATTACTCCTGCAACATTGCTTTACCACTTGTCCATAAAAGGTGAGATATATTTTGTAATTCATTTTTACAGTTACAGAAATGTAATGCAACATATCAACTTGGTACATCTCCACATGCAATATACGGATCATCATCAGCAAGCATCAACCAATTTCATGGCTTGATTTGTTGATCCAATTACGTTAAATTGAGGTTTTTCACAATCTCAGAATCCTTCTATTTGATCCACCATTCTGCCTCTGAGAACCAGAGGATGTGATCACTCATTTAAATGTTAAAGAAAGCATGCTTAAGTTTTTGCCACAATTTCTTGTTCGAGGAAAAAACATTTTCAGTAACAAAATGCCGTCAATATAGTTCTCATTCAGGTGTGAGCATTCAGATTTCCCTTGTTCATGTTTGACATATTTATCCATGGGTGTCTCCACTGCATCAATGTCTGTATTCTCTTGTATGGCATCTGACTATTGAAGGATGTTCATTACAACTGTTGCCCTTCAACTCCAATTCAGTGCCTTCTCCCAAATGTTTGATGTAATACTGCTAGATATACAAATGTGAACAGAGGGTAAATATATTTGGTAAATTGAATCTTTTCCTTCGGATCTGTTTATGAAAACCTAGTGATACTCAAGGTGCATTCTCCTTGTATTTTGACATACACAGATGGACTTTCGGAGCTAAGAAGTGTTTTGGATGAGTTTGAAGAAGAAGAAGAAAAAGAGGATGAGCAGGCACCCATGGAGGATGATGCATATGAAAAGGTTTGGTGAAATTCATTTCTCTTCCATTTAATATGACAAACACCGGTTCTTAACTTATTGTTGTTTGTGACAGGATTATCGGGCTCAGAGTCCTTTTGAGGGATAGAGATAGAGATAGGAGACCCTATACTCGAACAATACAGGTATGTTACACAGCAAGAATTCTTCTACTATCTCATTGAGTATCAACAGTTCCATTATCTTTTTATTGTGTTTGTTCTCACATCATTTTTAGTGGGCAGTCTGAATCAAAATTTATTTGGGAATTTTGCTTTTGCATATCTTTTCCCATTGCCTTTTCCTTTGCAATACTTGATACTGGTTCAGAGCAATTTTATCAATAATTGTGGACTTTCAAGCAACTGGTTAACTGCCAATTGCATTACTAACAGTGTATTGCAGGCTCCACAATTTCTTCTAATATATTCCTTTAAGCTTTATTGATAACTATATGGAGGCATTATTCCATTACTGCTTTTTCTATTCAAGTACGTTACTGCCATGGCATTTAAATTTCAACAGCCATTGGTAGAATGAGCTGCTTCCTATAATGATTCCATGATGGCTCTGCCAGGTTTCTCTGTACTGATAGTGTGCAGCGAGAAGTATGATGAGTCACACATCTATGCTGATATTTTTTAGCAGCATGTCATGTTTTTCAATGCTGCCTGATCTGTGAGGGGTTTTCATGCGGCTCTATGGGGGGGTGGGGGTGTGTGGTTCACTTTTTTTTTCCCCTTCTTTGGTAGAGACAGAGACAGGGAAAGGGATTATGATCGGGATTATGGAAGGTGACGTGAAAGAGAACAGGACTGAGATGGAGATAGAGACTGGCACTGGCTGAGAGGTGAAAGGGATTATGGAAGGGAGAAGAATCGAGATAGGGAAAGGGAAGGTAGGGACGGAGAGGAGCGATAGAGATCGGGGCTGTCACAGGAGTTGTTCTAGGAGTAGAAGCAGGGAATGTAGGGACCATGATTGCAAGGATGGTGACAACCACAAGAAATGGTCTCGTGGCAGCACCAGCCCACATTGAAGACCAGATGAGGATTATGGCAAGGAGCCCAATAAGGGAAAAAAGAGCAATGAAGGAAGACAGAAAGGATCACCCAGAGCTAGAGATTGCTGAAGCCAATAAGCTACGTGCAAAACTTAGACTGGCACCATTGAAGCTTTGAGTGGTTTGCGGGGCGATGATGATGTATTTATTTCTGTGCACTGATGTGGTTCTGCAACATTTGTGCCTTGAATACCTTGTGCCTTGCCTTTAATGGATTTATGTCTTCTACAGAAAATGGATCTGAGAATTAATTAATGCCAGAAATTTTGGTAAAGCATGCGATTTTCACATTTCTGATAGGCTGGACGGTAGCGATCTTGGTGAGCAGCTATCAAGTTCCAGTTTTCAGAGTTTGGAATTTTTTCGTAGCATGTGATTATGCAGAATTTACCTTTGATCCACGTTTATTTTTCTATTAAGATATTTCTGTTTTAGAATCTGTTTTACCAGAGTATGTAGAACATGTCATATATTCATCATGCATGCGCCAGTACAATAGTCTGAAAATAGTCCAACGCATACTTCAGCAATCAGAGAGAGATTATTATTACAAAAAATGTATTATTATTCCAAATAGTATCATATGTATATTATTTTAAAATGCATTTGTACCCCTGCTTTTATCACATAAAAAATCTTGAAATTCTAGATACAACGCAAGGGAAACAAAAATTATGATAACTCGCAATGAATGAATACAAGTGTTACAGTTACAAACACAAGAATCACATAACAAATTGCACAATCGAGTGAAAGAGAAGGTTTTTTTACCCCAAGGTTTACAGATGAAGAGGGGGCATATTATCTTTTGAAAACAACAACAATGCTAATATTTGCATTTGTGTTGAAATATTCCTATACTGCAGAAAGACTAGCCAATTTACTGAGATCGTAAGGGTCTGCATAGTAATACAATTTGATTCTATTTGAGAGGGAAAGACCTGAAGCCAACGGAGGCTTTAACTCTAAGTCGTCCTGGTCAGCAATGTCATCAGCAAAGGCGGCCACATCTCCTAATAGCCGGAAAACAACAGGCTGGGCTTGAACTGGCCTAGGGAAGTTGAAGTAAAGGGCTGTCCCAGGCTTTGTTTCAGGTAAACGATATTCACCAACAATATAAACATTTTGTGGTTCCTGCAGTAGGATGAAAAGGCTTAGAAAAACAATCATATAAAGGTAAGAACAGAAAATCTGAACTGATCAATATTACCAGAATCTCCTGAAATAGAATATCCGCTAGCTAAGTATTAACAATAGTCGATAATTCTTCCAATGCATTCTTTCACTAGAGAGCTTTTAGTTGTATTTCAAATTGAAACATAATCAAAGTTGAGAATCAAAGCCACATTAGTATTGTCAATTATAGCTCAGAATGTATGACAGGCTCCCTAAAAGAAAAATACTACTCACAATAAATGTTGTAATTGCACATTGCTAGAGAGCAGCTAACAAGTTTACAGATTTCAAGACTACAAATGTCTAGACCTCTGACTCAATTTTTGATGCATAGATTTTGTCAAGTAGTTTGCCCATAGTCAACTAACATGAGAAGAGAAGAAAAATTGGGGGAAAGTAACCAGATGCTAAACACAGACAGAGCTGTAATCTGTCAAAATACTACCTGAAATGTGGAAACTTGAATATGCAAAACAGCTGGAATAATTTGTCTGTCTTCCAAACATGTTAATGAGGTGTCCCAGATACTGATATCTAAAGAAGGTGAGTGGGTAATCCGCGGTTTTATTACAGTGAGTGCATCTAAACGGAACCCTGCTAACCAAGGCACAGTGGGTGATAGATCTTGTTCTAGTACAAGGTCATTGCCCACCAGCCTTTCAGCGACAGGAACCTAAGCAAGAAACAATACAAATTATGTAAATTTGGCTAAAATTGAAGAAAAAAAATTAAAATGTTCTTTGTAAAAATGAGAGTACCCTGAAGCGATTTAATTGAGGAGATCTATCCAACATGTTTCTGACTTGTAATTTTTCAGGGGTCTGCATTGATGCATAAGAGTCGATCTCTTTTCTCATTGCTTTTCCAAATATAATAAGCCGTTTTGCATGGATACGAGGATAATTTCCAGCATTCCCACTAACGGAGGCATGCTTTGACAGTGGAAAGGAACTCTCCTCCAAGGATAAAAGATTGTACTCATCTTCTATGTTCATTGATCTAGAGCCAAACTTTGGGATGGTCAATGTCACCCATATAATCCGGCACCTCACAGAATTATGGAATACAAACTTCACATGCCTAGGTATTTTTTTTTCACTGCCAGATTTTTCTGGACCATATAATTGTGGGGATGATGATATCAAAGATTGGACATCCCATTTTCCCATGCAGGAACGCTCCTCCCTATTTATCTTATTGCTTGCCCAAATTTGTACCTGTACCATGAAACTTGCAAATTGTGCTTGAGTAGGAATAAATTAACCAACTGAAAAATTATGAACCTCACAGTCACGGAGATCAGGAGACTCAGAAGATTAAATACTGTAGGAAAAATGAACTAAACAATATGCTAATGCCTCATGATGTAGGTATCTGGAAAAAGCTCAAGATACCAGAATGATGTAGTATTGCAACAGCAATTACAAAGAATACCAAACAGTGTTTTCTGACTAGTTCATAGATGAAAACCCTTGAAACTTGAATCCATAACTTCATCGGGCAGGGAATCATTTGAGGATCAAAAAACTGAAAGTTGGATGACCTGTAATGATTTGACTAGATAATTAACAAGAAAAGCCTGAACACGGCGCTCCATTTCTCTGTGGCCTATGTAATAGATAAATTAATATCACGTAACACATCAATTTTGGAGGATACTCACAATACCTTGACAGTTTGTAGCTTAGGTAAACATGAACAAAGAAGATCTAAATGTTTTGAGTTTGTGCCTTCCACTATCCTCGAGTAACCTAACCTAAAGTCAAGAGTAAATATAACCTAGCCAATAAACTCCAATGAGAACATCTTTCTCCGCATTCAGTTATCCTGATTCCTTAGTGAACCTGCTTACATAAATTTTGACAGTGGATGATTTATGAAGTCCCAATCCTTAGACTACTACTTCTGATTGCATGTATTGCATATTGTATTAGTAAAAAAACTGTCCTGAACTTACCAAATGGAACCATTTGACACTAAGAACCTATCAAAAAACAGGAAACAAATACGAACTCATCACTATTGTTTTACGTTTCAATATGAACTGTTGTGTGCAACCACACACCAATAACGAGTACATTAAAATGGATTGGTTGTAACCAAGGTTTTAAGTTTTGATCCAAATGGTTAAGTTTCGGCCTACCCTGCAACAATTCGGCCAAAGTTTCAGTTTCGGACTTAAAAAAGATGTAGTATTTAATTTTATATATTACTTTTTTATCAAGTTAGCATCTTGGCCTAGTGGTCAAGAACCTTATCCCGAGTCTTGGAGACCCAGGTCTGAACCACCTCTCCATTGTTTTTTTTATTTTTTAAGTAATTTTTTATCAAAAAAATTACATATTTAATAATTTAAAAATATGTATATATAATTTTTTTCACATTTTTTAAAATTTTTAAATATTTTAAAATTTAAAGTGAAAGTTTAGTCAAAAAAAAAAAAAAATGACGGAAACCAAAGCGAATTGGTTTCAGCCAAAACCGCCGAAACAACTGAAACATATGAGTTTTGATGGATGCCAAAACCGATTCTGAAAACAAAACTTAAAACCTAGGTTGTAACTAATCTACCATTATAAAGTCAATTGAATAGAAAAAGGCTTCATAATGACAATGCTAAATACTGATGTGCAATTACATTCATAAATGCAAATAACAGAACCAAACATTAGCTAATCACCTTTCTAATATACAGATTTATATTAACTGCTCAAATGCCACAAAAAGGTATAGCAAGGAATGGAAATGTAACAGATAATTACCGTGGGGCAATCTGAAGTTGAATAGCCACACGTACTAACAAGTAAAGCAACTCCAGAAACATCAGAAAGACTCCCAAGGACAACTGAAAATTCCACAACTGAAACTCCTGCAGGAGCACTCCAAAAAGAATGTTGAGCACCAATGCCAAGCGGTGCAATTAAAGAAAATAACGGTGCGCAATCTACAGCTGTTTCCACCTGCAACATACAATATCCAAAAATTTGTGTAGAACATGAAGAAGCCAATAATACTAAACTCAGCATGTGAGTATATCCCACTCAACATAAAGTTTAACTGGTAAGTGCTTGATTCATAGCATTCAATAGTAACAGGGTGAGAGATTTTTAGTGTTGACTGATGTTAAGGATGGTAGCTTAAAAATATATACATGGAACCAACATTTTGAGTTTATTGGCAAGTCAGCATCAATTCACAAAATAATGTTCGCTGTGGGTGTCCACCTACAAAAACACATGCATTTTCCTAAATGCAGGAATCTCTAGTGCAACTCCTCACACACACAAACACACACACACACACACACAGACTCAACAAGCACTCAGCAAAGACTTGGCTTCCAAGCAGTAAGCAAAGGTATTTAGTTATGGTAATAACTGTGTTTTTGGCAAAGCAAACTGTTTCTCTTGGAGTTGGGAGAGCATAGTTAAATCATCTAACCTTACTTATACATGAAATTACCCATCGAGTTCAATTTTACTACAAAACCCATGGATTAATTCAATAACTAGAATCCCATAATTATCTTCCTCAAGTCATGTGAAATAAAGGAGCAAGTTTTCACCATCACCAAGAATAGGAATTGTAAATCAGGAAGTCTAAATCATTTTGAATGCACTATCGGGCATTCTCTTTCCTAAGTTATTTTTCTTCATTTTCCTGATATCAATGTGCAATATATCAACATACACAGGCAAATAGATGATCTCCCAGCATATTGAGTAAGCAAAACACATTGTCTCACAAAAAGAAGATATTCACGTTATTCATCAATAAAAGGATCAGATTTTAAAGTAATACCGGGTGCAATATGCTTGCATTTGGAAATTCAGCAAGGGATTCTTCTCCATTTAGTAGCTTTTCCAATAATTTCTTGCCAAAATCTATAACTTCACAAGAGTCATTTAATCTTTTTAAATCAGGTCCAACGACTTGATTCAGGGCTTTGTATGCTGCATTATCTGCACGATCTCTTCTCCGCAAACTACTCAAAACCCTGATATAGTCTATATATAATGCATAGAGGATAACTTCACCACAGCATAAATTACATATGAGTTCATCCAGAGGAGCTGAATTTCTAGAGAGAGACACCTCGCTCTGCCCGCCATGGTTAGAACCACTCTGACTTGAAAAACCACCGTAATTTCTTAAATCTTTAAAATTATTGTTCATAAGCAAACTAGCTCCCTTCCCAGCACAACAAACCTTGCAAGCCTTTCGTCCACATTGGGAGCAAACCAGAAGCAATGGAAAGCCTCCATCGGAGTGTTTGTTGGAAGAGGACGTTGCTGGGGGGTGGATTTCAGCACGAACTTCACACATGTTTCCAGAGCATGTTCCTCCGAGTTCGGTAACATTCCAAAAATCTATGGTGTTGTTTTCTCCACTTTCCAGGCCCATGGAAGCATTAATATGGTCTTCATATGCCATCTGACCCAAAAAGGCTAGTCTTTTTGCATAGTTGAATACTCTTACCATGTAAGAATCATCAAGCAAGCGGTTTGGATCCAAAGTTGCAGGATCAGTACTGACTAACAACAGAGCTCTATCCCTTTCAGCAGCAGAGAGATTGAGCCGCAGACGTTCAATTTCTAGCTTCACAGCTTCCAGAAAGCCTAACTCTTTACCCTAAGAATAGTTGCAAACATGAGGTCTTATTGGTAGTTGAAGTCCAAACGAACGCAAATAAAAGTAATATATCATCATCTTCACTAATAATTTTTCTGGAGAAAAATGATAGGAACTATAGAAAATAATATTGTGTGCATCAGGTATATCACAATTGAGCATCAATATATGAATTTAGTTTGATATTTTGAGCTGATTGGCATATAAGCAGCATGGAAAAGCATACTATATCAGAAAAGAAGCACAAAAACACAAAATGGATGATGCAAAAGTTAGATGGGCAAAAGATAAAGGAAAGAACAAAGCAGGCTATGATAGCAACAAAAGAACATGGACAAATTTTTGAGATAAAGAAAATTGAAAACAAACAAAAGCTGAATAAGATACCAAATACATCAGCAATTGAGATATAAATCAACTCCAGCAATAGAACAATAGAAATGAAAAGACAAGCATCCCACAATCCAATGGACATGCTAATGTAGTACTGACATACCTTCTGAGAACCAAGAAGGGACTTGACTAATGTAACATAACGCAGCGTACCATCGTTATGCCCTGCACATGTTTCACCTTGGGATTGAGCATGCAAATTGGAAGCAGCTACAGACACTGTATCAGCATTACAGCTGTCCAAGAAATCTAGGACCCCACCACTTTCTACACTTGTGAATGGAAACATTTCTCCTGTATTTGGTATTTCTGCCTGAGATAAAGGTTGTGAGACATCAACATCTCCAGTGAGAAGATCAAATCCATGGCTGGATACTCTTGTTTGAACTAATTGTGAGCCACCTTCAGTTGATGAAGATGCAGCATGGATATGGCCATCATATAAATCAGAAAGAAAAGGATTGTTATAGTGTTTTAAATCTGAATTTGAGACAGAAGTGTCTGAGCATTTTGACCTCTCATGGATAAAGTTGATAAATTTCACACCAGAGCCTTAGTTGTCAAACATGCTTCTCCAAGGAAGAGAAACTCCAAGTACGTCGACCTGCAAGAGACTCATGGTGCAAAACAAGATAAAACATCAACACTGAGAATATAAAAATTAGACATTCAGTTGTACAATTCTAACGTTCAAACACAAGAAAACAAATAGATTTGAGATTTTATCTTAATAGTCAACTTTGGATGTCACTCCTAATTTTTGACACTTCAATTTTCTATGTTTACTGGTACTTCCTCAGAATTTAATCGCATTCTTCACATTCACCAGTCATAAAATAGACAACATAAACATGTAATTTTTCACGATGGAAATATTAGCACAATGACATTACGAAAAGCAAAAATGACCAACTGGACTATCTATTACATATGAGCAGAAAACCAATGCATTTTTCAGGCAATTAGAATACAAGAATCCATATCTTACCTCACCAAGAGTAACCGGTATTTTTCCAGGAACAGCTGGATAAAATGTAAGAGCAACCACACAAGTAAGAAAATCCAATTCTCCCTCCAGTTCTTCAAAGTCATACAAGAAAGTGAAGTAGGAATTTTCCTGAGCATGAAAGCGTGCATTGGTACCAGTGATAGCTACATCTTCTGGATCAATTTTTCCTGTTAAGGGAATCAGAAGTTTTGTCCCATTTGCCCACTGAGGTATGCAAGCACCCTGAAGCAGGAAGGTGCAGAACAAGATTGATTTAAGTTTGCATCTGGGGCAAAAATAGACTAAAGCTGCTCTACAAACGTGAAATGTTTGTTAAAGGAATAATTTATTCAACCAAGACAAATGATACACAAAACTGTTATGCTCCATGTATCTGAGGGCAGGGAACAAGTGGCAGTTAACTACTCAATGAACTTTAACTAAGTGGAAGAAAGTGATACAGCACACAAAGAACAAACTCAAGCTATATTGTCCCTATATACTGGAGCTATCCACATATAATCATCATGAATTCATTCCACTTTGTTTGCTTTTTTCCTTCCTGTGAGTCATCATCTCAATTTAAAATGTACATTTGTCTGCTGGTAGATGTTTTTGGATACTTGAAGTTCCCACAAACTAGTGCCAGATGTCATGCAGTTTCTCTATATACCCTGGAAGTTACCTCCATCAAAACGGCTGCGCTAATTTTTCATGGTGCAAGAGTTAGCTTTCATGCATGCATGCAAAAAAAAAAAAAAAAAACAAAAAAAAACAAAAAAAAAAAACAAAACAAAAGGCAAAAAGAAGGGTCCATGCTGCAGTATGTGAAAATGTTCTTATTATCATACTGAAATTGGACATCTCTTGATAGGGTAATGGGGTTATCTACAAGGAACGATTAGACTAGTGAAAGCTACAGGACTTATGATATAATCCATGAAGCTCAGATTTATCCTTTGCCTTCATCTTATATGAGAAAATTCAGGGCTCAAAGTCATCAGAAATAAATGGAGATTATAAGCACACAGAAAGATTATGAGAATATAATCTTGGACTGGCCACTGAGTAGAAAATTTTGCAGGTAAAGGACAGGCAAGTAAGGGCACTTGTTATCAGGAAAGTAAAAAAATCATAAACGGGAAGAAGGAGCTTAACAAACTTCATGGAACAGATTATTGGAGCATATGCCCAGTAACGACACTCTGATAGTGTTTTTAACTTATCATCTAGAATTAATTCTTGACATCTCCCGATTCATCTCAAACTTATTCCTAGTTATTTGCTTAATTAACAATTACTCACAAATAGATTACCAACAAATACAAATAGAACAAGGATCTCAAAAAGAATTAAGCACTGACAAAGCCAATACTATAGGTTTAAATTAGGAATATAAGCAAAAGTTACTATGAACATTTTCTGGTTATGTTGGTAAAATGGTGCCCTTGGATAGGAATTTTATAAGGCAATATCGGCAACCCTTTGCAGGATCACTAATGAAACACAGTAGTATAAAAAAATGCTAAACTTTAAAAGGCTAGACAACATGGCAAATACAAACCTCAAGAACAAGCTTAAGACCTTCCAAGTTGCATCCAGTCCTAACATCTAGAGTAGATGGATATGACGAATCATCTGCACCATGTGAGACTGTAAGAAGAATTTGACAAACATGGCAAGGCTCTTGTAGATATATAAAAAGTTCAATAACATCTGCAGCTGGTGGGCATACCTGTAGAAGTAAAAAAATATTTAATTAAAAAACACATATTGCACAAGCAAAGAAAATTCATGTTTGGAAACCCCACTGCCTATAACGGAGTTATCCATTTGTCTGGTACACTAAACAATATACCCATATAAGGTCCTTTTTAAGACTGAGAAGGCTTGCACCACCATTAGCAGTTGGAAACATATTTACAACAGGTTTCAGCATGCATCCAGATGGCCGTGATAATACCTGAATCAAAAACGAAAAAATAAAGTTATATAATTTGCAAAAGCTAAGAGGGAAATAAATAATTAGTTATAAATTGGATGGAAAGTGAGATTTATTATACCGACTTTCAATGGATGAATTGGGACGGAAGGAAGATGTTTGAAGAGCCTGATTCCCAGAAACATTTCTAACTGCTTCTGGCGAGAACTGTGAACAACAACATTTTGGTATCTTCGTTGCAGGGTGATCTTCACATTCTGCGCCACAGAAAATTGCTTATACTTCCCAGCATCATCGCCAAAGATATTTAAGATATGACTATGCATGGCTTTGGAACCAGTGTATAGCGTTGCATGAATGTCACCAGCTAACAGGAAAAGATCAGCCAGCTGATTTACTGGGGCTAAATTTGTACTGCTTTTAAAGTGATCAAAGGTCATGTCAAATCTTTTCCAGGGCTTATCCTGACAAGGATGCTCCAATGTGGTGGTTCGGGTGTTATGATCAATATAATACGTCTTCCCTGTTACAGTGTCAGAGCGCTCCTCCCACCCAGGTGGCAACGGAGCAGTATAACCACCATACTTACCTGCATCTGCATATCTGTTCGTGGAAGGAAAACTAAATGTTGAATCTCTGTCAAGAGAGATGCCCAAACGCTCACACTGTTCCACAAAAACCTGAAGAGAACCAAAGTAACTAGCAGCATTTGTTCTGTCCAAAGAATCTGCACAATTGAAACGAATTACCCCATTTTGAAGTAATCTCATACAGAATCCACCTGCAATATTATCATTGTAGACAACAACTCCCTTGCATTCCTCAAGCTGTTGTGGAGAGGGTGTATAGCTCCCCTCAGAGAAGCCAATGGTTATGGTGGGTGCCTTCAAAAGCTTCCATAGCCCCTCAATCGTCTGTTGCTCACCTCTTGATTTGACACTAGCATGCCAGTCATAGTTTATCAATTGGATAAATGAATGAGGTAGTTTTCCAGTTAATTTAATATACTTTATACATTCCTTAAAATGTTCAACCAAAATTGCTTCTGATTTCCCTTCACCATTTCTAATAAGTTAACACAGACAATAGGGACCAAAGGAGTTTTCTTTTGATTGACTAGAGTAAAATCTGAGTTTCTAGCAGCATATCTCTTGCTTAGTCTCTGAAAGTACTGCACACTACCTCTATATGGGTCATTAGCTGAGACATAAATTTCAGCTTCTGCAGCAGTGAATTTTAGCTCTGCGCCCCACCAGATTGGAATGGTGCCACGTCGCCAGACATATGTACTAAAAGGAATATTTTGTCCTAATCTCTTAGAAACCCATATGACTTGCTCACACTCCACTTCATTTCCTATCAGAGTAGATCGATGCCAATGAGAATCCATGAATCACACTGTCAATATGCATAGAACAGTATTACATAGATTTTTATGACAATGAAATGACTAGTGATGGTTCCATAATATTACTGGGAAAAATACAGCATCCAAAATGCACAGAGCTCAGACGAAGTAGCCGATAAAAAGCATTATGATCACCACACCACCAAAAAGACAGAACCATGAGAATAATAGCTCAGATTAAAAAGTAAATATATAAAATTCATTACGAGCTTACGTCAAAGTATTAGTTCTGAACACTCAAGTTGTTGAAGGCAGGATCAAACATGAAGAAGAGAAGACAATAAATTGTTTATCAATTCACCAGGTTCCCAACCACACACCAATACACCTCCACCCCCTAAAGCACCTGCCAGTCCTATGAAATTAATGAATGAAAACTACAAAACATGAGTACCATAGCTATAGAATGCAGCAGAAGCTACAAGATGCATTTTGATCATCCCATGGTTGCAGTACTATTTTTGCTTTCCCCTGTGAATTTGGCAAAACAAAAAATACAAACGATGTCTAAAGAGTGTTTCAACAGTTGCAAACCATAACCAACAAAATTTCAGATATTTGTGCTGCGAAAAGGAATGAACAGTTTCATCACAAAAAAAAAGAGTCTGAAATAGTGAGCATCTTAAGGCAGTACTCAAGAAATCAAACACACTAAAAGTTGATTAAAAACTTAAAAATCATAAGCAATACAATAAAAATCTGATGTACTGAACAAGGTGATAAGTCAAGCCAAAACAGTCTACAAATGAAGGACTATAACATCTTTTCCAAATTTCTACCCAAGATATATCCTTAGTTCATCCATAAGACATGATAGAACCCATTGACAACTTTGGAAATAAGCCTGAAGATTGATGCCTAAATTTTAAAAAATAAAATAGATTGGGGACTTAATACCAAATAATTTATGACTCACAAAAATCACCTGTGCTAGAACAAGTATTCAACCCTCTAGCCAGATAACGAGTACCGGGATGTAATCTGCTACGGCGTGCAAATAGAGCGACAACCACAGCTTCCTGACCAGAACCTCCAAAACTTCTGCATTCTGCAAACCCCTGAAAAAACAAACCACATAAAAAGAAATGTTAATGAAGAAAGGGAAACATTGGCTATCATATATTGACTTTATTGAAGCAATTTGTCAGGTACCTAAATGCTTTGCAACTGATTTTTCAAAATCTGGACTTCATCTGAATTTTACTTTTCTTTTCCACTGTGCACATCTGTTTTAAGCTTTAAAATGATCAAACTAAAAAAAAAAAAGACCCAATCCAATATCACCTATGCTTATTGGATCTGGACAACAAGCACAAGATGTCTTTTATTGGGTTTCATTTTACATGAAGGGCTTGGATAAACCTGTAAGGTTAATAAAAAGTAAAAAAGAAAAACCATGATTCGTAATATCATGTCTAGCCTCTAATGCTCCCTTCCGACCTTGGAGAGGGAAAAACATCTTATTGCCACTATTTTGCATTATTTTCATCTCTAAAAGTTGAAAGAAACTTATCTACTCTTTTTTTGCAAATCGCAGCATTTGGTAAGACTTTGAGACATGTAAAATTTTGGGGAAACCAATTTGAACCAGCTGGGATAGTTCATATTATCATTTTTCTGTTAGTAGTACCTTCAGTAGTGTAAAATAGCATAGTAAAATTATCTAACTTACTATTCTTGTTTTATATCAAATTAAAAAGATAAAAAACAAGTTGTACTATCGCAAAACAGATAAAAGGCACAAAAAGATTGAATCTGCCCGAAGGAATGCAAAATCATTGTTAATTAGCTCCTCATAGAACTATAAACAGATTAGGCAAGCATATCAAGGCTGGTCTAGGCATAGAAAGAGACTGATTGTTTTATTGTCCTAAGGCCAGGCTGGGGGCATTGAACAAGAACATCCCACTTGTTTTGCAGAAAGCCCAGGCCCAGTCATGGCCCACCATTACAAAACATAAGCCCATAATCCAGAGCTGATTTTCCATGCCAGCTTTCATCTTAACAACCAAAACTCCACACAACCACCAGCATGAAGCCTATGAGCAATGTTCTATAAAGATGCTAATGTTAAATAATGTGGCTTAATTCATGATCACAACCTGAACTCAAACATTTAACTCTGCTTTTGGCTTTATTACCTGATCTTGGCTTCATGGTCTTTCTGGGGAAATTCAGATGTAGAATTGACCATAAAAGCAGGGGCAAGTCTCCCGCAGTAAGTAGGTCTATTTATCAAGTCAGACTTTCAAAGCAGAAAATCACATAAGGTTCAGTCCTTAGGACCTTTAGATCAAGTGGAGATAAATCTAGAAAGCCTAAACTCTGCTTAGCAACCATCAGCAAGAAGTCTTATGTTTTATAAAGATGTTAAAGTTTGATTTAATTCATGATCACAGCCTGAATTCAAACATCTAATTTTTCATAGATACGTGGGCAGCTTCCAGTTCAAGATTTTGAATGGAAAAATAGTCATAATAATAAACAGTGATGACCCCAGAGAGCTCACAATGAATGAACACACCTGTAGAAGAATGACACAATGCTCTGGCAAACCAATGTCTAAAAAGGGCTTTGAAAACCAGCCATTCCAAACAAATTCATCATCTGGATTCTGGTGAGACATCCGGCTAGGAAATGGTCTTGTAATATCCCTGGTATCACAGAAGTAGTGCTTACCATCAATATCAAGCTCCGCTAAATCCAAGATGTTCTTTACTTCCCCTTTCCCTTGAGGTTGAGGATTTTGAAGCTGAACCTTGATCCACTGGCTTTCAGTCACAGTATAGATACAACCACCACCGGGTAAATTAGGAATTGTCGCAGTCAGCCTAGTAGCAACTAGAAGTAGCCCGATGCTTCCAAGTGCAGCATAACCAAGTATTGCCCTTGCATAGATGGTGCTTTTACACAGCCACCTAGATCCATCTGTGACGTAGTTCAAAGCCTCCTCCTCAGAATAAAAAAGATCATGTCCAAGTTTCCCAGTATAACAGAGAGATCCAGTGGTAGGATCAATATAAATCACTTGGGTGTCATTCCTGGTTGATAAGCTAACGATAATATATGTTTCACTACTTTCTAGTACAACAACAAGGACAGAAGTATCCCTTCCAACTGATACCATTGCTAGTCAACAACTTTGTATCCAAGGTTTTCCCCTTGTCAGATAATTGGATGGTTCAATGCTTCAGGATACTTCAAGAACACTTCAGTGACTCTTAAAGTATCATATCACATGTGTGTAAGCCTTATTTTTATCACTGATGATGGCTCCTGCAAAAGACACTACATCGGTAAGATATCCCATGTTTTTTCATCTTGAATATGTAATTAGGAGTTATATAAATATAAAGCAATTTTAGTATAAATGCATCAGATTGAAAAACAGCTGGTGTGTCAGCATGTCTAACGTTCTTTAGATTGCAAGGTCTGACGACTTATTTGGACACTAAATATTGGCTTTTATGCCTGGGTAAAAGCTGTCAAATCAACATCTAGATTACATATATAACAACGAGGAAATGCAGTAAAACAGTAAGACTTCTGTGATCCCACAGAGTCTAATACCCAAATCCAAAATGTAACAGAATTCAAATTCAACCTGTGATCCCACAGTGTCTAATACCAAATCTAAGACGTAACAGAATTCAAATTGAAGCTAACATGACCAAAGTGAAGCGCAGTAAGTTTCAATTGCAATCAGCTAATTCTTTGATCATCAATAAAACAAATATTGCACCTGTGACGAAGGACATAGCATCAAAGATCCCAAATCCTCCATTGTTTGAAAAAGGTCAAAAGATCTAGGGTTCTTGAATTCTTGAAATCATATCACAAACTGACAGACTTCGTGATCCAAAGGTTCCCAAAACTGGAATTGAAATTTCTTGAGTCCTAGAGTTTTCGCAAGAATTGAGACGAGGAATTCATGGATCTGAGAGAAGTGCTTACTACTAAGGTCTCTGAATGGGGGATTCAAAGAGAAAAGATCGAATAACAAAGAAGAGAGATCAGACCTTGTGGGGAATCGAGGGGAGATGGAAGACGAAGGATGCGGTGGCTCCGGCGCGGCGGAGAGGGTCCGGCGGGCGCGGGCGACTGCCGGGAAGAAGAGAACGAGAGGAAAGCTGAGAGGAGCGAGCTCCCATCCATCATGGAGATTTCGGTTCCGAGCCTCCTCTAACGGGTCACGGAAGGATCCGAATTCTGAAAACCCGAAAGAAACCCTCGGCTTCTCGGATTCGGACTTTGGGTCATGTCAGGGGCTAATCCGTAATTACGAAAACCTCAGCCATTTGTTCATAACATTGAAATATTTCAGGGACATGTATATAATTATCTCGATAAAGTAAAATAAATTTGAGGATTTAAATATTTTATTTTATTTTCAAAAATTAATTATAACGTCATTACGTCATAGTCCGGTAGGTTTTTAAGTCTCATTGGCGTCTCTACCCGGCATGTTTTTCAACCTTTTACTAGGCCGTTGTTTTTTATTTTGTTTTTTGACTTTCTAGCGAACAATCAACGGTGTACAAAAGCTGTTCACTTATTATTATTAAAAAAAACTATTTATATTATAATATAAGTTCATAAAAAAATATTTTCTGATTAACTGCTAAAAATATTAAAAAAATATACATTCTAAATAATTATTTTAATATTTTAAATAAGAGTTTTTAATTAATAATTACATGTCATATTACAAATTTATGAAAAATTATCTACTTTATTATTATAAATAAAAAAATCACTAATTTATGTTATAAATTTGTAAAAAATTAACTTGATTAAAATTATCGAATAATATTTTAATTTAATTCGATTTTATCAATTAAATTACTATAAAAAATAAATTATCCTTATTTTATTTTGATTTGGGCAATTGTTTTTGACAAAAAAGAATTTTAAATGTTTAATTTTATAATATTAAACATTCGATCCTTCTGAGATAAAATAAATAATTTTTTATATTAATTTAATAATTATTCTAACTAAAATTAAATGAGAATAATCTTATTTTTATATGAATTTAATCGATAAAATTAAATTAAAATATAATATTTTTTTGAATATTTAAATTAAAGTATTTTTAAAAATTTATAGTATAATTTAAGTAATTTTGTATTAATAATAAAAAAGGGTAATTTCTCCTGAGATAAATGAATGGTTTATTACTAAAACTCTTTAAGTAATGAGAAAACTATTTTCAGTGTCCGAAAATGTCATCCTGATCTCCACGTGGCCTTCTCCGACTTCGGTTTTTTAATTCAATTAATTATAAAATATTGGATAAAAATTATTCTCCAAATAATTTTAATGGTGGACTAGGAGTGGATATTTAACTCGAAATAATAGGAGAGGTGGTTTATGTAAATTTACATTAATTCACGTGTTTTTCTTAAAATCTCTTTTTGCAAAAACTAATCCCTGATATTTTTAGCACATCAAAACGTGATTAGCAGAGATTGGAGTTCATAACCTATCATTAGTTTCAAACGGAGAAGTTTCTTCGGTAAGACAAAGAAAAGAAGCATTCTCCCAAGTCTTTCTGAGATGAAAGAGATATTCTTCAACGTCAAAGACGGGATAATGGAATTTGGAAAATAAAAGGGAACTCGCAAAAGATCAAGAAAAAGTGAGGAAACCGCTGTCAAAATAATCTTTCTGATCCTGATGTGTAGAAAGATATTGTGTAATACGGTCGTTGGTCCATCACGGCGGGCACCTGCCGAGACTAAACGTGTCAGTTTTTTTGCCATTCACATTAATCAATTACACCCCACTCATGAAGACTCGATTCCATCTCTTCCTCTATAAATACACGCCGTTTTACATCGTCTCCGCATCCACAACTCGCGCCGTTTCGCACATATCAATCCACTGCTAGCTTTCTTGTCTACAGGCTCCTAACAATGGCGCTCAAGTTCACCGAGGAGATCGTCTCGAAGAACGCACCCGCAAGGCTCTTCCAGGCCGGCTGTCTCCACATCCATGAGATCGTCCCGCTCGTCCTCCCCCAGATCTTCTCCGGGGCCTCTATCGTCGAGGGAGACGGTGGCGTTGGCACTATCAAGATCTTCAACTTCACCGAAGGTAAGCATTCGTAATCATACCATCATTAAAACATCGGCAGATGGATAAACTCTTGTCTTTGAATATTGTTTGCAGCGGTTCCATTCAAGTACATCAAGGAGCAGGTGGTGGAGCTGGACAAGGAGAAGTACGAGTGCGTCTACAGCGTCCCAGAGGGAGGCCCGGTGGGCACCGTGTTCAGGTCTATTGTCTATCGGTTGAAGCTGGTGGCAGCGGCGGACGGAGGGTGCGTGTTCACGCTCACCGGAGAGTACACCGTCGTCCCCGCCGTGGACGCCGAGGTGTATATCAAGGGGGACATGGAGCAGAACGTGGGTGTCTTCAAGGCTGTGGATGCCTATCTAACCGCCAACCCTAATGCATATGCTTGAGCTCTGGAGTTGCGCGTCTTGTCTGGAAGATTATGTTGTTTGATTTGGATTTTGGATTCAGTGTTTGTCTCACAAACAAAATAAAGTGCAGTGATGCATTTATCAGGCAAATATTGTAGAAGAAGAACATAATAAATCATTACATTCAAATATTTTCAATATTTCTCATTTTTCTCTTTTTTTGGTCATATGCAACCAGGCGCATTTTATAAAATCAATATTTACATGTATATATATGTTTACCAATTTTGTTTTAGTCGATTCAGACGAGGGAAAACTATGTGTGTAAAAAAAAATTGAAGGTTTTTCTTTTTTGTTTTCAGAGGAAGCTATTCAAAGCTGTTATTCATGCAGTACAAGTAAAGTAGTTTTTTTGTTGGACCGAAGCATTACTAGTCAACCTGCTAAAAGACTAATTGGGCAAAAAATAAAGTTTTAATTATTCAATTGAAATTCAAGTTTGCTAATAATCAGGGGGGTAGCCTGTGAAAAATAATATTCTCGAGGGGCTAATTAGAGAGTTTTGTATTTCATAATATCAGGGGCCTCTGTGAAACAAATCCTTAAAACAATTTACAGTGCAACTCCTACAGCACCTCGTGTCACAACCTCGCGCACCCATCTCTTTTAAACCGATTAACCGTAAAATCGATCTAGGCAGCACAACCCCAAAAACAGACCCGTTAAGAAAACACTCGAAATTCTTGTGGGAGTCACACTTCTATTTACATCAAGTCGGGTTTCTGGTCCATTTTCTTGTCTGGTTGAATTTTACCTGTTTAGGGTTCCATCTTCCCCGGCACGCCCCTTCGAGGTTGCTCCCTTTCCATTCACCTATTAGTAAACCTCCTCGTCCTCTTGTTTTCCTCCTGTTTTTTCTCTTCTCCGACTCGCCTTGGGTTTGCGTTTCTACGATTTTAGAGTTCCGACGAGCCGGGGAAGATGTCGCTGAGGCCGAGCGAGAGGACGGACCTCCGCCGCAACAAGTACAAGGTTGCTGTCGACGCCGAGGAGGGCCGGCGGCGGAGGGAGGACAACATGGTGGAGATCCGGAAGAATCGGAGGGAGGAGAGCCTTCAGAAGAAGCGCCGCGAGGGGATGCAGGCCCAGGCTCTCGCCGCATCTGCCCACGCTGCTGCCATCGAGAAGAAGGTGATGGCCTGGCGGCCAGCGTCCACGATTGGGATCCGTTAGGCTTCCGATCGGATGTGTGGATCTGGTTTTGGGGGTTTTTGGGCGAGTGGATCTGTACTTCTGGTTAGGGTTTTGATTGCTTTCTGGGGTTTTTATTGTTTCCAGTTGGAGAGCCTTCCGGCGATGGTGGCAGGGGTTTGCTCGGACGATAGCAGCTTGCAGCTCGAGGCGACTACGCAGTTCCGGAAGCTCCTATCTATTGGTATTGGACCAAGGACTCCGATCCCTTATTTCTTTGGCTAGTTATTTTTCTCACAATTATTTTGATTCAAGGGTATAATGCGATTTCTTGTTTACTATATTTCTGACATGATTTGCATTACTACTTCATGTGACGGGAAATGGAAGCGAGTACCTTTATCTATTGAGCAACTACCTGTGATCATAATTTACTTGAGACTTTATGCCTGCACATTGGTTACTTAGACAGAAACTCTTCACCTACTCTTGTCTGAGTACGGGAATTATGTAGTTGGACTAGATAAACACTATGGTGTAGTGGTCTGATAAGTGGTAGCTTATGTTTGTTGCCAGAAACCCTTGTCAATCAGGATGACTATGGTTTTCTTGGTTATTATCTATGGATTATATGAAGAGTTTTTCCTTAAAAACTGTAATATTTCTCTTTCCTGATTGCCAGCACATGCAATGACTATCAAATGAACCGCCTTTTCACTACTCATGTTGCAATCTCATTTACATTAGGTGCTTACATAGAACATTGAGTACCAAGTAAAGAACTTCATCTAATTGTCTCATGACTACATCTGTATATTGTAATTGTTTATATACCAAAGAATTGGACTAGATGGGATAAGCTGTGGATGGTCAGAGTATAGGATAGAAAGTCAAAAAATTTGATTGTGATCATTTATTTTGTTTTAAGAATTTAGTGCCTTTAAACAACTGAAATAACCAGAAATCAGTGTTATCCTGTATGGACATACTAATAAAAGTTAATTTCATTTGGAACAGCGAGCATGATTTTTACAATTTTGATTCATTTGGAAATAACCATTTTATGGCATTCTGTGACATAAAAATTTGTTTGAGACCACAAGGAATAGTGGCAAAGTGACAATTGGTGTTCTATGTTTTCAGAGCGAAGCCCACCAATTGAGGAGGTTATACAATCTGGTGTTGTCCCAAGATTTGTGCAGTTTCTTATGAGGGAGGACTTCCCCCAACTTCAGGTCATTACTTTTGCTTCTTTTACATTATCCTTCAACCAAAAAAAGTTCATATTCCTTTTTTTTATTATTGTACTAAATTTATATTGGCTTGGCAGTTTGAAGCAGCTTGGGCCCTGACCAACATTGCGTCAGGGACCTCAGATAACACAAAGGTTGTAATTGATCATGGTGCTGTGCCAATTTTCGTGAAACTTCTTGGCTCCCCAAGTGATGATGTCCGGGAGCAGGTATCGCCATTATTGTTTTCTGTTTCATGGGCATCGCATATTCACTTGTTATTGCTTTCTGTTTTATGTCAACTTATCTGTTGCTTGCCTGTCCCCCTCACTCTTTGTTGTATTGTAGGCTGTATGGGCTCTGGGCAATGTTGCTGGTGATTCTCCCAGATGCAGGGATCTTGTCCTTCAGAACGGGGCATTGATTCCACTGTTGGCACAATTAAATGAGCATGCTAAGCTTTCTATGCTTAGGAATGCCACCTGGACTCTATCAAACTTCTGCAGGGGAAAGCCACAACCACCATTCGAGCAGGTAGGCTTTTAGTTACTTTCTTATGTTGACTTCAAATGTATGCTGCTTCCTGTAATTTGAAAAGTTCATCTTCTTACTTTTTGAGTGAATAGACAAAACCTGCTCTCCCTGCACTTGAACGCTTGATTCACTCAAATGATGAGGAAGTCCTCACTGATGCCTGTTGGGCGCTGTCATATTTATCTGATGGCACAAATGACAAAATCCAAGCTGTAATTGAAGCTGGTGTCTGCCCACGTCTTGTTGAATTACTTCTGTATGCACTATAACACATCACTGATGGTGTTCTTTGATTGACCTATTCAAAGGCCATCTTTTCTTAATTGTTGCTCTTTCAGGCATCCATCACCATCTGTGCTAATTCCAGCCCTTCGCACTGTTGGGAACATTGTCACTGGAGATGATGTGCAGACACAGGTATTTCGTAAGACTTAATGAATAAATTGTGTTCATTTTGAATAATGAATAAATTGTGTTCATTTTGAATCTCTCACCTCAAGAAGTTGGATTGTGTTGGTAACTGTAACTGAAGTTATTTGTTGGCTTTCTTATTTAGAGACATCAGTAAATGATATTTTAACTTATTTGTGTATGCTAATTATGAATGTTGCAATTTTCCTTTCTGCATTTAATGACCATGTTTCATCTGCAGTATATTATTAATCATAATGCACTCCCCTGTCTGTTGAATATTTTAACACACAATCACAAGAAAAGCATCAAGAAGGAAGCTTGCTGGACCATTTCAAATATCACGGCTGGAAATAAGGATCAAATACAGGTAACTATCGTTTTCTCAATGTTGTTTTGGCAGACCTATTGACATGTCTTAGGGATAAAAAATTGCTGCAGTAGAATGTAGATTCAACGCTTAGCAAGAAGATGGACTGGTTGGATGTTTGTATGTGAAATACATGATGAATTCTATGTATTTGTGCTAGCTGTAAGGCGGAAAGATTTGTGTGAATATTCCCTTCATATATTCTTGGAAATTAGTTTTTGTATCCTGAACTAATATTCTTTGAATTGTGTAACGCTGACATCTTGCCATGTGGTATTTCTAGTTTGTATGAGATACCTAGGAGATTTACTACATCCCCTTGTTGTGAATCTTGTAATTAGTTTTGATGAGTTCATAGTGGGCATACTGGTAATAACTGTGCATCTGTCTACTCAACAGGCTGTGATTGCTGCAGATATTATTGGTCCTCTTGTGCATCTGCTTCAAACTGCGGAATTTGACATCAAAAAGGAGGCTGCCTGGGCCATCTCAAATGCCACTTCGGGTGGCACCCATGATCAAATAAAGTATGTTGCAGGCTCATGGAATATTTCTTTAATATATCATAACAGGTTGTATTCAAGTACTAAATTGTCAAGATAAATGACTGTTGTCTCAGGTTTTTAGCGATCCAGGGTTGCATCAAGCCCTTGTGTGATCTCCTTGTCTGTCCAGATCCAAGAATTGTAACTGTCTGTTTGGAGGGGCTGGAAAATATCCTAAAGGTTGGTGAAGCTGAGAAGAATATGGGCACCACTGGAGGCGTGAATCTGTATGCTCAAATGATTGATGATGCAGAAGGCTTAGAAAAGATTGAGAATCTTCAGAGCCATGATAACACTGAGATCTATGAGAAGGCAGTGAAAATCCTTGAAACCTATTGGTTGGAGGAGGAGGATGAGGCCATGCCTGCAGGTGATGCTGCTCAAGGCGGGTTCCGCTTTGGAGGCGAGGCACCCCCATCTGGCGGGTTCAGCTTCAGTTGAGTAAAAGTAAGTACTAATAAGAAAACTAATCTGACTACTATTTTTTTTTCACCAGTGGATGTACATAGTACAACTTTCTAATGTAGCCTTTTGATTGTGGTCTTTAGGGCTCTCCAAGACTGTTTCCTTCAGCCTGCTATGGCTTGGTGGCTTTGTGTTAGTTCGGTCAGCTGAGTCCTGTTGAGTTGGTCAGGTCCTGTCAGTCCCAAGTCCATGTTGTTGGTCGGGGTACTAGGGTTGGTGCATTTGGCTGTTCGGCACGGCCCATAAAATCCAGGGTTCTGTCTAGGTCTTCGTTTAATGATGCATTTTGGCCCGACAAGATTGTGTGATCTGGTTTTTCCTGCTCTCTACCTGGTATTTGTTGTGGTTAATGAGCTTGGAAATAGAGATCACATTGCCAGTTGTATCAGTGTCAACAAGGGGTAATTTATGGTTTGGCCCATAAAGTCTAGTAGTGTGTTGCAGGTGATAGCTTGTGGGTTTTCAAAATCTATTATATATCATCCTGTATAGAGTGACGATGAGCATCACAGCAGTGTCTTTTCTATGAGATCCAAGAGAATCAAGGTCTTTGTTTAGAAAAGGTCTGTAGTAGTATTTACTTGGATTGTATTTTGCCCGTTGTGTAAGTTGATACATATGGTTGAGTGGGAAGAAGGTTTTCTATTTAGCCAGTATAGCTACTCAGGATCCTGTTATATTATTTCTGCTCTTTGTTTCAATTTTTTTGCTGTATTTTTATTTCTATTGGATTCTGTTATGCATTAATGTGTGTGGATTATATCAAGATATGTGCATAATTTCTTATATCTACAGGATTCAAGTGTCAATTTTGTCTTTCAAAACCTGTTTTTAGATGTTGTTGCCAACGAAATTGTGTTATAAAAATAAATTTACTTTTTAAAATTCTTTTATCTGTTTTTGGTCTAGCATCTGAAAACTAATTGCATTTTGAGTTTGATGGCGATGATCAAGCGCCTACCCGTTGAGGTCATTATTGTCATTACACCAATGAATGCCCTTCTAGGGTTAGGGTTTCCGCTTGAGGCAGCGGCTGTCGGCTGAGGAAACCGGAGTGCAACCAACACATTCCTCTGAAAGCAGTCGGCTACGTCGGTTCCTCCATTTAACTATCCTGTGCCACTCGAAATATCACAGCCGCCCGACAAAAAATTAAATTTAAATTAGTTGAGGAAAATATCCATCTATTTTCCATCTCATTTCTCTGCTTCTTGATTCCATTTCGCTTTCCCTCCGGAGGTTTCCGTTTCCCTCCATTCCCCGCTTGTCGATCTCCCTCTCGCTATTTATTTGATCCTCGCAAGAAAAAGCCAGATCTCACTCTGTGCGCTCAATTTCATCATTTGGATTTATGGATCTGGATGATGGAAAGGTGAGATCTCGTCTCTTTTTCCTTTTCAAATTTCCTTCTTCTCTCGACTGAATCTTCAGCTCATATTTTGCGGTGATCTCGATTGTTAGGGATCTGGATCCAGCGATTCGAATGGCAGGAGCTGCGCGGATTGCAGGACTACCAAAACGCCTCTTTGGAGAGGAGGACCATCAGGCCCCAAGGTGATTAGATTAGATTATTCGATCTCGATCTCTCATCACCAGATCCGATCATTTCTAGGCTGATTTCTAATTTCTAATTTGTTTTGATCGAGTTGCAGTCGCTGTGCAACGCGTGCGGGATCAAGTACAGCAAGAAGAGGAGGGTAGATCTGGGGTTGGCGAAGGACGGGGGAGACGAGAGGAAGAGGGGGAAGATCAGCCGAGGAGGGATTTTAGGGTTTGTGGGAGATTTGTTAGTGAAGGAGAGATGCTTGGATTTGAAGCGGAGGAAGTTGAGGGAGGAGGAAGAGGCTGCTGTGCTTTTGATGGCTCTGTCCTCTGGTATTCTCTATGCCTAGCAAAAGCGTATAAAATTTTTTAAAAAATTAGGGATTTTAGGGTAAAATTGGAGGATGATCTATATATTGTTTGGTTAGTATTTTGTTGTATTGTTTGTGGAAGGTGGGTGTTCATCATGGAAGCAAAAAGATGGTGCACTCTCTGATCAATATAATAGGATAATGTTGTTTTGTATTGTGTTAGTGAGCAATATATGGCAATTATTTGCAAATCGAAGCAAACTTTTTTCTTTGGCACTTTACTACATGAACTTAGATTTTACACGCGTCCCCCGTGTGCCATAATTTATACTCATTTTGTTCAGATAACACCTTGAGGTGCAATTTTATTAACATACAGTCCACTGATCAGTCAATCAGTCAATGTCAATGAATCAACACTGCTAGTTTCTCGAAGATGGTGATGGATCATAAATCCCAAAAGTAAAGTTTTGATTGTTGGCTTGATCATCTTCTTTTCTGTATTAAAGCTTTTTTACTTGGGTTGGCGGTATAATATCATCATATGAATCTTCATCGCATTATGGCCATTATCATTATCATTATCATTTGAACAAAAAATAGAAAGGAAAGGAAGAAGATTTCTAGAGGACATGGTGGCCCCAAATAGAGGAGGAAATGGGGTTGGTAGCTAATGATTGTTTCCACTATTAAGTTGTTTTTGACCTTTATACTTATCTTCCTTCTTGTGATCACAGAATTGTGATAACGAACAAGTCGCTGGGAGTAATTAACCTGAGGACAATCCTAAATGCTCTTGTGATCAGGGATCAATCTTGGTGAAATGGTGTGACCTGTTCTTAATTAGTTTATACTTAGTTTTCTCTGTTTTTGCTAGTGAAAGTTAAATAGTGTGATTTTTTCTAGCTAATTTTATAGAACAAAAAACTATAAGGTCTTCTCTTAAAAAAATTCAAAAGGTTGGGTGGCATTTAAGAAAATTGAAAACCGTGGTTGATTCTGCAAAATCTTTTAAAGTATAAAGGTGCTTTATGCAAAAATCTCCATCGTTTATTTCCTTCTGGACTGCTCCTGCTAGCAAATATATGTAGTCAAAGTTCAAGCTTTTTCATAAAATAGTCTCTCGAAACAAATCAACAGTCTCATCCTCAGTTTAATCTTCCAAGAGAAATCAAGTAAAAAACTATTATTCCGAAAATAGATAACAAATTCGACGAAGAACTATATCGAGTTACGACAAATGCAACCATGCAGCAGTGAAGAATGAGAAGAAAATCATGCAAGACAAAGGTTCCAAATGAAGAGATCCAGATAACGTCCTTGACGAAGGCGGACTATAGTAGTAGAAAGGGAAGTAAGGCAGCACCGGATTCGGCGGTGGCGGCGCCATGGAACCTCCGGAACCTCCGGAAGGCGTCGGTGGTGATGGTGGCGGTGGCGAGTAATAGTAAACTCCGCCACCTCCACCGCCATCCGAAGGCGGCGGCGGCGGCGGCGGCGGGTAGTAGTCAGCAGGAGGCGGCGAGTAGTAGTCAGTAGGCGGCGGTAGCGACGGTGGCGAGTAGTAGTCGGTAGGTGGCGATGGTGGCGGGGAGCAATCGGATATGTCAGTTGGCGGGGGCGGTGGAGATGGCGGTGGGGGGCAATCAGAAGTGTCGGGCGGCGGCGGTGGCGGAGAAGCTGGAGGTTGGCAGGGGTTTTCACAGGAGGAGCACATTGTACATGGGACGCTGCCGTCGTCCTTGATCTCGGCCGTCAATGATGTGATGGATGGTGAGGATGAGAAGATGAGGAGGATCAGGAGCAGCCGAGCCATGGCCTTCTTCTTCTTCTGTTTGGCCGTGTGAGCATATGATATGTTGTTGGGTGGTGGTTGGCGTGTGTTTCTTTCGAGGCCCGATGGTCATCATGAATTTTGATATTGCCCTTAAACTTTTTGTCTTCTAAGTGACGCATTCTTTCCTGACTCGCATAATATACAAAGTTTGCAGTGGTTTTTTACAGGTAACTCCTCATACTAGTGTGAAATCGGAAATCGCGTTAAGCATCCCAGTGATGGGAGGAGGCATTTATGATTTCTAAATAGCACAGGATGCTGAGTATGTGTTGCGGGTAATCTTGGAGTTGAAATAAGTGAAAGGATGAGGGTTCAAATTGAGAAATTGGCGGATCACGTGAGAGAGACGTTGGCGGTGAGCTGCCGTTGCGGAGCCGCAAAGCCGCACGTGGGCGAGGGCATTGAGGCCGCCTGCACGTGCGGAAAGGAAGATCAGTGTGTTCCGGGAGTTATAGCTTCACGTGCAGCTTAATTGATTAGTTCTTGCCCTTGTGAGGGAAAAAAGTGCTCAAATTTTAACCTCACGTGAGTGGGATTTTTTACCCTTTTAGGCCATGCCTTCCTTTTTGTTCTTTAAAGAGAAGCTGGAATACAATAGGGTTTGTTTCGTAAAAATGATTTAGAATAATCCTATTAAAGAGATAATTTGAATAAAAAAAAGTCAAATTAGTGAGTATTACTTAAATACTAATTTTTTTTATCAAAATTAATCCTATAATAATTTGAAGTTGATAAAGCTAATTAATTTATTATAATAATTTAATTTTTTTACCAAATTAAAATAATAATCTTTATTTTTAAAAAAACTAAAATTTTAATCTAACTATTTTTTTGGAGCAAGGGGAGGAAGAGAGACATAGGAGCAAAGCACAATCTTTCAATCCGACTAAAAGAAAAATATGAGGAAAAAAGGAGATAAAATGCTAGAAAAAAAGGGAAGAAATGGTAAATCACTGATATCAGGTATAATTTCTAGCGAAATTTCAATATGGAGCAGGACCGGAACCAAAGTTTGAAAATCACAAAAAAAAAAAAGAAGACAGTTACTCATCCATTATAATATTTTAATTCCTTAATAATCTTTAAAAAAATTGAGTATTGAAAATTTTGATTGTAATGCTAATGACTAATATTGTGTTTTAAAAAAATTTCTCTCTTTATATATCATTATTTCATGTCTAGCATTTGTCTCTTTCTATCTGCATCTTTGTTTATACTGAAATCCAAGGCAAGCTTTCATTGGAGAAAATCCATCAAACTATACAGGACAAAGAAGATCCTATTATCATGCTTGAAAACATCAAAAACGCAATCCATACGACATCCGCATTGTGTAAAATATCCACAGCTCACAGTAATCATGCTTCAAGCCTCAGAGGTGGTGGACGCATACATACATACCTTGGAGGAAGATGGAGCCGGGGACAGCAAATTGAACTGGGACAGTAAATCGGGGCCGAGCAGGTCAAGCCGGCGGCGAGCAAGTCGTGGACGGGGACGACACACCTGAGCACTGGGGTTGCAGGCAGGGGTCTTCGGGCGGGACGAGGACGAAGGCACGATGGCATGATCCCGGAAAAGAAATTTCGGTATTTTGAATAAATCCAATTTGGCGGAAAAATCAGAATTCCTATAAAAAATTTATTTTTCTTGAAATTTTATTTTCCTCCAGACCAATCAAACGGAAGAAAAGTGCATTTTTCAGCGCTTCATTTTCTTATAATTTACAGAACAATCGATCATCCAAACTGGAGAGAGAGAGAATAGAAAACCAACCCTAAAACAAGTCCAAGTTTGGCACATCCCAACCTATATAATAATCTAAGTCCACAAACAAATATGGAAGTTGCCCTACAGTGAGCTTCGTCCTCCTCATCCTCTTCAAGAGAACTGGAAATTCATGGCTCCCCTGAGCCTTCCCGCTGGCGGGCTGATGTATACCCACAGCAATGACACGACGATCGAGATTAACCCTCGACCAGACGTAGACGATGGTCGGCACCCTCCCCCTTCTCCCCATCAATCCTTTAGCAGAACGATACAGGTGACACAGCACCCAGAAGCTGAAAACACGCCGCCGGCCAGCCTGCTCCACTGCGGCCACTCGCTGTACATCGTCCTCGCCGCCCCCACTGCGATCGCGATCCCGTTCACCATCATTATCGTTATCGGTGGCACCATCAGAAAGCTCCATTTCACCACATAAAGCTCTGAAAACACGTCGTCTGCCTCGTCCGCTGCCGGCTTTGATGTGAGCGTGAAGGAGATGTCCACGCCGGCGACAACCTTCAGCAACCCTTGTAGTACCGCCGCCGGGTGGGCGCTCGTGCCGCCTATCAGCCAGAACTGCTCGTTCCGCCACCACTCGTTGAGGGTTATCCCCGACCACTTGATCTCGAGCAAAGCAAGAACGCACAAGGTCAGAGTGATGGAGAGCAGGAAAACCAAGAAAGTGACGCTCAGAGACTGCACGATGAACTGCCAGGTGAATAGGGATATCGCCGGCAGAATGCAGTAGACGAGGAGGAAAATCGACGTGAACGGATACATTCCGACGTTGAAGTAGGCCACTCTCTGCAGGAATTTCATTTTCCTGCTAGCGAAGAGCGCATTGTTCCTGGAAAAGAAGATCTCGACAGAGCCGGTGGCCCACCGGAGAACTTGGTGCGGTCTGTCGGTGAGGTTGATCGGCGCCGGCCCCGGAAGGCATCGCGCTTGGTGACGCAGTAGACGGACCGCCATCCTCTGTTGTGCATGCGGTAGCCGGTGACAACGTCCTCTGTAATCGAGCCATAAATCCACCCGACTCGCCGTCCCCATTCCGTCTTGTCCTCGTAGAAGCAGGATATGACGCTGATCGCTTCTGCCACCGTCGCCGCGTCTAAAGGCTCACGGGGGACGGCGAGGGACCCGGCCGGCCGGCCTTGGCGGACTCCGGGGAGGTCTTGAAGAAGCCTTCCTTGGTATTCGGCTACTGGAATTGATGCTACCCGAGCTGTTGAGTTACCAAATCTCTTGGGCAAGAGTTGTGATTCCACATCTCCTTCGTTCTCTACGTCGTCAAGGCCAATGGGTGGCAACATGATCTCCTTGTCCTCCATTTCTCTTTTTTTCCCCATTGTGTCCTTCCTCATGAAGAGCTTGATCTTCTTTCTCCAAAACTATCCATGATGTTCGGTTGCCCGGGGAGGACTGAACCCATACAGAGCAGTTCGCCGGAAAATGCAGCCTTTGCCGACATACATCGGCCCCTGCAACCCATCCATGGCTCTCATTGTCACGTCGAAAAACACCGAGTTGTGATTAGCATACCGATCGCTCGGGTCGATCCCTTCAAACCGCTGTGGGAACTGCACGTAGCAAATCCGGTCTCCGCTGCGGTCGAGCATGAAGCACATGCCTTCTCTCAGCGCCATTGAGTTGTAGACGTAGTGGTCGCAGTCGAGGTTTAGGATGAAGGGGCCATTGGACATGATGGCACTCGTTCCAACGAGTGCGTTCATGGCCCCGGCCTTCTTGTTGTGGTCGTAGCCCGGGCGCTTCTCCCGGGAAACATAGACCAGCATCGGCAGCCGGACGTCGACGCCGGTGATGTCAATCAGGTTCTTCTCCCCCGTCTCGCCGCCGAAAACTGGCTCCGAATTCGGAGGAGCAAGCATTGCCTCGTGAATTCTGTAGGAAAAAGAAACAAGAACAACGACAAATATCAAAACTTTTCATCTCTTTAGAAGTGAAACATCATCTCGGGATTTGGGATTCATACTTGGATTATGCCGGCATGATCGCCTCGTGAATGATCGGGCTCGGCAACGGACCACGTCCCAGGCCAGTGAGACCCGTCGGACATCCAGGTAGCCCTCAAAAATTTGGTAACTTCACCGAGCTCGGTTCCCAATTCTTGCTGCTGCTTCTTGGCGCGAAGCTCCTCCTGGGGCATTGTAAGCGTCAGATCGCCGGCGAATGGATTCCGGCAAGGAGTTAATCCTCACCTTGAAGCTCCTCGGCTCGATATCGGGTTTGCGGCAGAATGGGACCCAGACTCTGGCGAAGCTGGCAGTCTCGGCGAGAGCTTCAAAGGTGAGGAGGGATCCCCCGTCGTCCGAGAGGTAGGCAGGCCAGCTTCACCACCGGATAGTCGACCGCGAGAATGGAGAGGATGGTGTTAGCAGTGACAAGAGGAGGCTGCTTCTCAGGATCGGCGGTGGAGACGAAGACGTCAATCCCCGGGAGGTCGGACCGGCCTTTCGGGTTCCGAAGGCTCGGGGATTCAAACCGCTCCGTGAGGACAGAGAGGTCTGTGGCGCGGTTCACCGGGCAGAGCTTGGGAAGCTGGTCCAGAAGCCAAGAGAAGGCGAACCAGACCTCGCAGGGGATGGACATTGCCCATAGCTATATGGCTTCATGGTTCGGATGCCGGATTCTCCAGGTGAGGAAAAAGCCCAGCGCCACCAGCCGGAGAACAATCAACAATCTATCTGAAAATTGAAAGCATAAGCATTCGATTGAAAAAGATGATCCTAAGATTGTTGAAAATAAGCATAAATTACTTGAAAAAGCGAAGCTTTTTATTCACCTATATGGGCTAAGGATTCAACTTTCCGCGTCAATGGCCTCCGGTTCCGTCCGGCAAAGTTTGGGGGCTCCTCAAAACCCTTAAACCCGCCTCCACCATCAACACCACCATTGCAGCGGCGCCCGTCTTTAGGCCAGACGGCGTTCCCGTACCCGTATGTCCCCTTTGTCTCGAAGAGCCATCGATTGTGATCAAACTCCGGCCGGACTCTGGTTGACTTCATCATTGACATCCTCCGCCCAGCCCTGAGCTCCGCCATCGACGTGGGCAGAGTTCGATCCTCTGCGTCCGAGGAGGAGCAGTCCTCCTCGTCGCTAACACTAGCATACGGCTCCTTGCACCCAGGACACTGCCCACCGGAGGCAATGCATTCTAAGTAGCGCTCCTTGCATATCATGAACCCGCACTCGCATGGCGTCTTCGGACCGCAGAGGAACGCCTGGCTGTCACAGCCGTTCATCCGGCAAACCATCCCCCTCAGCTTTCAACTCCGACAAAGAACTATCAGCCGACCACCCCATGACATGCCCCCGGGTCACACAATTGGGCCTGCCGGTGAAGATTGTCCCCGAAATGAAGCTCCTTTCAGGGCGGGACGGGGTCGGGGAAGGCGGCGCCAGGTGGTCGGGAGTCGGCGGGATGTGGACGGTGTACTGGACGAACTCAGAGCTAGCTTCATCACCATCATCTCGGGAAGCAGAAGCCGGGCAGCAGCGGCCGCTGCTCGAGGCCCGAGTGGTGGGCCGAAGGGAGTTGAGGGAATGGCCGGGGACAGGGCTGTTGAGGCCCAAGCTCCGGCGACGGGGGCTGCTCCGACAGCTTCAGAGGAGACAGTAACGGTAACCGGAGAAGCGGGGGACGAAGCTCTCTGCACCATTGTTGGCTGTTGAGGAAGAATCGAAGTAGGAAGTAAGAAGGAGGTGGCGAGGGGTATAGGGAGAGGCGGAAAGGCGAAGAGGATTTTTTGAAGAGCAACGGTTTGAATTTCAACGGTCGGATCCGACGCAACGTTAGGATATTTCGAATTTCGATCGCGGAAAGGGCGCGCGGACTTGGTCTGAATATTTTCCACACGGGCGGGGGCTTTTACGTTGCTCAATGCTTTGAGATGCGTGACAGATGCAGGTGTAGGCCGCCCAAAATCATTAGCTAATTATATATAACCCACTTCTTAAATGTATTTTTCCAGGTAATCCCAGTTGTTAACTAACATTTGCTTTTTGGAGCAAGCATTCACAGAATACTCTGTTCTAGATATTTAGTTTACATATGAAATGACAAGCCTGCCTCTTGTTTTGTCAATAACAGAATATAGCATTTACAGGGACTCGAATGAGAAAAAAAATTCATTGAGGTGCATTACATATGAAGAAACTGCACTGTATGAATGCTTGAAAATAACGTCTAAATAAAATACATGGTATACTGCAATCTGAATTTTTTTTTTTTTTACAATAAGCTGTTATTGTTTGAACAAGAATTTACAGCCACAGACAAAAAACTATGCACCTATATGACATTTTTTTTTTTACAACAGCCTTAAGCTGAGATTTACAAAAAAAAAAAGGGATCTCTTTTTGTGATCCTAATCAGGCTCCTGTATGTGTATAATGGCAAAAATGTACTTGTGTCTGCCACAAACCTGCCTTCTTTGTTTTCAGGAACAATTCACAGATATGAGCTGCAGATTTGCTTTGATGTCTGGTTCACAGCTTCCAGTATAAGAAAATCAAAAGGAGGCGTCATCCCCATCTGATCAACTATATCCTCCAAAAAAAGAAGCATGATTTACATTGTCTGCTTTGGTTGCTGGAAGAAAATATAGCATCTTGAATTAGAGCACAATTGTGATTATAAGAAGGAGATATCAAGTGCCAAGGAAGACATAAATGCCAATTTAAGTAGCCAGGGGCATTAAAAAGAAAAAAATTTCCTCTATTGAAAAGCTTCAATAACAGTATCATAGAGACCAAATGTTCTTGAGATCACAAAAACATAGATTATTTCTACTTTGTATCCTGTATCCAATGGAAGTTGCTTGCACTGATTCTAGAACATGATACAAGGCTAATGAACTCACCTGATAATACAAGTGCTCATCAAACATCACAACACCACATGACCCAGACGAAGAAGTCCAATTCTGAGTGCCAGCATCAAATCCAGGCCTAGGTGGCTCAAACTGATTGACTTGAAAATCTACGAGACCTTCCTGCAAGCCAATTTCTGTATTGGGCTTTTTGTCCTCAAGCAAATTTGACTCATATGAGTGATAAGGGTATTGAGCTCCGAGCTGCAGGTTCAAGCACGTATTTTGGTTTAACCCATGCAACAAGTCCCCTTGTCCTTGATCATTTGGCTCCATTTGCTTTTCTGTATTGAAGTAACTAGGATAAGCCTGAAGGGATGAGCCTGTAGAGCAACCGATTTCTCTGAAAAACAAGACAGGCACATCCATGACTACAACAAAAATAACAAATTTCACTTAACAAATAGATTCAGACCCTGTTCTGCAAATCCAATGGAAAGACACAATTTCCAAAGAACTAATTACAGTGCAATAATATTGTGGGTTCAGCTAACCTCTGAGGAAGTAAAGTAGGGACTTCCGGAAGCATAAGTTGCTGGCCCTCATTATTATGAAGCCACAAAATAGACGAACTTTGTTGCTCACCGCACACTCCATAGGGTAAATGCAGGTCACTCCGGAACTACAACATTAATTTGATATTATTAGGCACTTTATGCAAATCATCAAATGGAAGGCTAGCCACAAATACAAGAGAAAATTAAAAAGCAAAAATACTTCACCTGACCAGCAGGATCTAGAGATATAAATTGCTGCTTGGCCAAATTTTCCTGTCAGCCAAACATCTCAACATCATCAAAGAGCGAAAAAAATCATAACAGGAATATCAACAATAATAACCCGCCCTGATCTTATTCGATCTTTTCAACCAGAAAAAAAGAAACTTAAAAATTTCAGGTTTTTTAAAGTAACATACTAACACACTTATATTATTCAAAATAACATGAGAAACAAAGTCCCACTTCCACACAATGTACTATTCCATCCATTTCAAGCCCCTTATACAAATTCATTTCAACAGAGTCCAACAATTTAGCAATATGCTACTGTTAAAACAGGACTCTTGAGTATTTATGTACACTTTTGAAATTGGAGATTAACATGTGCATTTATTTTGGTACACATGTAACAAATGTAGTACTATCAGCTTTGTTAGCGATACATTGCTTACGTTTCGAAAGTCTACTTATTATGGAAGGCTGGTAACATGAGTGGCATCATCACTAGCGCAAACAATTCCAGGGTCTTTCACTTGTTTTTCTATAATAGAATCATGGTCCTTTCAGTTAGTGGGCTATGTTGCACCGGGCACAAAAGTAGAAGCTGCTAAAGTCTGAAAGTAAGATTACATTGCCCAAAATAAGCAGAACCAGCATGGCAACTTCAGCTAGAAGAGTGAACACATTAAAAATTGAGTATTTTAAAATTAGTAAAATAATTACATCAAGACAATCAATAAGTCAATTCATGGTTGATAAACATTGCCGATCCATCTACTTGGACAACTCATACTTGCTTTTGCTGTTCAGTAGGTGGATCATAAAAAAAATATGAACCAAAATATGTAGATTTCAGCTGCATCTGCACCGCAAAAATCATGCCACCAGGTGCACAATTAAAAGCAGAAGAAATAAAAAAGGTGATTCTTCATAAAAAAAACATGCAACTCTGGGATTTCAATAAGAATATACCTTTTGTAATCGGATCTGGTTAAGAGACTCACTAAGGGATTCTTCCATTGCTCTGATATGATCTATATTATCAATCTTTTCCAGATCTGTCCAATAACTGAAGAACAGTAATTGTCAGACATGATAAAAAGTTAACCAGCAACTTGGTTTCAAAACCAAAATGCATGGCTAAATGTTAGTTACTGTTCCAATGTCATAATGGGGCTATCCAATATTACTTGAGCAAGTATTAGAAGCACAATGGATCTGTACTCTAGTCAAAGCATTGAAAGCATTTTAGTTTATATTTCTCTTTCAACTTGTCCTGGATAAAAGTTAACTACCAAACTTGTATTACAGGTGCAAAAGATAATAGAAAATGACACATATAACAATGGGAAAGTATTTTTTCAAACAGAACATAAAATAAGGAATCCAACACTTTCAATTTCATCATTCTATCATAAGTCCAGGCACTAAAGGATGTGAAATGCCTAATTAAGCTAATGGATACATATATATTTCATGTTCAATAAAGTTTTAGCAAAGAATTACCTCAATCTCTGTTCAACCTCTGCTGCTTGATCTTGCAATAGTCTCAAGTGATTAGTCAACTCCTATTCAAGAGATCCAATTAAAACAAGATTAAGGAACAATAGGGAAAGATGCTAATTTTGGAAATTCCCAGGTCATAACAGGTTTTTATAATGCATACCTCTACAGTTTGACTGCTGGAAAAAAAAATCAAATGAAGTGTCAGAGTTCATTTTAAAAATAAAGAATACAGAAGGGGAACTTGAGGTTTAGGGCTGTCATATAAAATCCAAGATCAGCCTATACCTTGAGCCCAGGAAGTCTTGTATATTGACCTCGTGGTCCAGCTTCTTGAATGTCTTCTTCAATGCCTATATCCTCAAACATATAAGTTTTGCTAAAGCAAAATGCTAATGATTTGTTAATAAACCTTCAAAAGGTACAAAGACGCAAACCCACAGAACGATGATGAACTTACTTCAAGGCTCTCTAGCTTCCTATTCAAAACAATAAAAAACGATAAGATAGCGTAAGATTGTCAAAATTTAGGGAAAGTGAATCGCAATGAATCCACCTCTTCTCCCTCTCCTGTGGTGTTAACTGAGCAAATTTTGTTATGACCTCTTCAATGTTGCTGCAACAAAAGTGTTTACATGAGACATAAGTTTATGTTCCATATGAGAGTTTGTTCTTCATGCACAAAAGAAGGATTGAGAAGGTAAAGCCTGAATTTTGGGAGCAAAGGTGATTATGCCTAGGAGTTGAGATACTATCCAATAAATAGTCCATCATAGAAAACAGTTGAAAATGAGCCTATAAAGTATAATTTTGTAAAAGATAGAAAGCAGTATCACTCGACTGCAAACATGTAATGTCCTCATGAGAATTTTTCAGAATTTCTTCAGGAGTCAAACTAAACAGCACTAAAGGAAAAGAAAAAAGAATTTGCAGTGCATTTGTCTTTCATTTTTCAATTCACATTAACACCTAATGATACATAGGAGGATCCTACATCTGAAGGAGCGCACATCAAAAAAAGATGAAGAAAGGTGAAGAAATAGAGTAGAGTGTTGCAAATGGAAACTTGATGACATACCTGCGCTCTCCGAGGCACAATGTTGGCTTCCCGGTGGGCGAGAACATAAGAAGCACAAGATCAATGTCGCACAAAATGGAGAGCTCCTTGGCCTTTTTCAGGATCCCGGCCCTCCTTTTCGAGTAGGTAACCTGCCGCCCGCTAGAATTCTCCAACCTCTTGATCTTCAACTTCACCCTTCCCATTTTCTCACCTCTCAACCTCCTCTCCTCCCGATGAATCAATCACAACAAGAATTACCAACCCCACCCATGAACGCCACGAAAAAGACGGGCTTTTGAGGGCGATGTTTCATGCAACTACAGAAACCCTCTAGGGAAAAAGATACGAAGCGATCCAATTAGATCTCGGACAGAAGAAAATGGATTTCCAGAGGGAGAAGCTGATCTTCTTGGATCGGAAGGGGCTCTGCAAGATCGCCAAGGCGTGGAACTACGAAAATGAATCGATGATTTCATCAAGAGATCGAGAGAAAGACGGAAACTTTGAGCGAGAAATTCGGGTATCGGATCGAAAACATTCTGAATGAGGAAAAAAACAAGAAATAATGGGGGAAAAAAGCACGGAGAATCCCGGAACAGGCTCGGATTAGGGTGAAATGGGGGATATTGAGAACAAAAAGAAGAGGAAGAGGAGAAGGAGTGGCGGGATAAGCGGGAAGAAGGGGAGGGGAAGGAAGATCGACGCTGCGGTCCGTACAACCATAGCAACATCCCTAGGAAAACTCTCCCGCGACCGATGCTCCCTTCCCGCTCTCTGTTTTCTTCGGTGGGCTCTCAATGAGATTGGCCCGGCCCACTTAAGGCCCGTTTATGCTGGGGCCATCAGTGAAACTTTGGCCCTTGTTCAAAATAAATAATATTCGTATTGAACGAGGACTTTTATGCTTAAAATTAAAAAACATTGCTTTCATTGAGATTCGAACTCAAGACCTCCCGCTTACTAAACGGGTGCTCTAACCAACTGAGCTATGAAAGCTTGGTTGCGTGCCTTGATATCGCGAAATCCTTGTAAAGCTTTAATATGGGAATCCGGTGCTTATATGTGTGATTGTGCACCAAATTATTATTGTACCTGATCTCATCGCGATATAAAAACGCGGAGATTTAATTTATTATCACGTTTTACATGTGGCACTCAGTGAGTCGATCACGATATTAGCAAATGAGTTTTTTCTTCTTAGAATATTAAGACTCATTTAAATTGTAATATCCACAATTAGTAATTGAAATAAGTAACGAGTCATTGTGAGATTTTCTTCTGAGTCCATTTGATTTAGAAATTTAAATTTTAGTTAGAGCGTGTTTGTTTTAGATTGAGAATAAATTTTGAAACATCCATAAATAGTAATTTTTTGCAATTTGTGGGGTGGATTCTAATTTTTAGATGAAATTGTTACAGTAAATTTATACTGAAAAATTTTAGTTCAATCGCATGGCATGCACTCTAAAATTTTCCAAATTAATATTTTCTCAATAAAACCCACATTGATTTTTTTAAATTGATATATTTAATATTTTTATCCCGAATAAACGGACTCTCAGATGGGTAGATGATGGGCGAACCTTGATCATCACATGATCCTCACCTTGCTGTTAATCACAATCCAAATCCGCCCTAAGCATCATTAGCTGTTTATTTATATCCAATTAACACTTTACTCAAATTTTCAACTAAACACGCCCTAAATATTTCTCAAAAAGGAAAAAAAACACTAAACAAGCCGACATTATTAACAAAAGATAATTAGCTGCACGAATTTCGAGGAGTACATTAAGCACCTGCGTGAAACGTCATAAATGGAAAATAGAGATAAAATAAAAGGAGAAAATTATTTTTCGTGAAAATAAAGAATGCATGGCAAGTATTAGGGCTGTGCATTATTCGGTCAAAATCGAATTAACCGACCTAACCGAAACCGAATAACCAATTCGGTTTGGGTTATTCGGTTTTCGGTTCGGTTTGGTTTTGAAAAAAAAAAATTTAAATTCGGTTCGATTTCGGTTTTTGATTTTGAAAAACCGTAAAAATCGAACCGAATTATATATGTACTTATATACTGCGGGTAGGTTTCGATTTTGGGCTAATCGGTTCAAACAGCACTATAAATTATCGCTATCACTCATAGCAGTTCACTGCTCTCGTCGCTCTCGCTCTTGCCTCTCATTTCAACCCTAACCCTAAATCCCAAATTCCCGATCGCCTCTCGCTCTCGCCGCTACGGTGCTGTGCCTTCATCCCTGTAGCTGCGGTGCTGCGCCATGTCGATGGCATCGCTTTCGTCCACCCCCGGACCCCCATCCTCCTCTGAGGCTATGAGTCCCGACTCTCGAGACCTCAATATCTCTCTGGTCGACGTTCTGAGCTTCAATATTTCATTTTTCTACGACGGATTAAGCTGTGAGGTGAGCGTATTTAGGAAATAATGAAATTTAGGGTTGATCTTTTGTGAAATTAAATTAGAGTTTTTTGATTTCATACGATTTTATTGTTAGATCAATAAATCCTCAGTTCCGAACTGACGATTTCTCTTCTCCTTCATTCCTACAACTGCGGTGCTGCGCCGTGTCGGTGACATCGCTTTCGTACACCTCCCGGACCCCCCTCCTCCTCTGAGGCTCTGAGTCTTGACGCCTCAATATCTCTTTGATCGACGCTCTGAGCTTCAATCTCTCATTTTTCTACGACGGATTAAGCTGCAAGGTGAGCGTATTTAGGAAATTATGAAATTTAGGGTTGGTTTTTTGTGAAATTAAATTAGGGTTTTTTGATTTCATACGATTTTATTGTTAGATCAGTAAATCCTCAGTTTCGAACTGACGATTTTTCTTCTCCTTCATCCCTGCAGTTGCGGTGCTGCGCCGTGTCGGTGAAATCGCTTTCGTCCACCCCCGGACCCCCCTCCTCCTCTGAGGCTTTGAGTCCCGACGCCTCAATATCTTTCTGATCGACGCTCTGAGCTTTAATCTCTCTTTTTTTTTTTACAACGGATTAAGCTGCAAGGTGAGGGTATTTAGGGTTGATTTTTTATGAAATTAAATTAGGGTTTTTTGATTTCATACAATTTTATTGTTAACCCTTTCGTCCACGGTCCACTCCCGGACCCCAACCCTCTTTCCTCCTCTCCTCTGAGGCTCTGACTCTCTGAGTCCCGACGCCTCAATATCTCTCTGGTCGACGCTCTGAGCTTCAATCTCTCATTTTTCTATAACGGATTAAGCTGCAAGTTGAGAATATTTCGGAAATTATGAAATTTAGGGTTGATTTTTTGTGAAATTAAATTAGGGTTTTTTTATTTCATACAATTTTATTGTTAGATCAGTAAATCCTTAGTTTCGAACTCCCGATTTTTCTTCTCCTTCATCCCCAATGGCATCGCTTTCGTCCACCCCCGGACCCCCCTCCTCCTCTGAGGCTCTGACTCCTGATGCCTCAATATCTCTCTGTGACTAGCCTTCGAGGCTTCAATATCTCATTTTCTACAATGGCATCATCGGGATCAAATTGCAAGGTTAGAGTTGAATTTTGTGAAATTAAATTAGGGTTTTTTGATTTCATACGATTTAATCTGTAATTCTGTATTTTTCTATTGACAGATGTTGAACGAGGATGACAGTCAACAGCTTTCAAACACAAATCCAGTTATTCCAAGTCCAATGCCAATTTCTGCTTCTCAGGAAAGTTCTACGCCTATGGCTATCGAAGTTTCAAACGAGGGCAATGCATCTACGTGCAGTACAAAGCCTCCAATGCCGAGAAAAAGAATGGCAGCACGATCAGCTGTATGAGAGCATTACACAAAGTTCACAGACTCGGGCAAGTCAACCAAAGCCAGATGCAACTACTGTGGTAATGAATTCTTTTGTGATTCAAAAAAAAATGGTACTTCTTCTCTTAGACATCACATGAATCAATGCAAGCAATATCCATATAATGTTGATACACATCAAACACAACTTGCTATGCAACCTATTCAGAAAGAAGTAGCAAATGAGTCTATGCTAACTAGCTGGAAGTTTGATCAAGAAAAAATTAGAAAAGCACTGGCACACATGATTGTTGTAGATGAACTGCCTTTTAGTTTTGTGCAACATGAAGGCTTTCAATACTTTATGTCTCAAGCTTGTCCTAGATTTCGAATGCCTTCACGTTGGACTATGACTAGAGACTGTTTTCAACTCTACCATGATGAAAAGGTAAAGTTGAAATACTATTTCAGAGAGTCCAAACAGAGAGTTTGTTTGACCACTGATACTTGGACCTCAATTCAAAACATAAACTATATGTGTATCACAGCACATTATATTGATATTGATTAGAACTTGAAGAAAAAGCTTTTGAATTTTTGCAAAATTACAAGTCATAAGGGTGAAGTTATAGGAAAAACAATTGAAAAATGCCTCTCTGAATGGGGAATTGATAATGTTTTGATTGTTACTGTTGATAATGTCTCTTCAAATGATACTGCTATTTCCTATTTGAAGAAAAAATTTTTGAATTGGGGCACTTGTTTGGCACAAGGAAAATATATTCATCTGCGTTGCATAGCACATATCATTAATCTTGTGGTGAAAGATAGTTTGAAAGAGATGGCAGATTCCATTGTTCGTGTTAGATCTGCTGTTAAATATGTGAGATATTATCCAGCAAGATGGCAGAGGTTCAAAGAATGTGTGAAAATTGAAAAAATTGAAAACAGAAAATGTCTTTGTTTAGATGTATCCACAAGATGGAATTCCACCTATATGATGCTTGAAGTAGCTCAAACTTTTGAGCGGGCTTTTGAAAAATTTGAAGAGGAAGATAGCAATTTCTGTCATGAGCTTAATAATGAAGATGGAACTCCTCTGTCTTTTGACTGGCAGAATGTTAGGCAACTTATTACATTCTTAGAGTATTTTCTATGAGTTGACTCTTCGAGTTTCTGGCTCTATGTATGTTACAAGTAATTTATTTTTGAATGAAATTTGTCAAGTTAACCTTCTTTTGAATCTGTGGAAAGTCAGCAGTGATACAAAAGTCCAAGATATTGTTGTTATGATGAAAGACAAATATGACAAGTATTTGGGTGAGCCAGAAAAGATTAATATGCTTCTCTTTATTCCTGTTATCTTTGATCCAAGACGCAAGTTAGAATATGTTGAGTTTGGAGTTGAAAAAATGTATGAAGGTGAAAGAGGTGTTATGATGAGGATAAAGTTGCATGAAGTTGTTTATGATTTGTTCAAAGAGTACAAAATGCGACTATAGCCGGGTGGAATGCCATCTGGTGAAGGATTAAGTATGCCAAAGCAATCAAGAAAGTACATCTTAAGTAGTCTATTTGTTGAGCATAGAAAAAGTTTCATGGGTGATGAAATGAAGTCTGAGCTAGACAAGTATTTGTCAAAGGATCTTGAAAAAAATGAGCCAAACTTTGATGTTTTGGGCTTCTGGAAAGTGAATAGCTGCAGATTTCCTATTCTGTCACATATGGCTCATAATATATTAGCTATACCTATATCTACAGTGGCCTCTGAATCAGCTTTTACCATAGGAGGGTGCATACTTGATCGTTTTCGTAGCTCTTTGACTCCTACACTAGTACAAGCTCTCGTTTGCACTCAAGATTGGATTAAAAATTCAAAAACAGAAATCAATGTTGAGGAAAGTTTGAAAGAACTTGAAAAGATTCGAGAGGGTAAGATTTGCATTGCTAATATTTTTATTATGATCAAATAATCATTAAATGGTTTTTTTATTTTAGAGTTGACAAAGATGAAATTAGATGTCACAAATATTGAATTTTGAGAAGTCATCTTAAGGTTTGAATATGCTTACTTATTTTTTATGCATTTCTTTTCATATTTTTAACTTTCTATGGACATCTCTTGCAGATTCATTCTTATATATCCTTATCATTTATGTGCATCACAGCATCAGTGCATGTGTGAAGTTATGATCTTACAGTCCTTAGTTCCTTACCCAGTTACCTACTAACCTGATATTTTCTTAATTGCTTTTACTGTGATGATATTTTACTATGTTTTTTAGGTTCAACAGTATGATCCAACTATCCAGGGACAGGTATGTATCCAACTATTATTTTGTAGGAGCAGGTTGAAGCCTGAGGGGAGGCATCTTCGTTTTTGATGATGCATCAAAGCCATCATCGCCTCTTGAATTTTTTCTTTTATTTGAGGTTTTTTTGTCTTTGGTGTTTTGATGCGGAGATGTTCCAATGGTCCCCTACTCTGGCTTCGTCCTCTTCACTTTGTAGGCTTGTAGCAATGGTATGGTTGTTTGGATGGCCTGTGAAGGCAACCACTACCTACCATTCGCGCATGGGGAAAGCCAGAGAGGGATGCTGGGTATGACGATACAAGGCGAATATGATGGTATGACCATCTTGGAATTATTTTATGATTTTTTTAATAATATTTGTTGAATTTTTCATAAACTGTTTGAGGCGATGAAGATGTTGAATCATTGGCTCATTGCCATATGCTATGCTCGCATGTGGGCAAGTGACTGATTGGACGATTGTCTCCTTCTTGGGCTTCACCCTAGTAATGTTATGCTGCTTGGAAGTTGAAACTTCTGGTTTTGGCTTCTGATCTGTTACTTCTGTACACAGGACTACAGGAGATTTCTCAAGCTTTTCTTAATGAACCATTTGGCATGATATAATCCTTCAAAGTTCAAATACTAACTGATTCATGAATTGATCATATTTATTTTGAACCACATAATTACAGTTGTTGTCTTGCAGCTTGCTGATGCTGAGTTATTTGACTTGTAAGAATGATATTATAGCCTTATAGAGTTATAGGATTGTCCTACTACTGTACATTGTCTTGCAACTTTGCAAGCATGAAGTTGAATTGTTGAAGTGTTATGCAGCAGTGCAGCTTGCCAGCTTCTGCTACTATATAATATACATTGTCTTGTTGCTCGCCTGCTCCTGCAAGTATGAAGTTGAAGTGTTGAATTGTTGAAGACTTAGAACTTGGAAGTCTTAAAGTGTCTTGCTACATGAAGTTGAACTGTTGAACTATTGAAGTGTTTTACAGCTTGCCCGCTTCTGCTAGACTGCTGCTATACATTGTCTTGCTGCTTCTGCAACTTGAAGACTTGATTCACTTGAAGTCTTGAAGTGTTTTGCTACATGAAGTTGAGCTGTTGAAGTGTTTTGCAGCTTACCCGTTTTTACTAGACTGCTAGTCTGCTACTATACATTGTCATGCTGTTACTGCTCCTAGCCTCCTGCTGCTCCTACAACTTGAAGACTTGATTCACTTGAAGTCTTGAAGTGTCTTACTACGTGAAGTTGAGCTGTTGAAGTGTTTTGCAGCTTACCCGCTTCTGCTAGACTGCTAGTTTGCTACTATACATTGTCCTGCTGCTCCTGCAATTTAAAAACTTGATTCACTTGAAGTCTTAAAGTGTCTTGCTACATGAAATTGAGCTGTTGAAGTATTTTGCAACTTGCTCGCTTCTACTAGACTGCTACTATACACTGTCCTGCTGCTCCTGCAACTTGAAGACTTGATTCACTTGAAGTTTTGAAGTGTCTTGCTCCTGCTTGTGCGGTTGTGCTATTGTAGCATGTGAGATATTGAGATTAACTGATTATTTATTGGGTTGCAATTTGTAAACTTGTAATTGAACTGGGTATCAGCCTATCAGGGTCAGATTCAAGGTATGTATAATATATATCCTGTACTTTTTTTTTTCTTTATGCAAAAGACCATATCCGTTCATCCAGAGTTCAGACAAACTCTTGTAAAAATTCGATTTGCAATTCGATTATAACCTCCTATTCGATTTTTATACTATTTAATTCGATTCGTTTTTGAATTTCAAAATTTCGGAAATTTCGGTCCAATTTATTTGATTCGATTTTAACCGAATGCCTGGCAAGTATTCCACCGGAGAAACGACGTGGGAAACAGATCGGCAGGCTTCTGTCTTTTTCTCGAACCTTTTTGTTTGTCTTTTTTAATTTCTCACTTTTTTGTTTATTTATCTGTATTTTTTTGCAATTTATTCCCCCATTTTATTCTATTTTTCTGCGCAGAACTTTCTTAGAAAGGTCCCTCCTTTCTCCGCAGTTTCAACAGGCGATAAATACCTCAACCGTTGATTTATCGCCACCAACCCCCCTTCGTCTTTCCGATTCTAGGGTTTGTTGCACCGGAGGAGGACCCCCATGGAGGCTGATTCCTGGACCCGATTTTCCTCTAAGCGCCAGCAGTCCTCTCCGTTATCCAGATTCGGTGCGTCCTTTGGATCGTGATTGTGTTTTTCCTTTCTTTTTTTGGACTTTTTGGGTAGGATTTGATGGTGTTTTGGTTGGCAGATCTGTATTTAGAGCTTGAGGAGATGGAGGGCGGGGAGGACGAGCTGAGGGTGGAGTTCCCGTGCCCGTTCTGCAGGGAGGATTTCGACATCGTCGGGCTCTGTTGCCATATTGATGATGAGCATCCGGTGGAGGCAAATAATGGGGTAAATTTCTTCGTTGGGTTTTTGTTCCGTAGTATAAAGATGTGCTTTTTAGGCAAAAGGTGGATTCTTTTGGGATCTTTGGAAGGAAAGATTTGGTTTTGATATGCTTCTTCCGTGGTATAAAGAAATGCTTCTTCAGTTTGAGTGACTGTCTAGTGACTGTGGATATTCTAGCTTGTAATCTATTGATTTTAAGTGTGTTTTAATTGGCGTTTTGAGGTTATGATCCTACTTTTGAGTTTTTCAATTTTGTTCGGACTGTCCGAATCTCTAAGTATAATATTCTGGTTATGCGTTTGCATGTTTTTCGCAGTTTCCATGTTAAGAATTTGTACGTTGGCAACTACTTGTTTATGCTATTGAAGTAAATAGAAGTTCGGTTTCAAATTTTTTGTTATTTAGGTCCCAACGTTTCTTTGTCTTGATATCAAAATTTTAGCAAAAAATTCCAGCCTTGGGGGGGGGGGGGGGGGGGGGGGGGGGGGTGTGGGGTGGCCCTTCAATGTGGAATTAGAATAATTCCTGCTTCATTGGCCTTAACAATGAATTCATACTGAAAGCACAATGATTTTTAATGTTATTAACTGTGGAAATATAGTTAGTAATTAGGATCCCGCTGCTGCTGTTGCTGCTCGAACGGTAGAACTACCTAGTCCTATTTGATTTTCATGATATGACGATATTATTAGGCATTGAAGGAATATCTGTACTCTGGTGTCATTTTGATGTTGTTTTGCTAGATTAGCTTTAGACATGTAGTAGTAACTGGTGCATAATTATGGTTCAAAATGTTTCCCTCTGCAAGATGGAGCCCTTAGAATGGTTTGAACCAAGTGGTAGGCACAAGATTACTCTCGCCAATTCCAATTTGTTAGCACTATGCCTAACTATAAAACGTGGAGCTCGTCATACGTTATCCATTGTGATTTCAAACTGTTGCTTGGCCTAAGAACTATATGAATTTTGGATCTGCGTTGTGATATTTCATTTATATGTGATAAATAATCATGTGCACTGGTTCTTACTCAAAACAACTCAAATGATGTTTGTATTCTGTTATGAACGACTTCATAAGACACGTGCAAAAGAATGATGTCCGTTCCTGATCTGGCCTTTATTTTATATTTTGCAGGTATGCCCAATATGTACTGCCAGAGTTGGTATGGACATGGTTGGCCACATAACGATGCATCATGGAAGTTTCTTTAAGATATCCTTTAGTTTCTTGCATGCTTCCAGCAGTTTTACTGGATTACATTATATTGCTTACAAAAAGCACATTATTTAATTTTTAGGTCCTGTTGATTAAATGACTTAGATTTAATTTTGAGTCCTCGTGGTGAGTTCCTTAATTAGAAGTTACATGCAAAGGAGGAGGAGATTCCGAAAAGGCTCACCAGGGTCCCATTCTACACTTTCATTTCTGAGAAAGGAACTTCGAGAAGGAAATTTGCAATCACTTCTCGGGGTTTCTTCCTATGGATCTGCTTCCTCCAATGCAGTACCAGATCCATTGTTATCTTCATTCATTCTAAATTTGCCTGTGGTTGATTCATCAAAAGATGAACAACCCGAGTCTTTTAATGAAGGAAGCGTGATTGAGAAGACTTTGGATGAGGTGGCAGAAAGGTACGAGAAACTCACATTTCTTGATTTTTATATTAGAATTCCAGTTTGGCTTTCCTTTTAAGTTTGATCATTCCTTTATCAACAAGTGGATGGCGTCTCCAAATTTGTAAATGTTCAAAGAAGTACATACTAAATTTCTTGATGTGCCCTCCAGTGTGCAACCATCTCTATCTGACAAGGATCAGCAGGAGAGAGCCCAGAGGAGCAAATTTGTACAGGAGCTCATGCTGTCGACAATGTTCGAAGACTTATAAATGGATGCATTCATCAGTTGGTCGTGATGGCAGAGGCAGCATCACAGAAGCCTGGAGATCGGGTGCAGGCGGCTGTGCCATCCATATGTTCAATGGGTTCTCATCAGACAGAGGGGTTGGGTTACAGAGGCTATTGTATATTTAAATGCCATTGCCTATATGTAAGCGGAAAGATGTATCTAGACTTACAGAAAAGACCCACAATAAGTTACTGTTGGAGCCGTATCAGCATAAGTTCTTTCTGGATGTCATCATATTATGTCTGTCTGGTTGGATTCCGAAGTGATTTGGATTTGGATGGGGAGTCTAGTACTACAATTATCAGAGGAGATTACCATCATTGAACATTCAGAAATAACCAAGATGAGTAGGAACTCATCCAGGATTTAACACCAGCTCTTTTTGATTGAAAATGCATGGCTGTAATACAAACATACCTATTTGCAATAGCGCACCAAATCCCAGTGTGCTTTTGGGTTCCGTTTTGTCTCAGTTCGCTCTTCTTCTTTTTTTTTAATATAAACACAATACTTACAAAAGAATAATAATATCAACCAGTGAGACTGCAACTCAATTCTATCAAGCAGACCAGCCGCGAAAACCACACAAACACAAGCAACTGGAACTGTTGTACTCGGTGAAAAAGAAGGATCTCATGCCCTCGTGCCAAACTTGAAACCTGTTACCAGTTCAGCAACTTCTCATTTCCGAATCCCTATTTTCCCAGTGGACAAAAGCCGTTTGCCATCAAAACTTGGTAGGCGGCTGTTCTTGTGAAGCCGCTGAACAGACCCGTTTGGTGTTATCTGCGATGGAGATGGGATATGTGAGTGATGATTTGGAGTCCTGGAGCAAACGAAAGAAACATATGTTAATCATATTTTCAATCCACTTTAACCAACGTATTGTCTACATTAAACAAACTTTTCTGATACACATACAGCAACAAATATATAACAGTGGTAGCAAATTAAAAGATTTGAAATGCAGCTGGATTGTAGCTTAAAGAACAAGCAAAATGCAGACGCAGCTAGTGAAATGATGGGGTTAACCATGGTAGGGTGCTAAGCATTAGCTTCTATTATAATGATAATAATAATAATAATAATAACTACAATTATTATATTTATTTATTTGTAATGCAAGCATTAGCTATCATGCAAGCAGCAGTTATTATTGTCTGTTTCACACCGAACAGTTAAAGACTAGAAAAGTTCCAGTGGATCACCTTATATCTGGGCTCTTTATCAAATTTGATTGAGCCTTTCTGATCATCGTCCTATTTGGTGTGCTTGTAACCTTTGTTAGATTGAATTGCCATAGCATATCAGCTTCCGAGGAGTCGCTTGTTGCGACATCCAAATCATCTGAATCATCAGTAGTTGCAGAGTCAAACCGATTTATTTGCACCTCATACACTTGGTTCTCTTTTGTGCCACCATTAATTCCATTATATTGTTGCTGTGTATGAACTTTTGAATCACGTTGATAACTCTGGTAGAATAAGTTGGGTAAATTATCATTTTCCCAATCTCTAAGAGGATATGATTCTTCTCTAGTAAGAGGTCCATGCTTGTTAACCATGAGTTTATCAATCCATTCTCCAGAAGACGTCTCTTTGTCCTCCCCCTGCTGAAAATCTAAACGTGGATCACTATCTGGCCAAGGATGAGATCTGGTAGCTACCAATAGCGGTTGGAGATCAAATTTTGGGTTCTTTTGATCGATCCCAGAATTACTAGCTACCTAAAAAAGACAGCAGTTAGACACAAAATACAGAATGCAAGCCTACTGTACACATCATGTCTCAACAGTTGTACTCATACTTTCCTATGGGAGTTGTTTCCTTCAAATTCAAACATCAAAGATGCATTGCATGAAATCTGTAAGTTTCTCATCCAAGTCTGGCATGTGTGACTCCAGCAAAATGAAAAGTAGCTTATATAGAAATGGCTAGGTACCAACCAGAGGGCAGAGTTACCTCTATGTTTCCAACTTCCTCCATTGGCTGTCTATGATTAATTAGAGAACTCTCTTGTTGTCGATTTGAATATAAAGGTGATGGCCCATCAGTCTTCGTTGTCAAAGGACCAGGGCTGGACAGTGTACCGCTAAGGTATTCGGACTCTCCATCTTTCCTTGCTAATGCTGCCTTGAGACTAGCAACCTGAAATAAGACAATGAAATACCACCAATGAGAATATAGAAAGTATTTATCAGTTGAGACCACAGAGAAGTAACCGATAACTAAAAGGCATAAAAACCTGCTCTTTAAGTTCTTTAACTTCTCCACTTTCTTTGTTCACCCTTGCTGTACCAAGCTCAACAGTAGCAACCCGTTCAGCAAATTTGAGTGTGCTAATAGTTTCTCCTATAGCATCTACTTCTGGGCTTATATGGACAAACATCAATGTTTTTGCTTGTCCTCCTATAATGAACAAATTTGGAGGATGTTAATATTAGCGAAAAGAAAAGGTTTAGTGATTCTTAGTTTGCGGCTGCCCCGGATTATGAAAAGAAGAAAAACTTCTTACCAAGGGAATCTTGTAGTAGCTGTGTGAGTTTACTATTTCTATAAGGAACATGAGCATTCTTCTGGGCTAGAGAAGCAATAACATCTCCTAGGGCTGAAAGTGATTTGTTTATATGTTGTGCCTCCTTCAGTCTCTCTCCTCTAACCTCAGATTTGTCAACTCTCTCACTGCCTGCCAAATCAACTAGATGCATACATCCACGAAGAACAGTTCCAGTTGTCATATCTCTTCCATGAACATGAATGGTCAAGCAACTGCAAGTAATTCAACATCACAAATGAAAACACAGTTCCAACCAAATAAATCATGAAATAAAAAAGGTCAAAATTCTGACCTATGAGAGCGACTGCTACGGTCATTTAATGCTGTTGCACCAACTGCACGGCTTCTTTGACCAATGCTCATTATTTCAAGAACCTCGGATGTTGATGAAACCGGAACCAAGTTTGCATCAGGGACATTAACACCTTTCTGAGAACTGTTACGAATTTCTAATGTACGTACGTGTTAAAGAAACTCAAATTCTGATTTGCTTTAACCAATTCTAATATTCAGAACCGTATCAGCAACACAAATCATTATTCTTCTAAAATTAGGACCGTAAAATCATGTCAACAAAAGTAGTGGTTCTAAAAATTATTCTTGGAAATAAATGATAACATAAAAGGATATCTTCTGTTAAGACCATCATTAGCAAGGAGGTCTCTCACCTGCTCATTATAAATCTCAATCATTTGAACAGCTATTTCATAATGAAAGGCGTATTTTCGTTGTTCTGACAAATAGAATAGGTCATTTAGTGCCCTATAATTTACACCGTGACTTTGCTCATTTAGATCTTTAGGTCCACTCTGCAAGAACAGATGCAATTACAAAATTTGAAAATTTTAGGTTCGTCAATAGGAACAAGGTCTCATATGAATCAAAATAATAGCTGACTGAATTGCAGACTCAATAAAGAAAAATAAATAACTGCTGACTGGATTGCAGACTTACTGAAAAAAATAGATACTCAACTATAGTAAATATTACTAAAGCTTTCTTTAATGTCATTGGTTGTTACCATTGTATAAGTCTTCCCAGATCCAGTTTGACCATATGCAAATATGCATACGTTGTAGCCATCAAGAACTGATCGAATAAGAGGTTGTGTATCTGAAAAGACCTCCTCTGCAACATCAGAGAAAGTCAGGTTTCCTGTTCATTATAGCCATGCACTTCAACGGAAGTCAACCTAAGTTCCAACAACCTTGGGAAGCAGATGGGCCGAACACCTTGTTGAAAGTGAAAGATTTGCGCCCTTCTTTCCCATACTTCAAAGGTGTAATGATTGTAATATTCCCATCATCAATATTACCAATGGTGCTTTTTGTACTTTGTTGACCAGGTAGAAAAGGTCTAACTCGGCAGTATACCCTAATATTTCCTGTTAGACACAAGAAAAAAGGGTTCAGGGCTGAGTTTTTTTTTTTGGTTTTCATTTTCACTACCATGCATTGCATCTGATAGGAAAGCTAGCAATGTGCAGTCACCTCTAAGATCTTGCACCTGATTGTAAAGCTTTCTGTTTTCCTCAAGAACTTTATGATAATCTGAAGCAGCATGAGAGAGGATGTGCAAATGCTTGCCTGTAGCAAAAATAGAGTAACCCAATCATGGTGGGCACATCATATTTTGAAAATTATAAAACAGCTGAGAAATGAGGATTCTGATGCGAACTTACCAAGATTACCGAATTCCTCAGAGTATTGCATTTTCATGTACTCCATGCCAGCTCTGGTAGTATGCATAATATGTTTTAGTTCCTGAAATGACCAAGAACTATCAATATAACTAGATGAATTGTTATAAAATGTATCCGGCAGAATACAATCACAGGCATACCTGAATATCTTTTTCTTGCTGAGACAGAATCATATATTGCTTCAACAGCATATTCTTTGGTCTCTTCTCATTTATCAGGCTCATGCTAGCAAGCACTTGATTTGAAGTTGTGCATTTCTCCTCCTCAATATCAATCTTAACATAGAGAAGTGGCATACTTGAGTATTATTTTATATTTGTTTTTTCTATTGGCTAGTCATGTTTTGTTTCCTTAATATCTTCATGGCAAGTACCAATGGGATGAAATTAAACAGAACTTACAAGTGCAGCAAACCAGCAGCGTTTACCAAAAAAAAAAAAATACAATTGTCATCTGGGATAAAATTTCATAACAACCTTTGGTTTGGAAATGGATTTTCCACTACCATCCGCATGCTTTGTTGTTCTCTTTACCTATTCAAGTGGCAACAAAAGGTAAAAATATTTGGTAGAGGTATGATAGACATAAATGAAAAGCATCAACCCAAAATTTTTCACGTCGTGATCTTAGAATCAGTAAGCAAGAATCATGGACAAGGGCAGATAACTCTTAACAGCATTAAAACCATGTCATGATTCATGAGAGGAATATATATCATATTAACATTAAGTTGAAAAAAGAAAGAAGCTAGTTGCAAAGCACAAGAACACAACCTACCAGTTCATTTTGACTGACCAAACGATCCTCAAACTCCTCCATTACTTTACTCAACATTGACCCTACAAGCTGCAGACACACACAGTTTATTCATTCTAAATCCAGATAACTGCTATCTAATAACTAATTTATTGAATTGACATGGCAGCCTTACCAGAGGGATTTCTTCTGGTTTCTTGTCCAGTAGAACTGCACGGACAAGCGTACTAAGAGAATTTGAAGCGTTCTGTCACATATGAGGAAACATGCTTATGTCAGCCTTTTATTATCAGAAGTCGTTGAACTAAATAATTTTAGCTTGCCAACCATTTCCGAGGCTTCTATCACACAGTCACCATTAACATTCTGCTCGTGCAACTTATCATTCATGGATTGTGTCCTTGATAAAGAATTCATGAAAGGTTCAGAGTTCTTCCGTACAAAGTATTTCCCAGAGTTGGAAGGCTTCAAATTCCCGCCATACTTCCATGAACCGTTTCCACCCATTTGCTTCCTTTCATTGTAGGACTTCAGAGCCAGAACACAGTTCACCACTCTAGAGCTTTTCCCTCCCTAGACTTCCATCAACCAGAAGAAAAGGAAAGAAATTAGAAAGGCAAGAGCAAAGAGTTGAAAAGAAACATAGGGAATCGCTCATGCATTATAAAAAGGTAATAGAACTCACTGGAGAAAAAAAAATTGTCAGGTCACTAAAAAAATTCTCACTTTACAATTGGCTGTCCCTTAAAACTTAGCAATTCTTTTAAAGAAGCAATTAAGGTTAGTAAGTGTCATACATGAAAAGCACACCACAAATACAAAAATAGAATTGACAATGACAATATCTGGAAAAGCCCAATTTTACCTGCTCTAGATCAGACGCTTCGAAAGTAGGAAGACCCATGTCTTGCAGTGCAACAAGAAAATTCCTGACATTCTCAAAGTACTGGTACACCGACAAAGCTGCCCCATCTGGGACAGCAACAAAATCCCCAGGTGTTTCTACGACCTACAAAACCTAAGAATTAAGAGAAAGGACAAAAAAAATGGATTAGAAGAAAAATAACAATCCAGGAAACTGCAAAGATACCTTGGGAACAGCACCAGGAACAATCTTGTTAAGCACATTACAAAGTATCATCCCGCTTCTCAGTCCGAGTCTAAATTCCTCCTCAGAAGGCTCCTCCGGCAAATCTTTTGCTGCGACAACTCCCACCATTTTTCTCAGCCACGTAGCCGCTTCATTCCTTCTTGCAGCTGAAATCGCACATAGAAAGAGAGAATCCAGCTTCATTACTAATATTCTCCGCTGAAAACTAAAATGATCTTAAGATCAAAATAAGAAGAAAGCCCAGAAATTCCTCTCGGGAGATGCAATCACATGGACCTGGAGATTCGTTCAACGTCAACAAATCAAAGATCCTCGAGAAGAAAGACATTGAAATTTTCTCAAGAAAAGAGAAGGCAAAACGATTCCCTCATATAAGTTTGTGGAATGCCTTGAAAATAGTGTTTTGAAACGAAATACAGAACAACGTGCCGGTAAAACCAATCAAAAACCTTTCTTTCCTTTTATTCATTCACTGGAAACAAAGCAACAAATTCGGAAAAAAAAAAAAAAGAAAGCAGAGAGAACAGCAAAGAGGGAGAAATTCAAATACCAGATTCAGCTTCCTTCCTGGAAGCGAGATCAACATCATTCAACCGGTTCCCCTGCTGCTTGAGCACGTCCTCCACCAGCGACATCATCGACATCATCCCCTCGGATGCCATCGCCTCTCTAATCGACTAGAATTCCCTCGAAAAAAGAAGAAAAAAAAAGCGATCCGCAACAAGAACTCAAATTCTTCTCGGATTACGCTGAAAAAAAAAAGAGTAAATTACCAAGAAAAGAGAGCTAGGGTCTGCTCTCGCTCTCTCGCTCGATTTGGCTTCTCTCTCTCTCTCTCTCTCTCTCTCTCTGTCTGCTGTTGCTTGTGCTGCGAGTCATCGAAGAGGATCGCCTAAGGAAAAGGTCGTGTCTCCCGTTCGGATCCGAACCTCCTCCGCTTCGGGTTCCGAAGCAAAACAGAGAGTGATAGATGAAATTAAGTGGAAGAAGAGGGGGTTCTTTAAAAAATATCATAATGGAACTCGGTTCCCGGGCTTTTTCTTGGAGGGTCTCTCGGACCGTTACCATCTGAGATTACGAAATTGCTCTCTTCTTAGCTTTTTTTTTTTCTAGGTACAATACCTAAAAAATAACTAAATTATATATAATTTTTAATTTTTTATAATGATGTATAGCTTTTAAAAACAATTTCGAAAGGGATTCATGCCTTTGGATTAAAGGAACTGTTTTTTTATTAAAAACTATAGCTAATATATTTTTCAATAATTATAATCAAATGAATAAAATATTTTTGTATAATTGTTGAAATATTTGGCTATAAATATAATAATTTTAAAGGGTTCGGAACAAAATTTATGAGTTTTTTTAAGCAGTACAATAATTTTAAATTTGAAGCTTCAAATATGATACATTTAATTAGAAAATAAAAAATTTCAGAAATAATAACAACACAAAATACTAAAGTTTCAACCAATAATATAAGTTCACATCATTCGATCAATAATTTTTTATTATTTAAATCTAAAACTTCAAATATAAAGCATGTCAATAAATTTTGAAAATTTTCAAAAACAATAGCATTGCAAAAAAACAGAAATTTTAAGCAATAAATGATGAAGTTGATTAGGATGATGTTGGTTTAGAAAAAGACGTTGAAGGAATTAACGATGATGACCGGAAGGTTCAGCCTTTTGCAATATTATTGTTTTTTAAAAATTTTTAATTTTTACTTAGATGTCTTAAATTTGAAGAATAAAAATTTGTTGATGAAATAATGTGGATTTATTTTATTGTTTGAAGCTTCAGTTTTTTGTGGTGTTATAATTTTTGAAATTTTTTTTTATTAAAGATATCAAATTTGAGTTTCAAAAATTGAAACTATTGTGCTACTAAAAAGAGTCAACCATATTTTTATCTTAAATCTTGTAAAAATTGCTATATATATAGACAAATTTCTCAATGTCTATACAAGAGCATTTTTGGTCATTATAATCGTTAAAAAACATACTAGGTATAATTTTCAAAACAAGTAGTTTTTTTTATTTAGGGACCTAAAATTTATTTAAAAATTAAAAGAAGAGGTTATACGTAATTTTGAAAAAATCAAATAATTGTACATAATTTAGCTATTTTTTAGAGATCATCAGTAAAAAATTTTTTTTTAAAAAATTTATGATTATTATTGAGCCATAAGGCACCGTTTAGTTTGAGATCAAGATCAAGATTAGTATTTTTCAAAATTATTTTTTTCTTACAAAATTAATCTTTCTTATTTTATACTGTTATTAAATTAAATTATTATAAAATAAATAAATAAATTTTTGAACTTTAAATTATTGTAGTGTTAATTTTAATAAAATAATAATAATTTATAAAAATAATTCATTAGTTTTGATTTTGATTATAATCTCGAATCAAATAGTGCCTAAAAGAAAATGACTAATATAGCATTTTAAGTGCCTCGCAAACATTTTAATCAATAGTTGGGAAGTCAGCAAGAAATGCAAATTATTACGATTTATTAATTGGATTAATCACTATCAATATTTGGAAAGTGACTAAGTTATGAATGAGCTGAGCATTAGCGAGCTAATCGCAACCAAGTTAACCGCAACTCTAGGAGGAATAAATGGGTATTTTTGTAACTCGAGAGCACTAAAATTAAAACAGGTGAGTTATCTTTCTCGGATCCGGGCGAGAAGGACACAAAGAATCCGACACAAAGTTGACATATCTCCTAATGCATCGGATTAATTCACAATTAATTAGCAAATAAAATCCAATCGCAGCAACTCAAAACAAAGAAGAGCTAATGATGACGAATGGCGTCTGATTAGCTTCTTCAATCTTTGAATATTTCGAGTGTCCAACAACTAAATGCCTGCCGACAAGACAACAGGAATTGATCGACTTTTTCTTTTCCGTTAATTAATAACTAATAGTGTCATCTTGATTAATAGATTGATTAACTAATAATATCTTGTGAGCTAAGGTAAGAAGTGAACTTCAAAGTGGGAAGAAGAGAAGGCAGCACATCTGCATCGAGCCAATGCCTACTATTGAGAAAATATATAATTAATAGCTGCATTGTTCTTGAGATTACTCAGATTTCAAGTAAAGTGGTTGAACAACGTAACTAAACAGCAACAATTATTTCGATGCCTACAATTAAAGATAAAAAAAAAGATAGAAAATAATTGGACTACACAGACGAAGAGACCGTGGGACGCGTCGTCGCGCACGTGCCCACCGAGTGATCTAACGTTCGAAAAATTCAAAATCCCCAGGCTCGGGTCCCAGCCTCACAGGTTCGGTTCTAAATGAAAAATTTTGCCAAATAAAAAAATAAAAAACGAAGCCGATTGGAGTGGGCCCAATATAACGAGGAGGAAGGCCTGAATTGTTGTGGAGCCCACGGGCCAGACCTAAATGGACTGGGCACGTGGCGTGGCCACAAAGGCTGCCGGCTGCCCACTCCCGGATCCGGTTTGTGTGGGGCCCAATTCGCACATCCTTCCTCGGTTTGATATGCGCCACATTAAAATATCCATTTTCTGTCCTGAAAGTCTGTGCAGATCCGAGAGCTATATTATTGGTTATAAAATAGGGTTTTTCATTTCATGACCAAAATCTATCTCCTTTCCGAAGAAACCAATTTATTTTAATTATTATTTTTTTTTTTGAAAATATTAAAAAAATTTAAAAATAAGAAAAAAAATTATATAATATATTTAAAAAAACATTATTAAATAATTTTTTTTTTGGTGAAATATTTAAAAAAATTGCAAAAGCCAGAATTTAATCATAGATCAAACTCTTAATCAACCGGATTAATCATATTTTATAATAAATATATAATATATAAATATAAATAATAAATATTTAAAAATTGAAACTAAAAATATTAGTTGAAACGTTTTCGATCGCTTTTTAAAATCTCGATATAAAACATGATTCTTGATATTTTAATGTAATAATTTAGAAGTTGATGATCTTTTTGAAACAGAGAAAATGATGATACAAGCAGAAAAAGTATTTTAAATCATTTATAAAAGTTAATTACTTGGTTCGCATGAAATAAATCTAAGAGTAATTTTGAAAAAAAATTACAACCAAACACTAAAAAAAATAGATAGTTTAATTCTTTTAACAATTAAATTAAAATATAATCTGATTATTCGAGATTATCTTAAACCAAACGGAGTCCTGAGGGTTAGAAAAAAAAATCAACATTCTTGACAATAATTTATACCCAAAAAGAGGTGAAAAACAGAATTATACTCGAGCAAAATAGATCGATCCATACTTGCTGTGTAACGTTCATAGTTGCTTCCTGAATAATCAGAGAGGGTGCTCACTTCAAATTGGCAGAGCAAATCACACCTATCTCATAGCACTCTTTGAATAGCACAACAGAAATGCCTCACCTTGCTTTTACATGCAGGCTTGTTTAATTTTGTTGCTAAATCTCTTCGAGAGAACGACAAAGCTAACCATATCATAGAAACTTCGTTGTCTTGCCCTTCTGGTCTGTTCTACAGCTGCCACGGCATCGACCTCTACCTCTACCTCCACCTCTAGAATGTACAGCACTGGCAACATAACTTTGCTCGACTAATTGATTACTGCAAGATGGGACATCTTCAATAATCCTCAAGAGCTCTTGTATGGGGTCCGGTGTTTGTGAAGCCTGCTTCCTCCACGTCAAGCTCTCGTCCTTGACACCCGCAAAGCGAACTTCCTCCCATTTCCAGACCGATTCATCAAGCAGAGGATGTTCCGGGCATGCATCCCACTTCCTATGTGGCCCATAATTGTATTCTGGGTTGTACCTGAAGATTCAGAACCTGACCATCCATAAGAGAGCAAATCAACAGCCACTTTTAATCTGATGAGTCCAAAGGAAGAATATTAAAACCTGGACAGTAATCTTTAGTTTGAATGGACAAATGCAAGATGATCAGCACGATCAGCGTTTAGTTTGTTTCGCTTCGCATTGTGGATGAAGTTATAATTAACCAACAAGGTGCTAATTGGTTGTGCAAGTACTCTGAAGGCAACATCTCTCAGCTCCTTTGTGTCACCACCATGAAACTTCCACCATTGCAGAACATTGATTTTAGGATTTCTAGCATCTCTTTTGGCCGTCGGGGAGGAAAATCTCCCCCTCTTCTCGATAAAAGACAAAAATTGCAAACGAACAGTGTCTCCCATATTGTAGTTTGGATGCATGTTTTATATTGCTGCTTGTGCTCCATCAAAAATCGCATCATTTAAGTCTGTCACTTGCAGAGAAAATAGTATTAGTGATTAGAAGAAGTGGTCACAAAAAAATGATGACAAATAGTGTTATTTTAATCTTCATGCGATTATGAAATATACCTGGTCTACACCTCCTTGTACCACCAGGACCAGGAACTTGAAGATAATCCTCATCATCATAATACTTTGGGTTGAGTGCATGAACTAGACATTGTAAAGGAACATTTGCTTTATTCCATCTTGCCAGGATTCTCTGCTCCACAGGGACAGAGAAATCCTCCGGCTGTTCATGTGTTTGGAAGACTTCTCCCCCCAGTCGTTGCAAATTATCTCTAATTTCTCCCAACATGTTATCCATTCTTTCACACACTTCTCCAATGAGGTGGCCATCTTAATCAGCGAATTTAATCATCCGATATATTGGCTTTATAACACACAACATCACTTCAACTTCAGCCCAGAAATTGTCAGTCAGCACTGCTGCCCTGACCCCTTCTCCAGAGAACTTTATTTTTGCATCTGATTTATCTCCCCACTGAGCCCATTGATTAGATAATACAGCTGCACATAGAGCATCCTTCACATCAAGTAAAAGACAGAGTGATACAATGTGCCCATCTGGTGGTTGCTACTTTCAGCAATTCCAGCTTCGGATAAGTTTGGAAAATTAGCATCACTTGGCAATGATGTAAAATGTATCTGACTATACCCTTTGCGGTGGTATAAGTTGTCACCATCCAAGATAAGGGCGAGGCTTCGGTAGAGCGTATCAAATCCTTCGGTATCAAATTCAATGTGTGAACCATACAGGGCGTCCAAAATATGCAAGGATAGGTTTTCATCACTACCCCACTTGCAGCTTTACAGTTAATATCGTTGTCTGTGATCAACTGAACAACACTGTATGGCCCTACCTTTGCAACATCTTGTTACATATACTTTGAAATGCTTTCTATGGATTTTTCAACTGACATAAAGTGGAGTGCACCTAAGAAAATTGAACGAAATTGGTTCAATGTCGAGATATTTATGAGGGGTTGATGCTTGTAATCAGTCCAACCATTTGACATGATTGAGATTCCATATTGCGTCCATTTATGCTTGAAATCATCCAACTCTGTTTCAACTCTGTTTCTTTTGTTCTCTAACAACACAGTCTGTGCTCTTTCACAGGAAGGACTTCTATATCCCGACGCTCTGCTGATTGCTGTGATCATTTCTTCCCAATAGGGCGATCTCAACACATTGAAAGGGATTCCATTAGGACATAAACAGCTCATGACCTTAGAATCAACACCATCCCCATCATGTATTTGGTATTCTTTCTCTGGAGGACTTGAACAAGACAATGCTAAAGAAGGGCCATTGGTGGTCACACCAGAAGCTGCACTGAGCTTTGATTTCTTCGATGGAGTGCTTCTTGGAGAGCTCTCTGCTTGCTCAACTTCTCTTTGTAAAAGCATCTACAGGTTTTTGTCTGCCTTCACAACAGAACAATAACCAATCCCTTTACTTTCTCCCTTCTTGTGCCCCATTAGATGTGCATAGACACATGTATAGGTGCCATGATAGATCTTCTTGCAATACTTGCATTTAAAAACATGAGAACCACAATGAGCATTTCCACTTTTTTCCCCTCAATAACATGCCTCCATAATACAGTTGCGCCATAGTCGGAAGACAAGTCTTCCCTAACCTGTACCTCAAATTCATGATTCCCTTCACCATAGACCAAAATTTTATCCTCAAAAATAAAGTGTCCTTCATCAATAGGTGGAAAGTCTGGCCCTGTATCACTGGGCCCAACATGCTCTTCTACAAAGGCAGTGCTACAAGACAATTCCCGCAGAAATTCATGTTCTGCATCTGCAACTTGAAGACCAAAAATATCAGTAATATATAAAAGACATTACATATGTTATTCACTGTCTTGGGACGTACAAGGATTGTCCATAATTACCTATACCAACTCATTAAATCAGTGTAAAAAGGTCAAATAAGAATCAAAAGAACACAATTATGAAATGCACCAAAATGAATGGTGATATTTTCTTTCTTGAAATCTTTACAAAATAAACTTCATTCACTAAATAAACTAGACAAAGAATAGAAGCACAGTTTTTGTCCATGTGGATTATCGATTGAACAAAATCATGTAGTAGAACAAAATACTTTCAAACGATCCTCGGAATACTAACATCCTTAGTGCATAAAGTCAATCAAGCGTAGCCCCTCAGGTAGGCCTCCCTCATTTGTATGAACTAGTTATACCATTCTCATGGATTGATCAAAACTAAACCATGTTTGTTCAACAAATTTATAGACTGCAATTGCCTGCTAAAAAGCATTGGCCGTGCAATTTCAATACCAACAAAAAAACCTATCAAGTTCAAATACAAAATAAATATTATAATTGAAGCTGCAAGCTAATTGAAAAAAACATCATAAATATAAATCACTAGTTTATCTAGAATTTACGATCTTGTTCAAGTTTTATATAGTTTTAACAACCAGAATTATGGTAAGTTGACTAGTTATATCCGTTATTCCATTTGTAGCTAAAAAAAATTAGATTTTTTTATTTTTGAACAAGCTTAAATCATCACTCACTTTGTAATTACGAAAAAACAACGAAAAATAAGAAGAAAATCAATGGCAAGTTGCAAGTCTTCGAGACGCAAAGTCCTTGAAATAATGCAACAATCGATCGAAGGTGACAAATATTCGATATTTACGCCTAAAAATGGCGACTTTAACGACAAAGCATAAAGAGAAAACGGATTCCCCGACAGAATGAGAGAGAAATGACGGATTCCTCGACAGAATGCGAGAGAAATGAACGAGAACTCCAGGATAAGAGAGAAACTACGCACATTTTAAAATAAAACCAGGGCAGCGGAGTTAGGGTTTCCCGGGCTGGGATCTCATTTCAGAGGGGGAAAAGGCAGATTGTAGCGGCGGGATCCGGGGAGGAACGACCGAAAGGCAGGCCGGGAAGGGCAAATGACATGAGATTTAGTCACATAAATTTATTTTAATTTTCTTAAATGTATCTTTATGGGAAAAAAAATTTGAAATATTATTTAAAAATAAATTTTTTAACTAAAAAAATTAAGAATTATTTTCATAAATAGTAGATTTTGGAAAATATTTTAAACTTATTTTCTAAAATTTTTTAAAATTTATATTTATGATAAAATATACATTTTTTCATATTTTTCATTGAGTGTTTTTTTTCATCGTTGTTGAGATTTATAATCATCTTCTTTTTTTTTCAAATATTTTTTTGCAACTACAGAAATTTGCATCTTTTGGTTGTTAGTTATGTTCACTGATATGGATAAAAAAAAAGAATCTTAAAGAATAACTTACAGATAGAATTTATAAATTTTATTGAAAGTTAATTCCATATTTTTATTGAAACGAATATAATTTATATTTTTTTAGATTTTTTGTAAAAATAAAAGCATAAAAACATAAATAAAATTTAGAAATAAAAAAAATTATAAATGAATAGGCTTTAGGGGAATGACCGAGCTCGACTATTTTATTTTTATAAATGAATAGATCTCAACCAACAACACATTTCACTCGAGAGAATTAAAAAACGAGATACCGCATTCAAGTTTTGTTCAATATATGAAATTCAATTCTACCCGATCTTTTCGATCAATTAGGGGAATGACAGAGCTCGACTATTATTACCGTGTTATTTTTTTTTTTTGAAAATATTTTTTAAAAAATATATTATTTATTATATGTTATATTATTAATATTATTATGATTTAAAATTTTATTTCAACCACTCTAAAAAAAATTTTAAATGAATAGGTTCTAGGGTCTCGACGAGAAATCGAAAAAGAGAAGCAATAATAGATCTCAACCAACAACATATTTCACTCGAGAGAATTGAAAAACGAGATGCCACATTCACGTTTTGTCCAATAAATGAAATTCAATTCTACCAAATCTTTTTCTTGAATTAGGGGAATGACTGAGCTCGATTATTTTATTTTTGAAACTATTTTTTAAAAAATTATATTATTTAATATCTGTTATATTATTAATATTATTATGATTTAAAATTTTATTTCAACCACTCTAATTTTTTTTAAAATTTATTTTTTATTTTCTAATAAAAATTAAGAGAAATAAACTAACTTCCAATGCCAGATTATCTCGTTGTTGCGTACGTAGATAAGAATATAGAAGAATTACTTTTTTTTATTTTCAATTTATTTTTAAAAAAATTTAGAAATTGGTCTACTTTTATTATTTGATTGGAGAAAAACATATTTCAAAAATATAATCATTAATATATCAAATAGTATTCATTTAATTTTTTACAAATTTTTTTTTAAAAAAATAATATTATTATAATATATAAAATAATTGATTTTATTACAATTTTAAAAATTATTAAATTTATTGTCAAAAGTCATTTTAGACAAAATAAACTAATATATATGACAAAAATAATTAAAAATAAACTAACTTTTACAAAATTATTTTTAATAACCATATATTAAAAATAGGGTAATTTTACTTCCAACTATTTTTCTTTCCTTTCTCCCCAACTAATAAATTTTAAATTATTTTTAAATAATCACACACAGAAAATTAACATAAGCGGTCCAAGTTTCACTAGCTCCGCGACCAAACGAAGCTGAATCGCCAAAATGCGAAGAAGTCTTTTCCTTTTGTAGCCCCGCAGATCCAAAGGTCACCAATCGGAGAATGGACTCCGCCGTCGCCGTCGACGAGGGGCGCTCCCCCCTTCTCAGCACCGCCTCCGACGAGATCCTCCCCTGCCGCCTCGATGACCCGCCGGAATCCCGCCGTTCCGATCGCGCCGGCCGGCTCGCCTCCCTCGACGTCTTCCGCGGTCTCACCGTCGCCGTAAACTCTACCACCCTCCGAACCCATCTCATCGCTTTTGAAGTAGTTTTGTCCAAACTAACTGTTCTGAATTGCAGCTTATGATCCTTGTCGACGACGCCGGCGGGGCATTTCCTGCGATCAATCACGCGCCGTGGTTCGGCGTGACGCTGGCGGATTTCGTCATGCCCTTCTTCCTCTTCGGTGTCGGCTTCTCCGTTGCTTTCGTGTTCAAGGTACTGATTTTGCTTAATTTGTTGGCTTTATGATTCCTTTTTTGACCAAAATGTTGTCATGTCGTGATGTTTCACAGAAAACTCCTAATAAGGTTGCTGCTACGAGAAAGGTTTTGGTGAGGACTGTTAAGCTCTTTCTCTTGGGTGTTTTGCTGCAAGGTTTGTTTATATATTTCAAGAGGTTGAGGCATGATATGCTTGTTAACACCTAGAATTGTCCATTGAGAACTATTGAATTCAGCGCTGATGACAAAATATGACTGTTTGTTCATACATAATTGCTCTTAGGTGGTTATTTTCATGGTCGGGGTCATTTAACTTACGGAGTTGATATAGATCGTATTCGATGGCTAGGTGTCCTGCAGGTAGTATTATCTGTTTCTTTAATTACTGTTTTATTTATGCATTTGCACTTTTTATTTCCTTACTATTTGCACTCATGATACACCATTCTAGTTGATTTCCTTTGTCTAATTGTGGTTCTTTTTTTTAGAGAATATCCATTGGATATTTTCTAGCAGCAATGACGGAAATATGGCTTGTGAATCATATTTCGGTGGATTCTGCAGCATCTTTCGTGAAGAAATACTATACTGAATGGTTCATATTCGTATCAACTTTCTTGTCATAAACAATGCTTCTGTTCAATTTTTTTGCAGTTATTATTAATAGGACTTACTGGTTTCTTTTCATTCTCTGTTCCTTTTTGAAGGATAGTTGCTATCTTGCTTTCTTCAGTTTACATTGGCTTGCTTTATGGTCTTTATGTTCCCACCTGGAATTTTGAAGTTCAAAGCACTAATTCCTCCCTAGCAATTCCAAGCTATGGTCTCAGAACTGAAACGGTGAGTGAACTGTTAGTTTTTTTATCTAACCTTCAAATTACTCAATCAGTATGTGCTGCTATATGATTGGGATTTGTGGGTATAGTTCTTGTATACTAACAAAAACCAGAGTAGTCTTCAGACAGAGGCTTTTTAGCATCTGATGTAAATAATATGTGAACTTTTCCATAATTTACTGTTTCTACAAAATTCACAATAATGTTCTCCATTATCTTTGTCTCAATTATGTTTTGAAAATTTGATTGATGAGGGTATCTAGTTTTACTCTCAATCAGTCATGCTACACACCCTGTATTCTTTGATTTACTTGAAAACATTGAATTATGTGCACATTTTTCAAATGCAAGTATGGCTCAACAAGTAAACCTAAAAGGTTTGAAATTGGGATATGGAGTCTCCTGTGGCATTGGAAATGAGTTTCAATGCTGTTGGAGGCAGTTTTTGTTATAGCTGCTAACTTTCCAAATCATCTTACATTGAAAACTGTTTTATGGCGATATTTGCTTGATTGGTAGGTGCATTGTGGAGTCAGAGGTAGCCTTGGACCTCCTTGCAATGCGGTAAGCTTGATAGACCGACTGCTTCTTGGTGAGAAGCATCTGTATCAACGTCCAGTATATAGAAGAACAAAGGTGTGATATTGCTGTTTAAGCAAGCGATCAGAATTATCTGTTTGCCTGCTTTACAACTTCCTGGCAGGTACTTAGAATTGTTCCTTGTTAACAGTACACTTGTTGCAGGACTGCAGTGTTAATTCTCCTGATTATGGACCCCTTCCACCAGATTCACCTGAATGGTGCCTTGCTCCATTTGATCCTGAGAGTCTTTTGAGGTTAATTAATTCCATTGATCATTATTGCACTTGTTTTATGTCAATATGCCTAATTAATTAATCACTATTGCTCTTGTTTTATGTCAATATGCCTAATTAATTAATCACTATTGCTCTTGTTTTATGTCAATATGCCTAATTAATTAATCATTATTGCACTTGTTTTATGTCGATTTGCCTTGAAATGTTGTTCCACCACCGGATTGAATCATATTGATACTATGAATCAGAACACCTCCTAGGGTTTTTCATGATTAGCATGATTTTCAGGGACTGCTATGTTTTCACAGGAAAATTCATTCTGGCACATTATCTAGCTTCCCTTGCATTATAATATGTCCTTTATACTGATTTACTTTTGCTTTTCGTTGACTCAGTTCATTGATGGCTTCTATAACATGTTTTGCTGGATTACATTTTGGGCATTTCATTGTGCACTATAAGGTACAAGTTGGTCAGTTATCTCCAAATTCTTTTAAACCATCTTCTATATTCCTATGTATTCTATAAATTTTTAGGCCATGTCTTCTATGATGATGCCATGATACTGTGGCAGCTTGTTCATTTATTGATCTGTAATTTCTGAATTTACATATGTCCTTTTTTTTCACAGGGTCATGCACAAAGAATGCTGTTCTGGTCCATTTCCGGGTTGTTGTTTCTATTATGCGGACTTACTGCACAGATTTTCGGTATGATAGTGTTACGGCATATTACAAACTTCCAGGTTTTGCTAAATGCTTTCGTCTTCTTGGCTTGAAAACAAAATTTCATTTCCTTTCAGGGATGCCTTTTAGCAAGCCATTGTATACTCTGAGCTATATGCTGCTTACCACAGGGGTGTCTGGCTTTCTCTTAACTCTGATATATTACATAGTAAGTTCAAAATCCGAGATGGATAAACTATTTTGAATTTTTATTCACTGTCTCACTGAGTGAATTCTAAAAATGAGATTCTACCCCGGATTCTTTATTTCAACTCATTGGACTATTTGGTAGTCTTTGTTTTTCGTCAAAATAGAATAGGAATTGTTTTTGAGAAAGGATACAACTTACTCTGATATTTGAGCAGTGAATTTTGCAATCAGAGATTACTACTCTTTGGAAATTTAGCATTTTCCTGGTTTTATTTTTGCTGGGAAGAAATAGTTCTACTAAAGGGTCTATGCTAATCTATATATACCAATGAGCCAAAGGGGTTCCTTTGGCACCTAGGTAATCCTCCTAGGCGTCTACTGGTGGTGGCCCACCAAATTGTCTACTGATTAATACCCTGCTAGTCAACTGCTTGGTGCTTATCTAGTGCCTAGATGTCTAGCCAGGTGCCTGGTTTCCATTTTACTTCTGGTAGGCCGCCTTAGATGTATTAGTAGATTTTTTTTTTGGTAATGAGCTTCTGTATAAGTAGATTTGTTACTATTGTTTTAAAAGGCTCATTTTTAATGTAATTTTTGCATAGAGCGTGGAGGTCCGACAGGGATTTGGCAGGGTTGATGTACACACACATATATATATATATCTCTAAAATCCTGTCTAGTTTTTTTTTCTTTAGAGAGACTTTATTTTGTTTATTCTGTTGGTAAACACTGAATTTTCTTTCCATACAGGTTGATACAAGACACTACAGGAGGCCACTTATGTTACTTCAGTGGATGGGAATGAATGCTCTCATTGTCTACATTTTGGCTGCTTGTGAGTTGTTTCCAGCAGCAATTCAAGGGTTCTATTGGCGCTCGAAGGAAAACAACTTGGTATGTTTCTTTATTATCTTTATGCATCATAGCAAAACACTGCAGGTGTTTTCTGTTATGATTGTTTTACATTGGTGCTTTCATTTCTGCCTTTTGTATTCTTATCTCATCCTTTTTTGGACCATTCATGTGCCATATATATAGCAAGCAATTATCTAAATTGGAATCAAAACAACTGTGCAGGTGGATTTGACAGAATCATTGCTGCAACACATTTTACATTCCCAAAAATGGGGCACACTGGCATTTGTGCTCCTGGAGATCCTATTTTGGTGCCTCGTTGCTGGATTCCTCCATATGAAAGGAATATACTTCAAATTCTAGATATTTTTGTTGGTTGTGTGCATTTACCTGTCCCGTTCTCTCTATAAGCATCAAGAGAGTCCTGTTGTATCATCTTACCCATTCTTATCCAAAGCTTCCCTTCTGTAAAACAGATCTTGTAAATTACCTCTTGTTTTACAAATTTACTGTAATAAAATCAAATATCTTCAGTGCCCTGTCATCTCATTGATCTTGTGGGTCCAAAGCTTTGATATCTCTATCGTTACTGACCTCTTTGTGCATTGTAGATGATGTGTCTGGAGCTGCTCCATGTTTGATGATAAAGAAGACCTTGTCCGAGATTCTTGTGGATCTCTGGTTCCTTCCAGGATAGGGTCACCACTCACCAGCCAGTGCACTTTCCTATCTTGCAAGATATCCAAAGAATTTCAGGAAAGTCTAGGATAAAGCTTGCTCTTTCGGTCATCATCTTTATCCTCTTACTTGGTCTTGCCAGATGCACAGATTCCTCCATCTTTTATCTACACTATAAGAACCAGCTCAATCTCCATAGCAAACCAGAAACAGGTAACCCTGGTCACTGAACTTTTAAGCAGTCATGAGTAATACCGCCGGTGAGGTCTCCGGTGTGTACAAGTGCAGCCAGGGAACAATGCCTGGAGCACAAGAGGGAAAAGCTGCAGCTTATGACTACTCAGGCACAGTGGCACACAGGGCTTTGTTTGGGTCGAGCAAGCGTCGGGGTGTGAGCAGAAAGATTGGAAGCAGAGATGGAAAGCCAACTCCAAGTAGGCTTAGCAAGGTCTCGGTCGCAGACGATCAGACAAATTCGTATTAGTTTACTTAATTGTTTTAACAGGGAGCAATTCTAGCGAATCAAAAAAGTTTCTCAGCTTGGGGGATGAACATGTTGTTGATGTAGTTGCATGGTAAATACCAGAAAGAAATCCTCATATTGGGATATCGAATGTCGCCTGTTGTTCATCTATAATATTTAGATTTATTAATTTTGTATATTTGTTGTTAAATTATCGCGTGATTTGATACTTTTAAGAAAAGTCAGCTTTTTTTGCCGTGAAAATAATTTGATCATATATTAATTTCTTTCATCTCTTTTAATATATTCAGTCTCTTAATAAGATTTATAAAATTTACTTAATAAATTTGGTCCAATTTCATTGTCTAGAATAAAACAAGGATTCTGCGATAATATATATATATATATATGTGGCCAATTTTTTCTTCAGAAAACCACCTGTATTTGCATTTTATCTGCCAAAAATCACCAATTCTATGGTTCATCAGCGAAAAAGGAATATTATGTGAATGGATAGTTATCGAGGTTTCTATTCTATTTTGCGGGAAACCTCCGAAAGTTTTACTGTTTTTCGTGAAAGTCAGCGAACTAAAATATGTCACAAAAACATTTATTGCGCGTTTGATTGAGAGGATTAAAATTGAGATTAAATTTAAGAAATAATTAGGTATAAGTTTCTATAATTAATTTTAATTACGTATAATCCTGTAATTTCCGGAATTACCACACCCCTATTTTTCAAAATATTTACCCACGCCCATGTTTCTTATTTAATCAATTTTTTTAAAAAAATTCCGATTTTACCCTCAGTTATTTTTACAAATAAACCCCTAACAACTTATTTTTATATTTTACACCCGAAATTCGATTTTTTGTAAATAACACCCCGAAATAACTCTGATTTACAGAGAAGACCTCGAAATTCGGATTTTTGATAAACCCCCGGAAATTATTTCGATTGACAGAAAAGTTCCCGAAATTTGGATTTTTGCAAATAACACCCCGGCGCGCGGGCGGGAGCGGAGGAGGAGGCCGGCCGGGAGCGGAGGGGAGGCGCGGCGGGAGCGGAGGCGGAGGCCGGGCGGGCAGGAGCGGAGGCGGACGCGGGCGGGAGCCGGCGGCGGAGCGGAGGCGGAGGCCGGGGCGCCGGCGAGCCGACACCCGGGCGCGGACGGCCAAGGCCGAGGCCGTTCCGCCCCTGCGTGCCGGGGACGGAGGCCGAGGCCGGCGCGCCGGCACGCGGGCGCGGACGGCAGGGGCGGAACGGGCCCTGGCCTTTGGCCGTCCGCGCCCGCGTGCCGGCGGTCCGTCAGGCCTCGGCCTCATGTCCCGGCGCTCTGGGCTCGCGAACGCCGGCCGGCGATTGGTCGGTCGGCGGGGGAGGGTTTTTGTTATTTGTAAAAATTAGTT